>CM048751.1:122084737-123299112 GCA_026315105.1 Locusta migratoria
TTATTCATTATTAGACCTCGTGTAATACCCCCAACCGATTTTGTATTTATAATTCTGTCCTCTCCTGGCGAGAAATCCTGTTCATCTTCCACCGAATTTCAGTAACCCCACATTATCTAACTTCAACCTATTCATTTCCCTCTTTAAATTTTCTAACCTCCCTATCCGTTTAAGGGCTCTAACATTCCACGCTCCGAGCCGTAGAATGCCTGCGTTTTCTTCCCTGATAACGATATCCTCCTGAGTGGTCCCCGTCGGGAGCTCCGAATGGGGGACTGTTTTACTCGCGGAATATTTTACCCAAGAGGATGCCAGCCTCATATATTCATACAATTTAGCTGCATGTCCTCGTGAAAAGTAAGGGCTGTAGTTACAAAATGTTCAAATGTTTGTAAAGCTATGGGATTAACTACTGTGGTTGTCAGTCCCTAGGCTTACAAACTACTTAAAGTAACCTAAGGACAACACACACAGTAATGCCCGAGGGAGGACTCGAACCTCCTACAGGAAGTGCTTATTATGAATGAACAAGCTTTATATTTATTAGTAAAAGTAATTAAATATAGTTATCGAAGTGTAAAGTAATTTATTTATACTAGAGTTGATTTGTTTATTTTACTATGTCCACGGTATTCCACATAGCTTTCATTGGCAAAGTAGGCGGCAAAGTTTTATTGAGACATTGGACCACGGAATACCGTGGCCAAGGAGTTATAGCCTATATACATATATTCTGATATTGTGATTATTGTTGGTGTTGATTTTGAAAAATGTACCGAAGTAAATGAGACTGGACTTGGAAAACATCCAATTTATTTTGAAGGTGCGATAAAAAAAGTAATATAAGAACATTATATTCCAATTTGGTACGTAAAACTCTCCACAGGAGAAGAAAGAAGACTGGATACGACGAGGGTTCCAGATTTGACAAGAAAACAAGGTAATTTATTAAAAACTAAGGAGAACCCTCGCAGGAGCAACCACGAGCTTCGCAGCAAGGCGCCTTAGATCGCTCGGCCTTTCAGCAACGGCGACTGTACTTTCCCATTCTTTCAGCCGTTCGCAGTAAACATGTGGCAAAACCACATTAGCTGATGTTACAAGGCCAGATCAGTCTATCATCAAGACTGTTGTCCCTGTAACTACTGAAATGGCTGCTTGCCCTCTTCAAAAAAACATATGTCTGGCCTCTCCACAGATACCCCTCCGCTGTGGTTACACGTATGATATGGCTATCTGAATCCTTAAGGCATGCAAACCATCCACCTCGGCAATGTCTGTGGTTCATGGGGGTAGATCATAAAACTAAAACATGCATAAGATTATACAGAGGACGCAAGAAGGAGTTGACTAATATAACAATGGAATAAATATAAGCCAGGTGGTATCGCTGGTATTGTATGGAACACATAGCAAGGGGTATTGCTGGATCTGCAGATTAAGAATTAGTTCTTAGCAGTTTATACCATGCAAAATTCTCATCTCCGTATTTTGGCCGAGAATTTACCATCCATCCTTAATGGACCGACGAACAACGGAGCACTGCACACGAGCAGAATGTACAACATTTGCATAAATCGTGAAGGGCGAGCCCCAAAAACAGCCGGTCTAGATTTTGTTCGTGATTTCATCGTAATTAGGCACTCTTATCTTGAGCACAAAACAAATTTCCGTGTGTTCCCATAAACGCTAGATCGATTAGCCACTGATAAGATGTCGCACCGGCAACAGGAGAGAAGGTGAAACATTCACGAGTTCCAGGAAAGCGACGTGTCCTCACCACAAAATCCTGTTCCAGATCTCTTTATCGGTTTGCGCTTTGTTTCGACAACGAAATGTGATGCAATAGTTTAAATTTTAAACACTGAATTCGTATTCTTCTACATTTGTACTCCATAAATCACATTTCGGTGATTTCCCTTTCCTCCTATATTCACGAATGATTTATAGGAACACCGACGGTAATATTCTGTTGTGAAGTCGATTTTTTTTGGTTTTTCTGTGACAGTAATTACACAAGATGTACGTAGAACATATGTGCTCGAAATTTTAATAGTGCAGAATCGTGTTCTGGTAGTGTCTGCCATTGGTGATTATAAGCGATTCCACGACTCTCTCAACGGTACTGAACAAAAGCCATGGTGAAAAGATCCGGTATCCTTTCGGAATTCCTCTCCTATGATACACAATTCTTCTCAGAGTAACTCTTGACCCCAATGTCCTTTATTACTTTCTGAATATATTCCAAAACCTGTCTTCCGCTACAGGTTTCCTCCTCTACAACTTCCTCAAATGCTATGAAGATAATTAACACGCCTTATCACCCTGTCCCTTCTTCTGGTCAGTGTTTACGACTTGTTCCTTTATTCACGGATTTTGCGGAGAGCCTCATTCCTTCCACCTGTTCTTCCATCAGTCCATCTATTTTTTAACATTCTTCTGTAGCACTACATCTCAGTAGCTTTCGGATTGAGGCGCTCCAGTCACGGTCTGCACGGCCACTACGGTCGCGGGTTCCAATCCCCCCTCGGGCATGGATATTTGTGCCGTCCTTAGTATTAGTTAGTTCATAAGTAGTTTGTAAGTTTAGGGACTGATGACCCGTCGTTAAGTCCCATAAGCCATACAGACATTTGAACATTTTAGCTTTCGGATCTTTTCTGTTTTCGTTTTCCCATTGTAAGTGTGTCACTATCAAACAATTCTGAGTTCCAAACGCCAAACTAAGGCCCCTGTTTGATACTAATAGACTCCCCTGACAAGGAATGCTCTCAGTGTCTGTGATAGTTTCGTTCTTAAATTTTTGCTTTGTCTATCATGCATTATTTTGCCGTCAGGTCAACAGAATTCCTTCACATCCTCTACGTGTCGGTCCATTATTTTGATGTTAAGGTTTACTGTTACGTTAGTTTTGCTACCTCGTTTTATTTCTAAACGATTTAGGAAACAATCTGAGTAGTTCACTTAAACTGTTTGCGGATGATGCTGTCACTTACCGGTTAGTAAAGTCACCAGAAGATCAAACGCAACTGCGAAAGATTTCGATTAGATATCTGCATGGTGCAAAAAAATGAGAATTGACCCTTAATAATGAGAAGCGTGAAGTCATCCATATGACCAATAAAAGAAATCCATTAAGCTTCATTCACACAATAAGCCATTCAAAACTGCAGGCCGTAAATTCAACTAAATACAATTATTGATATTGTGTCTGTTCTTTTCAGACATGTCCGAAAGAACAGACACCATTAGTTGACAGTAACGGTCGTAAATTTACGAAATTGAAAATATTGAAACATTTCGAACGTTTCGGGGGGGGGGGGGGGCTGAAATAAATTCAACGACAAAGTTAAAAATTTGTGCTGGACCGGGATTCGAATCCGAATTTCCCGCTTCGGGCCAACGGTCGCCTTAACAAATTAGGCTATCCAGGCACGCTTCCCATACAACCCAAATTCTCAACAGCATAATTTTTCAACTTTGCCGCTGAATTTATTTCAGTCCCCCGAAACGGTCGAAATGTTTAAATATCTCGATTTCGTCAAGTAAATACCTAGGTGTAACAATTACAAACAACTTAAATTGGAAAGAAAGCATAGAAAATATTGTAGGGAAAGCGAACAGAAGACTACCTTTCGTCCGCGGAACTTTTAGAAGATGGAACACTTGTACTAAAGAAACTGCCTACACCACACTTGTGCAGCCTATTTTGGAGTACCGTCGCGTATTGAAGGACTCCCAAGTGGGACTGGCAGACGATTTAGAGGAAGTATAGAGAAGGGCAGCTCGTTTTGTATTATCGCAATATAGGGGAGAAAGTGTTACGAAAATGATGCACGAGTTGGGGTAGAAATCATAAAAACATAGGCATTATTCATAGCAAGGAGATTTTCTTTTACCAACTTTCCTTCCGAATGCGAACATATTTTGTTAGCACCCACCTACATAGGAAGACACGATCATCAAAATAAAGTAAGAGAAAACAGATCAAAAACAGAAAGATGTAGGTGTTCTTTTTTCCCTTTCTTTATTAGAGAATGGAACTGTAAAGAAATATCATAAAAGCGGATCGATGAACCCACCGCCATGCACTTCAGAATGACCTGCAGAGTATCTGTGTAGATGTGCTGTAATGGACAGCTCAACTGTCCAGTCAGCTTGGGCACGAATTCGAATTCCGGCACGCCACAATCTTTCCTCATTTTAAATAATGCACTCTGACAGCTAATGTAAATTCCTTTGTTCCTTAAATCACTCGTGGCGAACGTCAGGAACTTCATAGAGCAGTATCACTGTCAGTTTCTGTAATCTCCTTGCAAGGACAGGAAAGTGAGGTAACCTTTAGAGCAGGTCAAATTTGAACACAAAGGTTCTAGAGCGGAAATCGTCTAGGTATACTACTATAGTCCTCTATTTTATACCATCGCTGACACACTAACCACCAATGACCATAATCACAATCTACCAGTTTATAAAAGGATTGCAATTCCAAACCTTAAATCACTAAAATGTAAATTATTAGCTGCAATAAAGCGTAAGAAACCTCTCAACGCTCAATACAATCCATAGACAAATGAACATTAACTAATTGATAGCAATAAACACATAAAATCATAGGATGGTCGACCTTAAACATTCCTTGGTAAAGCTCAAGTATTGCTACTTAAATTTGGAAAAAAGTAATCATGCTATAATCTATAAACTCTTGTTCTGAACCATCAAGAACATCGTTCACCCCGTTTACATGGGCTCCCAAAACCGGATTTCGTAAACCGATTTCCCAAATCCACTTTTGGTTGGTCATGTAAACACTCCAAAATCGATTCTGGAAATCCGCTACCGCTTCCACAATCGATTTTCGTGCCCATGTAAACGCAACCGTTTTTGAAGCGTTCTTGGCTTGTCAGATTCAGTTTCCTTGTAAAGAATTTTCGATACATATGCACAGAATGGCATTTTCTACTATGAAATAAAAGTATAAAAATTAGAGTGAGCCTGAATCTGTGCATTTAAGTAAATAAAAATAGCAATTGTGCTGACTAAATCAGGAACTGAATCAGCTATTTTCAGTCGCCTTATTAATTGGGCTAGGAAATCCGATTCAGGCTGTAACATGTAAACAGGACAGCGAAAAACGGTTTACGAAAATTAGTTTTCCGGAAGATCTGTTGAATGTAAACGTAGTGACGTAGAGCATAAACAGTATACGTGGTAGACGTAAGACACAAAGCATTGTCCGCATATGGTCTTCCAATTTCTGACAATTCAGATATAATGAGTCCAGCAATCAGTTGATATACAAACTATGGATCTAAGTATATTACAGTATATTCCAATAATTTTATTTTAAACGGGATACAAAGTGTGGGTGAAGCAAATGATGGTTGGGAAAGGATTGATACTAGTTTTGTCGTAATGCTTTAAACGCTTTCGATCCGGCAATTGTCTGTGAACTGGGTTGTTTGCAAGATTTTTAAAATGAAATTGCAAAATATAGAAATGTGATAGGAATATGAAAATTGAATCATTTAAGAGGGAAAGATAGGTATCTTAGATGAATAAGTTTTTATTTTAGAATAAGCAGTAGGGACAGAGGGCAAAATTATAAGAAAACATAAGTACCACGAAGAAGAAAAGTTTTACATGGTCCCTCTGTCGAGTGATACAATGATTACTCCTGCTCTATTCACTGAAATTGAACAAGAATCTCTATAAGTAGGAATCTGCAACTAAGGATATCGTCTGTAATTAATTTTGGTGTGGTAAAACTTGGTTGCAAAGACCGACATTGCACCACCATCTACTTTCCTTCCTTATGCGCTTACGTTTCCTTTTTCTCTCTGTCGCAACAGACCTTGCATTATATAGTTGTATTCACCTTACTGGCACTATGTGGAACATTTTTCTGAAAAATTCAACCCAAATTTAATTTCAATTAATGAGGAAATAGTAGAGAGTAAATGGTCTGTACCGCCGTCTACACGAAATAAATGCGTACATCAACAATGAAACGTCACAAATGGAAATGAAGTAGTGAACACGGCTTACAGTACAAAGCCCGGATATAAATTACTTACTTTACAGAAATCTGGTACAGAAATTTAACTGAATCATCCCCCCTCCCATACTTTTGTGTAGAGAGTATGAATCGCAACTGAAGGTATCTCGGCCGTGCGAGAGCATCCGAGCGGTCTGGAGCGCCACGTTACGGATCGCGAGCTCACCCGCGTCTGAGGTTCGAATCCTCTCTCGGGCATGGATGTGTGTGTTGTCCTTAGGTTAGTTCAACTTAGTTTAAGTAGTCTGTAAGTCTAGGGACTTATGACCAAAGTAGTTTGATCCCATAAAATTACAAACATTTGAACATTTTTGTTGTCGTTGTTGTTGTGGTCTTCAGTCAGCAGACTGGTTTGATGCAGCTCTCCACGCTACCCTGTCCTGTGCAAGTCTCTTCATCTGAGAATACCTACATCCTTTCGAATCTGCTTACTATATTCGTCCCTCGGTCTCCCTCTACAATTTTTACCCCATACGCCTCTTTCTAATGCCAAGTTGACAATTCCTTGATGTCTCAGAATGTGTCCAACCAATCTACCCCTTCTCTTAGACAGGATATGCCAGAAACTCCTTTTCTACCCGATTCGGTTAAGCACCTCCTCGTTAGTTACGTGATCTACTCATCTAATTTTCATCGTTCGTCTGTAGCACCACATTTCAAAGCTTCTATCATCTTTTTATCTGTACTCCTTATCTTCCACGTTTCAATCCCATACAATGCTACACACCAGACAAATGCTTTCAGAAAGGACTTCCTAACATTTAAATCAATATTGGACGTTAACAAGTATCGCATCTTTAGAAACGCCTTTCTTCCCATAGCCATTCTGCATTTTATATCTTCTTTACTTCGGCCATCAGAAGTTATCTTGCTACCCGAATAACAAAATTTATCTACTACTTTTATTGTCTCATTACCTAATCTAATTCCTTCAGCATCGTCTGATTTTCTGACATTGCATTCCATTACCTTCGTTTTATTCTTTTTAATGTTTATCTTATATCTTCCTTTCAAGACACTGACCATTCCATTCAATTGCTCTTCTAGATCGTTTGTGGTTTCTGACAGAATTACTATGTCATCGGCAAACCGCAATGTTTTTATTTCTTCTCCCTGAACTTTAATGCCCTCTCCAAGTTTCACCTTTCATTCCTTCACTGCCTGCTCAATGTACAGATTGAACGACATTGGGGAAAGGCTACAACCCTGTCTTACACCCATCCCAACCCCTGCGTCCCTTTCTTGCCCTTCGTCTCTAATAACCGCTGTCTGGTTTTTGTATAGGTTGAATACAACTCTTCGCTCCCTATATTTTACCCTTGATACCTTCAGAATCCACTCCCATGAACCACAGACATTGCCGAGGTGGGGTGGCTTGCGTGCCTCAACGATACAGATAGCCGTACCGTAGGTGCAACCACAGCGGAGGGGTATCTGTGGAGAGGCCAGACAAACGTGTGGTTCCTGAAGAGGGGCAGCAGCCTTTTCAGTAGTTACAGGGGCAACAGTCTGGATGATTGACTGAGCTGGCCTTGTAACATCAGCTAATGTGGCTTTGCCACACAGCTACTGCGAACGGCTGAAAGCAAGGGGAAACTACAACCGTTATCTTTCCCGAGGACATGCAGCTCTACTGTATGAACATATGATGATGGCATCCTCTCGGGTAAAATATTCCGGAGGTAAAATAGTCCCCCATTCGGATCTCCGGGCGGGGACTACTCAGGAGGATGTGATCATCAGGAAAGACAATACTGGCATTCTACAGGTCGGAGCGTGGAATGTTAGATTCCTTAATCGAATAGGAAAATTAGAAAATTTAAAAAGGGAAATGGATAGGTTGAAGTTGGATATAGTGGGGATTAGTGAAGTTCGGTGGCAGGATGAACAGGATTTCTGGTCAGGTGAGTACAGGATTATAAATACAAAATCAATTGGGGGTATCACAGGAGTAGGATTGATAATTAATAAGAAAATAGGAATGCGGGTAAACTACTATGACCAGCACAGAGATCGCATTATCATTGTCAAGATAGATACGAAGCCAACACCGACAACAGTAGTACAGGTTTATATGCCAAATAGCTCTGCCGATGATGAGGAAATCGAAGAAATATATGAGGAGCTAAAGGAAATTATTCAGACAATTAAGGGAGAGGAAAATTTAATTTTTATGGGAGACTGGAATTCGGTAGTAGGACAAGGAAGGGAAGGGAAGATAGTAGGTGAATATGGCCTGGGCAAAAGAAATGAAAGAGGAAGCCGCCTGGTAGAATTTTGCACAGAACATAATTTAGTAATAACAAACACCTGGTTCAAGAATCACAAAAGAAGGTTGTATACGTGGAAGAGACCAGGAGACACCGGAAGATACCAGATAGATTTTATAATGGTAAGACATAGGTTCTACAGTGTAAGACATACCCAGGGGCAGATATAGACTCTGACGATAACTTGTTGGTTATGAACTGTAGGCTGAAACTAAAGAAACTACAAAAAGGTAGGAAAATAAGGAGATGGGACCTGGATAAATTTAAGGAACCTGCGGTTCTTAAAAATTTCAGAGGGAGCTTTAGGCAACAATTGACAGAAAGGGGGGAAAATAAAACAGTAGAGGAGGAATGGGTAAAATTGATAGATGAAATAGTGGAGGTAGCAGAGGACAAAATAGGTAATAAGGAAAGACCCACAAAAAGTCCTTGGATATCACAGGGGATACTAAATTTAATCGATGAAAGGAGAAAACATAAAAATGCAGTAAATGAAACAGGCAAAATGGAGTACGACTAAGAAATGAGATTGTCAGGAAGTGCAAAATGGCTTAGCAGGAGTGGCTAGAAGGCAAATGCAAGAATGTAGAAGAATGTATAAATAGGGGAAAAATAGATACAGCCTACAGGAAAATAAAAGAAACATTTGGAGATAAGAAAAACAGCTCTATGAATATCAAGGACACGGATGGAAAGTCAGTTCTCAGCAAAGAACGGAAAGCTGAAAGGTGGAAAGAATATATAGAGGGGCTATACAAAGGAAATGAACTTCGAGACAATATTGTAGGAAGGGAAGAGGATGTAGCTGAAGATGAAATAGGAGATACTGTACTGAGAGAAGAATTTGACAGAGCCCTGAAAGACCTAAGTCGAAACAAGGCCCCTGGAGTAGATGATATTCCCTCAGAGCTACTGAAGGTATGAAAACTACAGAACCATCAGTTTAATAAGTCATGGCTGCAAAATATTAACGCGAGTTATATACAGAAGGATGGAAAAGCTGGAAGAAGCCGACCTCGGGGAAGATCAGTTTGGGTTCAGGAGAAATGTAGGAACACGGGAGGCAATACTCACTTTACGGATTATCCTAGAAGATAGATTAAGAAAAGGCAAACCTACATTTCTAGATTTTGTAGATTTGGAGAAGGCTTTTGACAATGTTGATTGGAATAAACTCTTTCAAGTTCTGAAGCAAGCAGGAGTAAAATATAGGGAACGTAAGGTTATTTACAACTTGTACAAAAACCAGACAGCGGTTGTCAGAGTTGAAGGGCATGAAAGGGATGCAGTGGTTGGAAAGGGAGTAAGACAGGGTTGTAGTCTTTCTCCATTGTTGTTCAATTTGTACATGGAGCAAGCTATAAAGGAAAGCAAGGAGAAATTTGGAGAAGGAATTAAAGTTCAGGGTGAAGAATTAAAAACATTGCGTTTTGCCGACGACATGGTAATTCTGTCAGATACAGCAAAGGACCTCGAAGAGCAATTGAACGGAATGGACAGTGTGCTGAAAGGTGCATATAAGATGAACATTAACAAGAGTAAAACTAGGGTAATGGGGTGCAGTGTAAGAAAATCAGGTGATGCTGAAGGAATTAGATTGGGAAACGAAGCAATGAAGGAGGTAGATGAGGTCTGTTGCTTGGGCAGTAAAATAATAAATGATGGTCGCAGTACAGAGGATATAAAGTGCAGAATGGCAATGGGTAGAAAAGCGTTCTTGAAAAAGAGAAATTTGTTAACATCGAATATTGATTTAAACCTAAGGAAGTCCTTTCTGAAGGCATTTGTATGGAGTGTTGCCTTGTATGGGAGTGAGACATGGACGATAAACAGTGCGGACAGGAAGAGGATTGAGGCTTTTGAAATATGGTGCTACAGAAGAATGCTGAAGATTAGGTGGGTGGATCGCGTAACTAATGAGGAGGTACTGAACAGAATTGGGGAGAAAAGGAATTTCTGGCATACCTTGACTAAAAGAAGGGATAGATTGGTAGGACACATTCTTAGACATAAAGGAATTGTGAATTTAGCGTTGGAGGGAAGTGTGTGGGGAAAAAAATCGCAGGGGAAGACCAAGAGATGGATACAGTAAGCAGATTCAGACAGATGTAGGTTGTCGTTCTTATGTGGAGATGAACAGGCTTGCTCAGGATAGGGTATTGTTGAGAGCTGCATCAAACCAGTCTCCGGACTGAAGACCACAAGAACAACAACCTTCAGAATTTGGAAGAGTGTATTCCAGTTGACATTGTCAAAAGCTTTCTCCAAATCGACAAACGCTAAAAACGTAGGTTTCCCTTTCCTTAGCCTATCTTCTAAGATAAGTCGTAATGTGAGTAAGGCCTCCCGTGTTCCTACATTTCTCCTAAATCCAAACTGATGGTCGGATTCCAATCGTCTGTAAATAATTCGTGTTAGTATTTTACACCCATAACTTATTAAACTGATAGTTCTGTAATTTTCACACTTGTCTGCACTTGCTTTCTTTGGACTTTGAATTACAATATTCTTCTTGAAGTCGGAGGGTATTTCCTCTGTCTCATAGATCTTGCATACCAGCCAGGTGATACAATTTTTTCACGACTGGCTCTCCTAACGACATCAGTAGTTCAGACGGAATATCATGTACTCCAGAGGCATTGTTTCGACTCAAGTGTTTCAGCACTCTGTCAAATTCTTCTCGCAGTATCATATCTCCTATCTCATCTTCCTCCACTTGGTCTTCCATTTCTAGAATACTGGCTTCAAGTTTATTTCCTTTGTACAGGCACTCTATACATTCCTTCCACAGTTCAGCTTTCCTCTCTTTGCTTAGTACTGGTTTTCCGTCTGAGTTCTTGATATTCATACAGCTGCTTTTCTTGTCTCCAAATATCTCTTATTTTCCTGTAGGCTGTGTGTATCTTTCCCCTAGTTACGCATTCTTCTACCGTTCTGCATTTGTCCTCTAGCCACTCCTGCTTAGCCAGTCTGCACTTACTGTCAGTCTCACTTTTCAGACATTTGTACTCCCTTTTTCCTGTTTCACTTGCTGAATTTTTATATTTTCTCCTCTCATCAATTAAGTTTTTGTTGGTATCTTCAATTAATGATCCTGGATCCACAAACAAAATATCATACTCCGTCAACTTGGTATGTGATTCATTTACCTTCGCAAACGCGTGCGAATGGTCTGCAAAACACTTTCATCTTGTATTACTCTCGGTTGCTACTAGGTTAAGTTGGTAAGATAAATACTGACCGCTGGCGAAATAATAATGGACTACGGATTCCGCGCCGTCGGCAACGCGTGATTGATGATGTCCATATTGCTTACGGGTGCCGTGTTCAAAGTGTTAAGTTTTACTCTCATTGTGGATCGTTTATTAAGAAACAGGTGTGGGGGGCATTCACGATATACTAAAATTTGCTTCACTATTCAATAAGACAATGTTTTTTATAAATATTCACTAGCAACTGCCTTATTGAGTCACCATTTCACGGCTTAATAAAACACCTAATAAAACTAAATACCATTCAACTTTAAACATTTTAAAAATTGAAACGTTCAGAGAATTCTATTTTTGATTCTACAGTCAGGGGTGCTAATGATGAGGCTATGGGATGGGATTACTAGCTGATATATTATTTCACTTAGTGGTAGTAGTCTTAAAGACGTTGAGAACCACTAGACTAAAGAATGAAGTCCAGTGTCTAAACCGCTGCATGACCTTACTCGTTTAGAAATGACGTTTCTATGGTAGGCAATGAAAACCTCGTAACTCAATGTGTCGGTGACAACATTTTAATTCCAGTAACATATTACGTTTGTTTCTGACAAACTTTTGGGCTCTCTTTAACTTACAACTTTATTTCTTACCACTTTGTATTATTTTTAAGGTATAATTTTTGGGTCTCTTGTAAAATGTAAGAAAACGGAGTTACGAAGTTATCATTGTCCACTTGTGATGTAACAAGCATATGCAGGCGTATTACAATAAGAACTGTTTCCAGTGGTCCAGATGTAGCTATTAAGTATTAGGAAACCCGGCAATTTTTCATATTTGTTAAACGTGTATGAAAATTTGATATCTATACGAATAACGTCATTACGTGATCGGATTTGTTTATCTTCAAGATTGGCTTAGTTTAGTTTAGAAGTACTTTTCGTTCGGGTTGACCCAAACTGAGGAGATCCTTTCGGATGTAGAATATCTCAGAAAACAAGATACAAAATGAAATCGGGTGCGGAATCGGTCAGAAAAAATAAATCTTAAGTATATTTACATTTAAAAGAATATAAAACCTGTTACTACATTCTAAATGCTTCATATGATAATTCTTTGGCTTTTTTATTTTTATTTTTTACACCACTTTTTACAGTGATTGGTACCGGAGTCAGACTGAACATACTATTCACTTCTGCTAAGAATTTCATCAATGGAGTAGAGGAGTTGTCCACCAAAAAATCCTTTAGCCTCTTTTCAAACTGAGCTATACTGTAAGCTAAATTTTTATGGTTACTAGCATGTTATTGAAAATGTGTATTGCTGAATAGTGGACACCTTTCTGAACCAAAGTAAGTAACTTTAAATCATTGTTGAAAATGTTATTCTTGTTTCTAGTATTGAATTCATGAACTGAGCTGTTGGTTTGAAAGAAAGGTATATTTTTAATAGCAAATTTCATTAGCTATTAAATACATGGGTAAGTAGTAGCTAGTATCCCTATTTCCTTAAGCAGGATGTTCTTGAGGTGACACCGCAAATGATTATTATTGCACGTTTTTGGGCTTTGGGCTTGGCTTGATGATTTACCCCGGAAAATAATCCCGTATGACATTACAGAATGAAAGTACGCATAATACACTAGCCTTTTTAGTTTTATATCTTAGATGTTTGTTTGCCTTTAACAACATTAGCCTATGACTACCACGGACTGAAGATAAACGGACGTCACATCCCACAGATACCTATCGAATTCTGGGAAGCACATCTTCCGGCCCAACGATAAATGTACTTCCCCCTCTTCATCATTTTCGTTACTTCACGACTAACGACGTCTTTTGGTGTGTGACGCACTGCATACAACATATGGCCTATGAGAAATTCGTCGAGGCATGATTACAAATAATGACCTCCACAACTGAAGTATTTGATAGAAATATTACAAGACGTAATGTCATGATCGTTATGAAAGCCTGAAAGACAAAACCACGCAAGCATTCTATTGTGGAACAATAAACGCACTTTCACATGCACGATAAAGTTAGTAAGACGCGCGGAATGACCGCGTGGTTTACGGCCTTTCCCGCCGGAGATTCGAATCCTGTCTCGGGCATATGTGTGTGTGTGTTATCCTTAGTATAAGGCCGGATCCACACATCGGACCCAACGTTGGCGCCAACAGTGTTCGTCCAATGAGGGATCGGTGAAATAGCGTTGGAACCAACGTTGGTACGGCTCCGTTGCTTATCGGTATTTCGACCAAACATCAAAGGACGTAGGGCCAATATGGGTACGTCATACACACATTGGCGCCAACGTTTCATTCTGTCTTGTCTGCTCATCACGAAACTTTCTCTTTCTTCGTTCGTTCTTCGTCGCCGTTTTAAAGTTTCGAAATGTCTTTGTAAATATTAGAACTGTATCAAAGTGATTTATTTGTGAAAAAAAAAACTCAAAAAACGAAATGCCACAGCAAAACTTAGGCATGAACTGTGAAATTAAAAACTTTTTAGACTTTCGACACATTCCATTACTGAATTTAATTTTTAAAATTAACAGTACATTACTTAATATTTCCTGTCAAGTTTTAAATATTGTTTTGCAAACTTCAAGCACTACCAGTGATATCAATTACATGGTTATTTTAAAAGGGAAGTGGAGGCTTCTAAAACTGTCACCTTTAGCAATAAATCGAAGTGAAATACCAAAAGAATAGCATCCCTCCAAAACATCTTTTTATTTTATTTTCATTTCAATCATTTAAAGCAGCAGGTCTAAGTTTTAATAATGTATCGTTTAGTTTTAGCATATTTTAAAAATTAATGATTTCGTACCGTAATTAATGTTTGGTAGGAAGTGATACAACATGCCACCATCTTTTACGTATGTTTCCCATTTTGGTTTACAATGAAAAATTGTAATTATTCACACTCAAAAGCGTTAACGCATTGGCCGCGATTTGAGCGTCAGATATGTTTACGTTGGCTCTCGACGAATTCAACTGAATGTTGGCTCCAATGTGTGGGCGCTGTCTCAAAAATATTGGCCAATGTTGGCGCCAGCGTTGGTATCAATGTGTGGACGCGGGGTAAGCTAGTTTAAGTAGTTTTTAAGTCTAGTGACCAATGGCCAAAACAATTGGGTCCCTTAGTTTTACAACATTATTATTATTATTATTATTAGTAGTAGTAGTAGTATTTTACTGCTTGAGATAAAGATTTCCTGGCTCAGGTGCACTGAATATTGTACCATGAACGACAACAGAGCAGCCTCAGAGCATCTGGAACTCATAGCAGCCGCTCTTCCTCGCTGTAGGACGAGAATGTAGTCACTCACAAAACAAGCAGTGCTTGTTAGTGCTTACCCGTCATCACAGTTAGTAGTGGCGACAGGAAATAGCAATTTTTGCGTTGTGTCCATAATTAAATCCTAGAAGAAAGAAGCATCATTTATTACTCTTCTTCAGTAGCAGGAAGATTAATGCTGTTCAAGAAGTTTTCATCGCTTGCCTTCTAACTTCACATACCTGACAGACGAAGAAACGTTTAAAAATAGGGGACAATTTCGTCTCCGTTACTAAGTTTCCTTCATGTTCAGAAGACCTACTTACACTAGATGTGTAAAAGCCACAGTAGGGATTTTCCTTTACGGGAGTACCCGAGCGGTCTGGAGCGCTAAGTTACGGATCGCGCGGTCTCCTGCGTCGGAGGTTCGACTCCTCCCTCGGGCATGGATGTGTGTGTTGTCCTTAGGTTAATTTAACTTCGTTTCAGTAGTTTGTAAGACTAGGGACTGATGACCAACGTAGTTTGGTCCCAACGGATTACAAACATTTGAACAATCTTTTTCCTTCACCATTTCCTCAATGAAGACAAAATGTCAAGAAGAACGTACACAAATATTGTAGGAAAACTAACAGATCCAAAATGTAAAAAAGAAGCAATAAAAAGATCCACTGGTGATGCTTCAAGTGTAGCGAAAATCTAAAGGTATATAAAAAAAAACTTTTTTTCTTTATATCAGCCGAAATACATTCTAGTCAAACGTGTAGTAACACGTTTAATCATAAACCTTCCCTTAAGGTACTGAAGTTTAGATGTTCTGATCAGAAGATGTTGAAAATTAGTATCCTTGGACAGAACTCTCACAACAAAGTATTTTGCCAGAAGAATATATTACACCGGTTGGCACTATCATTAAAAATATGTAACTGTCACTGGTAAACTGAACAATTCACCAAAGAAACCCACAAATTTTATTTAAAATACATCTTTTGCAGTGCAACACTGTGAGAAGAATGTACAGCAGAAGCCTATATATCTGTTTAAAAATGAACTGTGTTGTAATGAATTATGTTAATATCCTATAAGCTGTTCCGATATACTTTAATGCGGCAAGACATACAAGTTGCCGCGGTGGAGCAGCCGAGCGGTCTAAGAGCCTGGCTGCGGAGCGTGCGGTTGCTCGCCGTCGGAGGTTCGAGTCCTCCCTGGGGCATGGGTGTGTGTGTGTGTGCTTAGGTGTGTTGTCCATAGGTTAGTTTACCTTAGTTTTAGTAGTTTGTAAGCTACGAACTGATGACCACGCAGCTTGGTCCGATAGATTTTTTCGAACATTTGATTTTTGACATACAAGTTATTTGCGGAATGCACCACCACTCATTCAACTTAGTAAAGAAAGCGACTGACTGACAACTTCCGCAACACTGCACCGATATATACCTCACGAACGCCACCGTTAGACAGAATTCAAAGTGAACACCTCTCTATGTGGAATCTTAATTTTACTGCCAATTAAAATGATTTCGTGGAATTAAAGTTTATTAAAATATCGTACTTTTCAGGATCAAACTCTAATGAGATCAATGGACCTATGTTAAAGTGTTCACACGTAACTGCAGCGTATTATTCAAATCAGTGGCGTAACTAGGACGGCTTTGTGGCGGGGGGGGGGGGATAGATCTGCTTGACGAGCAAAATTTTAGTCAGTTTCCAGACAGACTACCATCTACCACTCCCGTTGAAGAAACTAATTCACTCCCATCCAATGAAAACTTATGGTAAAACACCCCAAGTTTCCAATCTTTACCTTTACCAGATTGCTGTTATACGTTTTCTATCTCTCTCTCTTTTTTTTTTTTTTTTGGGGGGGGGGGGGTTCTATCCCCCTCATCCCCCCCCCGTTAGTTACGCCACTGATTCAAATTAACGTGACGTCTACGGGCAGTGATGGATTTCATCTGACGTCGGGCTCAGTTTACTCGGTTCAAGGAAGTGTCGTGTCACTGGAGATAACCTCAAGTATGATATTCAAGCTGAATGACGCAGTTTGTTTCAAGGAAAACACCTAATTAAACAACGATAGCCTGCCTGCCTCACAACTTCAGATACTATTGTAGGGCTGTTTCCTTATGTTTCTACAAGAGACGCAATGCTTAGACAAAGAGTATAATTACGTCGACTACTAAATGAATATTGTAGTGTATAAACTGTGCCTCAGCGGTTAGCAAGAAAGCTTGCAGCTCATATTAACAGAAATTGTGGCCAGTTTGAGGGTGTAGGGGCTCAGTACCATCGTACGGAATGCGCAACTACAAAGATTAGCTGTTCATTCCATAGACCCTTCCCGACGAGTTCCTCGTGGTTGTGGAACACGTCAATAAATGAAATCTATTCTGAAGTTCACAAACCAGAAGTTTCAATAGGCTGCATAGAAGAGCCTAAAAATCCACAACGGAATGACTAATATAGAGTTTGACGATACCTGTGATATAAGGCGGATGTCGTACATCAAGACAAACTTTACGCGAAAGAAATCCACAGTGCTTAAAGGATTAGCGACCGAAAGGTACAGAACTATCCATAGAATAAAAAAAGTGATAGCGTTCTGGACTCACAACCATAGCGTCGTTGGTTCCAATCCTACTGTTACCCCCCCCCCTTTTTTTTTTACGAATGCAGTTATATAAAACATTTTGGGATCCTTAACTCCTAGAGTTGTGTCAGTTTTTCTTCATGTGTATGTAGACGAGATGAACACCTTGTCTCCTAAAACGATGGTTGAGCAGTTTATCTGTTTGTATGGGCAGTATCGCAGTAATAGCTGTGGAGAAAACTTTCCAAATACAGCGTCGTAGTTCAACAATCAAAGACTACAAATCAATCAAATGTTTCTAAGCTTATGGGACTTAACTACGGGGTCATCAGTCCCTAAACTTACAAACTACTTACGAACTAGGACGGCACAAATATCCATGCCCGAGGGGGGATTCGAACCCCCGACCGTAGTGGCCGTGCTGACCGAGACTGGAGCGCCTCAGTCACCTCGGCCACCGCGGCCGGCTCAAAGACTACCCTCATCAACTAATAGTGAAGTCAATACTGTAAAAACGTAACACGTTTTTTGATTGAAACCATTATTACTAACACCCTTCTATAAAGTGTAGAAAATTACGAATAAATAAAATACGTATACTTTTCGTAAAAATTAAAATAAATAAATATATACATGTGGCGTCTATTCCGAAAGATCAGACGTCACTTACAATATGCCGGTGACGGGCAATGATCCTATCGTCAGTGGGGAGGGGTGGGCAAGTTTGAAGCCCTTACTCTTACGGGAATTAGTTTCATAACTACGAGTTTGAGTACTGTGGGCAGGGCGAAGCTGGGAATTTGTATCTGACGGGAGGCGTGCTTAGGTAGTGTGCCGGGCGCCGTGGCTCAACGCCCTCTGTAATAAAAAAGCTGAGCCAACAAGACACCGAACAAGAACGAACAAAAATGATCAACGTCCGCAACGAAGAGAACTACACACACACAAAATAAATAAATAAATAAATAAATAAATAAATAAAAAATAAAAAAAAAATAAAAAATTGTGTAGGGATCAGCGCAACTGCCTAGAAAGCAGGAGACCCGGGTTCGAATCCCGGCTGGGTACACATTTTCTGTTTTGCCGCCCAATCGCAGTTGATGTCATATATTCTGTGAATATTAAATAAATAAATAAATAAATGTTATGACAGGATTCGAACCACCGACCCTATAGTTGTAAGGCTCTAACGCGCTACCACCTGAGATATTCTGACAGATGTTGCAATCAATTTAATGATCGGTACATACATTTACTTGTAAAACTTGTAAAAAAAAGTCGATTTTCTGGAGACTTTTTGAGAGCTGTGTCGAATGGCTCTGGCTGATTATTATTTGATGTTGTTCAAATGTTTGTTAAGCTTATGGGACTTAACTACGGGGTCATCAGTCCCTAAACTTACAAACTACTTATGAACTACTTACGAACTAGGACGGCACAAATATCCATGCCCGAGGGGGGATTCGAACCCCCAACCGTAGTGGCCGTGCTGACCGTGACTAGAGCGCCTCAGTCCCCTCGGCCACCGCGGCCGGCTTATTATTTGAGTTCTGAATTTCACGTACCATAAATATAAAGAAATTCTAAAATCCGATACCCATGTAGTCTCCTTGTTACACTTGGCGATCGCCGTCTTGTAGAGTGCCAGCTTCCAACACGCACGGGCTCCAACCATGCCTTATGATCGGAGGTGCAGTATCTACAACTCTCGCGCACCTATCGTGTTTGTAGAGGGAACGCTGACTACCACAGAACACCAAAAATAACAGAAGTGCAAAGACCATGTTATCACACGGAAACACAGAACGACAGCAGCGCTACTAGCGGCCTGGCAGTGAACTTTTAATCCGGAAAATGTGGCGCGAAAATCCATATGTTTACTTCTAAAATGTTCAAATGTTTGTGTAGCTTATGAGACTTAACTACGGGGTCATCAGTCCCTAAACTTACAAACTACTTATGGACTAGCTTAAACTAAACTAAGGACGCAGGGGATAGCGTCACGGACTGCGGAACAGACGGTCGCCGGTTCAATCCCGCCCACCGGCAAAAATTTATTTCTTTGTAATTAACAATTCCAGAAGGTTCTACATCTTTCTTATGTTCACTTCTAAATCTAGTTGTTTCTTCTGTTAACTGTTCTTCCAATTTCTGGTAAATTCTGTCTGTGTATAAATAGCAGAGCACTCTGCCTGAGAGGCAGTCAGTGCTGCGTGTATGTTGAGTTCGTAATAAACGTGCTTTTTTTCAGTATAAGTGCTGTGTTTAGTTGCCTTCGAAGACAAGCCTACTTCAATTGCAACGTGACAATATTGGTGTTAGATGACAATATTTTTCATTTATTCTTCGAGGGTGGACCTCATAGAAAGGTTTTTGAGACCTTGCAAAGAAATATATACGAGAAATTTAAATAAAAAAACTAACATTAATTGCTTCTGGCTGCTGTTTACAGTCGGCCAAACTTCGTAAATGATGTCGTGGTAATCTTTTTGACCGTAAAATTGTTTCTAAAACTCGATACTGCGATTTTCGCCGTGTGGCGTTATCACATGGAAATAAATGTGATTTTGCGCATGTCAGACTAAAAATCATCTGATATTGCATGCATTCATGTAAATGATTTTTCAGTTTTCACATACGCTAAGACACAATTATATCCACTCATGTGACCAAAAGAGGAATAGTAGGTTGTACAAATAAATAATTTCACAGCCATATACACTATCGTACAAACAAGAATGTAGGCCTACTGTAATGTCTACAAAAACCAATTTATTTTTATTTCTGTTGATTATTATTTATGCATCTTCAGTCATATGAAATGGAACTTCTGTACAGTTCAAATAAATGAAATTTATGAAACTCACAACATGTACACAGGAGATCGCAATTAGGAAGACGTTGCTATAGAACCTCAGCGCAGAACACCACCTACGAATCAAAACAAATATGGAGGACTGTAAAACGTAAATTATCCAATAGGAAAGCGAGATGAAAAATCGTAACGCTTGCAGCGCTCTATGAAGCCTGGCAGCGAACCAACATCGTGTTACCGGAAATCCCTATATGAGTTTCACCCCCCTGCTGACTACAGCCACAGAATAACATATACAGTCGCGACACTCACTGCTGTGAAAGTTGTTACCAACTGACAAATGCAACGACACTAGCGCTCCTAGTGGTGGGCAAGCCGCCGTAGGAGTGATGTTTCTTTATAATTATTGGTGTGCGTAATTAACGAAATAGTTGGTATAGTTTTTGCGTTAAAACATTAGTAAAATATTATGAGATATACATAACACGGACATTAATGTAAAAACAGCCGAATTTAACTGATTCAGAGGTGTAATGAACGACTTCGTCAAGAACAAATACTTACGAATATGTATTATTTTGCAGCTTATTCCGCTGAAAGTAAGTAGAATATAAACGCAAGAGAAATATAAATTTCTATTGTGGTGTGTTCTTACAATGACAAGAGTTTCTTGACACGTATCAATTCCGTGTGTAGTATAATGATTCGAACAGTTTTCGGCTTCACTCGTCTTTCTGATACATGCATATTCGTTTGATTGTCATTACTTTAGCTTAAGAAGAATATGTCTTGAAGATTCTTAGTATGTATGTTAGTATGTTTGTATAGCTTATGGGACTCAAGTATAGGGTCAACAGTCCCTAAACTTACAAACTACTTATCAACTAGCTTATCCAGAGGACGGCACAAATATCCATGCCCGAGGGGGGATTCAAACCCCCGACCGTAGTGGCCGTGCAGACCGTGACTGGAGCGCCTCAGTCCCCTCGGCAACCGCGGCCGGCTTGAAGATTCTTGCCGTTGTGGTTCATTTGTAGCAACAATTGTGGAATTGGGTTCTTCTTTGTTGAAAACAGTCTGATTGCTTTTTCCGTTTACTTGCCACGCCTGTGACGTTTTTCCATCAGCTTCAGCTGTGGTGGCTGCTTTGGCACGTCAAATACTGTAGTTATTGCATTCTATATGTGTTTCCTACATTCCACTCTCATCGATTTCACTGAAATTGTATTGAAGAACCCATATCGTCCCTGAGTAGAAAAGCGACGACTTTTTGCCAAAGGCAGGTCTTCCGGTGTGTCTTAGCCATTTCTTATTTTTAATAGAAATATTATTCAGCAAAAGCCTGTAGGTTACAAGATAATTGTAAATAAACTGTCCTGCAATGTACCGTTTCGTAACTCATCAGGGATCTCAGTAAACCTAATAAAGACAAAGGTGGAGCTAATTTAATGTATTACCTATGTTTATGGCACTACATACGTTCCCTAGAGTGAAAAGTCTGTAAAAAATCAATATAAACTATACTACTCGCACTCATCCAATACAGTTTTCAGAAACGTAGCTTACCGGCCGCTTGGAGCGCTGCAGTCGTAGTGTGTAACAAAAATCTGCGAGAGTGTCGGGACTGTAAATGTTAGACTGTGCTACAGCTCGGTACTTGCAGGATGTTGAAACACCCGTTCTTTCGCCATTCTTGCAGCAGAAAGGTGATGTATTGTTCCGACAGGATAATGCTCGGCCACGCTCTGCGCATGAAACTCGACGTGCTCTGCACGACGTGCAGCACGTTTCCTGGCCAACACCATCTCCCAACTTGTCTCCAATCAAGCTTGCGTGGGATATGACGGACGACATCTGACAAGTGCGACTCGTCTATCATCAACTCCTGCAGAGCTATGAGCAGGCGTAGAATAATGTATCCGATAACAGTATTCGTTATCCGTATGATCATATTGATGCCTCCCGTCGGTGTTTCAGTATGGGCATAGCGCTTAGAAGGTAAAATGCCGTCACTTCTGTTTTCGTCATATCTTCTGTAATTGTAGTTGCTGCGCTCTCCGACAGATTCCGCAACGATCGCTAGTGGCTGGCTGAAGTAGATTTCCAACAGTGCGCCTCGTAAGATACGTTTAGAACTGTTGTTGTATGTAGCAGTGTTTCGTGATGTTAAATAATTTTATATCATAAAATTGCGGTGGAGTAATATTTACGTATGTGTGTGTAGACTTTTTATGCATTTACTGATAATTTTTGTGGTGTACTGAATTATTGCCATCGGAGAAAGAAAACTGTGTTTGTGAATTATGCTGTGCTGTTTCGTTCCCGGGTATCGATCTGGATACGACAAGTCATCTGAAGTAGATAGGCACTTTTTAGAGCACCAAAGAGCGCCAGTGATTTTGCTAAATGGGCTAAAGTTATTCCGAGGAAGGACTTTTAATTAACTAGTAAATCATACTTATGTGACAGACATTTTGCTGATGATTTGCTTCTTAAAACTGACTCCTTCGTTATAGAAGGAAACAGGGTCGAAATACCGAGAACGAGATGGAAGTTAAAGCCAGATTCAATGCCTCATATTTTTCCAAACTTGCCAAGCTATTTATCAACGCACTTGAAACCACGCATATCTCCTCCAAAGAGATTAGTGAAGGAAACAGTCCCCTCCGAAACATCAGCGATTTGTAAACCAGTTGCAGTACCTAGTGCTCCCCATGTAGCAGATAGTGAGGCTGATGCAAGAAAAATTATCGACAGTCTCAAACAGAAAGTAAAAAATCTGAAAAGAATGCTAGTGAGAACACACAATCAGCTATTGAAAGAGAGGGAGAAAGTAATTATGTTAGAAAAAGAAGTTTCTACTGAAAAACAATCGAAGTCATGTGTATGTAGCGCTTCGAATTTCCTGACCAAAAAACAAAAGTTGGTCATAGACACTATGCTTGCGAAGTGCTTATTATACATGACCCTTCGACCACATGACCCGATATTCGTAATTGCCTTAAAGGATGTCAACATTTTATATTTTTAATGCAATGGCATAATTCCCTTATCTTGTTTTAATCTTGTGAAATACAGCGTTTTAAAATGGTGTAAGATCCGAGTAGTGCATATACGGAAACGTTCCCAGCGCTTAGCGACGATGGAGCCACCTAGCGACAAGCCCACGTAAACTTGTCGAGTGCCTACACTTCTTCTTCTAGACGCTATGGTATGTGTAGTAAAACGTTACCACCTTACAGTGTTGTGTTCACCGACTCAGTGATTGTGGTAATAAAGCTACACAGCATCAAAGTTCAGGACAGTTACCTTGATATCTTGTGGGTGTAGAATCTTCTTAAAACACAGCATCCACATAACCTGCTTACAGGAATCCCTAGAATTCATTCAGAATACGTACAGCTAGAGAAATGTTCTCTATTTTATGTGCGTGTCAAAATTAAGGCAAGAACTCTGAGCAAACACCAGGTACCTGAAAAGCTGTTTAATTTCATCACTTTTACCCTACAATGCATTACAACAATATGTACACTCTTTGACAAAAAACCTGGCCGCCGGCCGGCCGCCGCTGAGCCTAAGTCCGAGCCGATCGCGACATGGGACAATAAAAGTGGCCACGCTGATTCGCTCTAAGTCCAGCTATCTGCACAATCTGGCAACACTGCAGTCTGCGGGAGTTCATACAACACTTCTTGTGTGCAGTTAGAAGATAACTGGGTCAACTCCCCTCTTGGTCTTGCGGTAAAGTGCGCGACTTGCATGTTCAGTATTAGCGATCGAAACAGACTGTTGACAAAAATTTTAAATTCACGTCACTCGTTCATGCTCATGCCCCATGTGAAAGGGAAACATATGTGCAACGAATTTCATTTTCTGGTACACTGGTAATAACATTTCGGCTAAATAACGTTGCCGCCTCTGGCCGCAGCACTTGGCACAGCTCTCCGCGGCCCACTCGCCGGCAGCAGCAGTGGCGGCTCTACACAGCGCTGCCTCGCCCTCTGCCCACAGCGCCTGCTGCCGCTCATCGCCCTGGATACGTAAAATGCTGTAGTGTTGCTAAGTGGTGATCCACAAAAAGATTGCGATTCGTATTTCACACAGGATATAACGAAGCAGACCACCTATTTTGAATGATGAGCATATAATACATTAGAGAGGCAAAAAATTGTCATTGTCCAATCCAATGGCACTCTCCGATGGTTAACACTTATTTGTGGTTTAAATCTTGATCCTTTTCCTTTCAGAAAAGCCGTTCATGTAATTTGTTATTGTCATCAGTTCATATGTTTTCATCAAGACACAATATGTAACTCACTAAAATGTTTTAGTGTCGTTGTTTCACTCCGTACGGT
This sequence comes from Locusta migratoria, assembly GCA_026315105.1. Lineage (NCBI taxonomy): Eukaryota > Metazoa > Arthropoda > Insecta > Orthoptera > Acrididae > Locusta > Locusta migratoria. The sequence goes on from CM048751.1 coordinate 122,109,316, forward strand.
AAATGTATGAGCTAAATTATGTGAATACGTTTCAGTGCACGTTCTAAAGCAACACAGGCACTGCAAGGTTCGTGTCTTCATGTCTCATTTCTACAGGAGATATTTCACATCAATGGAGGTGAATTCGAATTTCTTCGAAGGCGTTTGTATGGTGAAGCAAAGAAGACCATTTCCATAATTTGAAGTCGACCTTTCTGAAAGACATATTGTATAAAGTTTTTCTTACGATTCCGTTAAAGAGTTTCTTCTTGCAATCTGCAGCGTATAAAGTAAAATAAAATTAAATTCCATCCCCAAACGCACTTTCTCCAACCAGGATTAAAACTGCAACCTCCCACCAGGCTTGCATCACAAGACACAAGCAGAACCACACGGCCAACCACACACTGCCACAGATTGCCCTCAGTCTCTCACATATTCAATGCTTAGCCTCTAACGCATCACGAAAGAACCTGAAAGTCACCTACACAAATAACTACATTCCTTGAGTGCAAAACTTAAATTTCTGTCTCTCATTTCACGTCGGCATTACAAATCATTAGTCATGAAAGTAGAAAAGGAATGTCAAGTGAACTTAGTGAGACAATTCAGTACCACTTGAGGAAGTAACTGCACTGTCAGAGTGTTGCCAAATATCAGCAACGATGTTGCCAGTTCTTAGCTGTACTAGGAAGACCTGTGAAGCGATAAGCGACGCGAAATCGCGCTAGTCTCATGCGGGCTTCTAGAGGGGAGTCGCGCATTTCGGTTAATATGCGCTATGTCCTGATAGATTCCGTCCTCACATTTACGATGCAGATATTAAATTCTTCCAATGAGGCCCAAACTAGAGTTTAAATTTTTTGAAGCTTTACTGCATTATGATATATTTTCAGCAAATGACCAGAGAAAAAATTACTGATATTCTGATTGCAACATACGGCAGGTCAAAGTCTGAGATATATAAACTTCCATCACGATTTCAGTTTCACCCCCTCCCCCCCCAAAAAAATGACTAAAACAATTACTTTATTAGATATCTACAAAAGCATTTTTTTATGAGTTACTGGAAATGAACGTTGCATCATCCGTCACTAAACAGAAAGGTATCAAACACTTCGCATCTTGAAAGCGACAGCCCACAATATTTTCAATCCTACTAGCATCTGGCCTCAACTGGCTTTTAGCCAAGCATTGAGAAGATATGATGATGAATTGATAACTTGCCCTCATCATCCTTCAGTGAGAGCTGTTTGTAAAAAAACGAAAAAGTAATGCGATCCATCATTTTCTCCAATGATACTATGCACTGTTGTCCGAAGATGGACTGTATCTACGTTGAGTCTTGTCAAACGCGTCTCACATTCAAGGAATATTACCTAAATGAATTTAGTCCTCATGAAGCTGTAACAAAACAGAGAATCTGGGTGGTTGCGCATATTCGTATTACCTTGCCGTAATACTTGATGCAAAGATGAGCAAAATAGAAATCCATCATCTATCGGTTTCTTCGATTCTTTGGACAGTTTTCTTTGGTTTGTACTCCTTCACTTCGTCGGCTATCTACTGGTTTAATTGAAAATACAGTAATCAAAATTACGCGACTATTTGTCCCACATTTTAATGTCCTTGGTTTTTATTCTGAATGACAGTGATGATTTCTGTTGGACTGGTTCCATATATCTGAGCGTAATTAATGAAATTTTATTCCCATGACAGATGGAAGCAATGAGAACCTTGTGTCTCTATAATGAATTTTCATATGAAAAAATTAACACCTGAAGATGGGCCTTTAAAAACGGTCTTGGACCTGTAAAGCAACATTCTTAAAAAAAAAAAAAAAAAAAAAAAAAAAAAAAAAAAAAAAAAAAAAAAAAAAAAAAAAAAAACACCAACCGCTGACACGGCTTCAGAATTTATTATTTACTTTATGGGATGACTACATTTGAAGTAATTTCCAAATAAGTTGTTCTATCTATGCTTAAAATTTTACCATCATTTTAAAATAATTGATAAATTCATTTAAGAAAATGTTCTTTCGTTTTGTTTCTGATGTCACTTGATATTCTTGAAGTAGGTGGCTACAGCATCTGCTATGAGGTTTCCATGAGACAGTTGGCACGGATGATTGTTTGACAGTAAGCGGATAAATTAAAGACGTAACGAGACAAAATGATGAGATCCAGCTGTTGCAACAAAACGGCCATGATTTCTAAATTGGCAAGGTGTTCAGAAAGTGACTATTATACAGCTAGACATTACTGCTATAAACCCTACCTCATTTATTTACTCACAGCTGAGGCAGATTGCTCGCAACGTGAAAGAGAGTAGGAGTAGTTAATGTATGAAACGACCTTCTTGAACACAAATTCAGTTAACTACTACAACGAGCATATTAGGCTGTTAATTTTTCAAAATATTGAATGTAAGTGAGAAGAAAAAGTCAACTGACTGCAGAATTACATATCAGACTCACATCTACAAGATGCCGAAGTTGCGAAACAATAGGCCCTACTACAACGTTGGGAAATCTTGATTACATTGGTGGCCTGATGAACGAGTTTTTGTAGCTGGCGTCCTGCATGTTAGGATCCAGATCTGTAATTCCACTCAGGCTCGAGATAATGTGCTCTCCAAATTGCACATATGTCACGTGGCCAGCTATATATATATATATATATATATATATATATATATATATATATATATATCAATGAATACCTCATTGAGCGTTTTACCAGTTTTATTTCTCGGTTTATGGTTGATTTATATGCAGGACTTATCGTTATGTTTACTGTACTCCATTATCTAACAATAAGACTCACAATTTGTCTCAAAAAGGTCTTCCTAAATACCCAAATTTGTCCAGTTTCCTTCTAGTTTGCTTCCTAATAAAATAAAATGTCCACAGACCAATATGGAAATTACAAGCGACCTGTTATTGACAGAACATCTTGCTACGATAAATAGCGTTCTATTTGAATTTTTTGAGAACGTTCCTTGAAGTAGTGCTCAATGAATTCCGGACCTGTCTTTGTTGCCTGCCTCGTTGATTTCATAAAATGTTACGTAGTCTCATGGCGGGATGCGATTTAAACATAGTTTTAATTGGAACGTGTTCATTACAGCGCGTTGATAGGTTTCAAAGTACAAACTTAATGGCAACTTTTAGGTGCAAGGTATCTCACGTCGACAGATTATCATTCCATCGGTGTCGTGGCAGATAGCGGACGACATTAATTTACTATACATTGCAATGTTCAATGCAATTCGTGAATTTCATTTATTTCTTATGTTAAATTCAAAACGCGTAAGTTCCAAGAGTTCTACCGAATATCTGTTAGGCTCCTTTTGATGGCTTCCTCTGTTCAGAACGACAACTATCCCTCCGGCAGGCGCGCTTCGCCTTCTCCGTTTCCAGACGCGCGCGCCTTCGCTCGCTAGTTGTGCCGCATTTACCAAAACGACCGTGGCTGCCCCCACCGCGTCATACCTCTTATCGACTTCAGAACGTTAATGAAATAAATTACCCTTCACGTTGGTGGCCACTAAACGCTACTGTTAGCATTACTCATGATGCAAGAACTCGTTATGTTCCACTGTTACTATGATGTCTGACATAGCTATTAAAAATTCGAAAATTTATTGGAACTATCCTTAACGTGGTAGCAATTATCGAGTGGACAAAAGTTACTTTATACGTCTTAGTCTATTTTAAAACCACGTTTCTATGCATTTTTCATCTGAATGATAATTTTACACTTTTCAAATTTTGTATGTGTGAAATTTTTCATTCTGTTTCAACCGTTTTTATGAGAATACATCAGAGACATTCGATACATTTGTTATATTTCTATTTCACCTGACCCCTCTTATGTATTAGTCACGGAAAGATCGCGAAGGTAAAAGATAGGGCGATATGAACTCACAATAAGTCTTACCAGAAATAGTTTAAACGGCGAGCCATTCACGACTGGAAGAGAAACAGGCGGAAACATCAGTTGTATAAAAATTGCCCTCCACCACACACCAGTTAAGAAATGGCGTTAATGAAGCAGTGTCATCCAGTTCTAAGTTAAGTTGAAAGTTCAAGGTCACTTGTTCAGAGGAAAGTTGGTTTGAAATTAACTGCAAAATTTGTACCAACAAACGGAAACATGAACAAAGTAAGCTCTATTGCACACGAGACACGAAAGAAAGAAGGAAGGTTACGATTTAACGTCCCCTCGACAAGGGGTCATTAGAGCGAAGCAGAAGTTCGGATTGTCATGATAAGGATGTGGAAGGAAATCGGCCGTGCCCTGCCGCAGGGACCTTCCGGCGTTTGCCTAGACTAATTTAGGAAAATCATGGAAAACTCAAATCCAAATGGCCGAAGGCCAGTTCGATGCGCAGTGCAGCCGAATATGAGTCCAGTGTGTTACCACTGCACCAACTCGCTCCGTAGCAAAAACGAATTCGAGTAAACATTGCATTATCACGCGGTTCTGAGTTACGTTAATTAAGTTTCCGGCCTATCGTTAGTATAAAATCAATTGTAAAATTTGTAACAAAAACAATAAAGCAACCTAATAATCACGTGTTACAACGATTAAAATTGATCGATGAATTGTGCCATGGTTTAGAACAATATTAGGGAAAGCAATTGCACTGTTGCTTGTTAAAAGATAGTAAATAAAAGCATTGACGTATCTCTTATTCATTGATTTTGAACAGATGCCCTAGGTTGCACAAGGCTGTAATTTTACCGCTATCATAAAAATTAAATGGACTGAGTACAAAATTTTTAAATAAATTTGATCCAAATTATCATTATGAATGAAGTTAATAAATGAGCAATCCTTGAATTTCCTCTGCCTACGTATGGATTTCAAATTAAGGGTGTTAAAAGAAGTGTTCCAGATTTTCAGAGGAACTTTTACGGATGAAACAAGACTAAAATGAACGTTATACATTAGCTCTAAGTCGCTTATATTAATGGATATGAGAACTTGTTGTTGTGAAACATATTGAACAAACAAATATAACGGTAATACAAAATACAAATTCAGAGATCAACTTGAAATAAAAACTAATGGTACTAACAATAATAAAGCACAGCAGATCAAACACTTCACGAGGAGAATTATAGGGAAAATATGTGTTTATCAATATTAAGGAGATGAACATCAAGAGCAAACTGTTTACGGTTACGAACAATATTCGTACAAGTAAATATACCAACAGTGGAAATACGACCGCTTACTGCGAAATGAATTATGTGGAGCACATGCTTTCTTTCGACGTGAAATCTGGGATCGGCAGAGACAAAGTATTATCCATCTAGAGACAACGGAAAATGTAATGCGGTCGGAAACGACCAAAGGTAGCTACTAGCAGAGAAAAATATATCTCATTGTTTTGTGAGAAGTAAAGGCGAATATAAACTGAAAGAATGTAAATACACGAGAAAAATAAAATTAATATGCAAGTTTCTTAGATATGGCTTCTTTCTTCAACATATAATTCCATCTCTTCTGCACAGAGGACTAGCTACGCGAGCCTAACTCTACTATGACAGAACCGACCGCTTCTCTGCCTTTCGTGGAGATATTTCAGATGAAAGTGTTCTGCCCATATACGAATGACCTAAGATAACCAAACGGTTTGGTTTATAGGACAATTTCACTTTTGACGGTTGCAATTACTGTACAAATAACAGATCAAATGAATGGAGTAATTTGAAGGGAAACTAATTATTACAATTACTTTGAGTCACCTGCAAATATAAAAATATCTAAGACAAAAAGTACTTCTGAAGCAACATTAAACACTAACATTATAATGCACCTAAACAGCGGCATCACTATACGAACTAAACAGTTTCTTATTGGGAAAGGTTATGCGGATGTAATAGAAGTCACTATATTCTGCAGCAAAAGCCGTTCAAATGTTTGTTAAGCTTAAGGGACTTAACTACTGGGTCATCAGTCCCTAAACTTACAAACTACTTACGAACTACCTACAACTAAGGACGGCACAAATATCCATGCCCGAGGGGGGATTCGAACCCCCGACCGTAGTGGCCGTGCAGACCGTGACTGAAGCGCCTCAGTCCCCTCGGCCACCGCGGCCGGCGCAAAAGCCGTCCTGTCAATTTTATGATTATCGGTAAAAACTTGCGTAATAGCTGCTCTAGGACGGTGCCCGCCAGATGCTCATTTTGGTGATATTCCTGGAATGTGAGCTGCGTATGACAATATTGAACGTATATACGTCCAATTTGGGACAAAAGTCCGTAGGAACTTTGGAGAAAGTAGTCATTTCACACTTTCTCCGTTTCGTTGAAAGAAACTCTCACCGGAAGTTTATGAACGTAATTCATCTATTTATCAGCATTTTCAATGATGATGTCTGCTTTCGGACTGAAGCCTTACTTAGAATGGGCTTTGCCAGCGCAGCATGGATAAAAGCCAGTTGAAGCAAGCTGTTTGTAGGAATGAGGATATTGTGGGATGGCCAAGAAATTCTTCCTATAGCTTAGCAGTATTGCTTACGATGCTAGGAAACTCTGATCGTTCCCTTAGTTCCAGAATTCGAGGTATTTTCCAATATTCATGAGGATATGAGATTAGTCATTGTATTTAAATGGCTCGGTTATCCTGAATTAAATTTTCGACCGCAAAAAGGTCTACCCCTCCTTTAATTGCAAACAATTATGTGTTTAATGTCGGGACTGTCTGTATTAACTGCCAACAAATGTCACACAACTGAACCAGTACTCTCATTTTAGCTCCGTGGCGCCATTATCGTCTCCTGATCTACAGCAAGAATAGTTGATTAGTGAGATATTGTTGTACTAGTGATGTGTGTGGCTTCAGGTCTATTTTTCTCCTCTGAAAAATATCCTAAATGGCATTCAGCAACGAAATACCAAAACTCATTGCAGTGTGTCAACCAAGAGATCGTCATTTTCTATTGTTATTGTAATCTTTATCATTCTGCTGTAATGCCGTAAACATCATTGATTACTATCATTATTACCATCATTATTATCATTAATTCAGTTGCAAAAGCTTTCTTTCCCTTGTGGCCAAGAGACCAGAAAGGATGTGTGGTTTGACGAAAAATAGGACAATAGGAGAAAGTAGGTAAAATGTTTGTAACAATTTCTGTTGATTTAACATCGTGACGACAGATACTAAGCAACAAAACATGCAAGTCATAGGTTGCAACGTTCGAAAAATCCATCAGACACATGGGTTCGGATTCTCATCATTTGTTGGCCCATCAAGGCTGTAACATTACGAAATCAATAAGCTGCTTAGTAGTCTATAGATTATATGTATATGTTTGCAGAGGAAAAACATCAGAATTGCACATATACAGTTTAGTTTCTGTGTTCATGGCCGTAGTTTTAAATATCCAGTCTTCTGAATACTGAAGTGAAATAATTACTGTGTTGCACAAATAATCAGTTAAATATGTTTCTGGCTTTCAAGCAAATCAACACGTAGAAGACATGAAATATTACTTGTACAGACGTAAGGCTGCATTTTAAAACGCAGTCGGTTTCAATTTGCGAAGTTTTTCGAGACGGATTGATTTCCAGTAACTTTTCATCAAAAATTAGCTTTTGTCGAAATGTATCAAAGCAATTGTTTTAGTCTTTTTTTTTTTGGGGGGGGGGGTAAACTGTAATCGTGTACCATGTTTACGTATCTCAGTCTTTGATTTGCCGTATGTTGCAATCAGAATATCAGTAATTTTTTCTCTGGTCATTTGCTGAAAATATATCATAATGCAGTAAAGCTTCAAAAAATTTAAACTCTAGTTTGGGCCTCATTGGAAGAATTTAATATCTGCATCGTAAATGTGAGGACGGAATCTATCAGGACATAGCGCATATTAACCGAAATGCGCGACTCCCCTCTAGAAGCCCGCATGAGACTAGCGCGATTTCGCGTCGCTTATCGCTTCACAGGTCTTCCTAGTACAGCTAAGAACTGGCAACATCGTTGCTGATATTTGGCAACACTGTGACAGTGCAGTTACTTCCTCAAGTGGTACTGAATTGTCTCACTAAGTTCACTTGACATTCCTTTTCTACTTTCATGACTAATGATTTGTAATGCCGACGTGAAATGAGAGACAGAAATTTAAGTTTTGCACTCAAGGAATGTAGTTATTTGTGTAGGTGACTTTCAGGTTCTTTCGTGATGCGTTAGAGGCTAAGCATTGAATATGTGAGAGACTGAGGGCAATCTGTGGCAGTGTGTGGTTGGCCGTGTGGTTCTGCTTGTGTCTTGTGATGCAAGCCTGGTGGGAGGTTGCAGTTTTAATCCTGGTTGGAGAAAGTGCGTTTGGGGATGGAATTTAATTTTATTTTACTTTATACGCTGCAGATTGCAAGAAGAAACTCTTTAACGGAATCGTAAGAAAAACTTTATACAATATGTCTTTCAGAAAGGTCGACTTCAAATTATGGAAATGGTCTTCTTTGCTTCACCATACAAATGCCTTCGAAGAAATTCGAATTCACCTCCACTGATGTGAAATATCTCCTGTTTTTTTTTTTTTTTTTTTTTTTTTTTTTGTTTTTTTTTTTTTTTTTTTTTTTTTCGGGTCTCCAACCTCCCCTACAACCCGTCCTTCCGCTCACCAAAGTCGCCTTCTTCGGCGTCGGCTTCAATCTGCCTTTCTTTGAAGTTTTATTTATTTTAATGCTTCCTTCCATGTTGTCTTGCAAATAAAAGTGCTTCTTGCGGAAGTTTCGTTAAGAGGTAGGAAAAAAAAAGAAAAAAAAAATCTTATTTGACGAATTTTCGTCTTGCTGTGCCACAGCTTTAGAGCCAAAGTATACCAAACAAAAAGTAAAGCCTCTTATTTAGTAGAAAACATAATCTATTTTTCTTCAATTTACAATTCGAGAAAAAAAAACTTTTACTTCTTTTTCTATGGCCCTGCCCACGTCGATTTCAAAGTTCATCTTCTCGGTTCGTGTTCGCAGTTGTTCGTGTCCGCTTGAGGTTCAGTTTCTTCGTGCTTTCTGTTATTCACTAATACTAAAACGCTTCCTTCTCTAACTCTGAAACACGTCAATAGGCTGGAGCACAGAATTCATCTGTAATAAAATATAAATATGTATATTGGAGATGTATCTTGTTTAAAAACCAAAATTTATTCTGAAATACAGATCTTTTCTTCTAGAAGATTCCGTTTCATCAGTAAATAGTTCTTCGTTTGTTCATTTTATCGTTAATTGAGTTATTGTATTTATTTGTGCAATTAATTTTACTTTCATTCTATAAACTTCATCGTCAATGGTATTGTTCCATGCGCAATTTACATGATAGTTCTCGTAAGGAAATTAGCGTATTGATGATGATAATCCTTTATTTTCAGTAGGTTTTGGTGCTGGGTCCTTATGTACGTCCAAAAGTCTTGTTCGCTCTTTTCAGTGCTTTTCAGGATATAAAATACGGTATGTCCCCTTAGCCAGTTAACCGCATTGTTCTTCGTCTTTGGGTAAAAAATTTCATCGGGTAATAAAAATGTCGAGGGTGTTATTGTATGCGGCGAAGTTCTCTGAATGATCGCCAATTTTCTTCTGACTGACTGCCAGATGGTGTTCGCCTCTCCACAAACAAACTGGTGATCATCAGTGTCATTTAGATTACAGGTGGTACATATAGGGGAATCGGCCATGCGAATGGAATGAAGGCGTTCGTTCGTTGTCATTTTTCTGTTAACGGCGTAGTACCACGTTGCCCTCACGTCAGTTGGTAAGTTCAAATGATGGATGTTTTTCCAGATATTTGACCAGTTGACGGCATTGAACTTAGTTTCTATGACATTCTTGTTATGAAACTGCATTAAGTTTTTGTATACTTGTTTGACACTTATCATATCTTTCTCTGCAATCCTCATCTTAATATAACTGTGCTCTATTAAGAAATGTTTTAAGTGATAGAGTGTGCTGGGGATGTGGTGAACATCAATTGGGGCATCGCAGTTGGCTGGTACTATTTCGTTAAGTAAAAATGCTGCTATGCTATTCGGTGACCTCTTCCACTGTTTGTACGTCTTACACGTGTACAGCGCATTTGCTTTATTATACACGTCTACAAGGTTTAAGCCACCGTTAGTAGGTGGTAGCGTCAGAGTTTCAAATTTTACTTTAAACATGTGGCCACGGCTGACGAAATGACCAAAGGCAGCCAGGATCCTTTTTGCCACGTCTTTTGGCATTGGCAGAACTTGTGCCACGTAATTTATTTTGGATGTTAGGTAGATGTTTACGAGTTGCACTCTCTGTATTTCATCAATCATCCTGAGCGTATGTTGGTGGATGCTGGCACGTATGACATTAAGTAGTTTTCTATAGTTCAGAGCAATTGTCTGCCGGATGTTTTGTGCATATTCGATTCCAAGACATTTTAATGTGGGGGTCTCCTTTATTGGTCCTGGAGTGGGAACTTCTAAGCCACGCCCAATATTCATTAGTGCACATTTATTGCTGTTCAGCTTGGCTCCGGATGCAAGTGCGTACTTATCTATTATTTCTAGTGCCTTGCATATCTCTTCGTTGTCTCGGACCAGAAATACAACGTCGTCAGCATAGGCCTTGCACACTACCTGCACTCCATCTATTGTGATGCCTTGGAGATGTTGACTTAAACGGAAAAGCAGAGGCTCAATGGCTATTGCAAAGAGGGACATAGATAGTGGACACCCTTGTCTCACTGAACTGTTGATTGTGATAGGTTTGCTGGGCTGACCGTTGACCATGACTGTGGAGGTAGCACTGTTTAAAAGGTTCTTTATAATTCCGATGTAACGTTGTGGAAAGTCCATGTAAGACATAGTGTGGAAGAGATAATCATGATTGATTCTGTCGAAAGCTTTCTCGAAATCTAATGAAACGAGCGCGCATTTTATTTTACAAGCTCCAGCAATTGATATGATGTCTCTATAGTCACACAGTGTGTGGTGAATGGATCTGTCGCGACCGACGCTGGATTGATACGGACCAGTGACGGTGTTCATTACGGCTTTTAATCTCTCATTCAAGATGCGGGAAAATATTTTGTAGTCACAGTTCAGTAATGTGAGCGGTCGTAGATTTGTTACAGATTTTCCTGCATGATTTTTCGGGACTAGAACTATTATTCCCTCTCGGAACTCACTCGGGATATCACTGCTGGGATTCATTAAATCGTTGCAAATTCGTGTTAGCTTAGGTATCATTTGTCTTCGTAACGTGTGGTATAGCTCAGCTGGAATTCCGTCACGCCCAGGAGATTTATTTTTTGGACTTCGTGTTATTGCATCCGCCACGTCATCTTCCGTCACGTCAGCTAACAGGTTATCTGCTTGATCCTGGTCCAACTTCCTTGTCAGTCCTGTTGTAAAAAAATTTTGCGCTGTAGTGTCCGTTTTGGTATTACTTAACAGGTTGGTGAAGTATTTAAAGATTTCGTTTTTAATCTCACTTTGCTGCGTAATCAGTCTACCATCCATGGAACGCATTTCAGTTATTATTTTCTTCCGATGGCCCCTTCTTTCATTTATTACGTGGTAAATTGACGTCTGTTCTCTTTTTACATCGTTTTGAAGCCTCGATCGTATTTTGCAGCCTTCGATCTGTTTTCGTTTCAAAGCTAAGAGTTTGGCCTGAATTCTTTTTATCTCTAAATGGTTGGTGATTACAGATCGATCATTTGTGTACAATTCTCTAAGAACTGTAAAATAAAATTCAGTCGTCTGTTTTTGCCAGGCATTCTTATCACGTGAGTAGTTTATCAGCGCTCGTCGTATCGACGGTTTAGCACATTTCAGCCACCAAGTCAGTGACGAATGGTAGGAGGTGAATTTCTTCTCACACTCCGTCCATACTCTATTGAATATATCGTGACATTCAGGGTCTTGCAGATGTGCCACATTTAATTTCCACAGTCCTCGTCCCCGGTATGTTTCTTGTCTTTTAAGGTTAATGGTGCAAATATATGCTATGTGATCAGAAAATATGGTGGGCCACAACTCGGTCTGCAGCACCTGCGTTTTTAGATTATCGGATACATATATCCTATCGATGCGACTGGCTGAATGACTTGTGATGTACGTAAAGCCTGGCAGTGCGCCGTTTTTGAGCTCCCAGGTATCAGTCATGTTCAGTTGCTTGATTATGTCATCAATTTCGGCACAATAATTAAAGTTTGGCATTTGATCTTTAGCCGATAAGACGCAGTTATAATCCCCTCCTAAAATTACTTGGTCGTATCGTCCACAGAAAAGGGGAACTATATCATCTTTAAAAAATTCAGCTCTACGCCGTCTATGACTGGAGCCAGAGGGTGCGTAGATGTTGATGAGCCTAGTACCGTTGATGGTGACAGCTAGGCCTCTGGCATTTGTCAGTTTGGCAACATCGTTGACAATAATACCTTCTTTGCTTAGTATTGCTGTGCCGAGCTCGGAATCGTTCCCTGAATTGACAATTGCATTATATCCTATGATATCATCGAGGTTGATGTCTGTAACTTCTTGCAACATTGCAATGTCGATATCTGCTGCATAAAGCATATCTTGCAAGGACTTAAGTTTTAAATGACTGCGGATCTTATTGATGTTGATCGTTCCTATTTTATAGGATTGTAATGCAATTGTGAAAAGTTAGATTGACAACATAGGGGAATAACATGACTGATACTCTTAGCGCCTAAAATCTTTAGTGTATCGGACGTGGAGGTGACGTCCCCTTCGTTTTTTCACCCCTCGGTACTTCCTTCATTTCTTCGTCCTCAGGGAAGTGTGGAATTTCGTCTGCCCAGTTCCCTCTACGAGTGTGCTGAAGCATCTCATTCTCAGAGCCATGTTGAGATGGTACTTTGTTTCGCGAATCTTTCTTTGTAGATTTAGCCTTTGTACCGCCCTGTTGCGTGGGCGTTTCTATATTTGACGAAACTTCCATACTCATCTGTTGACTCCGTTGCAATTTTCCGGACATGTCGGCACTTAATTTTCGACTAATTTGTTGCGCTTTCTCACGCACTGGCTGTACTTTCTGTTTGGCGTCAGGGGGTGCTATGCGCCGTTTTTTATGCCTCTTCGGGGAGGATCCAGATTGTGGACTCTCCTCATTCTCGGAAGTGCTAGTGGGGTCCTGTGTATTATCGTCTTTGATAGAAACGGCTTCCTCCTCACACTGCACATCTTGTGCAAAGTTCTCTGGGATATTTTTATTCGGTTCATCCTTAGTGACTGTTTCCGTCGTGTTCGTAGGTGCGACAGCCGGTATTTGATTGGTACTGGTGTCCATTGCCACGCTTACATTAGCGTCGTCAGTCCCGCAGTTTCCGTCCATTGCGGCGGTCGACGTGGCGGCCGTGTTGTCTCGAAGGGCTGTGGCATACGTCACAGGCAGTGACGTCATCTTCATTGGCGCGACCGGCTCACCTGCCGGCACCTGCGCCACTCTTCGCTGCACACACTCGGATCTGACGTGCCCCAGACGTAAATATACGACGGAATATGTTTTTGTAGCTCAATTTTTAGTTGCCTGACACCATTGAGTACTGGGAACGTTTGAAAACTTGTCCATTTTTCAGCAGTATTGCTAATAACTCTCCCATATGGTTTTAGAGCTGAATTTATCTCATCTTCGGTTATCTCGAACGGGAGTTCAAAGACTCGAACAGTTCTAGTCCCAAATCCCGCATAATCAACTTGAACTGTACCGACATTACCGTCACAATGATTAAATTTCAATGTTCCTCTAAATTGTTCGATAACCTTTTCACAACATTCAGTATTAATCATTTTTACATAAACAGTGCTACTCACAATCGATAGGTGGATCCCGACTATCTCACTTAAACTGAGCTTTACTACATCTCGAAGGAACGCTTCTACTTCAAATGCTCTTGGCCTAGCATAATGTTCGTCAAACGAGAACTTCAAAGTATATTTTCGTTTAGTTTGACTCATCTTGATGATCTACACATTTCGAAACATAAGGCTACTATTTACGCCACAAGAGCGTATAACTCACCACACACTGTAAGCGCGCGTCCGGCCGCAGCGAGGAAGTAAACAGACGTCCACACAGCACGCGAGCCGAAAGCAGACTAACGAAATGAGACATGAAGACACGAACCTTGCAGTGCCTGTGTTGCTTTAGAACGTGCACTGAAACGTATTCACATAATTTAGCTCATACATTTACCGTACGGAGTGAAACAACGACACTAAAACATTTTAGTGAGTTACATATTGTGTCTTGATGAAAACATATGAACTGATGACAATAACAAATTACATGAACGGCTTTTCTGAAAGGAAAAGGATCAAGATTTAAACCACAAATAAGTGTTAACCATCGGAGAGTGCCATTGGATTGGACAATGACAATTTTTTGCCTCTCTAATGTATTATATGCTCATCATTCAAAATAGGTGGTCTGCTTCGTTATATCCTGTGTGAAATACGAATCGCAATCTTTTTGTGGATCACCACTTAGCAACACTACAGCATTTTACGTATCCAGGGCGATGAGCGGCAGCAGGCGCTGTGGGCAGAGGGCGAGGCAGCGCTGTGTAGAGCCGCCACTGCTGCTGCCGGCGAGTGGGCCGCGGAGAGCTGTGCCAAGTGCTGCGGCCAGAGGCGGCAACGTTATTTAGCCGAAATGTTATTACCAGTGTACCAGAAAATGAAATTCGTTGCACATATGCTTCCCTTTCACATGGGGCATGAGCATGAACGAGTGACGTGAATTTAAAATTTTTGTCAACAGTCTGTTTCGATCGCTAATACTGAACATGCAAGTCGCACACTTTACCGCAAGACCAAGAGGGGAGTTGACCCAGTTATCTTCTAACTGCACACAAGAAGTGTTGTATGAACTCCCGCAGTCTGCAGTGTTGCCAGATTGTGCAGATAGCTGGACTTAGAGCGAATCAGCGTGGCCACTTTTATTGTCCCATGTCGCGATCGGCTCGGACTTAGGCTCAGCGGCGGTCGGCCGGCGGCCAGGTTTTTTTGTCAAAGAGTGTACATCGGGGCCCAACCGGCTTGGAAAGCTGTTACAAGACTGCCTTTTTCGCTCTTTGTGTGGCCTCCTTTTATAGTCTGGCCTACAATATCATACATTGTTACAACTATTAAAGATTAGTTTGGCCATGTTATGGCAAGATAATAGCAGCTTTACATTCAAAATTTAGGCAATTATCAATTTGCATCGATTCATAATAATCCTGCTTTCATATATTGATCTGAAATAAGCTTGACTATAAAATACAACAATAAATTGTTTGTTTATACGAATATCTTAAAAATAGTGAAGGCAAATGTTCCTACCATGTTCAGAATAATGAAATAAAGTATCAGTTGTTTTGCTGTATTAAAGAACACGGGAATATTTCATATAGGCTTAGTTAATCTACAATGCTGCCCATGCTGGCAAGTTTATATTCGAAACATTTATTATATTTGTGTTTTCATGGCCAGTTCCTACTCAAATATACAATAGAATATATCTATAAGCATACTATTTCACTTTATGTTTTCCTAAAGTGCATTTTAGCAAGTTTTAGTTTCATGGCCATGTGCTCTTGTTTACTTTCCAATTTTATGATGAAATGTTATTTGTTTGTCTTCCAGCAATGTATGTATCTTCTTTTAACCATTACTTTATCTAGAAATCAAGTTTCTTATATTACATACACACTCTGAGATCACAAACTGGCATTTAACAGTTCAGGTTCTAATAAAATAATTTGTTTAATTTGTTATTTGGGTGATGAAGTAGTAAACATTTAGCTCTGTGGCTTGCCTATTACATCTCAGTAGACACCTGGTACCTCAGGACCGCTTGAGCTATTGGTCTGTACATGTAATCATTTCATGTACCTCATATGCAGTGTTTCAACAATAAATCTTGAGTGAATTGGAAAACTAATTTTTTTTATTATATTTTTTTTTTTTTATTTTTTATTTTTTATTTTTTATTTTTTTTTTATTTCATGCAGTGTATATTTAGAGAAATTTGTGTGACATCGTACATGTGGTGCGACGATCTTGAGAAAAAGATAATGTAAGTCATATTAAGCCACGCAGTGAGGTATGTATTTTTTCCTTGCTCAATTCGCCAGGCTGTCGCAGAATAGCCGTGCGCACTAAGTCGCCCAGTTGCGGTCGTTCGCCGTCGGGGGTTCGAGTCCTCCCTCGATCATGGGTGTTTGTGTTGTCCTTAGCATAAGTTACTTTAAGTTAGTGTAAGTAGTTTGTAAGCTTAGTAACTGAAGTCCACCGTAGTTAAATCCCTTACATTTATAAACATTTGAATCCATTCGCCAACAGGGAAGAAAACCGATGAATCACGTACCATGTATTCTCCACCCACGCTCTGTGTAGTGGCTTGCGGAGTATGTATTTAGATGCAGATATTTTTTATTGTTTTTGCCAGTCACCTTACTTACCTTTCAGTAAGTTTTGAATTCAAACGTAGAATGTGCTTCATATGTAGTGCACATTGAAAAATAATAATCAGGGTCTTCGTGCACTCTAGGCTGGAAAAGTGCCGGCAACTATTCGCTGGTCTTCCAAACGGACTTCCTCGAGTGCCACCGTCTGTAGCAAGACTCGACGAGTTAAAGAAAAAAATAATCGGTCTATCATCTTAACAGGCTTCCTTTCCAACACACATTCCTGCTTTCTCCATCGGTGAACTGGAAGCTACACGGGTTGGCAGTGGTATCGCTTCTTATCTGTCGGCCAGCGGTTTCTACACTTAGCGCTCTTAAAGCGGTAAAAGGAGTCTGGTGTTAACGGTGTCGTGTCTAGGTGGCTCCTGATGTACGAGGTCTGTTCAAAAAATTCCCTGACAGTCTTAATTTAAAGGCAATGGAGAGTTGCAGCGACTGGCGTCTCATGTGTTGAATGTGTAACTGCCGGGAGTTTCATTATTGTACTAGCGTTAGTTATCGTTCAGTGCTGTATTAAGCAGAACGTTCTTTCGCACCGTTTGCAAACTTGAGATGGCAGTATTAGAGGAACAACGCGCATTAAACTTTGCGTGAAACTCGACAAAACCTTTTAACCCTTTCCCTCCTAGCGTTGCCATATGGCATCGTCATCTTTATCTGTTCCTCTAGTCACAACCATTTGTAAAAAGAATGTAAATAACACTGCAGGACTTACAACGATTCATTGTGACTAGGTTGTCTACCATTACCTCGAGGAAACAGGAATACATGCGGCAAGACTTTTAAATAATTATATCAAGGTAAACGAAACAAAGTAATTTAAGAATATCAGTACTAAATAATTGTCCAATGTTTAAATTAGTAGTAAATAATTTGATAATTTTGTTAGTCACGATAAAGGAAACGTAAGTTGCTCAATGATGCTATATGTAATCATACCAAATTTCACTCCAAAAACTAAAAGTGATCAAATATTCTGTCAAATATACATTAATCCAATCATTATGTGTATAAATATCCAAGAAATATCTGTGTTCATATAATAATAAAATTTGGGACTGAAAGGGTTAAGGCTAGTTTACACGTCGACGCTGTGTTTCATGAAACTGCGCTACTTGCCAGTGCGCATGCGCGGCAGGATTACGCGCAACTCGTTGGCGAAACAGTTTCGGCTCCTTCCAACTTTGACGAAACAGTTTGTGCGAGTTTTTAGGTTAGGTGATAACCAAAACACAACAAAAAAGATCATGAAGTAGGGAACGGAAGAAATTGTTCGGTTTTTGGACATATATGCGATTCATAGGTGTTTATGGAATTTTAATGATGAAAATTTTTGGAATAAGCGGTGGCTGTTGGTAGGCCTACTCTTCAATCAATCATTCGTGAATTGAATATTGGTGGATTAACGATGGGTAATTTGCAGACTAAAATACATTAAGTTCGAAATACCTATACAAAAGAACTTTGCAAAAAGCAATCTAGTAAAACATCTGGCTGTGGGTCAGCGCAAGTTTACAAGACCAGGATCCCTCTAGTAAAACATCTGGCTGTGGGTCAGCGCAAGTTTACAAGACCAGGATCCCGTGGTTTGAACTGGCAAACCTTTTTAAGAAAAAATGTTAAGAGAAGAAAAGGCTACGCAAATCTGTTCATCTCAATTCTTTTATTTTAGAATATTTGTTTAAAACGTGACAGGGTTTTACATTCATATATTTTTTGTAAATAGTTTAAAACATGTTGATAGTGCCACGATACATATCCCTCTGCAAGAAAGTGGTTAATTAACCATTCTCTTCTTAATTTATCCTCCTTTGAATAATTATCGCTGCTGGCATGCAGCGTTACGTCAAATAGTCTAGCAGTATTTGTATTTCTCCATGTTCCTAGCTAGAAAACTCCACTGTCGACATTCTTATGGTTAACCAATTGTGGAATTCGGAACACGATGCAGATACTGTAGAGACGAATGTGAAACCCCACTTACCGATAAACGTAATGTAAATTTTAATTTCAGTTCTGGTCACAATGCTTCACGCATAACAGTATTTTGTTTCCTTATTGCATTACTAACAGTGTTTAAAAAAAGGTAAACTTCTCTGGTGACATGCTAATATAATTGAAATAACTTCTAGGGTCTTCAACCACAATCTGTTTCAGCAAGGTCGCTGACCAACCGAGCTGACGTCTTTTTTAAATCCATTCACCAACCGAAACACCTTTCTTAGTCTTTTTATGTTTTGTCTTATGAAGTGACTTCAGACAGAGAAGTAATAGCTTCGCAGCGATTCTTATAACTGCCAAAACTTTTATTTTACTACGACTACAGCACTCACAAAATAACGAAACTATATAGTTTTGGCGCCGTGTCTACAGACATACCGAAACCAGTTGCGTGCAACTCATGTCATGCAACGAGTGTCGCAACCTGGTGTCGTCGTGTGGACTAACCTTACAGACACGCACCAAATGATGCAGGAAAACACATGTTTATGAGTGTTTAATGACGTTCCAACTTCAAAATGGTTCGTGAAAGGTTTTCAAATAAAGCTAGTTACGTCAGGTCAAACGTCAAAGCCATGCTGATAGTTTTCTTTGACGGACACCGATCCAGGAAGTATCGTTCTTGTGAAACGCAACTAGCTCTTTACTCACATGATGTGATGAGTGCTATCGACAAGGGATATAAAATAGATTCCATATTTCTCCACTTCTGGAAGGCTACACACAGTACCTCACAAGCGTCTTCTAATCAAATTGCGTGCTTATGGAATATCGCCACAGTTGTGCAATTGGTTTCGCAATTTCCTGCCAGAAAGCACACAGTACGTAGTAACTGACGGAAAGTCATAGATAAAATAGGAGTGATATCCGGCGTTCTCCAGAAAAGTGTTAGAGGGCCCCTACTGCTCCCGATCTTTATAGATGACTTTTTTTTACTCACATTTTTACCGAGTTACTTACTTTTTTTCTTTTATTTATTTATTAATTAATTTTTTATTTTATTTTTTTTAAATTTAATTTTTTTTTTTTTTTTTTTTTTTTTTTTTTTTTTTTTTTTTTTTTGGACGGGAGAGCGAGGGGCACCCTTCTCCTCCTACACTCCGTTCTGTCTCGCACCAGTTAAGCCTTCGTCGGCGACTACAAATGAAAACAATAGTCTTCCGAATAAATGAAAGCATATTGAGACTTCTACTTGAGCACAATCATTTTGTAGCCGCATGATTTCCAACGAAAAGCGTGCCTTATGTACCCACATGGGCTCCAAAACTATATGGAGTGGACTCCGAGATTTCTTCTTAAGGGATTGTGTGTCCACCAGTCACTAGAAAAAGTAATCCATCGACGGAACGTAACAGCAGACGAAACTAACGTGCGGATAACATAAAAGAATAATGGGGACCTAAAGCTACGGCCAAACAAAAGACAGTCTACTTGGTATGTAAAGGAAAAATAAAAAAAATAACTTCTCGTATTGGTAGAACAGCCAAGGAATGGACGCTACCGAAAGGTTCGTAAAAAAGGAAGTGTCATACTGGATCCAAACTCGCCCATGAGTCGTGCCATGGTTGACCACACCAAGGAGTAAAGTCAATCTTTTTGTTAATAAAAAAAAGCAGGAATTAAAACAAGAGTTCTTAAAAGAAACTTTTTTCTAGGGCTAATATCGCCAGTGTTCTTGCATTGGCGAACAGCAGTCAAAACAACCTAAAAAATGTTAAAGGAACTCTCCTTTACGGACAAAACTCACCCGTTCTCGTTCAATCGATAAACTGAGTGCGGGATAAGACAAAACAATTTTATTGGGGAGCCAGAAGCCTACTTCTGGGCCAACCTCCCGTATGAAATCGTATATAAAAGGAACGAAAAGGCGCTCCAGCACCACACGGGTTCCCCACACAGATTCCTGAGGTCTGTAAAGGAAAGTCAAAATTGTATCCTCGAAACAAATTTGGATAAGTCCCACACCAAGTGTCCGTTGGTAACTGTGTAGGAGAGCCACAGTTAGGAAATTTCCAAATAAGTCCGCATACTTGTGCTGTCGTTGGGCGGTCAAGTAGTGGTGTCACAGCGATCCTAAGTAGGGGATGGCGTCCTTATGCTCTAGGTCGATAATGGCATGTACCGTTTGGTCAAGTAACCACACCATCACACTCAGTCTGGTTTTGTGTATGTGTGTAGGGGGGGGGGGAGGTGGCTTCTGTAAGGTGTCTACATCTACATCTACATAGATACTCTGCAAAACACATTCAAGTGCCTGGCAGAGGGTTCATTAACCACTTTCATAACTTTTCTCTACCGTTCCATTCTCTAATAGCGCGCGGGAAGAAAGAACACCCAAATCGTTCCGTTTTCGATCTGATTTCTCTTATTTTATTGGGATGGTCATGTCTCCCTAAGTAGGTCGGTGCTAGCAAAATATTTTCACATTCAGAAGTAAATGTCGATGATTGAAACTTCGCAAACAGACGTCTTTCTTTTAATGATTTCCACCCCATTTCGTGCAACATTTCCGTGACACTTTTCACCCCGTAACGTGATAAAAACAAATCGTTCCGTTTTCGATCTGATTTCTCTTATTTTATTGGGATGGTCATGTCTCCCTAAGTAAGTGGGTGCTAGCAAAATATTTTCACATTCAGAAATAAATGTTGATGATTGAAACTTCGCAAACAGATCACGCCGCAACGAATAACGTCTTTCTTTTAATGATTTCCACCCCATTTCGTGCAACATTTCCGTGACACTTTTCACCCCGTAACGTGATAAAAACAAACCGAGCTGCCCTTCTCTGAACCTTCTGAATGTCTTCCGTTAGTCCCACTTGGTGAGAGTCCTACAAGGGGCAACAGTACTCCAGGAGAGGACGCACAAGTGTGATGTAGGCAGTCTCTTTGGTGGAGCTGGTTCATCTTCGAAGCGTTCTTGGTTCGCCTTCCCCACAATATTTTCTATGTGTTCTCTCCAGTCAGAATCCAGCTGGCTGGACCGTCGCCGGCTTTGTCTCATTAATCAGGGCGACCGTGCCACGGCAGAGGTCCCACACTGGGGCGACTCGCCGGCATAGGAACCTGTGCTCTCTGTTGTCGGGGGCGTCACAGTTTGTGTAGGCAGCGGAGCCTCGAAGGCGGATGTCCGCCCGACGCTGGTCTGTGGCCAGCGTGTTATTAACCACACAATACCACGCCGCTGAGGCGTCTGTGTGCAACACCGGGTTATGTTTAATAAAAATGTTGCATCTCCTAAGTGATCTACCAATGACACGTAGCGTTTGGTTCGCCTTCCCTACAATATTTTCTGTGTGTTCTTTCCAATTTCAGTTGTTCGTAATTGTAATTCCTAGGTATTTAGTTGGATTGACGGCCTGTAGATTCGACTGATTTATCGTGTAAATGAAGTTTGACGGATCTCTCTCAGTGCTCACACCGATGACTTCACACTTTTCACTGTTTAGGGTCAATTGCCAATATTTGCACCATGCAGATATCTTACCTAAATCATTTTGAGGCTGCTTTTGACCTTCTGGTTACTTAAGTAACCGATAAATGACAGCATCATCCGCGAACAGTCTAAGAGAGATGCTGACATTGTCTCGTCCCTGGCAAGTTTCTCGAAGGAAGGATCCGCAGCGCAGCGGCCGAGCGCATTGAGACGCTACGCTACGATACGCGAGGTCGTCGGGGCTTCGAATCAGCCCTCGGACATGGGTGTTTGTGCCGTCTTTAGTATAAGCTAGTTCATAAGTAGTTTGTAGGTTTACGGACTGATGACCCCATAGTTAAGTCCCATAAGCTCTACAAACATTTGAACATTTTTGATTGTGCTCTTCACGAAAATCAAGGGGCCTTGTCGTATTCCGGACCTCCGCCCCATCACACTACTAAAATATGATTATAAATTGCTGGCGAGATGCATTGCAAGCAAGGTGAAACGGGAAATGGATAAATATGTCAGCCCTCACTAATCGTGTGGCGTCACCAGCCCAATATCTTCCTTGCGACGTCCGCTTACAGGGATGCAGTTGCTCACGCACCCATGACGAACATGAGGGCTGCCATCCTGTCCACAGATTTTACCAAGGGATTTAATATGCTTCCGGATTTCTGATTTATGAACTAGCGGACGCCGTCACAGGCCCGCGTGTGCCGACGAACCGTCCTCACCCGTTCAGCGGCCACCTCCAAGATGTAACTTCCATCAAAGTAAAATTCTCTGACATAAGCGAGTTTGAAGGGGATGGCCTTCACTGTTTACGGCGCACGCTCAGACTCAGACGTATACCGGGCCATGATGGCTGCTGTTGTGCTGTCGGGGTTACTAGCACGATGCTTGGGCGTGCGGTGGATGAGTAAAGCGTTGCATTTACTCGAGAAACTTACCAACCCTAATCCCTCCACCGACCTGTCCAGGATGCACGTTGCTGCTCGTACCTTGACAAGCGAGTGGCGCCACAGAAGCCGAAATACAGATTGCGAGATGGACTTTGCGAACAGTTTGGGCACGCTCAACAGTTGGGCGACAGGTGGACCTTCTGATGCAAATTGAGGCGACCGGTGGCGTATATCTTGCAGAGGCCTCCATACTTCCGAGTAACCGCTTCCAAGTTTTTGCCTGCATTATCTGCGGGCAAACAGTAACCAATCTTAGGATGGCGTGTTCAAATGTTTGTAAATCTATCGGACCAAACTGCGTGCTCATCAGTCCGTAGCTTACAAACTACTTAAACTAAGGTAGACTAACCTACGGACAACACACGCACACCCATGCCCCAGGGAGGACTCGAACCTCCGACGACGAGATGACGTGTTCCTCCACGACCTGATACCATGGTCGTTTGGGGCGGAGTCCTTAAGGCATTACCGGGACGAGAACCATCTTCCGACTGTTCATTACCGCTCCACAGACCCGTTCGCATGTCTGGAGGAGCGGTCGTATCAAGTCGGTATCTGCTGTTCGACGCAGAAATCCGACCACATCACCTGCATGAGTGACACACGTAAGTTTTGCAGTGTGGACGCTCATGCCATTGATCGCATGCCCTATGTCGCACAGAAGGGGGTCCATTGCCAGGACAAATAAAAATATTGATAAAGGGCATCCCTGTGGAACTGACCTCTAGATTGCAATAGGTGGAGACGGTCATCCGTTAATGGTAACCACTGACGAAGCCCCCGTAATTAAGTGATGCATCATAGTAATGAATTTCAGCTCAAAGACAAGCCTTGCCAAGATGCACCTCAGATAGTCACGACTAATTCTGTCAAATGCATTGGCAAAATCTATGGACAGGATGGCAGCCCTCATGTTGGTCATGGGTGCGTGAGCAACTGCATCCCTGTAAGCGGACGTGGCAAGGAAGATACTGCGGTTGGTGACGCCACACGATTGGTGAGGGCTGACATATTTATCCATTTCCCGTTTCACCTTGCTTGCAATGCATCTCGCCAGCAATTTAGTAGTGTGATGGGGCGGAGGTCCGGAATACGACAAGGCGCCTTGATTTTCGTGAAGAGCACAATCAAAAATGTTCAAATGTTTGTAGAGCTTATGGGACTAAACTATGGGGTCATCAGTCACTAAACTCACAATCTACTTATGAATTAGCTTATACTGAAGACGACACAAACATCCATGCCCGAGGGGGGATTCGAACCCCCGACGGGGTACTGCCTCGCGCATCGTAGCGTAGCGCCTCAATGTGCTCGGCCGCTCCGCCGCGGCTGAGCACAATCCTTCCTTCGAGAAACTTGCCAGGGACGAGACAATGTCAGCATCTCTCTTAGACTGTTCGTGGATGATGCTATCGTTTATCGGTTAGTTAAGTCATCAGAAATGATTTAGTTAAGATATCTGCATGGCGCAAAAATTGGCAATCGACCCTAAACAGTGAAAGGTGTGAAGTCATCCATGTGAACACTGAAAGAGATCCGTCAGACTTCATTTACACGATAAATCAGCCAAATCTACAGGCCGTCAATCCAACTAATTACATAGGAATTACAATTACGAACAACTTAAATTGGAAAGAACACACAGAAAATACTGTAGGGAAGGCGAACCAAAGGTTATGTTTCATTGGCAGATTTAAGGAGATGCAACATTTCTACTAAAGAAACTGCCTACACTACACTATTTTAGAGTCCTATTTTAGAGTATTGCTGCACACTTTGGGGTCCATACCAGGTGAGACTGACGGACGATGTAGAGAAAGTTCAGAGAAGAGCTGCTCTTTTTGTATCATCGTGATATAGGGGAGAGAGTGCCACGGAAATGATGCACGAGTTGGGGTAGAAATCATTAAAAGAAAGGTGTTTTTTCTTGAGGCGAAATCTATTTGCGAAATTTCTTTCACCAACTTTCTCTTCAAAATGGAAACGTATATTGTTAGCACCCACCTACATAGGTAGACATGACCGTCATAATAAAATAAGAGAATGTCCAGTTATTGTCTATTCAAGTATTTTTTCGAGTATGCATCCGCTATGCTAGATAAGGCATACTGAATTTTGAGACTCTGATTTCAGATTCGGATTCAGCGACTTTGAAAAACCGGTACATAGAAGAAATTGAAGAAATGAAACAGTTCAAAAATTTAGATTCATGAGGTGTTTCAACGATAGTATGAAACGAGAATAGCAATATAATCGGATTTTGGACATTTTATTATATTCAAATCTATACGCGATTTTTACGTTGTTGGAGAGTACATATTAAATCTCCTTAAAAATGTCTTTTTTCGCCTTGTTTTATTTGATCTTGTATTATTTATATTATTATTTTTGTCTGAAATATTTGCGAAAAAAATCATAAAACTATAGAAGAACCTAAAGTGGGCCGTGAAACACAACAGTACGATGTTTTTAACACCTTGTATACAACACAGAAAATAAACTGACTACAGATACCTTCCGATAAGAACTGTGCAGTGGCTTGTAGAGTATCTGCGTAGACCCGCATGACAGCTACATATAAAAAGATACCACGCTGGAATACAACTGCATTACCAAAACGAATATCTTAGAATCTAACCAACATTCTCAACAGAAAAGTTTACTTTCAACTCCGAGAAAGGAGACTGGGCGATTCCTCTGCCTCCCCTAGCCATGCGTTGTGGCATAAGGCACTATCGATCGCGATGCTTCCATCCGGAAGGGGAGGCAAAGCCTCAGCGTTTTCGTAGAGGGGTGGACTGTGTGGCGGTCGCGGTCTTTCCCCACTCTCTTTTGTCAATACCACCCCCAACAGGGACACATCGCGATCAATGTACACTTGAACAAAACCGACCCAAAGGAAACAACACCGAGTTATTAGTACTTAATGACTATTTAAATAAGTATGTTTATTGCGAAATACAGCGATTGTTACGGTGGTTCTTTAGTATTCGGCCACAACAGACAACTAAATCGCACGAGGTAATGAATGCTACCAGACATGAATCTTAATTGATTCCATGTTTATAAATTTTCAGAAGGCTTTCGTCAACGTACTTCACAAACGGCGCTAATCACATTGCCTCAACTGTGCGACTATTTCGCGATTTCCTGTCAGAAAGGTTACAGTTCGTAGTAGTTCACTGGAAGACATTTAGTGAAACCGGTTATTTCCCAAGGAAACATAATAGACACTTTGCAATCGCTTAAAGAAACTAGCTAACCAACCCTACAGATTGTTTGGAGAGCATATCGTCGTTTCCGTTTAGTAATGTCATCATTAGAGAAAACGAATCGCAGTGGTAAAGAACAGACGATCAAACGAAAACTAGCATTTAAGTTTTTACCACTACTCACATAAAATACACTGAGACATGTTTAGGCAGAAGGATACAAACGGATGTGAGGATAAACCGTCTTTTATTTCACATAAAATGAATAGTTCTATAAAGATATGCGAAACTAGACAAAAAAGTCCCAAACAAAGAACTACCTTAACGAAAGGGAACAAGAGCCCAGGCCAACACAAGACAAAACGAAGAACCAACCGCGGAAAACCAGTCTCTACAACAGGCAACAATCTCAAACCAGCAAACCAGGGGCCTTTGTGCCATATTCTGCTTCATAAACCAAATCAAATAATTCAAATAATTATGGGAATAATTTTAGTGGAGCAAAATCATCATATGTATCAAAATTTACAGCGGCACCCAATCTCATGTCCAAAATATTGATTATCATTGGAGGAATGATGAACTTCTTTGGCTTGTCCTATGAAAAACAGGCCCCCAAAAGGAACAAACCTCCGGTTTTGCAATTTCAACGCATGAGGACTGAAAAAAATGAGAGAACTACTTAATGAATTCGTGGAAACACATAAAGTTGAACCTTTTGTAACAGAAAACAACCTTCGACCCACTGAGAACTACAAACTAAAAAACATGATATGTCACCACATAAACCGAATAAATCGACTAGGAGGAGGATCAGCCTTTTTTTTACGATCAAACATAACACAACCCAGAAGTGACGCCACAAATGACATCCCTGGAAGTCACCATATCCTCAACAGAAACGTCACAATGAAACGTCTCCCTTGTCTCAGCCTATCTAAGCCCACGATACATTAATAAATGAAATACGAAATGTGTGGAAGAGTCTGACTTGTCATTTAAACGGATACAACGGCTGAAATGAACAGCAAACCGGGATCGCAGAATTGTCGGCCACAAAGCAACGCCATGTCAAGAGATCTTCACGAGTTAAGTGTTGTTTTTTTATTTTTTTATTTATTATTCCGACCTATATTAACCAACTAACTTGTGGGCTGTCTCATGGAGTGTCTCCGTAAACTAGGAGACAACCAATAACACAACGTAGTTGGTAAGCAAGAAGTGGATGTTACAATTCCAATCTTGACTTTCCATTGTTAAGTGCAAATTAATTAATGAGCTGTTCACGGACGTTACCGTCGAGGTGAGTTGGAGCATCTTATTGTTGAAACCACATCGTTTCGTGGACAACTACAGGTATAGTCACCACTAACTGTGCCACCTCGCAGGAACGCCAGCTAACGCTGGCCAAAATTCTTCGGACTTATGCTGGTGTGGTGAGCTCTGGTCTGTCATTTGGAGGGGATTCTCTAATACGTCGGACTTTCTCGGTAATTGCGGTGGAAGGGCCGAGCGCTATAAGGCGCCTCGCTGCAGAGCGTGCGGTTGCTCCCGTCGGAGGTTTGATTCTTTCCTGGCCATGGGTGAGTGTTGTCCTTTGTTCTTAGGTTAGTTTAAGTAGTTTGTAAGCTTAGGCACTTATAACCGCAGTTGTTACGTCTCATATATTTACGCACATTTGAACAATTCTTCTGCTTGGTGGCGGCGGTTAAATGGAATGAACGTTACATCTACGGGATCAATGATAACAGCGTGAATACGTCCTTCCTGGTCGTGGAAAGCGGTTTCTTCTGATATTGCTTCGGTGGGAGTCGCAAGCGTTTTTTGGATTTAGATCTCAACAGCAATACACGGTCATCTTTTTGCAGTTTCAGATTATTTTACAAACATTTTCTAAGACGCATTATAAACACGTCTCTACACCGTGAATTCCAGTTAACCAGTGATTTTAACGTGGCTGCGTTTCCTTCAAGACCACCACTACAGGACTAATCGGAGAAAAATTTTATTAATGACTTTTAGTTTAAACGTTTTTCTACTGTTCAGAGACCGCTAATAAACTTTAACAGTTTAGTTATACAATATTTAATACTTTTAGTACATTATAACTCCTTCTGATATAACACAATATTTAAAAAAAAAAATCGGTTGGCAATTGAGTATTTAATTTGATTACTTTTTCGGAAGTTTCAAAAGAGAATTTTGAATTTATTGTTTCTTCATTCTTAACAGAATTACTTCAACATACGATAACTCTTGTTATTAAAATGTATTAGATTTTCTGATCGAATATTTCAAAGGTTTCAAATACGAATTTACAGTAACTTAACTAGGCCTACTGAATATTAAATCATCTATTTTAACTATATTTGTTTATTACATTGTTATCTGCCAAATGAGTAACTGTATCGTGTTTAGTATGTTCGACTGCTTCTACGGTGACATAAAAAATACTATTCATGATAATTTTTTTAACATCGACCAAAATTCTTGTCTCTATGCAAATGTTGTGCAATATGACATGAAGTATCTCATACCCATCAGTTTCGGTAATATCATTGTTACACCACAAAAATTGTGACAGGGAAACATCTATATTAACTATATTTGTTTATTACGTTGTTATGTGCCAAATGAGTAACTGTATCGTTTTCATTATGTTCGACTGCTTCTACGGTGACATAACAAATACTATTCATAATAATTTTTAACATCGACCAAAATTCTTGTCTCTATGCAAATGTTGTGCAATATGACACGAAGTATCTCATACCCATCAGTTTCGGCAATCTTATTGTTACACCACAAAAATTGTGACAAGGAAACGTGTTTCAAATCTTGGATTGCTCACCGTAGCTGGACAGAATCAGGGGCCCTATTCTGTATCTTTTCGGCGCCCCAAAGTTCGGTTCGGTCAGAGAGCGCACCGAGGGGTCGAGTTATCGATGCAGCTCCATTATGTTATTCTGTATGCCTTTCGGTGGCGTTGCGGTCCGTCTTCGTGAACACCGAAGCTCACGGTGGCGCTGTTGCCAGATCTGCTCGCATCAGCCAATCAGAAGTGCCAGACTGCTTCTCCGCGCATGCGCACTGCTGATGAGCAGGGAGGACGGCAGTTGTGGCCGGCGTTCGCTGCGTTTCCTACAATGAGAGACAGCCCATCAAAATGTAAAAAAAGAAAGTCGCGTATTTTATAATTTCGCGACATAACACGACAGTGTGTTCCGAGAACTACCTACTGAAACTTTTTTTTAAATTTAATTAAAACTTTTTGTCACTGAAAACAGAGAATATTTAAACTTTTCATAAAAGTTGTTTATTCACGCTACTCTATGTTTATCACACTGTATCTCCTAAACTAAGAGTCGCACAGCAAAATAATTTAATAATTGCCTTCAGTGCTATATGTTGTCGATGTCTGCAAACTTTCCGGCCAATATATTCAGTGATAGTGAAGTAATAAATTAAAATCCCACGACTGAAGCAGAACTTTTACCAAAACAATGTCCAAAATGTAGTAAGCGACAAACTTTTTGTGGGGGTGTAAGCGAGAAATAGTTTCGGAAAGGTTTGAATTTATTTTTGCCGTTTGTTGGAAAACGTTAGGTGCCACCGTTTGTCCTAGACGAGAGCAGAATTGTGCGGTTCATAGGGGGCGGCGCGAGTTCAAAGAGCTGGGAGGGAAGACGCGGCGTTAGCAGCAGAGAGAGCGCAGTGCTAGCAGTGAAAAATTTCTTATTTTGGCACTACAGAAGTACATGGAAGTTGCGTGAAAGGAAAAGGATTACATATTTGCGGAGACAGCTCTTAGAAACGCAAATTAGTCAATGTTTTTGTACTGAAGAAAGAGCGTACAATAGTTTAATAACAAAACAGTTGTTTGCCGATGCGGGAAAGCTAAAGGAATTTTTTTAGATTCACTCATAACCAGTTTTAGTATTTTCTGTCGTTAATTGGACAAAACATGAAACGTCAGGTTTGATTCCATCTTGAATCCAAGTGCTCAGTGGCTGTTAACATATACGGATGATGAAGAGCAGTCGCAAATATTTCTTTACTGTCGCAAAATTTGATTTTGGTCGCTGTCAGACTCTCATCAGTGCTTAAAAAATAGTTTGAAACGTACAAAAATTTTCAGTCTTCATATTGAAGATTATGTGATCGTCAACATGAAGGCTGAAAACTTTTCTTTGTTTCAAATTGCATTTCAAGCATTGAGAGTAGTCACACATGAATTATTTGTAACAAGACTAAAAAAGTAAATGAATAAAAAGTCTACGTTTGTTTCACTCACAGAAATTTCATCTTTTGTTTTATAATAAGAGTGAACCCCGATGTATAAGAAACTACTGCTGGCGCTCGCTCTTACATGTACATGCTAAAGAATATTGCAGATCATGCTTCTCTTACACCACTAGAAAAGTATTTCCAAACAAGATGACTGGTGAAAAAATATTTCGCACCAGGAAGGATTCGAACCTAAAACACTTAGGGTAGGAGGTTGTCGCCTTAACCGCCAGACCACAGCATCTACAAGACTGGCCGGTCTTTGTTTCCATTGACTTCTTTGCGGAATGATTATCCGTTATTTATACTGCAGCTAATTTGTATGATTTGCACTATCTAACTTCACAAAATTCCTTTCCATTTTAACTTAAACGTTGTAAAAGTGTTTTCTGTAAGTAATAAATACTCAGCTTGTACGGAAAAGTAAGGTAAAACACTACTAAGTACCGTTCAGATACGTCGGTAACGTGCTAGTTGACACGACAGGAACTTAAGATTGCGGTGAAAATGGCTCATTTTATGAAGATTTTCCATGCGGCAGAGTATCTGGAGTGCATATTTGAGTAATTATCACGTACAAATACGAAAATTTGCCAAATACGACGCGACAGCTTTGCGAACGGCGAAAACGAAGGTGACGCCGTATTTGATAGATTTCGTATTTACACTTCCGTAATATGAGAGTTTGCAGGATAAATGAAACGGCGCATTAAAGACATTACCGAGATGCGTATTTTAAGATAAAGTTTATTGCAATAGAGTTTACAGAAGTGCTATATCGTTATATTAAACTCTAGAACGCTAGCAGTTTTAACGAAATATTCTGATAATATATGTAGACAACCTTGAAAATCAATGTTTTACAGTTACTTATTACTTAAAAACAACAGATGTATTATTATCGGAATTTAAAACGACACAGCATTGCTAAAATAATAATTTATCTTCGCAATTCAAGCCCACCGAAACGAACCAAACGGCCTCACCGAAACCTCAGCGGCTTTCGGTGCAGCGCTCGAAATTTCGGTGGCCGTTTCGGGCGGTAGCAGGCCGCAGAAACGTACAGAATAACCATTTTCGCTACCGAACCGAAATTGACGTAACCACCGAGAAAAAGACACCGAACCGAACGGTACGAAAGATACAGAATAGGGCCCCAGGTCAGCAGCACGGTAGCAGAAGTGCTCACTTGTCTTACGTGACGGCGGTAGACGCCGCGGCGACAAGTTTCAAAGCCTACCGTCAGCGAATGCTGTGTGAGTGAGACAGCTGTCAGACAGGCAGCTAGTAAACATTTCAAATTACACATAACTCTGTCACAAGAGTGAATAAGACCGCGGATGCGGTTAGCGGTAAAGGCACATCGAGTGAACACTTCATTTTCGAATGGAACACATTCGAACCGTTTCATGCGTCACAGCTCCAGGAAAACTTACGTATTTATACTCCCACTATTAGAAGTAGCAGTCACTTCATCTTCGGAATCGACGATGCCCAGGAGGTAGTATCGATTCACTGGCCTAATCATTGTGCTCAGTCTTTGTCGCAGATAGCAGTACGAGGTGCATTCAAGTTCTAAGGCTTCCGATTTTTTTTTCTCCGGACTGGAAAGAGATAGAAACAGGCCCTTTGTTTTAAAATGAGGCCGCGTTCATTGTCAATACGTCCCAGAGATGGCAGCACCGTACGGCAGATGGAATTTGACCGGCAGCGGCGAGAATGAGAACTGTTTTAGATACTTAAAATGGTGACGTTTTCCTTACTTGAACAGTGTGCAATCATTCGTTTTCTGAATTTGCATGATGTGACACAAATTGAAATTCATCGACAGTTGAAGGAGACATGTGGTGATGGAGTTATGGATGTGTCGAAAGTGCGTTTGTGGGTGCGACAAGTTAATGTCGTGTGACAACAACCCGAAACAACCTCGGGCTCCCACAAGCCGGTCTGACGACATGATCCAGAACGTTTTGGGGGATCTTCGAATGACTGTTGAACAGATCGCCTCCTAAGTTGGCATTTCTGTGGGTTCTGTGCACACAATCCTGCATGACGACCTGAAAATGCGAAAAGTGTCATCCAGGTGGGTGCCACGAATGGTGACGGACGACCACAAGGCTGCCCGTGTGGCATGTTGCCAAGCAATGTTGACGCGCAACGGCAGCATGAATAGGACTTTCTTTTCGTCGGTTGTGACAATGGATAAGACGTGGATACCATTTTTCAATCCAGAAACAAAGCGCCAGTCAGCTCAAAGGAAGCACACAGATTCACCGCCACCAAAAAAATTTCGGGTAACCGCCAGTGCTGAAAAAATGATGGTGTCCATATTCTGGGACAGCGAGGGCGTAATCCTTACCCATTGCGTTCCAAAGGGCACTACAGTAACATGTGCATCCTACGAAAATGTTTTGAAGAACAAATTCCTTCCTGCACTGCAACAAAAACGTCCAGTAAGGGCTGCACGTGTGCTGTTTCATCAAGACAATGCGCGCGCACATCGAACTAACGTTACGCAACAGTTTCTTCGTGATAACAACTTTGAAGTGATTCCTCATGCTCCCTACTCACCTGACCTGGCTCCTAGTGACTTTTAGCTTTTTCCATCAATGAAAGACACTGTCCGTGGCCGCACATTCACCAGCCGTGCTGCTATTGCCTCAGCGATTTTCCAGTGGTCAAAACAGACTCCTAAAGAAGCCTTCGCCGCTGCCATAGAATCATGGCGTCAGCTTTGTGAAAAATGTGTACGTCTGCAGGGCGATTACGTCGAAAAGTAATGCCAGTTTCATCGATTTCGGGTGAGTAGTTAATTAGAAAAACAATCGGAGGCCTTAGAACTTGAATGCACCTCGTACATACTGGTAGCTGCTAGAGGCAGCTAGACGATGGAGTCTGGTCGATGCCATTCTTCGCACTAAGCATTATCTAGGGGAGATGGTGATCCGCTGTGCTGACGACTTCACAACCCTATGGTTGCTGCCTGAGGCCAGCGCAGTCGTCAGTGGTTGGTTACCAAAGGCCAATGTTCCTGTTGTCGCGATAGCACTCTGGTGCTAATCCGGTCAGCCAGTATCCAGAGTGGGGTATCAGCACGGCATTCGACTTCAGAGGGGACCACACATGATTCACTGGCAGCTGCATAGACTGGAGAAGGGACAGAGCACTTTTCAATAACAGTCCTTGCGTCGGTTCCCGGACGTCGCGGCGCGGGCACTACCATCAGACGGCTGACAGCAGTCGGAACACCGAGGTCTCAGCGTGACGGCGAGCGGACGCGCCGAAGGCGACGCCACCTACTTCTGTAGCTCCTGTAGAGCTGGCGCCTTCATCAGAATTATTGTATGCTACGGAATAAACGTGTTAACTTTAATTCTGTTTTATTAGCGTCCTCTGGCGCTCCACCAGGTTCTACGCCTTATCTTGACATGAAGCTGGGAACCCACCGCTCGGCCCCAGAATTACATTTTGGCAGCTATTAAGTTGTATAACCAGTATTATGAATGTTAGTTTATGTCTAAGACGTTAGTTTGCTTGGTATCTGTATATTTTAACTACGGGTTAGGTTTTGGTTTCCATTTCAGTTTTTTTGTTAATGTTAACAGGGACATATATGTACTTTAGACATTCGTATACAGTTAGTTTGTTCTTTTATTACGTAACGTTGAAATAACTGCTGAATTCTTGGTATCTTTCGTGCTACATACATAATCGTATCCAAATGGGTGTTTTGCAGCAAACAGTCGTTATTTTTCTACGAAACTGCAATTTATTTTGCAGAACTAGATTTCGGCAAGTGACTCGCCATTATCAGTACTAAAATAACAAGAAGTCACCGTCAGTGTAAATACATTATTGACAAATTAGAAAAGAGCCAACAAGATGAAGTTTACATTCCATACATTTTTTTATATTAGCGTAGCATGTATGGTACATGTAAATTACATCTTGTTTGCTCTTTTTTAATTTGTCATTGTTATATTTCATCTAATGTACAAGGTGCGTCCAAAAAGTAAGTTCCGTTTGCTTATATAAAATGAACGGGTAGAGATACAGAAAAAATATTGATTGTACAAAAATCTACAACTATTAAACTACTTTTCTACATAGCTTCCGAAATTTTGTAGGTAATTATCATAGTATGGCACAAGATTATGTGTGCTTTTTTCATAGAATGTTGCCGCCTGTGTATTCAACCATGTGGTAACATGTTCTTTCAGCTCGTCATCATCGTTGAAGTGTTGTCTACCAAGGACAGATTTTAGGTGTAAGAAGAGGATTACTGTCAAAGGATTTTTTTTTTCACGATAATGCTTGACCTCACACACCGAATGTGACCAAACAATTCTTACGGAAATTTCAACGGGACCTGTTTGATCATCCTCCATACAGCTCGGACCTCTCTCCTAGCGACTTTCATCTCTTCTTACACCTAAAATCTGTCGTTGGTGGTCAACACTTCAACGATGATAAAGAGCTGTTACCACATGGTTGAATACACAGGCGGCAACCTTTTGTGAAGGATGCATGCAAAAACTTGTGGCACGCTATGACAAGTGCCTACATGACGCGGTACAACACCCAGAAAACTTTTATGTCATCTGACTCTGGTCGCGGAAGCCTACGTAATTGTAATAAGGATAGTTTACAACTCATCGCAAATGACATCACAAACCGTTGACACGAGGGTTGAAATGTTTGTTAAGCTTATGGGACTTAACTACGGGGTCATCAGTCCCTAAACTTACAAACTACTTATGAACTACTTACGAACTAGGACGGCACAAATATCCATGCCCGAGGGGGGATTCGAACCCCCGACCGTAGTGACCGTGCAGACCGTGACTGGAGCGCCTCAGTCCCCGCGGCCACCGCGACTGGCTTGAAATATCTTTGAAGGATTTGTTAAGTGATAATCCAGTGTCTTTGGAAGTCACTGAACGCTCCTGACTGACCCACACCGTTGACGATAGATTCCCACCTCTCGTACTGGTGGATCCGTCTCTGTTGACTACTAGTGATCAATCCATATTACAAAGGGGTGTACGGACACTTTTCATCGGACAATACTGGACCTTTAATTTGGTACGATATTACTGCAGTACAAGTCGGTGCTACATTGCTGGCCATCCACAACGCAACACCAAGAAGCGCTGGAGATATCGCAGCCAAATTCATTTGAGTGATTGTACAAAAATCACGATTGCAAGTACGGAGCCAAGCCGAGGAAGATGATGTATCAATAATGAGTGTTGCTGGCATTTCTAGCTGTATCCACTGCTACACGCATTGAATCAAAAAGTCTCTGGATGTGATGTTGGGGTAAAGTAATCCACGCTTTTTCGACATATTGCCAACGCTGATTTGGTGTAGCGGCTGATGGAGTATTCTGGACCAATCGTTCTGCATTAATCGAACATACGTTTTCGACAGGACGAATTACAAATATTCAAACATCACGGCTGATCCAGGGCTTTCAATTAAATTTAGTAGCGAAGACGAAATTGTTTTAACGAACTGGGATTGGAACCGGAATTTCCCGCTTCGGTCGCTTTCATTGATTGGGCTATCTGGACACACTTCCCGTCCGTCTCCAATTCGCAACTTAGTGCACATTACGAGTGCAGTGTCCTCTTTCCATTGTTCTACTTAATCGCAGCTTTATCTGTATTCCCGCAAAGCATCCCAAAGAACAGATGTCATACGTATAACAGATATATGCTTCAAACAGTCAAATAACAATTTTTGTGTAGATGTAAAAATACGTCCGATCCCTTGAGGGAATACAGATAAAGATGAAATAATGTGGATTAATGTACAATAATGTGCAATAAGTTGCGAATTAAGGCGGACGAAATGTATGTCCGGGTAGCCTAATTTAAGACTCCTGAGCTCTAGACTAAATCGTGAAGTGGAAATCCGGGTTTGAATCTCGATCCGGCAAAAAAAATTACAACTTTAGCACTGAAACAGCGGAGATGTTTCAATATTTCCAATTTGCAACTTTGCGACTCTTGATGTCAACCAATGTTGCTTGTTCTTTCGGACATGAATGAAAGAACAGACACCATATTAATACATTTTTCGATAGGCGAGATCGGAAGAACAAGGAGGCCACGGCAGTAATGCATTTCATTGAGCCAGAAAGAAGTCTGGAACTTTGTTGCAATATGGCAGTCGGCGTACACTGTCAAAAAGAGAAAAGCAAGGAAGGAAGATCTGGTTTTAACGTCTCGTCTGCAGCATGTCATTGAACACGGAGCTCATGCACGAATTGTTTGGGTAAAGATCGAGACGAAAATCGGCCGTGCCCATTCAAAGGGACCATCCCGGCATTTGCCTCGAGTGATTTAGGAAAATGACGGAAAACATAAATCTGGATGGACGGAGGGCAAGCTCTAAAAGTACGGGAGGACAACAGCTCCAACACTTCAGAGGTGTAACGCTGGTTGGTTAGTGTACTGGCAATAGAGCGACCAATTCTTGATCACTGGTTTAAGGAAGATGACGAAAATCTGACTACGATTATGACAGAGAGTAATGGAGATTTTGTCACAGTATGTTTCAACTCACAAGCATAAGTATTTCCTTGGATTGGATGATAACAGGGATTAAACATAAAAATCAGACATGCTTCGCTTACATTTACTCATACATCGTACTGAGAGAGTTTTAAAGATTGCAATGGCATTAATATGGCTCATTTGTGGAGTAAATTCAGGAACAGTATACCAAAACCTATTCGAAGGACTGGCTTACTAACTGCTGCTCCACAGTACATTTATTCCTTAACTAAATTTCCTTTCCCAGCTAAGATCTGGATTAGCATTTTATAAATAATTTTTTTGTTATATAATTATTTAAGCAATGGTAGAAGTTAATAAAATCATCTACGGCGCATTTTTTCATGGATTTCCATGGATCAAATGTTCAAATGTTTGTAGAGCTTATGGGACTTAACTACGGGGTCATCAGTCCCTAAATTTACAAACTACTTATGAACTTGCTAATACTAAGGACGGCACAAATATCCATGCCCTAGGGGGATTCGAACCCCCGACCGTAGTGGCCGCGCAGACCGTGACTGGCGCGCCGCAGACCGCTTGGCCACCGCGGCCAGCCTTGGGAATATCCGGATACTTTTGATCGCATTGTGTATACTTCTTTGTTTCTTTTGAATCACGAATCTGATTAATATCCAGCTGGATAATATTAGACTTTTCTCTGTTCAAGAGAAATTTATAGAAGCATTTTAGATCTATTACTGTCAATGTTATTAATCGTTCGAGGTCATATTTTGTGGCCACAAGTGAAGAAGATGTTACGAAGTCAAGTTAACACATTTTTGGCATTACCTTGAGTTGAGTTTAGTGATAAAACATTTCTTCTTATTAATGTCTCATGAATTCACTGCCTAATAACTATACACCGGATACTATGTGATGTCAGTGCATCTGCAATACGTCTTTCCATGTCTAGCAGCAATCTCACGTCACCTCTAGTTCTGTGCTATGCCTTTGAAGATAGTTTCTCTATTGGAACAGGTCTTACGTCGAGCGTAATGGTGACACACATCTCATATTCGTCTATATTCAGCTTTGGGCACCGTTAAACAAGCTCGATTATATCCACTGTAGATGGTCGTTTATAATATTTCATAGTTACTGAATGTTGAACATGTTTTTAGCTTGACAATCATTCTGATTTGTCAGAACAATAACCCTAAGGTTACCTCCCAAAAAAATGTGTGTGATACGAACGAACTAATTTCACATTTGACATTTAAAAAAGTTTGCTGCTTGCTGACAGATGAAACAAATTTTAGGGTTGTATAGCCTATGTTGTGTGGTTTCAAAACAATTATGCGCTACTCAGGTAATGTGACGGATATAGATGTTGAATAAAAGTTGGGCAAGCATGGTTCTCCGAGGTAGCCCGTTCATTTGAATTGACAACCTAATTAGAGTTTGATTACGATTTCTGATTTTAGAGGTGAACTCGTAGTACTTTGTGGTGGCTATTATTCAGGAGAAACTGAAGGCTTCGTGTGATAAACTTTAAAAATTTCTACGAAATGAGCGCCTATAATTATCAGTCTTCTAAATTCTATCAATTTAAACAGTCACGATGTGTAAATCTCCCCTTAGCGAAACCCAGTTTAGTCGTGTGGAGGATTCACTCGTATTGTTCTATTCTCATGGCGAAGTATAACTCAGCTCGGGCGTTTTGCTACTGCGTTATCGCACTGAGATTGAGGCGGGTGCGTTGGTAAACAAATTGTTCGCAACCTTTGCTGCGGCGGTAGGGTATTAACGCAAGCAGAGATAAGGACAAACAAC
Source organism: Locusta migratoria (assembly GCA_026315105.1). Taxonomy (NCBI): domain Eukaryota; kingdom Metazoa; phylum Arthropoda; class Insecta; order Orthoptera; family Acrididae; genus Locusta; species Locusta migratoria. Next base: position 122,147,985 of record CM048751.1, read on the forward strand.
AAGCGCGCGACGTCAAAAACAAAAGCAGCTAATAATGCGTTTGTAATACACAGGGCCATTTGAAGGACAAGTGAAAGTTACGTGTATCTGTTTTAATCATTCCATGAGATGAGGTTAGCAGTGCCTAACAGAAACACACACAACGAAAACCAAAAACCAAGTAGGGTAAGGTAGTACAATTTCGACCATTCGAACAAATGTTATTGTAACTGGAAATATCTTGAGAAAAGATATACTTTTAACTAAGGCACTTGCTCTTGAGCGTTTAATGAATCTGTAACACAAATATTAGGCAGTTACAAATGTTGGCATAAAGAAGAAAAGGTTACAGAATTGAGATAAACGTTCGAATGTACCATACTAGGTGCAATTGTGATCACTTCCTGGTACAATTTTGATTACGGGCATCTGCGACTTAAAAAACACTTTTTCCGTCAGGCACAAACGCAAACTTTGTGCTACTAAACATTGCATTTTTGGCAACGAATCCAGTCGCCCTTAACTAGAAAATTTATAAGAGCGCGTTAAACTAAGTAGCTTCACTTACCTCTTAACAGCAAAAAATTTATATCTTCTTAGCCCAGAGTGGTGTATTCTTGGAAAAGACAGGAGCTGTAGAAACCTGCTACACCAAAACGCCACACAAACACCCCGTTTACATGGGCTCCCAAAACCGGATTTCGTAAACCGATTTCCCAATTCCGCTATTGGTTGGTCATGTCAACACTCCAAAATCGATTCTGGAAATCCGCTTCTCTAAAGCTGTTTTCCAGTTCCACAATCGATTTTCGTGCCCATGTAAACGCAACCGTTTTTGAAGTGTTCTTGGCTTGTCAGATTGTGAAGTCTTGTTAAGAATTTTCGGCACATAATAAAATATTGATATTTTCTAATGTGAAATAAAAGTATAAATATTAGAGTGAACATGAATTTGTGTATTTAAATAAAGGAAAATAGAGATTGTGTTGACTAAATCAGGAACTGAATCAGCTGTTTTGCAGCCACCATATTTAAGTGGGCTAGGAAATCCGATTCAGGCTATGCCATGTAAACACAACAGCGAAAAACGGTTTACAAAAATCGGTTTTCGTCTTCCGGAAGATGTGTTCCATGTAAACGTAGTGAAAGGCAAGTGCGAGACTGACAAATGGCGCGGAAACTTATGTTGACCGGAATTGTACCTATATCGAAGTTGAACCACCTTACCCTACTCACCTTTTGAACTAAATATTTCTGCTTCAAAAGTATTCATCATCATTAGTCGTTTTACTCATTGCTGAGTGTCGTGACCTCATTACCTCATTCATTCTTACATAGCTGAAACTTCAGTCAGAAGTCTCCATCCACAGCGATTTCCAGGCTTTCTTAATACGATGTGAAGGGGTAGGCTGGTAATCTTCTTTGCTTGATCCAACCATTTACTTGTTGCTCTCCCTCGTAGTCTTTTGCCTTCACTTATCCCTGCAAGATGGTCTTCTCTAAATTCTCCCCTTTCCATCTCAAAATGTGCCCAAGAAACTAAAGGTATCTTTGGCCGACACGTGAAGATAACCTTCTTGTGATGTGAAGTTTTTCTGTTATTGAAGAATTTGTTCTTCTTTCTGCCCATGGTACACGCAGCATCTTCCTCCAATACCACATCTCGAAGGCATCAATACAACTCTTATCACTGCCTTCCACGCTCCAGGCATCCGTATAGGAATACAGGAAACACATTCGCTTATGTCAACCGCATTTTCATTGTCTTGGATATTTCTGCCAGATCGTAGTGAGTTTGACCATGGCGGCTCGGCCAATAATGATTCGCCGTCTTATCTCTATATCTCTATAATTGATCAGAGAGCCTAGATATACACAATGACTCACTATCTCAAGATGAAATGTTCAAATGTTTGAAAACCTATTGGACCAAACTGATATGGTCATCAGTTCCTAGAGTTACAAACTACTTCAACTAACTTAAACTGATCTGACAACACTTACACACCCATGCTCCGGGCGACGAGCGAGCAACCGCGCGCTCCGCAGCATCCTGTAAGTTGGTTTTGATCTATGCCTTGGTGATTTATAGCCATTAGTTTAGTTTTCGTCATGTTTATCTCTTGGCCAAAATTTAGACTAAAACATTTCAATCTTAAGAGCAGATCATCAAATTCTTCCTAATTTCCCTGCCGCCAACTGAAATCCCACCGTCCCAGCCATCCAGCGCTGTCCTTATTACATACTCTGAATAGAGATAGAGCTGGGGAGACAGTATACAGCCTTGCCTAACACCATTTATCACATCGAAAAACTCCGAGTATTCACCGTCTACTTTTATGGTTGCACTATGGCTATTATAAAGACCTTTCGGCAAGGATACCAGGTGTTTCGGAACCCCATACTCGTTGTTCACATACCACAACTTGTCCCACATGACACAATCAAAGGACTTCTTATACCATAGGAAACAGAAGTAATAGTGACACAGAACTCATGATTTTTTTTTAATTTGCTGACTTTCAATTGTTAGTTAAATTTTTTTTTCAAAGTATCTTCAAATTTCTTGCGTTTAGTGGTACACAATCCCTCAATTAATTTAAATAATTGACTTTTTAACACATGTTAAATCAGTACGAAATGAATCTAAATAATTTATCGTCGCGGCGGAGCGGCCGAGCTCATTGAGGCGCTATGCTCCGATTAGCGAGGCCGTTCCCCATCGGGGGTTCGAATCCCCCCTCGTGCATGGATGTTTGTGTTGTTTTTAGTATAAGTTTATTCATAAGTAGTTTGTAAGTTTAGGGACTGATGACCCGCAATTAAGTCCGATAAGCCTTACAAACATTTTAACATTTGGAGTACAGACGTCTGAAAAATGAGTTTGACGGGAAGTGTAGACTGGCTAAGCAGGAGCAGCTTGAGGAGAAATGCTAGACGAAGAATGTATAACTAGGTGAAAGATAGACACCGCCTACAGGAAAATAAAAGAGACATTTGGAGACAAGAAAAGCAGCGGTATGAATATCAAGCACTCAGATGGGAAACCCGTACTAAGCGAAGAAGGGAAAGCTGAATGGTGGAAGGAATATATAGGGGGCCTGTACAAAGGAAATATACTTGAACGCAGTATTCTAGAAATGATAGGCGATGTAGAGGAAGGAGATACGATACTACGAGAAGATTTGACAGAGCACTAAAAGATTTGAGTACAAACAAGGCCTCTGGAGTAGATGATGTCTGAACTGCTAGTATCGTTATGAGAGCTAGTCATGAAGAAATTGTTCCACCTGGTATGCAAGATGTATGAGACAGGGGAAATACCCTCCGACTTCAGAAGAATATAGTGATTCCAATTCTGAAGAAAGAGAGTTCAGACAAATGTGATAATTACAGAACTATTGAAACACGTCCACTGAATGTGCGGTCGTGTTCCATTTTGAGTTATTCATTACGCTAAAGTGTTCTTCCACCATTAATACTGTTTATTTTATGTCAATTATTTTATTCCTTTATTAATGATCAATGCCCCATGTTTATGTGTGTTTCCACCCGAGTGATTCAACTTGTGTGTTCATATGAATGTGGAAGGTTCCTTTTAATATTGACTGACTGCCGCGCAATGGCTTACAGTCGCCGCCTCGTGCTTTAGGCCTCGTTTACGTCAGTTAAGAACGCGTGGCTCCGTATGTCGTCTGCACTGCCGTCTGCTGGGTAGCCAGAGACACCCTTACTTGGCAAGATGGCGAGGTGGGCTGTTCTTAGTGTAGTACCAACTTAATCATAGACGAAGGAGGTGACAAAAGAAACCTCTCTGGAGCTGTAGTAGATGGTATTATGTCCCTCAGGTAGCGAGGGTTGGTTGACAGCTCGGTCGCTTCTTGCTTGGGAAGGTTCTGTCCGACGCCTGAGGCATCAATTTTGTCGCGATCGCCGAAGTGAGTATTTCGTCGAAACATGCTGAGGGGATGGTATACTGTTAGAACTTTATTTGTGACTAGGCAGTCCTGGTTTATCAGCGATAGTTTTTTCTTGAGTTATTCTTTCGCTATGCGAGACGAAGTGTTTCTTACTTTCCATAACTCGAGTAAACTGGAACAGCTTACAAATTGTTATTATAGCCACCACTATTAATATGTACAACTATTGCCTATTCTGTTAGTACTTTTTTCGTAAATATGTATGGCAAATGTATGCAGTATAACATCTATTCATGTTAAAACTACACGTTGCATTGTTCGCGCGTTATATATTTGTTCCTCTCATGTACAGGAGATCCAAAGACGATCTAATGTGGACCGAAATCGACCGCTTAAAATAAAATTTTTAGGTACAACTGTGTAATTTCAATATGCAATTTTTAACCTATCTAAAAGCTATTCAGCACCAACTATACAAAATATTTCTTAAATAGCTGCGTCCCGCATGGTAACTCGCGGTTGAATAGTTTTGTTGTAAGAAAAGATTAACGCCGAAACTTACATACCCATGTGGCATCACGAATGTTCTGAAGGTATAGCAGCCCGAGGCAATAACGGCCTAGAGAAACGGTGGTAGAACACCGGTTCCTGGAAAATTAGTTTATAGGGGATATAGTAGTTAGGCGCCAGCGCCTGAAGAGGAAAATAAATAATAATAATAAAAAGTGGGCAGCGTGGTGGGTTGCCAAGGAGGGGGCCCGAGTTCGATTCCCGGCCGTGACGGAGATGTTCTCTGCTCACTGACTGGGTGTTGTATCGTCTTCATCATCAATGACAAGCAAGTCGCCGAAGTGGCGTCACCTAAAAAGACTTGCACCAGGGAGGCCAAAATCGACTACACATGGGGGCTATCAGCCATAATTGCCACACGATCATCAACATTGTGTTAAAATGTTATATCTTTGTTCCTCTCAGGTACAGGTGATGACCTAATGTGGACCGACATCTCTCTCTCTTCGGCCGTTTCCCGCACAAGCACGGTCGGATTTGTTATTGGAGATTTTGCATATTAGTATTCACGGGGTGGCCGGATGCCCTTCCTACCGCCACCCCCTGCCCCCCCCCCCCCCTCGCAGGAGGAAATGTGTACACCAACTGTCTGTGTATAGTGTTAGAAGTGCGAAAAGTGTAAAGTGTTATGAAATGTTTGAGAATCGTGTAACTGAGGCGGGACTTGGTGACCAGCCCGGTATTCACCTAGGGGGATGTGGAAAACCGCCTAAAAACCACACCCAGCCTGGCCGGCACTCCGACCCCCTTCGTTAATCCGCCGGCCGGATTTGAACCGGGGCCGGTACGACTCCCCGTCATGGAAAGCGTTGCGTTAGACCACACGGCTAACCGAGCAGGTTAATTTGGACCGACATTGATCGCCTAAAATAAAAATTTTGTATACATCCGTGTAATTGCAATATGTAATTTTTAACCTACTTAAAAGCCGTCCAGCACCAACTACACAAAATATTTCGTAATGTATAGTGTATTGCATGATGTTCATATTATTTTGTCCACCTCCTCTATTTAAATGGCCGGAAAAGTTATTCGGGTCTTCCGGAGATGGTTGCTGGAAATCGTAAGAACTGTAGGCCCCATTCGCATGGGAGGCCGTGCATCTGGATGCAGTAAGCCGCTGGTCTTCGGGCAGAAAGCCCAAGTCCGACTCGCTGCAACCTGTCTTCGGCTCTTAGAGCTGACACCCCCCATCCCTGGGAGCTGTCAGACGGTACCTGCTTGTTGGCGTGCAGTTTCTAGAACCAGACAGTAACAAAATGTGCAGCATTTGTTATGAAGAAACGCAGAATACGGGAAATAAACCAATGGCGCCACCCAAAAACTACTTCTCGTTTAAGTTTAGGACTTTTCCATTCCTTCACGGGACACTTCGAGGAGATCCTGAGAAATTTCTCAATTTCTATTGAATGTCAGTAACGTCTTTTGATGAGCAGTGTGAATACATAAACCTTTTTTTTTTTTTTTTTTTTTTTTTTTTTTTTAGGTTGGTGGAACAACATGAGGAAGCATATAACAGTGGAAAAGGGGGTGGCTTTGACCCTAAGGTAGGTACAAAACAAACTTCTTTGTGGCAAAAACATGGAACATTTTATTATAATTTAACAGGATAGATTCAAACAAGCCCCTACCACGCCGTAGCGGAGAAGCGAGGCAACTGTCCCCGAATTGAAGCGGCTGATCGCCGCCATTTGCAGGGAACAATCCTAGTACTGGGCTTGTGATTTGAAGTGTATGAGACGGAACAGGGGCAAAATAAAGCACAAAATAAACGCATGTTTGTTTTAGAAGAAATACTGAGTACTGCAGTCTGTTTAAAAAGTATTCTTAAATGAATGAAGTCTCCAAATTTTCGAAATAACGTCTGCATAGAGACGCGAAATTTAAGAATGTAAGGCTCTTTTCTGATAAGGTGGAGCACTTTTCATGGAGATATTTGCGTAAGATGATTCCATGAAACCTGTAAAGTAGCAGAGAGTGCGACTATTTTTTTTAATTCACGTAATTTTCTGACAGGTCCTGTTTACTTTTCGCCGGCTACTATGTACGTTTTGCACGCTTATTTTTGCATAGCATAGTTTCCTTCACATTCCTTGCCATATTACACAGAATTTTTCTTTCAATTTCCTCGAATTTGGGTATGAATAATTGTAATAACCCATACAACTTTAAATAGGCATTTCATTCGCACATTATTTTTAACAGAGATAGTACTTCTCAAAGTGGTTGAGTATGCAACATTCGACCAAGTAATATGTAACATTGTTTCCGCCTTCGTCTTTGCTTCCGTTCTCACTGTTACAATTAAAAACAGCACACGAACGAACCATGTTTACGCCCGATTTCCCTGCAAATGGCGGCTTCAGGTTCACTGTGGGGACGCGACACTAGCGCCAGCGAGCGGTCTAGTTTTTATTTAGTAAGTCTATCGATACAAATATATCAATGAACTTAATAGGAATTCATGGAAGTTTTTCCGAATAGTACGACACTGTAACTCTGTTATGTATAACATAAGTACGATGATTTTTTTTTTTCTTTCAGATACTCCAAATTGCTTATTTATCAGATTGGTTATCGATTTCTGGAGTGGGCTGAGAGGGACATTGTATGTAACTGCTATTTACCAAGATTGATGGTAGTTAGGGGGGGGGGGGGAGATTTGAGTGATATACTGGGGAAAACTGGTGTGGTGGATAAAAAGAAACTGGACGAACATCATACACTGTTGCGTCATGTGTACTGCAAAATTGGGTTAACTTGGCTGATGCAAGGTCATAGAATTTTTTAGCTTATATTTATCAGTGACATGCATTATTTCACATTTTCCTGAAGTTTTGTGTGTTCTGGAATAGCTTCCAAATCTTTTGCCAAAGGTAATAAAGAAAAGTTTGTCCTCTACTCCGAAAACACTTCATTTTCTCCTTGGTTTCAGAGGCACACAACAGACTTTTCCTAGTGATATACACTGGTAAATGGACGCAAACAATAGAGACGCTAAATCAACAATATGTAGCGAAACTGCGCGTTGAGGGCGACAAGCGGCTCCCTGTATCCCATGCTTGCCCTTTATTCACATGAAGTGTTAAGTGCCATCGACAAGGGATCTCAAATCGATTCCATATTTCTGGATTTCCGGAAGGCTTTTGATACTGTACCCCACAAGCGGCTTCTAATGAAATTGCGTGCTTATGGAATATCTTCCCAATTGTGCGATTGGATTCACGATTTCCTATCAGAAAGGACACAGTTCGTTGTAATTGACGGTAAGTCATCGAGTAAAACTGAAGTGATATCTGGCGTTCCACAGGGAAGCGTTATAGGTCCCCTACTCTTCCTCGTGTTTATAGACGATTTAGGAGACAATCTGAATAGCTCCCTTAGACTGTTCGCGGATGATGCTGTCGTTTATCGGTTAGTGAAGTTAACAGAGGATCAAAAACAACTGTAAAGCGATTTAGACAAAATTTCTACTTGGTGCGAAAAATTGGCAATTGACACTAAATAAAGAAAAGTGTGAAGTAATACACATGACCACTAAAAGAAATCCACTGAACTTTAATTACGCGATAAATCAGTCAAACCTTAAGGTCGTAAATTCTACCAAATACCTAGGAGTTACAATTACGAACAACTTTGACTGGAGAAAACACATAGAAAATATTGTGGGGAAGGCGAATCAAAGGTTACGTTTCATTGGCAGAACGCTTCGAAGATGCACCAGCTCCACCAAAGAGACTGCCTACATCACACTTGTGCGTCCTCTCCTGGAGTACTGTTGCCCCTTGTGGGACCCTCACCAGGTGGGACTGACGGAAGATATTGAGAAGGTTCAGAGAAGGGCAGCTCGTTTTGTTTTATCACGTTACGGGGGGGGGGGGGGGGGAAGCGTCACGGAAATGTTGCACGAAATGGGGTGGAAATCATTAAAAGAAAGACGTTATTCATTGCGGCGTGATCTGTTTGCGAAGTTTCAATCACCGACTTATAGTTCTGAATGTGAAAATATTTTGCTAGCACCCACCTACTTAGGGAGACATGATCATCCCAATAAAATAAGAGAAATCAGATCGAAAACGGAACGATTTAGGTATTCTTTCTTCCCGCGCGCTATTAGAGAATGGAACGGCAGAGAAAAGTTATGAAAGTGGTTAATGAACCCTCTGCCAGGCACTTAAATGTGATTTGCAGAGTATCTATGTAGATGTAGATGTAGATGTGAACGCTCCCATAAGGCTCCGTGTGATGCGAGTAGCAGGCGATTCACTTGACAAGCTCAGTGAGCCGAAGCTCTGCGTCTCTCGTGTGAAAGGCCGCATCTACATCTACTACATCTACATGGGATACTCTGCAAATCACATTTAAGTGCCTGGTAGAGGTTTCATCGAACCACCGTTATACTATATATCTCCCACTCCATTCTCGAATAGCGCGCGGGAAGAATGAACACCTGAATCTCTCCATTCGAGCTTTGATTTCTCGTATTTTATTCTGATGATCATTTATACCTATATAACTGGGAATCAACAATATATTTTCGCATTCGGAAGAGAATCTTGGCGATTAGAGTTTCTTAAGTAGCCCACGTCGCAACGATAAGCGCCGCTGTTGTAATGATTCCCATCCCAGATCCTGTATCATTTCCGTAACGCTGTCTCCCCTGTATCGTGACAATACGAAACGAGCTGCACTTCTTTGGACTCTTTCGATGTCCTCCGTCAAACCCACCTGATAAGGATCCCACAATGGGCAGCAATAATCCAAAAATGGACGGACAAGCATAGTGTATGCAATTTCTTTTGTAGTTCTGTTGCATCTTTTAAGGGTTCTGCCAATAAAACGCAGTCTCTGGTTCGCCTTTCCCACGACATGATGTACGTGTTCTTTCCAATTTAAGTCTGACGTAATAGTAATTCCTAGATAATTTGTGGAGTTTAGGGCCTTCGCGTGTGATTGATTTATCTTTTAAACAAAGTTTAACAGATTTCTTTTCGTACTTCACACTTCTCATTACTTAGAGTCAATTGCCAATTTTTACACCATAATGATATCTAATTCAGCAGTGGCGTAACTAGGACTTGGGGGGGGGGGATAGATCTGCTTTACGAGCAAAATTTTAGTCAGTTTCCAGACAGACTACCATCTACCACTCCCGTTGAAGAAACTAATTGACTCCCATCCAATGAAAGCTTATGGTAAAACACCCAAAGTTTCCAATCTTTACCTTTACCAGATTGCTGTTATACAATTTCTTTTTTTCCCCCTTTTTTTCTTTTTTCTTTTTCGGGTGGTGGTGGTGGGGGTTTCTATCCCCCTCATCCCCCCCCCCCCCATAGTTACGCCACTGTTACTCAGATTGTTCTGCAGTTGGTTTTGATCTTCAGATGATTTTACTAGACGGTAAATGACGGCGTCATCCGCAAACAACCTAAGAGAGCTACTTAGATTTTCCCCTAAATCGTTTATGTAAATAAGGAACACCAGAGGACCAATAACAGTACCCTGTGGAACGCCCGATATCACCTCTGTTTTCGTCGATGCCTTACCATCGATTACTACGAACTGTGTCCTCTCTGAGAGGAAATCCCCTATCCAATCGCAAATTTGGGGCGGTATGCCATAACCACGCAATTTGATTAAAAGCCGTTTGTGAGGTACGGTGTCAAAAGCCTTCTGGAAATCAAGAAATACGGAATCGATTTGCAAACCCTTGTCTGTAGTACCCATCACTTCGTATGAATAAAGAGCCAGTTGTGTTTCGCATGACCGATTTTTTCTAAATCCGTGTTGACACTGGGTCAATAGATCATTCTGTTCGAGGTAATTCATAATATTTGAATACAGGCTATGTTCCAAACCCGTGCTGCAAATTGACGTCAATGAAATAGGCCTGTAGTTTAGTGGGCTAATCCTACTGCCTTTCTTGAATATAGGTGTGACCTGTGCAGCTTTCCAAACTTTTGGTACAGATCCTTCTTTGAGAGAAATGTTCAAATGTTTGTATATCTTATGGGACTTAACTACGGAGTTATCAGTCCCTACACTTACAAACTACTTATGAACTAGCTAATCCTAAGGACGACACAAATATCCATGCCCGAGGGGGGATTCGAGCCCCCGACCGTAGCGGCCGTGCAGACCGTGACTGGAGCGCCTCAGTCCCCTCGACCACCGCGGCCGGCTCTTTGAGAGAGCGGTTGTATATGGCTGTTAAGTAAGAGGCTATTTGCTTCAGCATAGTCAGATAGAAATCTAATGGGTATACAGTCAGAACCAGAAGACTTGTCCTTGTTAAGTGATTTTAGTTGCTTCACTACTCCGATGATATTTATTTCTACGTTACTCATTACGGCCTCTGTTCGTAATTCGAAATCTGGAATATTGGTTTCGTCTTCTTTGGTGAATGAGTTTCTAAAAGCTATGTTTAGTAACTCTGCTTTAGTAGCGCTGTCATCGGCAGGATCGCCATTACGGCCGCGGTGGAGTAACCGAGCGGTATAAAGCGTCTCGCTGCGGAGCGCGCGGTTGCTCGCCGTGGTGGTTCGAGTCCTCCTTGGGGCATTGGTGTGTGTGTTGTCCTTAGATTAGTTTATCTAGGTTTAAGTAGTTTGTAAGCTACGGACTGATGACCACGTAGTTTGGACCGTTAGATTTACTAACATTTGAATTTGATTTGATCGCCACTACTATCACGTAGTGAGGGTACTGTTTGTGTTTTTCCCCTAGTATATTTAATTTATGACCAAAATCTCTTTAGGTTTCAAATCAAATTTCGAGAAAGAGTTTCGTTGTGATAAGTATTGTTGGCACCTCACATTGAAATCCTCGCTAAATTTCGAGCTTTTGTGTAGGATCGCCAATCTTGGGTAATTTGTATTCTTTTAAATTTAGCATGCTTTTTCCTTTGCTTTTGCATCAGGCCCAATATAACGCGGATCGTGTCAGCTCTCTGCAGCTGGATGCACGGCCTCCAGTGTGAAAGGGGCCGTAGTGTGAAGAGCTGTGACCCACGCTGAGGGCCAGTAAATCTCGTCGTATGTGGTGACGTAAGCAGCGTGGTCCCTGACCTCGGCTGGCGCCACACTGATTATACGACGGCGTGCGCTGACGGACGAGTGCGGGCATATTATAAACTGGAGGCAGCCGCGTCACCAGTTAAGCGCACGCTCGCTATCTGGAACGTCCGGTCACCGGACGCCTCTGCAAAGTCACTGTCGCGATAATCGACGGTGACCCCGCTATCTCGACGCACATTCTTCTGACATCCCTGCAATCGTGGGGCAAGGGACGTTGCAGTCTATTCCGAGATACACAGAGTCGTTTCAAAAACAGCGTCGATAAAGAGCGGAAAATATTGACTGACAGCTATTAATATGAATTCGAAATAAACTTCGTCATGCAAACATGAGAGACAGTGCCGTTTTCTCAAGCCAGTTTGTGTGAAACCATACGACATCAACTGCGATTGGGCAAAGCTGAAAATGTGTACCCAGCCGGGATTCGAACCCGGGTCTCCTGCTTTCTAGGCAATTAAGCAGTTGCGCTGCCCCCCCCCCCCCTTTTTTTTTTTTTTTTTTTTTTTTTTTTTTTTTTTTTTTTTTTTTTTGTTCTGCTGATCGTGTTTGTTCGTTGTTCGTTTTTGTTCGGTGAGTTCTTGGCTCAGCTTTTTTTTCTATTGCAGAGGGCGTTGAGCCCTCTGACCGGGCGCACTGAGCCACGGCGCCCGGCATCCCCTACACCACTGAGGTCACAGTGATCACCGCACCTGCAAGGACTCCCTACGCACGCCTCCCGTCAGATACAAATTCCCAGCTTCGCCCTGCCCACAGTACTCAAACTAGTAGTTATGAAACTAATTCCCGTAAGAGTAAGGGCCAAAAACTTGCCCACTCCTCCCCACATATATATATCAAATATCTGCTTCACAATTGACATAATACGAGGCGCATTCAACTTCTAAGGCTTCCGATTTTTTTTAATTAACTACTCACCTGAAATCGATGAAACTGGCGTTACTTCTCGACGTAATCGCCCTGCAGACGTACACATTTTTCACAACGCTGACGCCATGATTCCACGACAGCGGCGAAGGCTTCTTTAGGAGTCTGTTTTGACCACTGGAAAATCGCTGAGGCAATAGCAGCACGACTGGTGAATGTGCGGCCACGGATAGTGTCTTTCATTGATGGAAAAAGCCAAAAGTCACTAGGAACCAGGTCAGGTGAGTAGGGAGCATGAGGAATCACTTCAAAGTTGTTATCACGAAGAAACTGTTGGGTAACGTTTGCTCGATGTGCGGGTGCTTTGTCTTGGTGAAACAGCACATGCGCAGCCCTTTCCGGACGTTTTTGTTGCAGTACAGGAAGCAATTTGTTCTTCAAAACATTTTCGTAGGATGCACCTGTTATCGTAGCGACCTTTGGAACGCAATGGGTAAGGATTACGCCCTCGCTGTCCCAGAAGATGGACAGCATCATTCCTTCAGCATTGGCGGTTACCCGAATTTTTTTTTTTTTTTTTTTGATGGCGGTGAATCTGTGTGCTTCCATTGAGCTGACTGCCGCTTCTGTCTTCATTAAACTGTCGCACCCACGAACGCACTTTCAACACATCCATAACTCCATCACCACATGTCTCCTTCAAATGTCGATGAATTTCAATTGTTGTCACACCACGCAAATTCAGAAAACGAATGATTGCACGCTGTTCAAGTAAGGAAAACGTCGCCATTTTAAGTATCTAAAACAGTTCTCATTCTCGCCGCTGGCGGTAAAATTCCATCTGCCGTACGGTGCTGCCATCTCTGGGTCGTATTGACAATGAACGCGGACTCATTTTAAAACAATGCGCATGTTTCTATCTCTTTCCAGTCCGGAGAAATAAAATCGGAGGCCTTAGAACATGAATGCACATCATACTTACCGTTAGAACAAACAGTTTTTTTTCGTATTTTATTCCTACTAAACCAGTGCGCCTCGGTTGCACAGTGGTAGTGCCAGACTATAAATCCAAAGGTTGCGGGTTAGATCCCCGCCTAGGATTTTTATCTGTCACTTTCCACTTCTTTCACCTCTGGCAGTATTGCTCATGTGAAAAATACCGAGTATCAGCGTGGTGTGAACAGTGGCGTAGCTATCATAGGGCTAGGCGGGGCAGTGCCCCGGGGCCCCCGAGCTCAAGGGGCCCCATGGCCTACGTGAGCGACGTTAGAAAAAAGTTACCGTAGATCCTTGAACACTTTCATGTCCCCCAATTACTTCGGATAATCGAAATTCTACTGTATATAATAATTTGGCTGAATGAAGGTTTTCCGACTTTGAACTTTTTGAACCCTGACCAACAAACCTCAAACGCACGATGTGAAATCCAAAAATTATTCGCACCCGAGAATATAAACATAACAAGATCCTTTGCTTGACCGCTAAGCCGTGGACCCTGCCATCGTCAGCGTATTGTCCGTTGAAGACGGAGTTGCCGTGCCTGTCAATCTTTGCCAAATAACAGTGAATGTTGCTGAATTACTAGCACAGCATTTGACAGTAGACAGTGTGACCACATTTGAATATGAAGTTTCTACAATGTATTATTACAGAACGGTATTATTATGGTAACTCAACTGTTTGCGTAGTGAATTCCCCAAGAGTGTGCTCCATAATCATAGATCCCAATGAAGTGCTGTAACTAACTGCACTCTGAAATTCGTGCGAGAAGAACAAAAAATATGGTTACTTTCTCACATTAGTATATTGTGCATTCAAGACGCTGCCCTCTACCCCACTGCCATGATAATAAGCGAAGATGTCAGCTTAGTTATTTTACTTATTACTTTTTCCTGGCCAGACATTAATATATACTTCATAAAGCCTGGTAGTGGCATGGCTCAAACCAAAGTATTCCATCAAACAAAATCCGGCAACTTTCTTTTCTGAAACCATCCTACACGAATATTTCCCCTATTTTCCTTCTTTGATTGGGCTGTCAACGAAATTAGGCTGATCAGTACGGAGCAATGACCTAACAGCGAGGAGTTTAGCGACACTGAGATGTCGGTACTGACAACAGTCCGCTTGCTGTCACCGCGCACTGACTGTTCCCGGTTTGCTTCGCGGCAGGGGGCCATGTTTTGATGATTAAGTAATACTTATTCATTATTTTTACCAGCTTATGCCTGCGACTTCATTCACCCACTATGGGGCAACTTCGGAAACTATCCCAAGAGGTCATTTATCTTTATGTCCTACCCAGGTCCAAATCTATCCCTCTGCAAAATTTCATTCAAAAATGCCCAGTAACTTATGCGTGAAAGCATAACAAACAAACCAACTTTCACAGCTGTAATTATATTTGAGACTACATTTAAGTATCATCTGCTGCGTGACACATAATAATTTACTTAATAGTATTTAGTTTTGCCTTATTATGTCTTCCAGTCGGTGGTAAGGAGCTGAAGATGTAGTTTTGTATCTGTACAGTATTAGTGTAAACAGGACCCCAATGTCATTTTTGCCCCGGGGCCCTTGGTGACATAGCTACGCCACTGGGAGTGAACCCACGTTAAACTGTAGGTCCCCCTATAACTGGCTGGGTAAGTCAGTTCGAAGGTCGGAGGAAGGCAGCGGCATACCACCTCCAAACAGGAGCATGCGTAGTAAAGCACTGTAGTGTTCAAACCAATCTTCGGATTGTTGATTGCTCCACTTTACTTTTAAACCAGGCGTAGGCAGATAGCGGCCAGAGGACCGCATGAGGCTCATCAAGGGATTTTGTGCGGCCCGTGTAGCGTCCCATGGAGAAACGATATTAACAGTAAATGACGCCGTATTGTTCAAATGTTTGTCAAGCTTAACGGACATAACTGTGGGGTCATCAGTTCCTAAACTTACAAACTACTTATGAATTACCTTATACTAAAGACGACACAAACGTCCATGCCCGAGGGGTGATTCGAAGACAAGACAATTTACTGTTGAAATAAAACAACATGAACCACAGCTACGTACAGATGGCAACGTAACACAACCTCCAAGACGGATAGATTAATACCTCAAAAGTGGCTAAACGCCGTACCAAGCGACAAAATGTCGTACTAGAAGCATGTTGTTCGTTAACAGCAATGCGAATTTAAGGACTGATACACAAAATACGGTATCAATCAGCTTTTAATACGTTGTTGTCGATGAACAAAACTGGGAATGAGGTTTAAACTTACTTACGTTAAGGGAAATACATACACCCATGCCCGAGGGAGGACTTACTTTGCAAGGAAAGAGATTTCACGATATTGCTGAAACCCAACAAAACGTTACGAGACTTTTGAATACCATCCCAAAGAAAGACATCGTGCAAAGTTTCCTGGGGGAGACTTTCTAGCCAAACACAAAAAACACTCCGTGAACTGGATTCGTGGCCTCACGATCCGATTTCTGGCGAGAAGTCAGTAGTAGGATATTGGAACCTTCTCAATGAGCGGCTCTGCATCTTGATCTGTAACCCACGGTAACAGCGATTTTTTATCCAAATTCTTATGGAGCGCCTTCCATGACCCGCCCGGCAGTTGGAACGTCCAAGCCATGAACTGAACAAAACTGGCAACGGAAATTACACCTACTAAACGAGAAGACACGTTTGACCGTTTCCGACGCCAATAATGCGCTGCTATTACTATTTTAAAAAATAATAAAAAGAGATTAAAAATTAAAATAATAAAAAGAAATAAAATAACTACAAAAAAGTAAGTAGAACAACCCGGGTTCGGATCTCGGCTGGGCACAAATTTACAACTATCCCTGTTCATGTATTTCGATATCAACATGTTCAAAAGAATAAATGTCAGTTGATAAATAACATGCGTTATTTCGCATGCGGTCCAAACTTGAATGGTGTAGTTTTTCCTTGGGGTGGGGCTGGAGTAGGTGATTGAGGGCGGAGGCACGGAACAGATTTCGCAGCAGGTTCGATTACATGGGCAGGCCAGCTACTCATATCTTTTGAAAAGAATAATCACATCTCTGTAGGAGAGATTCTTTCAAATTAATGGAGTATGTTCTCTTGTTTATTCGTGATAGTCAAAACTAAATACCTAGGAATTGCAGTTACGAACAACTTTAATTGGAAAGAACACATAGAAAATATCGTGGGGAAGGCGAACCACAAGATACGTTTCATTGGCAGAAGCTACATGCACTGCAGTTGTCCGCCCTACGCATTATCGGACCCTCAGAGGTGGGACTGACGGAGGACATAGAGAGAATTCAGACTACGGCAGCTTGTTTGCATTAACGCGATTAATGGAAAAAGTCTTACGGAAATAAGGCTCGAGTTGGGGTGGAAATCATTGAAAGAAAATCTTTATTCGGCGAGATCTGTTTACGAATTTTCTTTCACCAATTTTTTTTCTGAATGCGAAAATATTTCGTTAGCGCCCACCTACATAGGGAGACATGATCATCACATTAAAATAAGAGAAATCAGATCGAAAACTGAGAGACGTAGGTGGTTCTTTTCCCACGCTCCATGAGATAATGTTATGAATGCGGTTCGATGAACTCTCTGCCATGCACGTAAATTTGATTTGCAGTGTACATATGTAGATGTTGATATGTAGATGTAGTACATGCAATGTAGAGTGGCGCAGAGTGTGGTTGCATGAAACGACGTCGGCAGCGACTGGTGAATCAAAAAATGTTCAATTGTTTGTTAAGCTTATGGGACTTAACTACGGGGTCATCAGTCCCTAAACTTACAAACTACTTACGAACTACCTTATACTAAGGACGGCACAAATATCCGTGCCCGAGGGGGGATTCGAACCCCCGACCGTAGTAGTCGTGCAGACCGTGACTGGGGCGCCTCAGTCCCCTCGGCCACCGCGGCCGGGACTGGTGAATCATTCAGTATAAACCGAGCAGAGACAAACGAAGAAATATTGCAGCGACGATACGGGGGCACTCTCAGGAAGAATCGCCTTTGATGAAGGGTAGTAATACGAGGCGTGTTTTTTTTTAAAGTAAGCGCCGTTTTGAAATTTAAAAAAGACGTACTAAGATATCTCAATAATTTTATGCGCAGTGGGTACCAATATTTGTTGTCTACTCACTGACGCCATTACAGTCTGATTCTTCCTTGAATGAAACTTTCACTCTGCAGCGGAGTGTGCGCTGATATGAAACTTCCTGGCAGATTAAAATTGTGTGCCGGAAGTGAAGTTGTGAGGCGGCATCGTGAGTCGTGTCGGGATAGCACAGTCGGTAGTGCGCAAAGGTCCCAGGTTCGAGTCCCGGTTCCGGCACACAATTTTAATCTGCCAGGAAGTTTGATTCTTCCTTGTTTACGTTGTGTACTGAGTGTTTAAAATGCCTCCGATAAATGTGAGTCCCGCCGACTGTGAAGTACGGGCTGTTATAAGATTTCTTAGTGCTAAAGGCCTAAAAGCGATCGATATTCATAGTTAGATCTGTGCACTTTACGGAGAAAACATTGAGTGATGAAATGTTAAGAAATTGAGTGAAAGCATTTAAAGATGGCCGCACAAATGTGCATGATGAACAACGGTGTGAGCGTCCTTCAGTCGTTAATGAAAGTTTGGTATCGCGGCGGAGCGCATTGAGGGGCTATGTTACATGGAGAGTTGGAGGCAATAAACCTGGCACTAATGCAACTTGTATTCATCTGTGAAAATAACAAATAGGTTTCTACGACTGTGGGCTTTCCCGGCGTATACTGCTGACGAAGATATCTCGGGTCTCCAGCCGGGTGGCGGCGTTGACGGTTCAAAAATGTTCAAATGTTTGTTAAGCTTAAGGAACTTAACTACGGGGTCATCAGTCCCTAAACTTACAAACTACTTATGAACTACTTACGAACGAGGACGGCACAAATATCCATGCCCGAGGGGGGATTCGAACCCCCGACCGTAGTGGCCGTGCAGACCGTGACTGGAGCGCCTCAGTCCCCTCGGCCAGCTCAGCCGGCAGGCGTTGATGGATCGCGACGTTTCGGGAAGTGTCATACTACCCATCTTCGCTTGAGACGCGAGAGATCTTCATCATAACAAATAGGTTGTTATATTTTATGATTGAATTTCTGTGATATAGGCAATTTCAACCTTCCAAACACGTCTGAATTCTTCCATAAATGAAATGAAATCCTCCATTTTCTCAGTTTCCGAATCTGGCACTGAAATAGCTTTCCAATGGATACCATCACATAATCAATGGGAATGAAATGGTAGACCTTTCACAACAACAACAACAAAAAAGTAGAGAGAGAGAGAGATCTCAAAGAAGTTGTCCAAAACTGTATTACATCTCGATTAAATGAATCATTAACAATAAATTCAAGCAAAAGTTTTATGACCACTTAGGACACAAGAGAAAGGAGAAACATGACTTACACTGCTAGAGGATAAGAGCGCACTTCATAAACTCCCAGGAAACGATGGCCGCGGTGGAGTAGACGAGCTGTCTAAAGTGCTATGCTGCGGAACGCGCGGGTGCTCGCCGTCGGAGGTTCGAGTCCTCCCTGCGGCATGGGCCTGTGTGTTGTCCTTAGGTTAGTTAGTTTAAGTAGTTTGTAAGTTTAGGTACTTATGACCAATAGTTTTACAAACATTTGAATTTCTTTTTTGGGAAACGGTGGCAACATTTCGGAAATTGCTGTCCATGACTCCCTTGCGGAACACCTGCACAGAATTGGAATCTTTCCCTCACCGAAGTGTGTTATATGTGAAGGAAAAAACACCATTATTAACTGGAAGCATCTAAGAACCTGCGAAATACTGCAATATTGTGACGAGATGTCTGACGGTCTGTTGTATTGAGAAGTGAGGAGACTAATGACTTTGTATCAAATGTCTGAGCATTGAATGAATAAATAAATAAATAAACATTTTCAAGTGGTCCACGCAGCACAGTCGTCCGCCAAATCCGTCGAAATGTAAGGGCAGCAGTGGCAGATAGTACAGATAAGAGGTTTGTGAACCAAAAGTGTCGGCACGAACTGTTGGCGACTCGTTACTAGCAGTCGGCCTGTGGCCACACACACCTCTAGACCGTCTTTCACGCCACAGAATCGAAGTGCGTGGCCCGAGTGTCTCAAACGTTCAAATGTTTGTAAGGATTAAGGGACTACGGGGTCATCAGTCCCTAAACGTACAAACTACTTATGAACTGTTGTTGTTGTTGTGGTCTTCAGTTCGCAGACTGGTTTGATGCAGCTCTCCACGCTACCCTGTCCTGTGCAAGTCTCTTCATCTGAGAATACGATCGGCAACCTTCATCCTTTTGAATCAGCTTACTGTATTCTTCCCTCGGTCTCCTTCTACGATTTTTACCCCACACGCTTCCTTCTAATGCTAAGTTGACAATTCCTTGATGTCTCAGAATATGTCCAACCAATCTATCCCTTCTCTTAGTCAGGATATGCCAGAAACTCCTTTTCTCCCCATTTCGGTTAAGCACCTCCTCATTAGTTACGTGATCTACCCAACTAATTTTCATCATTCGTCTGTAGTACCACATTTCAAAAGCTTCTATCATCTTTTTATCTGAACTCCTTATCGTCCACGTTTCACTCCCATACAATGCTACACTCCAGAGAAATGCTCTCAGAAAGGACTTCCTAACATTTAAATTAATATTGGATGTTAACAAGTTTTGCTTCTTTAGAAACGCTTTTCTTCCCACAGCCATTCTGCATTTTATAACTTCTTTACTTCGGCCATCAGAAGTTATCCTACTATCTAAATAACAAAATTTATCTACTACTTTTATTGTATCATTACCTAATCTAATTCCTTCAGCATCACCTGATTTTCTGACAGTCTGACCTTCGTTTTACTCTTGTTAATGTTCATCTTATATCTTCTTTTCAAAACACTGTCCATCCCATTCAATTGCTCTTCGAGATGTTTTGAATTAATTTGTCATCGGCAAACCGCAGTGTTTTTATTTCTTCTCCCTGAACTTTAATGCCCTGTCCAAAATTCTCCTTTCATTCCTTCACTGCCTGCTCAATGTACAGATTGAACAACATTGGGGAAAGTCTTATGAACTACCTTATACTAAAGGCGACACAAACATCCATGCCCGAGGGGGGATTCGAACCCCCGACGGCGGACTGCCGCGAGCACCGCAACACGGCGCTCGAGCACGCGCGGCTAATCCGTCGCAGCCCGAGTGTCTCACTTGGAAAATGGAATGAGGGGACGTTGACGTCAGTGATGAAAAGCAGATTTCTGCATGCTCGAAAGAGGTGGTTGTGTACGCATACGACGTAGACCTGGCGATTGCTGTTTCGTAGAGTGCATCGGTCCAAACACACTGCCCCTAGCCACGACTTATGGTCTGGGGTGCGAAAAGCTACAACTCTCGTTCACCTCCCCTGTTTGTAGAAAGAACGCTGATCAGTACTCGAAACGTGCAGAATCTTCTAAGACACTTTCCTTTGCCATTTTTGCAATAGGAAAATGATGCGTAGTTCCAACGTGGTACTGCTCGTCCCACACACTGCGCGCGAATCTCAGCTTGTTCCTCTAGACGTGCAACAATTTTCTTAGCAAGCACGATCGCCAGGCTTGTCTCCAATTGAGCACGTGTGGGATCTGATGGGGCGGCAACTGACACGTATGACTCGTCAGCTCACAACTCTTGTAGAAGTACGTGGACAGGTCGAGCAGGGCTACAATGATGTATACCAATACAGTATTCGCCATATGTACGATCTAATGGGGAAGTGTGCTTGCTCCAGCCTTGTTCAACATCTATACAAACGATCAACCACTACCTGAAGCAACACAGAGCTTCATATATGCAGATGATTGTGCTATCACCGCCCAAGCCCACTGCTTCGGAACTATTGAAGAGAATCTGTCCAAAACATTAAGAGAAATGTCAGCTTACGACAGGGAGAATCAATTGAGACCAAATCCTGGGAAAACACAGACTTGTGCTTTCCACCTCAAAAACAGGCAGGCAACCAGAACCCTCAAAATGACCTGGTAAAATACCAAACTAGAACACTGTACATATCCCAAATACTTAGGAGGCATCCTGGACCGTGCATTTACAAGAGGCACTGCCTGAATACTAAGCAAAATGTGGCAGCTATAAACAGTGTCATCAGAAAACTGACAGGCACAACATAGGGAGCACACCCCAATACTGCAAGAACCTCTTCCCTAGCACTAAGTTACTCTGCCGGAGAATATGCAAGTCCAGTGTGTTTCAAATCCAGCCATGCCAAAACAGTAGATGTTGCTCTTAATGATACTTGCCGCATTATCACTGGATGTCTAAAGCCCACTCCTCTGAATAAACTGTACAGTCTTGCGGGCATTGCACCTCCGACATCCGCCGGGAGGTAGCAGCAAAAAGTGAAAGGGGAAAATCAGGAACTTCTGAAGCCTATCCCCTATATGGACATCAACCAGCAAACCAACGATTAAAATCCAAGAAGAACTTCCTTAGATCTACGGAGGCTCTAGTTGGGACATTGCAGAAATGCCGAACCGAACTATGGCGTGCAAAGTATACCGGTACTGCAGGATGGTTTACACTATGTGAAAAACTACCACCCGGCTACACAGAGAAGTGGAGTACATGGAGATCACTCAACAGACTACGTTCAGGTGTCACAAAATGTAAGAGTAATCTGGCTAAATGGGGCTTCCTAGTGGAGTCGCCACTCTGTGAATGTGGAGTAACGCAGACGACCTCCCACCTGCTCCAGTGTACCCAGTGTCCAGCAACATGCACACCAGAAGATCTGCTACATGCAACACCAAATGCAATACAGGTCGCTAACTTCTGGGCATCAAAAGTGTAAATGTCTTGTAAATATGACGTATTCACATAACATGTAAATATTGTACATTAGATTATACATTGTAAGTGCTTCTGACACGAATAAATAAAATAAATAATGGAGTCCAGAATCAGCGCCTGCATTGCAATCGGTGTAGGCGGCACCACCTACTAATTTGGGTGTTTCACCTAGTACTGCTTGAGCTTTCGATGTAACCGTGCACCACAGAGTATTCCTGAGCCATCACATATCTCGTTCCTGGTTGTTTTGCAGGTTCTTCATATTACGTAAAGTATTTAATGTAACTCCTGTTATATCAGTCCAGCTAAGTTGTACCCATAAGGAGTTCAAAGTTATTTTTCATATACACTCCTGGCTATTAAAACTGCTACACCACCAGTATGATGTGCCACAGAGACGCGAAATTTTACCGACAGGAAGAAGATCCTGTGATATGGAAATGATTAGCTTTTCAGAGCATTCACACAAGGTTGGCACCGGTGGCGACACCTACAAATTGCTGACATGAGGAAAATTTCCAACCGATTTCTCATACAAAAAAAGCAATTGACCGGCGTTGCCTGGTGAAACGTTGTTGTGATGCCTCGTATAAGGAGAAATGCGTACCACCACATTTCCGACTTTGATAAAGGTCGGATTGTTGCCTATCGCGAATATGAAATCGGTGGGTTCAGGAGGGCAATACGGAACGCCGTGCTGGATCCAACGGCCGCGTATCACTAGCAGTGATGACAGGCATTTTATCCGCATGGCTGTAACAGATCGTGAAGCCACGTCTCAATTCCTGAGTCAACAGGTGGTGACGTTTGCAAGACAATAACCATCTGCCCGAACAGTTCGACGACGTTTGCAGCAGCATGGACTATCTGTTCGGAGACAATGGCTGTGGTTACCCTTGACGCTGCATCACAGACAGGAGCGCTTGCGATGGTGTACGCAACGACGAACCTGGGTGCACGAATGGCAAAACGTCACTTTTTTGGATGAATCCAGGTTCTATTTACAGCATCATGATGGTCGCATCCGTGATTGGCGACATAGCGGTGAATGCACATTGGAAGCGTGTATTCGTCATCGCCATACTGGCGTATCGCCCGGCGTGATGGTATGGGGTGCTATTGGTTACACGTCTCGGTCACCTCTTGTTCGCATCGACGGCATTTTGAACGTGGCCGTTACATTTCAGATGTATTACGACCCGTGGCTTTACCCATCATTCGATTCCTGCGAAAGCCTACATTTCAGCAGGATAATGCACTACCGCATGTTGCAGGTCTTCTACGGGCCTTTCTGGATACGGAAAATGTTCGACTGCTGCCCTGGCCAGAACATTCTCCAGATCTTTCGTCAACTGAAAACGTTCGGTCAATGGTGGCCGAGCAACTGGCTTGTTGCAATACGCTAGTCACTACTCTTGATCAACTGTAGTATCGTGTTGAAGCTGCACGGGCATCTGTAACTGTACACGCCATCCAAGGTCTGTTTTACACAATGCCCAGGTGTATCACGGCCGTTATTTCGGTCAGAGGTGGTTGTTCTGGGTACTGATTTCTCAGGATCTATGCCCCCAAACGGCGTGAAAATGTAATCACATGTCAGTTCTAATATAATATATTTGTCCAATGAATACCCATTTATCATCTGCATTTCTTCTTGGTGTTGTGTATTTCATCGAACTTCAGATTCCTAATTGCCTTCCCTTTAAAGAGATACTTTACATTCCTTTGAATGATTTAAAATGACTTTTATGGCAAAGAAGAGTTTTATTCAAACTCTCAATACAATTAACTTATAGATCTCATACTGTACACGTCGAATGAATGATCAGTTCTGATAAATATTACATATCTTCGATGGACTTGGTGCTCCTTGTTGATATATACTTCTCCATGACTGTCAACCACTGTGGTGGGGCAATCCAGAACCTGTACAAGCAGACTTCTCGGGGCAGTTACTGCCCCCATCAACTGATAAACCCCACAAAACAAATTAATTTGATATCTTGGGTTGAATATACGACTTGTATTGTAACCTATTACACAACAAGCTATTGATCTTTAAAAGCAATCGTTTCTCGTATTCCATATACATTGTTTCAACTGGAAAACTCTAAGAGGATGTACTAATTTTTATTTCCGGGAATGTACATAATAAGAAAGATGTCTTCCCCAACATTTATGTCATCTTCTTGCAGCGTAAATGCCCTATGTGAGAAAGCCGGAATCGAGTCTACAGTGGTTATAGAAGCAGGATGCCAAACATTCGTTGACTCTTGGCCACCAAACGTGCGAGATATGAACCCGCTGAAACGCATATGTGATGGTATCGGGCGTCTTCCCACCTACCACTGTCCGTAGTTTACGAAAAATTGCATGACGTTCATCATCATCAACATTATCACCATCATTAGAGACTGATTATGTCTTTAAGAGCATAGTTCCCCCAATAAAATTCCTCCACGATCCTCTGTTCAATTCTAACATTGATGCCTCGTCGCCGGCCACAGTGGCCGAGCGGTCTGCCGCGCGCCAGTCACAGTCTGCACGGCCGCTACGGTCGGGGGTTCGAATCCCCCTCGGGCATGGATGTTTGTGTCGTCTTTAGTATAAGGTAGTTCATAAGTAGTTTCTAAGTTTAGGGACTGATGAGCCCGCAGTTAAGTCCCTTAAGCTTAACAAACATTTGAACATTTGATGCCTCGTCTGTGTCAAGCCCGTTACTTCAAACTCATTCTTGACCGAATCCAAGTACTTTCTCCTTGGTCTACCTCGACGTCTCTTACCCGCTACTGCCGAACCATGAGTCCTTTGGGCAACCTTGCTTCTCCCATGCGTGTAATATGACCCCACCATCTCAGCCTGTTCACGTTGCTTCATCTATGGTGTTCATTGCCAGTATTTCCTTGATTTTCTCATTATGGACACCCTGCTGCCAATGTTCCCATCTATTAGTACCTGCGATCATCCTTGCTAGTTTCATATATGTAACCTCAACATTATTAATAAGGTAATCTGTATCGTCACAGTTTTCACTCCCATACAAAAGAGTTGGTCGAAAAATGGAACGGTACCCCGCTAACTTAGTTTTGCTGCTGACTACCTTCTTGCTGAAGGAATAGATCGTATATAAGCACTCACAGCATTAGCTTCGCTACACACTGATTCCTGTTCTTTGTCATTTAAAGGTAGGACTGCATCACCTCCAAAGATCGAGATCAACATCCGAATAAATAATTGAAGTGCATGGTATTTGGATCTGATTCTTGTCAGCATCAAATTGAAGTATCCGCTGATAAGTTGCCCATGTTTCATGACCAAGGATATAACTACAGGAACCCACACCCAGGCGCATAACCTGTGAGTGGAAATGATATTCCATATCATGAAGAATTTCTGCTGTTCTGCGTACGAAATTATTATAAAACACATTGCTTTAATTTTTTGGCTGTTTTGTGTATAACACTGACTCTAAATCCTTAGAAGGGCGCACTATCTATAGCCAAAGCAGAAAGAAGAATGAATTATTACGTTTGTACGCGGTGCTAAATGTCTCAAAAAATGTTCAAATGTGTGTGAGGTCTTATGCGACCAAACTTCGTGGTCGTCAGTCGCTAGACTTACACACTACTTACTTAACTAACTTAAACTAACTTACGCTAAGGACAAAACAAACACCCATGCCCGAGGGAGGATTCGAACCCCCGACCGCAGCGGCCGTGCAGACTAAATGTCTCACTGTGAACAAAAGTACACTAGCTCCAAACAGCTAATACCTTACACAGCAGGATGATACAGCAAATGCTGCAATCTGCTGAATGACCGTATCACGTTTATTGACATGTAAATCGACCAGCATGTCCACGCCAGAGCAACAGATGGCGGGAGCATTAGAGACGTGTGCAAATATCGATCGGATAAGTGAGGTCAGGGGATATCTGTCTCTCACACTAGGAAGATTTATCAAAGAAGCGATATCAGGCTCAGACACGAAATACCAATTATGAATCTGTACCGTCTGTGACAGGATTCTCTTAGAATAACTCTCTGAAGAATTTCCTTGATTCCTAAAAATTACACAGGTGGAAGTACTCGGAGATAAGCAACTGAAGGTTGAAACTGAATGTGTAGTTTTTTTAAGGACGTAATCTTTTACATTATGTTATAGTAACAACTTAAGCTCGTGTCAAATTTTCAGTGTGAGGACTTTGAGTCTGAATTCATTAATCACTGGTTGTCAGAAATTAATCATGGGAACAAAATCACTTGACTTTACTACTGACGCACTGCCTTTTGGAACAAGTACCATTGTTTGTCTACCGGAAATTTTCATGCTTATGTCATCGTAGATATAGCAAGTTTATTGACGTATTTCCTCGAAAATGATCCCACAATATCGTTTCAACCTTTTCTCCAGTAACGCGCTCGTCTCGATCAAGGACGCCCTAAAACACCACCACCCCCAACCGAACAAGGAAATATCACCAACTGAAAGCCTTATTTTAAGAAGAAAGAAACACACTTTCAAGATGTTAACCGCAGAAATTGGTTTTTAGCGAAAAGCCTACACTCTAATAATGCACGGCTTTGAGCCCCTGAACGCAAAGTTTTTAAACATTTCACGCTTACCAGTTGTTCGCCACTCAGCTTCACTGTTTTTAACCTACTGTCCGAACGTCAGAGGACTAACAAGGAGACCACATGGGTATCGGATTTTAATTTTTTTTTTATACTTATGGTACGTGAAGTTCAGAACGCAAATAAAAATCAGCCAAAGCCATTAGACGATCGATGTAGTTGAGGTGGCAGCGTTTCGGCCTCACAACCAGTAAATAGTTCGAATCCTGTCAGATATCTTGTAAGGTAAGTGAGGGACTTGCTTCACTGTTCCCAGTTAATAAATTTTGTCTTTACATGTATTTTTAACAGGCTTAACTTCCTCAAAAAGCTAACCTTAACATATTTCTTTCAAAAAGATTTCTTCAAACTCCGGTAACGTTGTAAGACTTTGCTGCACAAACTTTCAGAGAAAATGATTTGAGCTGCACTCAGTTAAATGGTTTTCGCACATTGAATGAGTAAACCCATATCTCGGTGTAAACAGTTAAGGTTTCGTAAAATGAAGTGTCCAAGAAATCAGAAGCTTTCACCATGCTTTCTCCTAGCAATGTAATTATCAGTGACTGAAATTTTATAGCTGGAAAAGCTGGCTATGTCATATGAAAGCATTACGTAGTATCGGCCAAAGAACTTCAAAAAGCGTGCCTCATTCATTTTTTCTTTATTGTTTTATGACCGTATTTATTATGGCGGTCCAGGCTAAATAAGGGACAATCCCGAAAAATACGGAACGTCTGGTCACCCTAGCCTAAGACCGCTGCTCAGCTTACTTCCTAGGCCGCGATAGATTAAGCATAAGGTAGGTGCAAAAATTATTACCTGAAAACAAAAAATATGAGCGTATAGGAAATTAAATTTCAAATAGAGTTTCTAGTTCATGAAACTCGAGCCGAGATGACGAAATTTGCAAAAAATAAAAAATAAATAAATAAAAATAAAAAAGACGCAAAGTTGCAAAAAACGGTTCTTTTTAAATAAACAGAAAACGAGAACTCCGATGAGAAAATGTTAATTTATAGAGTTATCTATCGATTGCTTTTTTGGTACATAACAATTGCTTTGTTACGTTTGAGATATTTCGAAAAAACACTTAAAAACCTCTAAAAACTTGATCTTTATAACTCGTCAACATACACATTTCCAAACTTATTATTTGCCGTAATTATGGAACGAATTTAGTAAAAAAAAAGGACTTGTTCTCAAAAATTAAAAATATTCTGTATTTTTCGAGATATATCGATTTTTTTTGTTGAAAAAAGGACTTGTTGAAAATTGTCTAGAGTTGCTCAGGGGATCGATCAAGAGTTACGGTTTTTGATGTGTTCGTGAAGAGCTGTATATCATGCTATTAAATATATATATATATATATATATATATATATATATATATATATATATATATATATATATATATATATATATATTGTTAATTATAAGTATCAAAGAATGACTTTGAAAAACGTGCACTTTTTTGGGCATATTTTTTTCAACTATTACTATTTTTATGTTATGAAAGGAACTGTAACAGAAATGTGTCGCTGACGTTTCTTCACAGATTTTAAAACTAATAATGTTGTTCTACGACCTTCAGAAGCCGAAATAAATATTTTTCTTAGAAAAAATCTCGTGGGCATAATTTACATTACACAGTGACGTGCTTCATGGAGCATAATATTGAATATTTGTAACAGCAAGAAAAAAATTATTTGAATCTGTTGCATTGTTTTTTACAATTACTAACCGACTTTTAAAGTGAATCGTACAAGCGTTGAGCTAGGGTATATATATGACTGCTGTTCTTAGAAAACTGATTGCGGTCAAATGGCTGAATGGATTTTAACATTTGAATTGGGCATTCCACGCAAAATTTAATGTTCTTTTGTTTTGTTAAGGACAATATTTTCAACAGGATGCATTTTTTCGAAGTAATAGTTGAAAATCTGTAGAAAGTACAAATATTTCGCAGATTTTTGGTTACAGAAAGTTGTTTCGAGGGTTTGAAGGACGAAAACTTGGATTCTACATACTCTCAACCATACGCACAAACTAATAAAATGTTCTTCCTCATAGAATGTTCTCAGAAAGAATACGCGCCAGTCTCTCTCGCCCATCCCCCTGTTCCCCACCTTCACGGACAGGTCTGTAATCCCTGTACATGATTTAATTCCTGATTTTAATTTATCTTGTGGATGCCGATGGGTTTCTCCACAACAAAAAGTCACCCAGTCCAGACAAAATTTCCGCCCTTCGTCTCAAACACATTCCTCCAAGTATGATTGATTAACTAACACACATCCTAAACGCCTGCCCGAAACTCCTGTCGGCCACTATGGTCGGGGGTTCGAATCCCCCCTCGGGCATGGATATTTGTGCCGTCCTTAGTGTTCGCTAGTTCATAAGTAGTTTGTAAGTTTAGGGACTGATGAGCCCGAAGTTAAGTCCCATAAGATATACAATTATTTGAACATTTTGAAACTCCTGTACTTCCCCAAACCCTTGAAAACCACCAGGGTAATCACCCAAAAACCATGTGAAACGTGTCCATAAAAAATTATTTTTATAAGAAAATGTCTAATATTGTGCCTCCTGTTTTGTATCGAGTAACTTGCTTGCAAGAAAATGTATAATATCGCTTCTACTGTATGTATCGATATGTGTAAAGTTTCATCTCTGGCAAAGATCATGTATTGCATAGCATTGTAGCTCGCACTGAGAGAGAGTAGCACTAGTGGTTCAGCTCGCTTAGAGAGCGGTTGGGTTGTGTGTATGGCTCCGATGTAGAGCAGAGGCTGCTTTGCCAGCAAGTCAGAAGTTGTATTATGTAGGTAATGTAATGCTGTTTATCAATAATAAGTAACTTAACCCTGTTTCATATTTCATTTACGTAGTTAGAAAACTAACCTACTTCCTTCATTTGATAATTACTTGATTTAGTGGAGTGTTGATTTGAATAATATTATTGAACATATTTCATTATTGGTGCCATAGTAAGATAATAGTTGATTTGGATTTCAATAATAACTGATCGACATCAATTCTCACAGTCAAGCATTGAGAAAGTGATTTGTGGTTTTTCTTATATCTTTCTCGCAGTCAAAATTTTTGAGTATAGTCAGTGTCTGTTTCAAAAGATTACATGTCACAGTTGTTTTGTTAAAATATCCGTTGCGCACATAATCAGCTTAATGCACTGTTTCTTATACATTAATATCAGGGCCATAATTAAACCAAATAGCTGTGTTAATGAACAATTTATTGTCTGATTTAACGAAAGGTTCAACATTCCAAAACACGCGTACAGCTTTTATCTGGCGCCCTTTATGCCAGGATAGTTCACAAACAGGATCGTGACGTAGTTAGATATGTAGTCTTATTTCAGTTAGTTTGTCTTTTCCACTAACCAACTTACCTTTTGGCTCTTAATTTAATTTTTGTAGCACCATCCTCTGTTGTAGCAACAGTAGCATAGTAATTGTTTCTGTAGTCTGTTACTTACCATTCTTGAGATTGTGTAGTATTGTTTATAGTAGATGAATTGAGTATACAAATAATTGCATTACTACTGAACAAGTCTCGCTTTTATATTGTCTGATGTTTGTTGTGATGAAAGTTCTAGTACCGCGGAACTCGTGTGATAATTAACGGTTTGCGTAATCTCGATTGTGATTGTATGTTGCACTTGCCCGATTCAGCCTATTGTTCTCTCATAATTACCGTGTGTAATTTTCAAAAAAATTAGCAGTAGGTGAAAATAAATATTATTGGTCACTTTACTGCAAAATTCTGTTAACAATGTCGAAGAATAGGAGAGTTCGCGCTGATGCTAAAATTGCTTCCGAAAATGAGACCTTGAATGATACAAGGAGAGAAACTGAATTTTTACAAGAGTCTTCTCACTGGACTGATACAATACGACAGTAAATACCGTGTCTGAAAACGCGGAACAGATTAGTTCGGGAACAGACAATATGGATAATGACAAAGTACAGGATTCGATAATAAAGAATTCCGATTCTTGTAACGTGGTTGCGGAGAATAATGCATCGGTTCCGCCTAGCTCTGCTACAAAAAATACTTGTGCGACGGCTATGGAAAACGTATTACCAAATGATTTCATACAAATTTTATTGTCACAGCTCTCTAAATTAAATGAGAATAGTCAATTACAATATCAGAAATTAAATGAAAAACTTGAGGAACAATCTCAGAAATTAAATGAAAAACTTGAGAAAATTGAACAAACGTGCGATTCGAGGTTTGTGAGTATTCAAAGTAGTTTTAATAAGATAAACGAGGACAACAATCGGTTCAGGGAACAACTGCTCAATACTTTCAAACGTGAATCTCAGCAAATAAGACAAGATATTCGCGACGAGATTAACCCGGTAGTGGAAAGCCTAGCGTCACGAGTCGAAAATATGGAAACTACTGAACTCGCTCAATTGAAGCAACAGAGTAATCTAGTTGTCGAAAAGTTGCAGAACTTCCAGTCAGTCACGACGGAACAGATCAATAAAATTAATAAACAGTTTGAGGATATTACTGTTAAGATTACCCAAATTAGTGATAACACTGACAAAAGTTCGGATGTAACGCATCCTACCCCGTTTAATGAAACTAATGAATATCTCGCCCTTGACCGTTTCAAACAAGGTCAAATGACCATTAATCAGCAATACAAGGCTGAGGTCAGAAAATTAGATGATCGCGTGGCGCGAATAGAGAGGAAATTTGACCACACTTGTGGAAATCCATACGAAGATGTGGAAGAAAATTTGAACGAAAATGACAATGATGATTCGAGCCAAGTAGGTCGCTTGGTACGTGAACGAAGTGTACCTCATAGTAACAACAATGAAGACGCAGTGCGTAGTTTACGCTCACTTACGCCGCACGGGCGAAAGGAAGCGTTTGACTACAAGCATTTCCTGACTGTACGTAAATTCAAGACATTTAAAAACTCTCCGAATGACTTG
Source organism: Locusta migratoria (assembly GCA_026315105.1). NCBI lineage: Eukaryota > Metazoa > Arthropoda > Insecta > Orthoptera > Acrididae > Locusta > Locusta migratoria. The sequence goes on from CM048751.1 coordinate 122,179,869, forward strand.
CACCCTAAAGAGTGGTTGCAGCAATTCGATTATTGTCTTCCCCCGAATTGGCCACTTGAGCACAGATTAGAATTTATATGTGGTTATCTGGAAGGCGAGCCAGCCACCAGAATGAGAGCTATTGCACAAGAGTGCTATAGCGAGAATCAGTTCCGACGCTCATTTCTATCCGCATACTGGTCGGAAGCGGCACAAGACCGCGTTAAAAACAGTATTGCGACATTCAAAACTTTTGAGCGATCAAATTTCTCGAGCCCTGTGGAATATTTCCAAAACTTAGTATACAAAAATCAATTTTTATCGGCACCTTACTGCCCTGCGGAATTAATCAGAATTTGTTTGAACAACATATGGGATAGATATCTTCTTTCATTTCAAAATATTATAAATGAACTTCCTAATGATTCTACAGGTCTTTCACCAAATCTGGTTCTGAAAAACAAGCAACCTCCCGACCGTATCAAGGAATTGATACCTTTTCCTAAACACAGAAGACTACGTCATCATGAGATCATTGAATTGGCGCTTAAAAACATTAAGAAAGCCGCTGAAAAAAGGAAACGCTCTCAACGTAATTGTTATGCTAAACAACTCTATGTAGGACAAAAGGTATTAATTAGATCCCACCACTTATCCCACAAGGGAAGATCTATGATTCACAAATTCTTCTTACTGTACAATGGTCCGTATCGAATCAAACGTATCATCCACGACAACGTCGTTGAGGTAGAAACTTTAAAGACGCACAAGTCGAAAGGCATACACCACATTTCCAATATTAAAATTTTCAAGGCATAAATATGGGGTAGAGAGTCCATTAATCTGTTTTGGACACACCAAGTGGCGATTGGTGCCCCGTTCTCGAGCTGAGTGTCACTATTCTTCCGCTTTTCCTTAGTGCGCTCTATCTACCTCTTTTTCTCACTGTTACTTTTCTCTAACTCTGAATACTTATGCTCTGTGCTACGCTGGGATATTGTCATACGAAACTTTGATTATCTTGCAATTTGCATATAACGAACTCTGCGGCTGTGCAAGACAAATAAAATTAATGGAAATTTTTGATTGTGTAATCTAATCAAGTTCCTATGTTTCAGAAAATATCAGATTTCTCTTCTGTGTTACTAATTGCATAACTTACGAAGTTCTGAGCGAGTAAAGAAGATTTTGAGTTGACATGAGCATTTGGTAAGCCAAGAACATTATGGAGGATGATGAGTAAGGCAATACACAATATGTCATGGTGGTCTTTAAAATGCATTATTGTTTATGGATAAATGATGGTAAGGAAGGTATTGGTAACAGTCAAAGATGTTTGATAAATGTAATTATGTGGACGAGATTATGCAATGATTATGAAACAATTATGAGGAGAATCGCTATGTTGCTAATGATGACGAGATTATACAATGATTATGAAACAATTATGAGGAGAATCGCTATGTTGCTAATGATGACGAGATTATACAATGATTATGAAGCAATTATGAGGAGAATCGCTATGTTGCTAATGATGCTATGTTCTGTTCTTTTCTTATGTGCTTACTCGCACTGCCCTTTTGTGTTTTCTCTTTGTGCTTATGTGCACCATTTTGTATGTTGATGCATTGTGCCTTCAATGGCATGTGTAATTGGTGAGATTCATATCCTTCTGATGATCTGTAATTATTTGTAATTATGTGTAATGAATATTTCTAATTATGCTTGCAGCTATGCGTATTGCTCTTGTAATCAAAGCTTACCGCTATGCTCACTAATTATATACCTAAGCCCTACCACTATGCTAATTAATTTTATAATGAAGCTCAATGACAATGTATGGTTATGCTTATACGTTGCACACAGCCATCTATCTTGCAAACTTGCAGCTATGCCATAAATTGCGCCTAGTTAAGTCTAGAAAGATAATGCACAGAAGTATTTTGCTTTTGCTTACTACTATCTTCCAAATTTTATTGATGATCTTGTTGATGAAAATCTGCAGCTATGCCTAACGAATATTACGTCTGTGTTTATGTTATTGGATGATTTACTGTGATGTACATCTAGTACTGTGCCAAAATTTGCACTAATTGTTTTGTTTGACCCTACTGTTGACTCAGACAGACACAGACATGACCTGATGACTTGAACCTCTTTTGATATTCTCACGAAACTACCCTGATGTGTTATACCTTAAGGCAATGAAATATGTAGCTCAGTTAAGACAAAAGCCTGGCCATGGCAACTTATGTAATTTAAGTGTTATAATTTGTGGTAATGTAATCACCACCATAGTGATATATATTAATTTAAAGAGATATGAACTAATGGTAATTGGAATGTCAATTTAAGTTATATCATGCCAAATTGATGACAAGCACCCTCAATGTATTTCATACGATTATGTGTTTGTAAAGCAATATGTACATAGTATGTAAAGCCTTGTGCTTATATGAAATGACACTAATGTTGTAGATACTCTAATATAAGAATTAAATTACTCATTAGTATTCAAATGTATCCGTCTTCAAGACCCTACCTGTAATGTAAAAATATGGTTTAATACCATGACCCCATCTGTACCACTTGAATTTGTGGGAAAATATTTCTGTAGATATGTTCTAATCAATGACTTTTCTTTCAGTCTAAACTGAAATATCATGACTATGTTACTAATTTGTGTGTAAAATGCTTTATTTCATGTACTTTGGACACGCATGGGAAGTGGCGATTTCGCACACGAGATTCCAGAATGCACACAGAACAATGGACGAATTACTATACACCACTGATTTTGGGCCTTTTAATGAAGATGTTTGTTGGATGATGTTTGGCCACACAGTACTGTCCATTGCAGCCTTGGCCACCCACCACCAGTTTGCTCTAATTTTGGCTATGCTGATGCAGTCTGCTAATAGCTCTGTTGGTTGGAGCACACTTGGTTGTCGAATTGCATGGAGGAATACATCAGAACCTTTTCCCCATGACTTCCACTTCAATGCAACCAGCCAGCCCGCCTACAATGTGGTGTAATCTCACAGTGTTTTGTGTTCGTGTGCAGACCTAAAATGAATGTTAGGAGCTAATGTGCTATTCGTGTGCATATACTATTCAGTGCCTCCCATTGCAAACGTTGTCCACAGGTTCATTACCAGTGTTTAGGTATATTTCATGGTTCTTTCACAGTCAGTGACCAAAATAAAATTGTGCTCTTGATAGATACATATACTTAGTCTGAAATGTCATTGTGCCTATTCGATTGACAAACGTTATATTGAAATCCTATTGTGCTGAAGCAGTAACATTATTTTGTACATGATCAGAAGCCTATGTAGTCAAAAATTTTACATGTATGTTCTAGCATCCATGAAAGTATAGCATTTTAAATGCATCACAGAATACAAAACTGACACTTTATCTTATACTAAGTGCACTAAAAATTTACATAGACTACATTGTGCACAAGATACAAATGTTCATTTTATGTTCCCAAAATACTGATCTCTTGTACAAAATGTAAACCCATGGAACTTACACTACTGTGTGTATTACTTGTAATTACCACATTTTCTTTAAAGAATGATGACATTAGTTAAAATATCTTTTGTAAAACTTTGTATATGTTCATGTTTATTATTGTATATATTTTTTCCATTTGTGTATTACTTCTAGCTATCTCATTTTCTCCACTATATCATTTGTCAAACTATGTTTTCTGAAATTCTATATATATACTTATGTTTACCATTATGTATAATTGTCATATATTCCACTTATTGCTGATGTTCTGTAAATTTTGACATTTGCTTATGCCTGTCACACCCTGTACCTCTCCATGCGTGACTTTTGATGGTACTGTTCTGTAAAATGGCATGTATTTATGACTGTCACATTTTTTTTTAAATTTCCTATGTACTCCATCTGTTGTTTTGATCTTGTTATATTTTGGATGTCATTAATGGATTTTTTGGACTTGAAATTCAGTAATTTTGCTGGCTAGGCAATGCCATTGGCATCACCCACCCTACAAAATTTTAATAGGTAGGAGGGGGGTGATGAAACGTGTCCATAAAAAATTATTTTTATAAGAAAATGTCTAATATTGTGCCTCCTGTTTTGTATCGAGTAACTTGCTTGCAAGAAAATGTATAATATCGCTTCTACTGTATGTATCGATATGTGTAAAGTTTCATCTCTGGCAAAGATCATGTATTGCATAGCATTGTAGCTCGCACTGAGAGAGAGTAGCACTAGTGGTTCAGCTCGCTTAGAGAGCGGTTGGGTTGTGTGTATGGCTCCGATGTAGAGCAGAGGCTGCTTTGCCAGCAAGTCAGAAGTTGTATTATGTAGGTAATGTAATGCTGTTTATCAATAATAAGTAACTTAACCCTGTTTCATATTTCATTTACGTAGTTAGAAAACTAACCTACTTCCTTCATTTGATAATTACTTGATTTAGTGGAGTGTTGATTTGAATAATATTATTGAACATATTTCATTATTGGTGCCATAGTAAGATAATAGTTGATTTGGATTTCAATAATAACTGATCGACATCAATTCTCACAGTCAAGCATTGAGAAAGTGATTTGTGGTTTTTCTTATATCTTTCTCGCAGTCAAAATTTTTGAGTATAGTCAGTGTCTGTTTCAAAAGATTACATGTCACAGTTGTTTTGTTAAAATATCCGTTGCGCACATAATCAGCTTAATGCACTGTTTCTTATACATTAATATCAGGGCCATAATTAAACCAAATAGCTGTGTTAATGAACAATTTATTGTCTGATTTAACGAAAGGTTCAACATTCCAAAACACGCGTACAGCTTTTACATGTAATAACGATCTCTTTTCCCAGAACTACCGTCCTATCTCCCGGGCCCGGTGGTCTTGGGGTAAAGTGCTTGACTGGGTTCAAAACCCGGTCGGACCTCGGATTTTTTCAGTCTGCACTTTAACCCATCCTTCACCTCTCAACGATGTGAGGAGTCGCCAGAAACGATACGTGGTTCGGATTTCACGTTAAGCCGTAGATCCCTTTTCCCCTGTTGGATAACTGGAGTAGACTAGGGACATGCAAGTCGCCGAAGTGGCGTGCAATTGAAAGACTTGCACCAGGCCAATAAGCCACACGAAATTATTATTGTCTCCCTACTCAGCAGCCTAAGTAAAATCCTCGAACAAATCATCCGCCCTCATGCCAACATTTCCCAAGTACAAACGACAGCCTCATCAAAAAAATGTTCAAATGTTTGTAAAGCTTATGGGACTTAACTACGGGGTCATCAGTCCCTAAACTTACAAACTACTTATGAACTACTTACGAACTAGGACGGCACAAATATCCATGCCCGAGGGGGATTCGAACCCCCGACCGTAGTGGCCGTGCAGACCGTGACGGAAGCGCCTCAGTCTCCTCGGCCACCGCGGCCGGCACACAGCCTCATCCCTCAACAATTCTGCTTCTGTGAAAATCACAGCACAGTGCACCGAACGATGAGTTTGGCTTTGCACGTATGCAACGCCAGACAAATGAAGCACATCACTGGTGCTATTTTTCTTGATATCGAACAAGCCTTCGATAAAGTTTGGTATACAGGCCTCATCTACAAACTACTATCTTATAACTGTCCCTATCATATTGTGCACATAATCCGACCCTTCCTTAGCAACAGACAATTGTACGTATCCATCCAACGATCCAACAGTCAACTTCGACCAAAAGCTGCAGGGGTCCCCAAGACTCCATCATGGCTCCCTGTCAATATTCCATTTACACGAACGACATCCCTGAGCAAATGGGTGGCCACCTGGCCCTCTTCGCTGATGACACAGCAATCTACCGAAGCAGCCACAACCTTCCCTACATAGCAAGAAAACTTCAAGGAACTCCTTGAAGATATCTACAATTGGGCCAGACTCTGAAAGATAAAGATTAACGCGAGAAAGACACAAACTATCCTATTCACCTTCAGAAAAATTCCTGACAAAGCTACAGTCACCCTACATGGCCACATCATCCCGTAAAGCAACTACGTAAAATACCTTGGAATTATAATTGACTCCAGCCTAACATTCCAGAAGCATGTGGAACGCATATGTAACAAATGGCAAGGTGTAATTTGACATGTACCCAAAGTCCGAGTTCTAACATTAAGGACGAAAATCCAACCGTTCAATGTGTTCGTACTCCCTGTCATCACCTATGGATCAGTACTATGAGCTACTTCAGCGATGACTCATATAAAAAAAGTGCAGGTGATCGAAAACAGATTTCTCCGAATAGCAACAGATGCACCCCGTTACATTCCCAACACTGTAATCTATACAAACACAATATCCCAAAACTCACTCAAATCATCAAGCAAAAAGCCGGAACATTCTGTGCTAGAACTCAAACCTCTTCTCGCGAGCTAATCAGATCCCTTGGCTACCTTCCTCCTGATCCTAGAGCCAAATTCCCACGTCTAATCCTCGACCGAAATTTCACCCTTAGTCACAGATCTCAGATTAACTAAATAAACATTCCCACGAGATCTTCTATCCGCCTATACACCCTATATCCTACGACACAACGAAAGAGACTGTAAAGTTGCGGGCCTTTAGAAAGTAAGGGGTCCTGGACCCATCCGACGTACGGCATCGGCATCCCCGTTCTCCTTCCCAACGGCCGCTCGCCTGCTCTAGCTCGAGGCACTACGTGCTTGCACGCTTCACTTTAACAATCGGTTAGTAATTGTACCAAACAACGCAACAGATTCAAATATTTCTTTCTTACTAGTACAAGTATTCAATATTAAGCTCCATGAAACATGTCGCTGTATAATCTAAATTATACCCACTAAGTTTTTCTAAGAAAAACATTTATTTCGGCTCCAGAAGGTCGTAGAGCAACATTATTAGTTGCATTAGTTCAGTAGCAACAAAAAGACGTCGATTTTCTATTCAGGAACGTTAAGGTTTCTTCACCAAATTCCAGTAAAATCGGTAAGGAAGGAACGTAGGAAACATATATAGCCACGATAACTGAAGCTGAAGGACAAACGTCGCAGACGTGGCAATAAGACACCAAAAGCAATCTAAGAAGAACACACGGCCGGCCGCGGTGGCCGAGGAGACTGAGGCGCTCCAGTCACGGTCTGCACGGCCACTACGGTCGGGGGTTCGAATCCCCCCCTCGGGCATGGATATTTGTGCCGTCCTAGTTCGTAAGTAGGTCATAAGTAGTTTGTAAGTTTAGGGACTGATGACCCCGTAGTTAAGTCCCATAGACTTTACAAACATTTGAACATTTGAAGAAGAACACAATTCCACAATTGTTGCTACAGCGGCACCAGAAATATCAAGAATCTTGAAAACATTGCCTTTTCAACCTAAAGTAATTACACTCAAAAGAATATGCGCTTATAAGAAAGACGAATGAGGTGTATATGTGCGAATCATTAGACTCCATACCAAATTGTTACAAGTCAAACAGGTGCCTGTCATAGTAAGAACAAACCAAATAGAAACATGTTTTTCTTATGTTTAATATTCTACTTACTTCCAGCGGAATAAGCTGCAAATATACACATATTAGTAAGTATTTATTCATGACGAGGTTGTTCTTTACGCCACTGCTCACTGAAATTCTGCTGTTTTTACTTTAATTTCCGTATTATGTACGTCTTTTGATACTTCGCTAATGCTTGTAACTCAATAATTACAGTAACTATTTCGTTAATTACGTACAACAATAATTATAAACAAACATCACTCCTACGGCGACTGGCCCACCACTAGGAGCGCTAGTGTCAAATGTTTGTATAGCTTATGGGACTTAACTAGGGGGTCATCAGTCCCTAAACGTACAAACTACTTATGAACTAGCTAACACTAAGGACGGCACAAATATCCATGGCCGAGGGGGGGGGGATTCGAACCCCCGACCGTAGTGGCCGTGCAGACCGTGAATAGCGCGCCTCAGTCCCCTCGGCCACCGCGGCCGGCACGCTAGTATCGTTGCAACTGTCAGTTGGAAACAATTTTCACAGCAGTGAGTGTCGCGACAATAAATTTTAGACTATGGATGTACTGTAATGTTGTACGAGATCGCAAAGCGTGAACTTCAGGCAGTGCTCATTGTAATCATCGATAATGGTACCAAGGAAGTAGACTTCAATAGAATAACATCCTGAAATTATGGATTTACATGCAGCCGGTCTTACTATGCGACAAATCTCAGATCAACATCATATATCCATGGGAGGTGTCCATTATATACCACGTAGAGGCCATAGTATGGACCCACCTGGAAAGAGTAGGCCAAAAGTCACTACAAAAAGTCATGACAAATATACAGAAGTCACAAACGCATCGTAAAAAAAAAAAAAAAAAAAAAAAGGGGGGGGGGCAGTTTTAGTAACAGAACTCAACAATAAATGTGTCTTTGGACAGTAAACCTTAATCGCCGTATAGCAGCTAACAAACCATTACTAGCGGCTATGAATAGAAAGAAGAGGCTACACTAGGCAAGACAACATGCACTACGGAAAGTAAATCAATGAAATAAGGTACTTTTCGTTAATTAATCAAAATTTTAGGCAGAAAACGACCCAAGTTTGTTCGCCGGTTTTCGGATGAACGAAGGTTACACCAATGTGTATCTCCAACAGTAAAGTAGTGTACATGGCCATTTGCCACCTATAACCGTGTTTACAGATTTGCTGGCGTCGTATGAGCGCCATCTAATAGGGAAAGATTACATTGTGTCCCCACAAAACGATATTATCGGCATGCAGTGCTTGTAATGTGGACAGCGTAACAATGGAAAGATATGTTTTGAACGATTAAATTTTAAAAAAAATGTAGAACATTACTCTTAAACGCTCTATTTAACTTGACACTGGACAAACTAGATAGTTATTTCGCATTTGAATCTGGTAACTATCTTTATTTTTTCTTACTTTCAGGGCGTTATCAAAGTTGTGAGCGATAGTATACATAAAAAGATGAACGAGGTCGAATATTCAAATCATTGTACATCTAAGGGACTTAACTACGTTGGTTAGCAGTCCCTAGGCTTACAAACTACTGGGTGATCAAATGTCAGTATAAATTTGAAAAGTTAATAAATAAATCGCTGAACAACGTAGATAGAGGTAAAAATTGACACACACGCTTGGAATGACATGGGGTTTTAATTGACAAAAAAAAAAAATGTATTGCTTGAAAGTTCTCTTGCGCGCGTCGTTTGGAGATGATCGTGTGCTCGCAAGTGTATCGTGATCGACCGACGTCTCTAGGGATGCTGAAAGACAACATCTGACGCCAATGCCTCACCATAACTCCGGACATGCTTTACAGTGCTGTTCACAACATTATTCCTCGACTACAGCTATTGTTGAGGAACGATGGTGAATATATTGAGCATTTTCTGTAACGAACATCATCTTTGCTTTGTCTTAATTTGTTATGCTAATTATTGCTTTTCTGATCAGATGAAGCGTCATCTGTCGGACATTTTTTGAACTTTTTTTTTTTTTCTTTTTTTTTTTTTTTGTTCTAATAAAACCCCATGTCATTCCAAGCATGTGAATCAATTTTTACCTCTCTATCTACATTATTCCGTGATTTATTAAGTTTTCTAATTTATACTGACTTTTTGATCACCCGTTACTTACACTAACTTAAAGTAACTCAGGCTAAGGACAACACAAACACCCATGCCCGAGGAAGACTCGAACCTCTGACGACTAACGGCCGTCCGCACCGCAGCAGGGCGCCTTATTTGTCCAAGCATTCTGTGACGGCGTAATGTTAAATTTGCAAAAAAAAATACTACATGAAAAAAAGAGCTTATAAGAAATTAAATTTAAATAGAGTTTCTAGTTAATGACAGTCGAGCCAAGATAGCTAAATTTTCCAAATAATTCGCAAAGTTGCAAACACGGTTTTTCTTAAATAAATAAAAACAGAAAACTCCGATGGGAAAACTTTAATTTACGGAGTTATCTATCCATTGCTTTTTTTTGTACGTAACAATTGCTTTGTTACGTTTTCAGATATTTCGAAAAAACACTTAAAAACCTCTAAAAACTTGATGCTTATAACTCGCCAACATTCACATTTCCAAACTTATTATTTGCCGTAAGTGCGGCTCGAATTAAGTAAAAACAGGACTTATTCTCAAAATTTAAAAATATTCTGTATTTTTCGAGATATATAGACTTTTCTGAAACAAAAAGGGCTTGTCGAAAATTGGCTAGAGTTGCTCAGCGGATCGACCTAGAGTAACGGTTTTTATCTATTGTCTTCGTGGAGAGATGTAGTGTCATGCTATTAAATAATTTTTTTGTTTTTGTTAATAATAAGTATCAGAGAATGACTTTGATAAACTTGCCCCTTTTTGGGCCTGTTTTTTCCAACTATTTCTATTTTTATGTTATGAAAGAAACTCTTAAAGAAATATGCTGCTGACGTTTCTTCACAGATTTAAAAACTAATAATGTTGCTCTACGACCTTCTGGAGCCGAAATAAATGTGTTTGCTAGCCATTTCTTATTTCTAATAGAAAATGAAATTATTCAGTAGAAACCGTGGCGTTTGTAGGCTTGTGGTCTGGTGGGGCTGAGGTCAATCATCGAGCTGACATATCTTTAAAAAAAAGAGTGCGCCTTTACTCATATTGGGAGGATTGATCCCTTTCTTATTTGCCCCCCCCTCCTCTCTCTCTAGGGGAGGCTGCAGCAAGGAAGGGCTCCAGGAGGGTCTTGGGGGGGGGGGGGTTCAGTCCGACACACCCCCCTCCTGGATTCGCCACTGAGTAGAAACCTATAGATTACAAGATAATTGTAAATAAACTGTCCTGTAATGTACCGTTTCGTACCTTGTAAGGGAACTTAGAAATTTAAGAAAGAAAAATATAGAGCTATTTTTAAGTTTTATCTATTTTAATGGCACTACAAACAATCCCTATCGTGGAAAGTAACGGATGATCAAAAAGTCAGTATAAATTTGAAAATTTAATAAATCACGGAATAATGTAGATAGAGAGGTAAAAATTGACACGCAAGCTTGGAATGACATGGGGTTTATTAAAAACAAATAAATAAATAATTTTTTTTAAAAAAAGTTGCTAGACGCGTGAAAGATCCTACAATGTTTCTATTTTCCAAATTTGATATTTCTTCATAATTGTATTGTTACTGATAACATAATCACAATCTAGACTAATAAAATCGATTATTTTACTCGTGTTTCATTAATTTGCCTACTAATTACTACAATATCTCCTTACTATATAACTTAGTTTCAGAATACGAGTTTATCATGTATTATTTAGCTTCAGTGGCATTTGTATTCAAACAACAGTAATAACAAAGCTATATTTAAAAACTTTCCCTAAAGTCATAGCCAGCATTTCAATCGTCTGTATACAATTTCTGATTTGCGTGTTTTGGCGTTGCAGAACGTTCTTCAGTTTCCCATGCAGTTCATCGAAGGAGCCAACTGACATACGAAAGTAGTTAAAAACTTTCGGTCGTCGTTTCTCAGGTCTGCAAATAATGTGTAAAAAGCCCCGACTTCCTCAAGTCTCAGATTAATTGGATGAAACCAGTGAAGACGATTGCGCCTTCGTTTTATCCGACGTCGGTACAGTATACGCAACGCAATGAATTGTTCACGATCCATAACTGCACCAGGTCACACTTTCAAGGAAACTGATGTTCTTGTGTGGAAAATCAGCTACTATTTAAACCCGTACGGTTTTTCCCGTACGGGCGAAATCGTGTGAATCACCCCGATTTAAACCCGTAGGGTTTTTTGCAGTACGGGCGAAATCGTGTAGTGTGAAAGCGGCCTTAGTATGATCGAAGTAAGAGGCAAACAGGCGCCATGCTTCGGAGACGCTCTAATGCTACTTACTGCCAACTTAAGGTGTTTGAAAGGTGTCAGAGTGTAGCCTTCCACGTGGCGGGGTGGTCCTTTCGGAGAACTGCCATACAGACTGGATGTGCTCCGTCAATTCTGCAACGATGCTGGTTGCTGTGGTCCCCTTTACGTTGTCTCACCCGTAGACGAGGTTCAAGAGGTTCTGCGCAGCACAGACAACGATAGTAGTATTGTAAGAGCATCAGTGGCAACCGTGCAGCTACCCCAGCACAGATAAGATGGCGTGTGAGCCCTGAGGTGTCAAACCGACTGTTTGCAACCGGTTAATATCACACGGGCCCACTCAACTCCAGACCGTCATCCAGGCACGCCACAGCATCGACTGGTGCCGTCGGAGGATCACTTGGAAGAATGAATGACAGGCCGTGGTTTTCAGCGATTAAAGCAGATTCTTCGTGTCAAAAAGTGACGGTCGTTTGCGCATACGACTTACACTGTAGTGGGACGTGTATTGAGCCGTCCACTCTTCTCCTTATAAAGCTCCATTTTGCAGTTATTTATTAGATAATTGATGAAGATATAATTTTGGATGTTATTTAGATTTGAGAACACATACATGTGTTAATTTCATTTGTCTTTGTTTCATGTATTACGAAGGTGCTGCAGCAGTACGCCGTGACGAGTTCTTCGCCGACGTCAGCGAGAAAATCTGGTCACTATCGTTGATTAGCCGAAGGTCGGCGCGCTGAACATGAAGAAACTGTCTGCTGTTGCAGACCACGATCGACAATTTTTCAAATAACAAAGTTTGTTAATAAAGAGATGTAATAGAAATATATTTAAAACTGATAAGTCGGTTTTGGTACGGGGAATCGACAAGATGTCAGATGGCTATTGTGAGTTTTAGTGACTGTAATTACTTCACATTTATATGAATAAAAGAGTCATAAATGAATTTACTGATGACTATGCAAGATTATTACATATCAAATCAAGATATACAATTTTTTTTTCTAAAGTAATGGATTATGTTGATGTGTATTATCAGTGTGATCAGCACGACTTACGATAAATGTGATTGTGTCACCAAAGTTGCATGAAAGTGACATTGTTCTGTCGATTGCAGATATATACGAGTGCTGTGAAACAAAAAGCTCTCGTGGAGCCCTCAACTAAAATTTCACTCTGGGTTCGCGAACTTATAGGATCTGATTGTAGAAAGCAATACTGAAATATGTTAAACATTCAAGTCAAGAAATTTAATATGAATAATTTGGAAGATAATATTTTTGTCAATGATAATTGTTGTGAGTTGGTGCTAGTTTAATAAGTGGTCTTTATACATGACACTCAATGTTTTAAAGATTTTATAATTTTTTGTGTTTATGTATTTTGGCGAAAGTTTTAAGTTTTATCTAAAAATTCATATAGGCGTTGCCATTGAGAAATTCTTTTAATTTCTTTTTGACTACTAGTTGCCTATCTGTCAGACTTTTGATGCTACTTGGTAAGTGACCTAAGACTTTTGTGGCAGCATAATTCACACCTTTCTGTGCCAAAGCTAGTTTTAACCTTGATTATTGAACATCACCCTTTCTTCTAGTGTTGTAGCAACGCACATTGCTATTATTTTTGAATTTGTTTAGAGTGTTAATAACAAATCTCATAAGTTAATATGTATTGTGAAGATCCCTAGATCCTGAAATAAATGTCTGCAGGATGATCTTGGATGGGCTCCAGCAATTATTCTGATTACACGCTTTTTTGACTACTTTCGAATACTTTTTTACTTTTGAATACCTTTTTACTCAATGTTGAATTGTCCCCGATGATGATCCCATATGAAAGCAATGAATGAAAATAAGCATAGTAAGCTAATTTACTGACATGTATTTCACCAAATTTTGCAATGACCCTGCTAGCATAAGTAGATGAACTCAAACGTTTCAGCAGATCTTCAATTTTTTCTTCCATTTCAATCCCTCATCAATGTAAATACCGAAAAATTTTGAATATTCTATCTTTGCTACAGATTTCTAATGAAACTCTGTATTCATTAATGGTGTCATGTCGATTACAGTATGAAACTGTATATACTGCATTTAATCAAAGTTTAATGAGAGTCCAGTTGTAGAGAACCACTTAATAATTTTCAGAAAGACATAATTTACAATTTCAGCAGTTAATTCCTGTTTGTCAGGTCTGATAGCTATACTTGTTTTATCAGCAAAAAAGAACTAGCTTAACATCTTCGTGAATGTAGAAAGGCAAGTTATTAATATATATTAAGAACAGCAAAGGACCCAAGACCGAACCTTTTGGGACCCCATGTTTGATAGCTCCCCAGTTACAGGAATTAACTGTTTCTTGCTTATTATGTGAACTGCGTATTTATGCTTTCTGCACTCTTCCAGTTAAGTATGATTTAAACCATTTGTGCACTGTCCCACTCATACCACAATACTTAATCTTACCTAGAAGAATTCCATGGTTTACACAATCAAAAGCCAACAAGTGATGTCCGCTTATTCAGAGCATTTACTATGTCATCAGTGAAGGTATATATTGTCGCGTTGAAATGGAAGCAGGCTTGACTTTGAAGGCAACTGAACACAGCACTTATACTGAAAGCCTCTCGGATAGAATGCTCTGCTATTTATACACAAGACAGAATGTACCAGAAATGAGAAGAACAGTTAACATAAGAAACAAGTAGAATTTACAAGTGAACATAAGAAAGATGTAGAACATTCTGGAACTGTTATTTACAAAGAAATAAACTTTTGCCGGTGGACGGGATTGAACCGGCGACCTTCAGCACCGTAGACGCTATCCCCTGCGTTAGGCCGGCAGTCGATGAATGCAGTCTCTCGCGGCAATATAGTGTTTTCTGTTGAAAAGCTTTTCTGAAAACCAAACTGACATTTTGTTAGAACATTATTTTTACTAATATGTGAAGCTACTCGAGAATACATAACTTTTTCGAAAATTTTGGATACAGCTTCTATTGTGACCGTGTATCTCAGTGTTTCTGAGATCAACACTTATTTCCCCTTTTTTTTATTTGCAGGTTCTTATTTTTCCTTCTATATTACGGATTCCGCTGTGTCCATAAAGGAGTTCCAAGTTATCCTTTTTATAATTTTAATAGAACTTCTGTGTCTGAATTGCTTAACATGGAAATAAATACGAAGTTTGTTTAAATGATTAAACGAAAAGTTTAAATTACAGAAGAGTTTATTGTAACTCGTTACCCTATCAATACATAACTGATCATTACAGTAGGATGAGCTGTATCTTAATGAATAATTCTCTAAAAGAAATAAGAAAGCTATAATTCTCTGTAACTTGAGTGCTACTTCCTGATATACTTCTCTAAGACTGTCAACCACTGTGCAGGAGGTATTCCAGAACCTGTACGAACAGAGTTCTTAGGTCAGTAACTGCCTCCATACGTTGACAATCCCCACAAGACAAATTTATTTGATATATTGTGTTGAATATAGGACATGCAGTATAACCTGTTACTCTACATATCCCCCCAACCCCTCAGACACAAGATATCAAATCTATTATTCCATATCACCCCCAATTGTTTTACATTTTAACTTTCAATACAAGAAATTACAAGTTGAGTGAGCACAAATTGTATTTGTCTGTATTGCATTACATCTTCAGTATGGAATGTCAGTAGAACTTTAGTCTCTGAAGTAAATAACCTTTTGAAATTGACTAAATTTCCGTTTCTTCATACTACTGTCTGAATATCCCAATAGGAAGAGTGGTCTGCAGTTAATCCAGAATGAAACTTGCACTCTGCAGCGGAGTGTGCGCTGATATGAAACTTCCTGGCAGATTAAAATTGTGTGCCGGAACCGTGTCTCGAACCTGGGACCTTTGCGTTTCGCGGGCAAGCGCACTACCGACTGTGCTATCCCGACACGACTCACGATGCCGCCTCACAACTTTACTTCCGCCAGTACCTCGCCTCCTACTTTCCAAACTTCACAGAAGCTCTCCTGCGAACCATGCATGACTAGCACTCCTGGAAGAAATGATATGGTGGAGACATGGCTTAGCCACAGCCTAAGGGATGTTTCCAGAATGAAACTTTCACTCTGCAGCGGAGTGTGCGCTGATATCAAACTTCCTGGCAGATTAAAATTGTGTGCCGGAACCGGGACTCGAACCTGGGACCTTTGCCTTTTCGCGGGCAAGCGCACTACCGACTGTGCTATCCCGACACGACTCACGTTAGTTTGATTTATTACCTAAATTGAAAAATATGGAATTACTTTAAAGTACATAACTAACTGGGAACTTCAGGGGTTAAACAAAGGACTAGAGCCAGGTATTTTATTTGTTAATCCACTAGCGACCTAAAAAATTTTTGTTTTTTTAGAAAGCTTTGTCTTGTCTAACCACCAGGTAGTATCAAACTCTATGTCCACAATATATAGCAGCGTTACTGCTTAATTATGACCGTGCCGGTAGCAGTTCATTGCCCTTTAGCTGATCATACCGAGTGTGTGGTATACCAGTCTACTTTCGGAAGTAGAGGACCAGCTATGCTGTGCCTCTGTCAATGAGTGCGGATCCTCTTCAGTTGGATCCTCAGACTTCGTCACTGAAGTTCTTACTGCGGGAACAGAATGCTGAAGAGAGCTGAAATATCCTTCAATACTACTTCTCAATTTCTACGTAATGAGAAGTCTTGACATGATTTTATGTTATACAATAACCTTCATTTATTGCACCATATTTATACAAAAGAGAGAGTGCAATATTCCACACATGTCTCTGAGTAACAAACTGTACAGAATGACTACAGAATCATAATGAGCAAACGGACGTATGTTTTTAACAATGAAATAAAATATGTATTCACAGAAGTCCTTATATCTTCTTTGACTTGCACAGAACGTCAAACTTTCAGTATTATCTGTGCCACTTGCTGTATACTGCCTGGCCATTACACCTGTACAAAACGAAAAATCCAGGGCAGTACCAGTTCAATTCCATATCTAATTAACCTTAAATAAATACCTCGGTCATCTTGCATTGGTACTGGAGCACGTAGTGTAAGTCGTTAGACTACAATATCAGGTCCTTTCTGTAGGCACCTGATGAAAAGTAGCAGCCTCTTTCATTGGTCTGCCTACCATTCTTCAACCAACATCTTCTTCCTACGTCAATGTCTAATAGAGATAACTTTTTATTAGTACCTCCCTTCTCTTTTCTCCTCCTTGTCCTCTTTGCATCCCAAATTAAACATATTTTCAAATTAAGTACATTTTCCTTCATCCATTTATTTAACTTCAGGAAAGTGCACCCGTAAAATATTTCTCTCAATTTTCCCTGGACATCAAACGAGTGTACTTCATGATCAAAGTTCCGTCTGACAAATAATAATCATTTAAAAAAATAGATTCATGTCCATGTAAAGTAACTATGTTACCATATCTACTAATTAAATCATGTGTTCGTGTGTAAAAATTGTAATGTTGTAAAGTATGTATTAATTTGTGTATAAGAGTAGGTTAAATGTGTTTGTGTATTTATGTGCGAAACTGTGTGTGAATCTGTATAAGTGTCAGCGAGTTAAACTTCTGGCGTAACCTCAGGGTAAACGCTGGGTTTGTAGTCAAGTCCACAAAGAAAAAGAAAAAAAAAAAAAAAAAAAAAAAAAAAAAATATGTGTCTAACAGGGAAAGAGAGAAGAGTCTTAGCGATAGAGACACATGTTTTACGGAAAGTGGGAAGATAGATTGGTACTAACATAGAGAAGTACGAAAGGAAAAAGGAGAAACAGGAGATTGGAGTTAGAGAAAATAAAGAAAACAGCCCCACAGATCGGATACCTTCCCGACCGAGAAGACTCCATGTCCACTATGGAGCGCCAAGGGCGAGTGAATAACATCGCTTGTCTCTGTAAGTGTAAGTGTGTGTAATAAATGTCAATGTGTAACTGTGTGTATGGAAGTGGAAACAAATTAGTAATTTGCAGCACACTGGACTAAAAACTAATCAAACCACTGCTATAAAACGGGTGAAATCTATTAAAATGTAGAAAACAACCCAGTACAAAAGAATTATTGTCCTCATGTCAAGGACTTCTTATGACGTCCAATTGCCTTTATGGGAACCAATAGTATTTCATCCGTACTATTTACATAATAAAAATATTCAGTTATTACAAATGACATGACTAGGTACAAAGACATATAGACATTAAACGAGTAATTGAATTTCATCAATACTAAATAAATGAAGTCATATGTATGAATCATTGTAATATTGTATATGTTGAATGCATGTGTCTTGTTAATACTGTCAGCCATTTAACTATACATACCGTAAATTGCCGAGTATTTCATCATACATGACTTAACCAGTATGCATCATTCATGTTATACCTGGTAAATTTGACAGTGGGAGATAATCAATAATAGTTAAAAGAAAAGAAAAAGAGTGACAGTTCTGTATTAAAGAAAAGGATCTTTGGCGTGACGTCATGAGCGCTGGACTGCTGTGCACATCGTTCTCGATTTTTATATAATTAGAGGATTAATATAATTATTTCAATTGTTACTTGTGATAATATTCAATCTAGTGGTGTTCTAGTCGAGGATCGTCAGTTATTTTAGCGTTTGTTGTGCCGTATTTGCTTTGAGTGGTGTTATTTGTGTTCGCATGTGCGCCGGCATCTACGTCTTACTGCTTTGTTTACATCTGGTGGCAAGTGGTTCCAGCCGTAACGGTGTCCGAAAGCTAAGTTCCAATAAGGGTTTGTGTATTGTAGTTAAATTATTAACGTTAGTAGATTTCAGGAGGTGTTATCACGCTAGTTATTTATTAAATTTAGTACTTTTCAACCGGTGTCTTCTTGCTGTTTTTAACGTAATTGCGGTTGGGAAACTTTTCATTACGGTATTTGAAAACTCTTGTGCTCTCACAGTGTGTGTAGTTAGTTTATTAGTCACGCTTGAATTTGAACTTGTTTATACAAGCAACAGTGTAAAGTTTTTGTGGTAGTGTTATTTGCTCTTTCCTGATACTAGTAGTTGTAGTATTTGCTGTTGTTACTTGATTTGTAGAGACTGTGATTTGTTACTTGCTGTAGTTAAGGTACTTCCTCGTTCTTTTATAGAAAACTAACTTACATAACGTAGACGTCTAGTTTTTCTTAACAAGTAATTGTAAAATTTTACCATGAGTGAGAAGTGTGGGCTCTGTCGTAGGGTCGTGCGTAGTGGGCTGCAGTGTGGGATTTGTAGTAAGTATTTTTATGGGGGATGGGGGGGGGGGAGATGCAGTGGGGAAGCCAGTGGGCATTATAGTGAGGTTCTCTCCTGGAATTGTAGGATTTGCAGTTAGAATAATATGATAGAGGAGCCCTTCAGGTGCAGTTGAATAACGCTGAAGAGGAACTAGGTAGGCTGAGGAGGGGAAGGGGGGCTGGGGAATGGGAACTGGCAGTTGGCAAGAAGGTAGCTAGGAGGAGGTATTCAGATAGCTTCACGTTGTAAGTTGCCAATAGGTTTGACCAACTGTCAGAGTTGAGTGGAGATGAATCCTGTAGCTGTAGGTGTAGGAAGTACGCAGCAGACCTCAGCTTTTAGGAAGCCGAAATCTGTAGAGAGGTATCTTAGGAAGAAGGTTCTGCTGCTAGGCAGTTCTCATGGCAGAGGTGTTGGCCAACAGTTGCAGGAAGTACTTCGGAGTGAGTACCAGGTCACCAGCATAGTGGAGCCTAGTCAGGGTTAGCTCAGGTTACTTTGTAACATAGGGGACTTATGTAGGAATTTCTCAAAAGAGGATCAGGTAATTATAGTGGGTGGGGCCGGGAATAGTCTTGATAGGGACGGGGAATATGATATAGGTGGTGATCTGGAAAGGATAGCAACTCAAACTGGTGGCACGAATGTGCATTTCGTGCAGCTATTTCAGCGCCATGATAGGCCTCATCTTAATACAGCTGTCAGACGTGTTAACGTGGGGCTTGAGGAGGCGCTGATGACGGAGGGCATGGCTCACATTGCAGTGGTGCCAGTTGAGACTATCCAAAGGTCGGATTTGACTAGGCACGGTCTGCACCTCAATACGTATGGAAAGGGGAGGTTGGCAAACTCATAGGTGACAGTGTAGTAGGGGGTGGCGGTGTCACTCATGGAAAAATTCCTGTAGTAGTTGGTGTTAGGGCTGCACCTTTTTCAGACTGAAGACAGCTGATAGGTATTCCTGCTTAAAGGAAGTCCCTCGAAGAAGGGAACCACCTTTGATAAAGTCTAAGAATCTAAGTAAAAAAGGAATTACCATTTTTCATCAAAATATACAGGGTATCAGAGAGAATGAACTGCTTGTTGATATTGATTCTGACATATTGGTATTTCAGAGCATTTTTTAAGTGATGTGACAATTCAGAGACTTCTTTTGCCGGGATACAGGTTAGCTGCCTTCTACTCTAGTAGTTCCTTGCGGTTTGGGGGAGTGGCCATGTATGTAAAAAACGATTTTTCATCGGAGTCAATCGATTTTTCTAAACACTGCACAGAAAAGATATTTGAATGTTGTGTAGGAGTTGTTAATGTTGATGGAACTAAACTAGTAATTGTTGTTATTTATAGGTCCCCTGACTCAGATTTTAAAATGTTTCTGCCCAAGTTGGAATTGGTTCTGGGTTCACTGTATAGGAAGTATAAAAATTTAATTGTGTGAGGAGATTTCAACATTAATTGTGTAGGTGATAGCTCAAGGAAAAGTCAGCTGTTTCATTTCTATAACATGATGCAAACAGTATTTTTTCCAACGAAAGTGCAAGGAAATAGCAGTTCTACCATTGACAATATATCCACGAGTGTACTACCGATCTATAGTGTCCAACGGGCATCATCTGAATGAAATCCTACTTGCTTTTACTGTTACGTGGACGACACTTTCGTCATCTGGCCACATGGTATGGATAAACTCCTTGACGTCCTTACACATCTGAACTTCATACACCCTAACATCAAATTCACTATGGAGACTGAAACGGAGGGTAAATTGCCGTTCCTTGACGTCTTGGTCAAGAGAAGAGCTGATGACACCCTGGGTCATGGTGTGTATCGGAAGAAAACGCACACTGATCTGTATATACACGCAGACAGATGTCACCACCCTTCACAGAGGAATGGGGTACTTCAAACTCTAGTACATAGGGCGCGCGCTATCTCCGACGCAGAGAGTCTACCCCAGGAATTGGAACACCTGAGAACTGTATTCCGAAAAAATGGGTACTCATAGTGGCATATTCAGCGGGCTCTCCGTCAATCACTACAGCACATATTGTGGAAACGGATGAAAACACGAGGGAGGGTGTAGGCATTGCGTTCGTTCCATATACCGGTGCACTCTCGGGGAAGGTCGCCCGCATTTTGAAGAAACACTAGGTTAGAACTGTCTTTTGTCCGCCGAATAAAATTCGTGCACTGGTGGGGAGCGTCAAAGATGATCTTGGTTTGAGGAAGGCCGGCGTGTATCAGATTCCGTGTCAGTGTGGCAAGTCATATATTGAACAGACGATGCGTACCGTCGAAGATCGATGCATTGAACACCAGAGGCACACACGATTGATATATCAAAGCAAGGCGGCGGTCGCTGAACATTGTTTGTCGGAGAATCACGCGATGGAGTATGAACGCACTAGGATTCTGGTACAGACGTCGAGATACTGGGACTGCGTCGTTAGAGAGGCCATTGAAATTCGCACAAGTGACGACCTCATAAACCGTGACTGTGGCTATAATCTTAGCAAAGCTTGGGAACCAGCGATTGGGTTAATTAAGAGTAAATCTAGCAAACGTAACGTAGTGACAAATACGGCGGACAGAGCCCTCACATCGACGTCATCTCAGACGCCGTCGCAATCGGTTCCATTGCGCGACAGCGGCGCGGACCACGGAGGGGTCGCTCCGCGGGCCGAGGGTATTTAAATCGCCCGCTACCGGGCTAGAACCCAGTTCCCTTCGAGCAGCCGTAGCGTGCGGATCTCCGTGCCGGCGCGTTTCCAGGAGCTCAGTCCGTCAGTTCACCTGATGATGGCGACATGTATGATCGCCGAAATATTGTGCCCGTTGGACACTATAGACCGGCAGTACACCCGTGGATATTTTTGATTATCAAATACGCTGGGAGAAACTCAAGAGTCACAATATGCCGGGAGAAACTCAAGAGTCACAATACTTTTGTGCATTCTTCATTATTAGAGGGGTACTCTGTCAACAGAATAGTAAATGGCCTATCAGACGACGATGCCCAAATTTTAATTCTAAAAAGTATTTGTTCTCAAATAAATGTTAAACATAAATATCTACTAATCAGAAAGGTTAATCCAGTTGCAATTGACCTTTTTAAGCCTAATTAAGGAACAAGAATGGCAGAATGTTTATAGTGCTGATAATGCAGATGATAAATATAATGCTTTTCTGAACACATTTATTATGCTGATTGAAAGTTGCTTTCCGCTGGAACGCTCAAAACTTCCAGTAACAGACAGCAAGGGTGGCTGACAAAGGGGATAAGAGTATCATGTAGAACAAAGCGGGAATTGTATCAAAATGTTAGAAGCAGTAAGAATGAAGATGCAGTAGCTCATTACAAACAGTACTGTAAGGTTCTGAAAAAAGTCATTAAGAATGCAAAAAGTATGTGGTATGCAAAAAGAATAGCAAACTCTCCGGATAAAATTAGAACTATCTGGTCAGTCGTGAAGGAAATGTCTGATCAGCAGAAGCAGGTAGAAGATATAACGTCAGTGCGCAGTAGAAATGTCTCTGTTACTGACTATATATATATATATATATATATATATATATATATATATATATATATATATATAATGCAATATTCAATAATCACTTTCTGAACATAGTAGGTGAACTAAATAAAACCCTACTTTCTACCGGTAATCATATAACATTTTTAGAAAGTGCCTTTCCGAGGCTGTTACCTGAAATGGTCCTTCATGATACTTCCATAGGGGAGATTGAGTCAATAATTAAATCACTAAAGACTAAGGACTCTTGTGTATATGATGGGGTATCTAGCAGAATTCTAAAGTACTGTTCTCCACATGTCAGCCCAGTACTAAGCCATATTTATAATTTTTCCTTTCAGAATGGTCAGTTTCCTGACAGATTAAAGTACTCAGTAGTGAAACCACTTTATAAAAAAGGAGAAAGAGATAATATATATATCAACGCCACTATGTAACAGAAAAAAAATCCCCGAGCAACTCTCGGTCACTCGATATTCTTTACTTAAACAAACAGATTCATTCTCAGTCAAATATTTATACTTCTCTTTCACAGCAGAGAAAGTCAATTTGTTAATACTAACCGAAAATTCTTAAACAGAAAACGAAACCTGACAAGCTAAGCACGTTTCAAAAACGGTTGCGTTTGCATTGGTATGAAAATCGGTTGTAGAAGTGGAAAACGGCTTCATAAAAGCGGATTTCCAAGATCGATTTTGGAGTGTTTGCATGACGGGATAGGATTGAGAGATCAAGGCTGCAGCGGTATGGCCATTTAAAGAGAATGAGGAGAAGAGGGTCCCTAGGAAGATACACGAAATACAGATTCAGAAGAAACGACCAAGAGGAAGACCAAGTGATAGATGGCTAAAAGGAGTGGAGGATTGTATCAAGAAGAGAGGACTGGGTCAGAGTGAAAACAGAGACGGTGGGAAGACAGGACAAAGTGGCGGGGCTTGTGCTCCAAACAAACCCAGCCTGTGGCTGGAAACTTTTCAAGATTATGAATCTTCCTGGCAGATTACAATTGTGTGCCGGAACCGGGACTCGAACCTGGGACCTTTGCCTTTCGCGGGCAAGCGCTCTACCACTAAGCTACCCCGACACGACTCACGACACCGCCCCACAACTTCAATTCTGCCAGTACCTCGCCTCCTACTTTCCAAACTTCACAGAAGTTCTCCTGCGTAACGTGCAAGACTAGCACTCCTGAAAGAAAGGATATGGTGGAGACATGGCTTAGCCACAGCCTAAGGGATGTTTCCAGAATGAAACTTGCGCTTGCCCGCGAAAGGCAAAGGTCCCAGGTTCGAGTTCCGGTTCCGGCACTCAATTTTAATCTGCCAGAAAGCTTTATATCAGCTCTCACTCCGCTGCAGAGTGAAAGTTTCATTCTATTCAAGATTATGTAAACAGAAGCCGTCCACACAAGTACCTCACACACGACCGCCGACTCCGTTTACAATAGCAGCTGAGCAACAAATCAGCCAACACGTCTTGATTGTCTCAGCAACAAGGTTTACGGTGTCCCCGACTTCCTTTTAAACAGAGTTAGTAATGCAATGAAGAAACAAGCTACCGCTATGCGTGAAACATTGTTACCAGAACTGAAATTACAAATTGCATTACGTTTCTTGTCAAGTAGATAGTCGTCTCTGCAGTACTTGTACCGTGTTCCGAAATCCACAATTGCCATAATTCGTTTGTATAGGTTTTTCGAATTGGATGTATTATAGTATGCAATTCACTAATCGTCAACCCATCAATATTTAATTTCATAAATAATTGCCAGAAGAGCACTAACACGCCGTTAAAATCGCACAAACACCTACGCAACGTATATATGTTCACAAACCGAATTATTTCTCCCGTTCCCCCCTTTATGTTGTATTTTGTTCTGTATTGGTTATGACATAACCTAAAAACACGCGCAGTCAGTTTCGCCAAAGTTGGAACTTGCCGAAACTATTTCGTTTCGTGCACGAGTTGCGCGAACGCCTGCCGCGCATGCGCACTGGCCAGCAGCGCAGTTTCATGAAACGTAGTGTCGTCGTAAAAACTAGCCTTATTTCTAATGGCGGCATTCACACTGTCCGTCACCGGACCGTCACGTCACGTCAAGCTTTCTCGAGAAGAATGTTTTGACGGAACGGCCGTCTGCTAACATCGGAAGTTAACCTATTTTCGTCACGCGAATTACATGTTGCAGTCGACGATTTCACTGTTTATATCCAAATGTGCCTTATTCATCTTTATTTTGTTGTTATACTTCGTTTTAGGGGTAAGTCTCAAATGTTTCATGACGACTTAAATAATTTTGTCAATTGAGTGTCCCCTAAAATCGAGGTTGGATACCTGAAATCAAAAAATTGTTAATGTCAAGTAACATTGTAACAGAAAAGACTGAAGCAAACTGTTTATTTGAATAAGATTGTAATTTGATTACGCATTTTTCATTAAATAACGTTTTAAATAAAAAAGTTAGTTCTAATGAAAGACAAAAATTCAGTTGTTTACTACGCTATTAACAATGCCAATGGGCAAATCGTAATGAATAAAGTAAACTGGCGCTATTTATGCCCTTATAAATATTGTTTGATGTTTTCATATGTTTATTTTTTCGCTTGAAAATAGATATCGATGTTTAGAAATGGTGTTTCAGTTCCCAGTAAGTTGGCCGAAAACAAACACTGTAAAGTTTTATTTGGCCGTCAAAAACATTTAGCGTTGTTGGTTCCTCATTTCTAAGTATTAAACTATGACTTTCTACGTAACAGATCGCTACTCATAACCTCACTTTCAACATCGCGTATTGAGATGGGCGAATTGACGTAACGGACACGGACGGACAGTAACACATCTTCCGGAAGACGAAAACCGATTTTCGTAAACCGTTTTTCGCTGTCGTGTTTACATGGCAGAGCCTGAATCGGATTTCCTAATCCACTTAAGATGGCGGCTGAAAAACAGCTGATTCAGTCCCCGATCTAGTCAGCATAATCGCCATTTTTCTTTACTTAAATACACGGATTCATGCTCACTCTAATATTAATACTTTGATTTCACATTAGAAAATATCACTCAGTCCATATGTGCCGAACATTCTTACCAAAAAAACACAATCTGTCAAGCCAAGTACGCTTCAAAAACGGTTGCTTTTACTTGGGCACGAAAATCGATTGTGGAACTGGAAAACCGCTTTAGAGAAGTGGATTTCCAGAATCGATATGGAGTGTTTACATGACCAACCAAAAGCGGAATTGGGAAATCGGTTTACGAAATCCGGTTTTGGGAGCCCATGTAAACGGGGTGATTGTGAATACAACTTGACGTGACGGTGCCGTGACGTGACGTTGACGTGACGGACAGTGTGAATTGGCCTTAATCGATAACTGTGCTGTACGGCTATACACGGCCCACCCAAATAGGAATTGGAAAATCGGTTTACGAAATACGGCTTTTGGAGCCCATGTAAACGGGGTGAGTGTGGCGTTGCTCAAAGCTGTTGCAGGGAGAGGCTCCGGGTCGTTCACACAGCCTACAGCGATCGGTGTGTTTTTTTTGTAGCCGCTTGTATCTGGCAGCGACGGTGCCGGCTCTGGGAGCGGAGCATGTCTGACCCTTCATAAGCAGGTCGGCAACGCGGGCACGCTCCCGGCCTCCACCAGACATGATAACCTTGGTTTTTTATAACGACAGCAGGGTTTAACGCCCCGCGGACGCTACCACGAACACGGTCCCAGCTCGGCGACGCGACCCACCCCTGCAGTTTCCCGATTACTTCCCGACTACGCCACCGCCCATAAAGATAGGCTTCGTGGCGACAGAACTTTACACCGGCACGAGTTTTGTTCACAGAAGTACCTATTTGAAAACGGACGTAAAATTAAATATGGTTCTAAAACTGCTATTAGGTTACTGTAACAATCTCTTAGCTGTTAAAAGTAGATTATTTATTTTAATTTCACATAGCCCATTATCTGCTGACCTCTCGGTAAAATACAACCAATAAGTATATACATAAAATTATTTGCATTTTACAATCAAAGTACAGAACATTTCTATGCAGTAAGTAATTTTACGTGATTTGGAAATAAGTACTGGGTTATATGTACAGAGCATTGAGGCATTTAAATTTGTCATTTAAAGACACAGTTGTTACTGTAGTATGATATAAGAATACTAGCTGCAAGCTTTGCCCGGGTTTACCACAAAAACATTCAAAATCTCTCTCAATAACCAACTTGCATGATTACCTTTTTTTTCTTTTTTTTGTGTGTGTGGGGGGGTTCATTTCATTATCACATGGACAGAGTGAGATTGGGATGGAACAAATCCTATTTAAGAACCTTCCCCATGCAATTTTGTATACGTGTATCAAATTTCACGTTATTTGGTTGTCTGAATCTTGAATTATAAGGGAACAGACAAACAGACAACAAATGCGTCTTACATGTATAGAGATTGCAATCGAAGTCTGTAAGTAAAGTACTCTCCCCTATACACCGAACGAAATTTTATGTTGACATTAACCTTCATCTTGTTTTCAAGGTCAGGTGTACAAAATTTCATCAAGATCTGAGCAAAACTGTGGTTTTTGGCGAAATCCATAAGTACCCTCCACCATGCACTGAACAAAATTTTATGTAGACAGTGCCCTTCCTCTTGTTTTGAGGGTCAATTGTGCAAAATTTCATCAAGATCAGTGCGAAGATATAGATTTACACGGACACACTGAAAACGCACTTTTACTTTTTCTCAAATTTTCCGGTTAGTTTTCCAAAAAATGGAACGAAACGTATTTAAGAACCTTCCCCATGTAATTTTGTGTACGTGTGACAAATTTCACGTTATTTGGTTGTCTGGATCTTGAGTTATAAGAGAACAGACACAACAAATGCGTCTTATAAGTATAGAGAAACATCAAATGTGGTAAAGACTGCGTGGAATGGAGCTTGCGTTGGCGAGGTTAGACGGCATCACTCGGGGAAAGGTATCTTGCGGCTATGCTAACGTCAATATAAATAGAGGAATACAAACAAAATATAAATCATTAAAAATTTTGATGAAGGGTAATTAAAATCAATGGCTATTCAAGATAAAATTTAGATTAAATATTTCGGAAAATAAATAATCTATGACATGACGTTATACGGGCAGGTTAGAGGGGATAAAGTAAAATACATAGTGCCTAATTGAGGGCAAGGTACAAGGTCAAAAGAAAGCGGCTTCATCCGCGTCATTTTTAAAAGTATATCCAAAGACACAAGTGAACCCCACATAAGTATAAGGAGCTTGTCATCTCAAAACCTTCATCAATATACAAAATGAGAAAAATTAAAACAATAAATAAAAAATAAAGTAATAAACACCAAAGGTAGCGGATCTGATCATTTCGTTTTGAAAACAAAATGAGAAATAAACTAGCTGAAAACCCCGCGTTGCCCGGGTATTTATTTATTTATTCGAACCTTGAGTTAGTACTTTTCCTATTCACTCTCCCTCTCTGTCCATCTCCTTTTTTCTAAAAACATGTTACATTTATCAGAGAATATATAAGAAACCACAGGTAAAAATGCACTCGTTTCGAATGATCCAATCACGAAATTCAACAATAATGATTGTAATAATATCACAGATGGATCACTTGATGTAATGCGCGAAACGTCAAATCGATTTTTTTTAAAGAGATGTATTAAAAGGAATTGCTTTATTTGTTTATTCTTATATTTCCTTATTCGTATGCTTATCCTTACAGAGAAATAGCTGAAGACATTGAAGCCTGATTGAAGCACGCATAGACCAAAGGTACGGCTGTGGCATCACGTTTCGCTGTACGTAACCTCCTTGCTATAGAGTCGCAAACGTCATCGCTGGCCTTCAGTCCGAATTTTTTTATAATTTGACGACTTTCAACCACCATATCTTCCACCCCCTTATAGCTGTCTGCATGGAAATGCTATGGTGTACAACGGGAGATTTCGGACAACAATTACACACACACACACCATTCGTTTGCGTTCTGTAGTTTTCGCTGCAGAGCGAAATATTAACACACACATATACGTAGAATTTTATATACACCGATAACTTTCCATCCCAATATACTCTACTCTTTTATCATTATCAACCCTCAAGCAACAATGCAACCAATAAAACCATTTTCAAAGAGTAAATATAATTTTCAAAGAATCATTATTCAAATGTTCAAATGTTTGTAAAGTCTATGGGACTTAAGTACGGGGGTCATCAGTCCCTAAACTTACAAACTACTTACAGACTAGCTAATACTAAGGACGGCACAAATATCCATGCCCGAGGGGGGATTCGAACCCCCGACCGTAGTGGCCGTGCAGACCGTGACTGGAGCGCCTCAATCCCCTCGGCCACCGCGGCCGGCGAATCATTATTGTTCCGCATTTCGCGTTATATTCTTCAAATTATTAAATATCTATCAGATCGCTATAAAACCGTGCCTAAAACCCTCCTCAGGCATAAATTAGTAACTGTACAAATATTTAAGTCTCTGCATCTTGTCGTTTGGACGTGATAAGCGTACACCGAACAGACATTCACATTAATATACATAGATAAATAGCTATCCGATCGCCATATAACCGTGCCTAAAGCCTTCCCCGGGTAGACATTAGTAACTGTACAAATTTTTAGGTCTTTATGTCTTGTGGTTCAGACGTGATAAACATTCACATTTATACATATAGATTACAACAACAGAAAATCATTTATAGGATTATTTTTGTATTTTGACCATGACGGTTGCATAACTCTATCAAGACTTTTACTCTGAAAAAGCTCTATACTGTATCGATTCCCTCTAACAGCACAGACATTAGTCGAGTCCATAGTACGTCGTATTGCAGCACTTCTGCCTGAACCCGAGGGCCGACAATACGTTAGGCCGGTATACCAGTCTCTTTGGCTCTACAGTGTAATTTAGTTTCTAGTTGTCTAGGAAACAAGCGTATCGATCGTCTAGGATTGGTCGCTGAGAAGATTATGTTCGTAATTGGGTACATTCAAGATACATATTGATAATTAATAATCTGAGTTGTATTATATTATCCATACTGGCCCGCCAGGAACTAGGATTTTATCTATCACTTTCCACTTCTTTCACCTCTTGCAGTGTTGCTAATATGTACGTTCAAACGTTTGTATAGTTTATGGGACTTAACTACGGGGTCATCAGTCCCTAAACTTACAAACTACTTACGAACTAACTAAGACTAAGGACGGCACAAATATCCATGCCCGAGGGGGGATTCGAACCCCCGACCACAGTGGCCGTGCAGACCGTGACTGGAGCGCCTCAGTCCCCTCGGCCACCGCGGCCGGCGTTGCTAATGTGAAAAATATCGAGTAGCCCCGTGGTTCGGAACTCATGTTAAGCTGTAGTTCCCCCTACATACTGGCTGGGTAAGTCAGTTCGAAGGTCGGAGGAAGGCAACGGCATACCACCTCCAAACAGGACCACGCCTAGTAAAGAACTGTGATGTTCAAACCAATCTTCGGATTGTTGACTGCTTTACCTTTTTTTACTGGCTGCATTGCATAGAATATGTGAGTGGTAGAAAATGCACGATATTTCCTGACCTGTAATACTTACTATAATTTGAATATTAGCTGCAATTACGGCATTTTTAGTAATCACAAGGCAACAGCCTAGATGATTGAACTAACGTGACTCTGGCATGCAGTTACTGCGAATGGCTGAAAGAAAGGGAAAACTACAGTCGATACTTTTCCTCATACGTGCAGCTCTACTGCATGTGTGCTGAGGTGCAGCCGTCCGCAGTGGCCGAGCTGTCTGCGGCGCGCCAGTCACGTTCTGCATGGCCACGACGGTCGGGGGTTCGAATCCCCCCTCGGGCTTGGATACTTGTGCCGTCCTTAGTATTAGCTAGTTCTTAAGAAGTTTGTAAGTTTAGGGACTGATGACCACTTAGTTAAGTCCCATAAGCTCTACAAACATTTGAACATTTTTTGGAGAGGTGCATCAAAACAGTCTTCGGACTGAAGACTACAACAATGCGGCAGTTTCATATCAGGCATTGTAATTGGGTAATAATTTTGATTGGGTGGTGTATTTGTGTGTTGCTAGGAGCAATTATTTAAGATATATCACTCCAGTCAATGTCATAATAGTTGAATCACACCCATTTACCCTTTCCTTCCTGGAATTTTTCCCACTAAATATGCATAAGAGCTGACTGAATTATTAATTAGCATTAATGGGGTCTATTAATCAAAGTATTACGTAAATCTGTGATAGCTCGTTCTGAGAAGTAGCTTCCCGCCAAATATACAAATGACCAGTTCTCGCATTGGCCTGTAACTTTTTCACAGAATATGCAAATGAGCTGTCCTTGTATAGGCCCTTAGGAGACAGGGAGGATTGAGGGAGTGGTGGCGATTTAAAATGTTCAAATGTTTGTAAGCATCAGAGATCAAACTGCTGAGATCATCGGTCTGTAGACTCACAAACTACTCAAACTAACTTATGGTAAAGACAACACACATACCCATGCCCAACGAAGGACACGAACCTCCGGGGGGGAGCAGCCACACCGACCATGACATGTTGCCTCAGACTGCACGAAAATTCCCCGCGACAGTGGTGGGGGTAATCTTGATTGGGGGAGGGGGATGAAGGGGATGGTGGAGGGGAAATAAATTAATAAATTAAATGATATCGTCTATAAATTAATTCGAGTAGCTTAATCAAAATGTCCAAGGAGTGACTTTTATCCGCTTTTGATCACTTTGTATTATACACGAAATGAAAAAATGATACCCCCATGGTCAATGTGCGATGCAAAATGCATCAATGGTGCGACTTTTTCTGCGAGTCTAGAGTCATCATTGTTGTGAAGGGGGAAATGTATTGACTTTTAACATATGAAACGACATAATTTCGTAGCAGGTTGGGGTTCCACTTGAGTGGCCACTCAGTAGCCTCTAGTTGGTTACATGATAGGTAGACAGGATGAGACTTCCATGTTTTGGCCAGCATGACCTCACAAAACTATACTTCTTCCTATGGAGCTTGAAGATACGCAACAACATTCGATTATCTCACCGTGGAGTTTCTGGATGGTATGCACGTATTTGTCCCACTAAGACCGAACACGACGTGGTGCATGAATGAGGTAGATTTCTAGGAAAATTCAATCAGGAGGGTGTTTAAAAAAATACTCACAAGAATCATTCTAGAATTCAAGTAAAGTGCTTGGACCCATATCAAATAAGATTATTGTATTGAAAGAATACAAATTATGGTACTTCAAATGGTCACAGTTTTATTTGTTCCGTGGGAGAAAAGTACAGAACTACAATTGCTACACGGTTGAAGATAGACGCCTATTTTGTCACGGAAGGCTTCAAATGTTCAAATGTTTGTAAATCCATCGGACCAAACTGCGAGGTCATCAGTCCGTAGCTTACAAACTACTTAAACTAAGGTAAACTAACCTAAGGACAACACACACACACCCATGCACAAGGGAGGACTGGAACCTCCGACGGTGAGCAACTGCGCGCTCCGCAGCGAGGCGCCTTAGACCGCTCGGCTACTCCGCCGCGGCGCGGAAGGCTTCTTACAAAGTTTGAAGTACCAGCTTTTAAGTAGGAATTCCTTGCACATCTTTAAGACAAATTTATACTTACTAAAGCGCACACAACAACATTTAAGTACTCACTTTTTCCTCACTCCGTAAGAGAAATGAACGGTAAGAAACCTTGATAATTTACTACAGGGATGCAATTTCAGAGGATTGCAAAGTCTAGATGTAGACGCCTTCACACTCCGTCTACAAGTATGAATTCTATTGATGAAAGTGTTTCACGACCATACTCACTACCTTAAAAATAGTTTTATTTTTAAAACATTAGTCATCATCTGCGATTAAGGCTCCTTTTAGGGCAACGGTTTCGCGACAAGAAAGAAGGGCAGCATACTCGTTAACTTGAAAACAGTTGTAACTTTAAACATTAGACATCCACTTTTGCTCAAATGTTCAAATGTCTGTAAATCTATCGGACCAGACTGCGTCGTCATCAGTCAATAGCTTACAAACTACTTAAACCTAGGTAAACTAACACACACACCCATGCCCCAGGGAGGACTCGAACCTCCACGGCGAGCAACCGCGCGCTCCGCAGCGAGGTGCTTTAGACCGCTCGGCCACTCCACCGCGGCTCCACTTTCGCAATCTAAATTTTCAATTCTGTAGTTGGATCATATCAATTGTATTTATTTAATATATTTTTGTCCTCTCGCTACGGTGTAATGAAAAAAATATTTTGATATTATGGTAATATAGACTGTATGTGTAAAACAATTATAAGAACATCCAGTCAGCATAAGTAACGTGCTACGGTCTTGTAGCTAATTGAAACAGCTCTCAGTTTCTTTACTCAGGTAATGAAAACAATGATTACTACGGCCAGAGAGTGTCGACCCATAACTGTGATCTAACATGATAACTGTTATAAAATTACTAATATCTCAGGATAGATCACGCGTTCTTGAATATTATGTAGGACTTGCTGACTTTGGTAGGTTGCTAACTCTTCGATATGTAACGATGTCAACGTACTTAAGTCATTCTCTGAATTCAGCCGGCTACCGGTATGAGAGACTGAATTCGACGTCATCCAATTTCTTTTCCCACCATGGTGATAGTATTTCGAAGTTGCTGACCTCAGAGTCGACAGAATGCTGTAATCAAACATGGTTTAATTGCTATACTTGTATAAACATGCCGGTTTTGTAGATAACGACTTAAAGAAAAACACAACGGGTGATAGATAAACCTCCACAACAGGCGTGTAGCCTTTCTCATGTTTATTTACATAAGCTGATAATCATTATCTATAAATATTATAAAAACGTGTGTGTGTGTATGTGTGTGTGTGTGTGTGTGTGTGTGTGTGTGTGTGTGATTGTTCTCTCCTACTGGGCCGATTCCAATCATATTTGGAAGACACATTCCTTACCATCAGTAAACAATCACTGTCCTGGTAAGAAACGCCTGCGATACATAGATAAGGAAAAAAAGACGTCATAAACACTGAAATTTGCGAAAAACAGCTGCATCATGCAACAGCGTTCCACATCTCCTAAACTACTGGACCGACTAAAACCAAACTGGTACACGTATTCTTTACCGTTAGGCAACAATCGCTGTGGGGATAAAACCACCTACGCCACACATTTCAGATATGTGACGTCACAAGGAATGAGAGTCGCAGAAAAACTGTCCCATAAATCGACGCGTGAGTAACGAGACTTTATTCATCTCATTTGAAAATGAGAGCACTTAGCGACTTACAACAAACTTTACACACAATTTGAAACCTTATCGAAACTTTTTCTCACTGATAACCAATGTAATGATGAAAGAGGTTTAACGCTTTCTGCTTTTCCGTTGTTCATGTAGAAAAACTGTAGCATTCGGCATGACATAACAGTTTATTACTTCTACACTGCTAGTGGTATTCGCGAGACATTTCACAGGCAATATAACCGCGGGAGAATGACCGTGCGGTTTGGAGCGGCAAGATTCGGATCGCGCCTTCGTTTGCGTCGGAGGTTCGAGTCCTGCCTCAGGCATGGTGTGTGTATTGCCCTTAGTATAATTTAGTTAAGCTGTTTGTAAGCCTAGAGATCGATGACCAGAGTAGTTTGGACCCATAGAATTACAAACATTTGAACTTGAACAGACAGCACACACACAAAATGCTCAAATGTTTGTTAAGCTTAAGGGACTTAACTGCGGGGTCATCAGTCCCTAAACTTACAAACTACCTAAGAACTACCTTAAACTAAAGACGACACAAACATCCATGCGACCGTAGCGGCCGTGCAGACTGTGACTGGCGCGGCGCAGACCGCTCGGCCACTGCGGCCGGCTGCACACACACACATACCACTATAATTAGATTCGAAATTATCTCATAGCACGACTCATAAATCATGAGAGATGAGATCATAAACAATAAGTTTCATGAAAAACTGCGTCGTTATGCATGAGTTTTCGATTTATTACGTCTTTACTACTCTCTAGTGCGCCTCGGTTGCACAGTGGTAGAGTGCCAGCCTACAAATCCAAAGGTCCCGGGTTCGATCCCCGCCAGGTCCTAGGATTTTTATCTGTTCCTTTCCACTTCTTTCACCTCTGGCAGTATTGTTCATGTGAAATATACCGAGCAGCACCGTGGTTCGGAACCCACGTTAAACTGTAGGTCCCCCTATAACTGGCTGGGTTAGTCAGTTCGAAGGTCGGAGGAAGGCAACGGCATACCACCTCCAAACAGGACCATGCCTCGTAAAGCACTGTGGTGTTCAAACCAATCTTCGGATTATTGACTGCTTTACCTTTACTACTAACTCTATTCGTGATGTATTTTGCAGACATTGTGTACAATAACGCTGTATGTAATTTAGAAATTAGATCACAGTACGACACATAGTTTAGGAGATACGACATAAACAGTGAGACATACGTAAAATCGCCCTATCACGCGTGAGTATGTAGCTTACTACCAACTCTGTTCACAACACTTGTTGTAGAAATTTTCCTATTTCAGTCAACGTATCGGGAAATTATATTATTGTAGGAGATATTATTCTGGATAAACGACGTCATAAGTATTGTTCTGTATGGGAATGATAATAAAGAGAGTGAACAAGAGGAAGTGGGAGATGGGAGAAGATGGCTGAACAAAAGAATGGAACAAATAAATAGCCGGCAATGACGGAAAGTATGTTAATAAAAGTAAGGTTATGACTTGACTGTAAAGAAGCGGACCAAACGCAAACCAATTATTTGTGATTTTCACCTGCGTGAACTACACTGTAACATCATAGAAGAAGGTGGGAAAAACGAGAAGCAAACGCTCTGCCACGCAGGTGCAGCCCGAATGGGATGGAATCGATAAATGTAATACACATGTACAGTTAAAGAAATGATTACAGTGTCATATAATTGAATTATTTACTCAAGAGAGAGTCAGTAACGCGTTGGTCTGCTTCTGTCCCTTATGGAAGCAGTTATTCTGTGTGAGGTGGCTGATAGACTTGTTCGATATCCTTCTTGGGCATAACGTGTCAAATTCTCTGCAATTGACGCGTTACTTTGTCAAAATCCCAAGCTGTTTAGAGGGCTATGATACATAACAGACAATTACAGCCGGCCGCGGTGGCCGAGGAGACTGAGGCGCTCCAGTCACGGACTGCACGGCCACTACGGTCGGGGGTTCGAATCCCCCCTCGGGCATGGATATTTGTGCCGTCCTAGTTCGTAAGTAGTTCATAAGTAGTTTGTAAGTTTAGGGACTGATGAACCCGTAGTTAAGTCCCATAAGCTTAACAAACATTTGAACATTTTGATTTGTGACAATTACATGTACATATTGGAAACCTTTCTGATTCTATAGTAGCACCGATCATATTCTGATGCTACAATGATTTCTTCGAATGTAAACAAAGCAATAAATGTAAAATATAAGAACACAGCTGACACTAATTTCAATTGACTTTAAACGATGTTAAATAGCTTATCCATTGGTAGAAACCCGAAATATTCAATAATTTAATTGTAATTTAGGAAAATAGATGAGTAAATGTAATGACGGAGACACTATAGGAAAACATCTTAAAACACACACAAAAAGGAACAAGTTGAAAGAGTATTATTATATAATGGAAACTCGCTAAATCATATTTCTGAAACCAACATTCTGGATGGACGATGTAAACAATTCACGTTTTATAATTTAATAACATTGTTTTAAATTGTTTGTCACGAAACTAAATAAAATAATTAATCTTGAGGACACAAATGTTAGTACCACTTTCTATATAATATTTCTCCTGTTAATATACTAAATTTCTGCAGGCATTGTTATATTTTATATTCAGAGTAAGGCACTCAAAACTGTTTTGCAGAACATTTGGAAAAATACAAATCAGATTTTAGAAAGTTGCAATAAAAGTTGCTTACCTTCAAGGAGGACATCCAGTAACATAAAAGGTCGACCCCCTGCACCATCCCTGGGGGCGGCAGGGGGGCTGAATTTGAAATCTTAAATAGGAACCCCTATTTTTATTGCTGATTTGGATTATACGTGAAAAATATGAAACTTTTTTGTACGAAACTTTTTTTCGATTCATGCTAGATGTCGCCGTATTGAGTTCAAAATTGTTGAAAACGGTAATTCTCAAACAAATACACATCAGATTAGGAAAATCAAAGTACAGTTTTTGACAATGCTATCATGTGACACCTCAAACAGTCGAATGAAGCAGATTGACGACATGCTCTCAGTACATGAGCAGACTCATGGGCTCCGGGAGGGGGTAGCAAGGGGGTTCACTTGCACCTGCCTAGCTTGGAAGAAAAGACTGAGCAATATAATTTTATTATTGTGTAATATAAAATATTCTTATTCCAGCGTAAGCTTTGGTGCAAATTAGTCTCTAAATAGAACCCTGAGGCGTCTAGGCTGTTGTCCAAAAGTGTTCATCACCTTTTAAATGAATTCGGTGTTCTATTAACCGTTTTCTGTGAACTCTGAACTTGTACAGATCACATAGCCTCGCGTCACCCACTGTAGGCAGATTCCACATATTGATGCGTCGTAGAGCACTAAATGTATGCTCTATGCTACATGTCGTCGCTGAAATATTTAGGCCAATCTTTATGGCCTCGCTAACAGATGGATAGAACGGTGCGGCTTGTGCAATCTATAGTCAATAGACTTTAAAGTAAAATTACTCACATCGTCTTACTTATACATTTCGTACCACGTCGTAGCTTCAGCAACAAATTTTTTAAAGAAATTTCCATAAAAGTTTCGTATATCTTCTGCAATTACTATAAAAAATGATTCATCTAATTTCCTTAAATTTTCGGGATATAGCTGCTTTATCAAAAATGCTTTATCGTGGGTAGATCAAATCTGTCTCTCAGGGAAGAACTGATACTCTAAGTATGGGATGAAGATAGATATTCTGAAGAAGTCTTCCACACTTTCAGTTGGTAGACTTGATCTGTAGATTTGTTTTGATAGCAATCGATGATGTTTAATTCAACCTGTAGCTATTTCCACATTTTTATAGCTTTCTCAAAGATTTTTCTAAACCCTGTCGAGGCATCATCATGGTTAGGTTGAATTATATATTTTTATTTATGCGATCGTGTACTGTCTTAATGTTCGTATTTACTTGTTGCAGTTGGTTACGCACGGGATCAAGTTTGGCAGAATACTCAGCAGATATTAAGAGCGTCACAATGTACGTTGGAATTGTTGCGGTCGTTTAGAGCTGATACGCCGTGGTTTTATTTTTAGAGTTTGATGCGTTTAAGTTCTTACAAAGCTTGTACAACATTAATAAATAGTTATAATATTATATACTCGAGAAGCAAATGTAATGAATTTCTCTCTCATTATAGCTTACATATTATGTAGGTGGGCAGTAAACCACATGACGCGTCTTGTAACCCGTGAAGATTTCATTAATACGTTGGGTTTGTCTGCCGCTTTAAGAATATAAAAAAGATTATTACATTATTTTAATTTGTAGGCACAAGATGTACTGTAATTTGTCATCAACCTGCTTTTAATTTTTTTTTCTTTTTTTTATTTATTTATTTTTTTCCTTACGTACACACTGTCCAGGTTTGTCTAAGCTTTTTAAATATTAAAAGCAACAACTTGCTTATCACCAGAGATCCTAAATATTATACACTAGAATTTCGCCAAACTGAGCCTGCGTCACCACCACTTAACAGTACGTTTTCCTACTAAACAAGAAAACGTCTTCTCGCGGTCGGTTGAAAATGCTCTGTATTATAGTTTCTCCCTCTGCCATCAATCAGTACCTAATGACCCTATGGTTTTTCAGGTCGAGATGCACCCCCCTGGAAACAATCCTGGCGGCGTAACTGGGTAAACTGTTCATGATTCGGACTGGACACTTTTCTAACGCAATTGTTCCACGATGTTAACGGTTAAAGAGAGAGTAGATATCATTTCCCCGTACGTTGAAGCTCATAGAAATGAATTGTCAAAGATAGACTAACCTGTTCCCTGATTGAATGTTCCTTTTGTAGCATCTTTTCGCAGTATTGTGCAACTGTTTGATGAAACTGTAAGTCTTCATGCTAGAGAAATAGCCCAACGTCTATTTGTTCGAGATAATTCCGTTTTTCAACACATTTTGTTTTCCCGATTACAGCGCCATCTATCATGAAACGAAAAAAATGTTTCATACAAAAGTAGAAGAATGTCTAACTAGGAGAAAGAGAAAACCACCTACAAGAAAATAAAAGAGATATTTGGAGACAAGAAAAGCTGCTGTATGAATATCAAGAACTCAGACGGAAAACCAGTACTAAGCAAAGAGGGGAAAGCTGAACTGTGGAAGGAATATATAGAGGGCCTATACCAAGAAAATAAAATTCAAGGCAGTGTTCTAGAAATGGAAGACGTGGAGGAAGATGAGATAGGTGATTTGATACTGCGAGAAGAATTTGACAGAGCGCTGAAGGATTTGAGTCGAAACAAGGCCTCTGGAGTAGATGATATTCCGTCTGAACTGCTGATATGGTTAGGAGAGCCAGGCGTGAAAAAATTGTTCCACCTGGTATGCAAGATGTATGAGACAGGGGACATACCCTCCGACTTCAAGAAGAATATCGTAATTCCAAAGGAAGCAAGTGCAGACAAATGTGAAAATTACAGAACTATCAGTTTAATAAATCATGGTTGCAAAATACTAACACGAATTATTTACATACGAATGGAAAAACTTGTGGAATCCACTCTGTGGAAAGATCAGTTTGGATTTAGGAGAAATGTGGGAATACACGAGGCAATACTCACATTACGACTTATCTTAGAACCTAGGATAAGGAAAGGCAGACCTACCTTTTTAGCGTTTGTAGATAAAAAATAGGGGTTCCTATTTAAGATTCGAAGTAGCTCCCTCCCGTCCACGTGTGTGGTGTAGGGGGTCGAGGTTTATGTTACTTGATTGCCCTCTTCGAGGGGAACAGCTTTTATTCCAAATTTATTTTAATCCCATTTGTATTTTCCACATATTCCAAAAAATAATTGTTAATACCGCACCCTGCATAATTGTATTTCACGTAAATATGTAATATTCTTAATATCCGATTACCTCTACGATACGGAGATTTATGTCTGATTTCTTTCTGCTAGGTATACTAAATTTTTTTGTTTTTATTTTTATTTTTTATTTTATTTTATTTATTTATTTATTTATTTATTTATTTTCTTTTTTTGAGCGCATTTGACCTCTCGTTCTGGGGTTTCTAAATATAGAAAGGATTTTTTTTTCTTTTTGTGTTTGTGTTGTGCTGTTACCAGGAATGGAGTGTTGGGGTATCAGAACAGTAAGAAGCTAATTTCTATTTTAATTTCATTTTCTATTATTAAAAAAAGAGAGAAAAAATTAACAGTAATAATAATAATTATTATGATTGCACCTTGCAACATTGAAAATAAGAAGAACCGAGAAGCTGTAGACAAATTCTGGGAGCGATTAGAACTTGAAATCTCTAAAATACCAAGAAACGACGTCAGAATACTTCTTGGAGATTTCAATGCACAGATTGGCAAAGAAAAAAAAATTAGGAAGACAGTTGGCTTATATCCAGCACACAGATTGATCAACAAAAACGGCATGAGACTAATCCAACTCTGCCAACAGTTCAACATGAAAATCAGCTCAACCTCCTTCTACAAGAAACCTAACAAACAAAAAACCTCGAGATCCCCAATAAACCAACTTGGAGAATTTCAGATCGACCATGTAGCCATCTCTTATGACTTTCAAAAAGAGATCAGAGATATCCAAGTTAAGAAAGGCACAAATATCGACTCTGATCACTACCTCACCAGGGTTCGAGTACAGTTCACTACAAGACGAAAAACACAGCAAACACCACCGACAGTCCCAAAATTTAATCTACAAAAACTAACAGAATCAGAAACAATAGAAACATGGGAACATTCTCCTGCAAACAACTGGGAAAAATTCAAGACAAAAATTACAGAAATAGCCAAAGAAAAAATACCGTTACAGAAGAAACCCAAACATCCGTGGTGGAATATAAAATGTGAAAATGCCGTTGAATTACGCAAAAAAGCCTTCGGGAAATATAGCTCGAATAAGAATGAGGGGAATTACCAAAACTTTCTAGAAACACGAAAGCTTTCGAATAAAATTATCAGACAAGAGAAGAGAAAATATGTAATCCAGCAACTAGAATCAATAGAAACAGATTTTAAAAATTATAATACACATGGATTCTACAAAACTTTCGCAAACCAAATTAAAGGTTATAACCTTCAAAATGTTTGCTTCCGAAAACCAGATGGAAATTTAGCACTCAGCGATGAAGAAAATTGTGAAGTACTAGCCGAATATTTTGAAAAACTTCTAAACTGTCCAGAACCAACAGAAACCCTCCCAATATCCAACACCAAAGCTCCACAACAAAAAGATTCCTCACTGCCAACAGAAGAAGAAATTATCAAACACTTAAAGAAACTCAAAAATAACAAAGCCTCTGGGGAGGATGGAATTGTAGCTGAATTTCTAAAAAATCTAGGGCCTAATTCAAGAAAGGAGCTAGTAGGAATTATTCAGAATATATGGGTCACCGAAGAAATCCCAGAAGATTGTAAGTGTGTCTTAATACATCCATTACATAAAAAATGGGACAAACATGATGTGAATAATTACAGAGGAATTTCTCTACTTCCTGTCACATATAAGATTTTTTCGGCTTGTATTCTTGAAAGAGCACAAGAAATACTAGAACCCAAAATCTCAGATTTCCAAGCTGGTTTCAGGCCAAACAGATCGTGCCCAGGGCAAATTTTAAACCTAAAATTAATCACAAGGATAAGGAAGATGCGAGGCAAGCCTACAGTGTATGTCTTTGTCGACTTCAAGAAGGCATCTGACTCAATCCACAGACCCACACTATTTAGGATTCTTGAGGAAAAAGATTGGATCGTAAAATACAAAAAATCATTCAACAGACGTTAACAAATACAAAATCCAAAGTGAAATTTATGGGAAAACTTTCAAAACCATTTGAAATTAAAACTGGGGTTAGACAGGGTGATGGGTTGTCGCCTTTGTTGTTCAATGTAGTTCTGGATAGAGTCATGGAAGAATGGGAGAAGAAACTTGAAGAAGAAAAGTGCTGGAAACCAATTTCATTAGGAACCAAAAAACATAACCTAAGAATCCCCTACTTAGCCTTTGCAGACGATCTCGCAATAATGGCAGATTCTAGTGAAAGGGCTATAAAACAGGTAGAAATTCTAAAAGAATGCGCAGAAAAAGTCGGGCTACAGATATCATTTGAAAAGACAGTGTTCACAACAACAAATTTAGAAATTTCCAAATTACAACCCAAATACGGAGAAATCAACAGAGTACCACACTCCAAATATCTTGGAGAAATTATCTCGGAAAAATTTGCACAACAAGAAAGAATACAAAAAGCTCGTAAAGGTTTAGGATTAGTGCAAAACCTCTATAATAAAAGATGCTTATCTTTAAATGCCAAAATTAGGCATTACTATACAGTCATTAAACCATCAATGTTATATGCCAGCGAAACCTTGACACTAAACAGGAAAACTGATCTAGAAAATCTAAAGAAAGAAAAATAATTAGAAAAATTTTGGGACCAAGATGGACCGAGAATGGATATAGATTACAGAAAACATCAAAAATTGAAGAATATTCTAACATACAGATAGACATGAGGAAAAGACGCCTCAAATTCTATGGCCACATAATGAGACTCCCTGAACTCCCTGAACACAGATTAACAAAAAGAATTGTAA
The DNA here is from genome assembly GCA_026315105.1 of Locusta migratoria. Classification (NCBI taxonomy): domain Eukaryota; kingdom Metazoa; phylum Arthropoda; class Insecta; order Orthoptera; family Acrididae; genus Locusta; species Locusta migratoria. Next base: position 122,222,440 of record CM048751.1, read on the forward strand.
AATAAGTAGATTCTCTTGTTAATGGAGGAGAATGGATCCAAAAAGTTAAAAAAGATTTGGAATTAGCCAAAATTACTAAAAAAGAAATAGCTGCAAGGAACAATTTTAGAATAAAAGTTGAAAAGTGGGAGGTTAAACCAGAGACAAAAGCACCGAGAACTGGAACAAAATGGAGTGAAGAAAGAAGAACTAAATTTTCTCAAACAATGAAAAACTGGTGGGCAAATAAAAAGAACCAGAAGACCAAGAAGAACGGAAAATGAACCAGCTTTACGTAGCGTCTTCCACATGGGAGCTTTACGACTAATAATAATAATAATAATAGACAATTACTAATTAATGTTGTGAAGAAAAAAATTCATCTGTGGAACTAAAAGAAAAAAAGTGCAAGAGCAGTATCTTTGCTTGTTAATTAGCAGTCAGTCTTGTCTTGTCTTCTCGCTCGAGCAGTTAGAAGTGATGAGCTGTCTCGGTTTTTTTTTTTTTTTTTTTTTTTTTTTTTTTTTTTTTTTTTTTTTTTTTTTTTTTTAAACCGTCAGTTGTGATGTAAATGTTTTTAGAAAAATACAAATCTTTCTCAAGAGTGAAAAGTTTCGTTTTAGTTCATTACTAGGCCTTAAAGTGAACCACATAATGACCCTGAGATGTGATGAAGCAATCAACAATAAGAAGACATTCAGAAAACTGTCGGTATTTTTCTTTTTACATGAATTTATTCTAAAGTTTCTCTGAAGTTAATAATATTGACTGCAGTTCTTCTTTGCTAAGTTTCATTAACATTTTTTTAAAAACATAATGATGTTTCACAATATAAAGATGTTTCACAATGGCGCCCAACGGGGTAGCCAAGTATGGTATTAATTACTAATCGATGTAAATTTTTTACTTTTTCCATGTATCGTACTTTATGGAGCCAGAAAGAAAGGTTATAAGGATGAGATCGACTCAGGTAACGTGAACAATGTGAACCACCAGGAAAATCTTCTAGCGGTGATGGCGAAGTTAGTTTTTATAATCAGTTAGTCCAAAAGCCCGAATTACAGATCCCCGTCTTAAATTATGAATCCAATGGTGATAACAATACCCCTTTCATATCAAACAATGACCCGATGATGAATCCTCTGCTAGATTCAAATATATCGATAAGTGTAGAATCTTCTGGAATATCAGAGCAATTGTGTGGGGCTGATGATGAAGCTTCACAAAACGCCCACACAATTTAATTTAATAACTGGCAGACCCCCACTTCTTCAAAGGCACAAACCGTGCACCCGGCGGAAATAAAAATTTCAGATAACACCCGAGTAGAGACGGAAAATAAATCTTAGTCAGAAATGTACACTCTTTTTAACCGAATAATGGAACTAATAGACAAACAATTCCAAAGTTTGCAAATGAAAATGGACAAACAATCGGAACAAATAAACAAACAATCGGAACAAATGCAATATTTGCGAACTGAAGTACAGGCTACCAAGGAGTCTGTTAAAAATTTACAAACACACGTCACGCAAATGCGAGCTGACATACAACAGGAAGTAAAAGAAATCAATGTTAAATTTGAGTCTTTAAATGTTAGGCAAACCCGTTTGAGCACTCAAGTAGATCGTATTGCCAAGATTTGTGAAAGTTTAAAAGTAGCAAAACAAATGGTTGAAGGATCCATAAGGTCATTTGAGCAAAGAGTAGACGAGCTGAGCGAGGGGTACAATCCGTTAGCCGATAAAATGGAACAGCTAACACGTGAAGTAGGATCTTTAAAGGTAGAACAAAATAATTCCAACATAGAATTACAAGAGATAAAAAAAGCAAATGGAAGACGATGACTTTAAAGGTAGAACAAAATAATTCCAACATAGAATTACAAGAGATAAAAAAGCAAATGCAAGACGATGAATGCAATAGTAGCACTTCAGGGTATCGGAATTTTAGAGAGGACGTGGAAAAATGGGTAAGTGAAAAAGGGGAACAAATACTGCGGGAAATAAAAAGGGAAGTTGGCAGTATGACCCGTCAGATTTACGGAGAAAACACACTGGCTCAATCATCCATATTAACAAGTAATACCGTGCCACCGGGACATAATTTAGTAAATGAGCATAGGGAGTCTGTATCGTTTACAAGGTCGCAAACGACGCCTCCAATTTTCCAACACATTAATATGCAGCAAAGTCATGGATCACCTCTGGAACATTTAACTATGCCAACCCAAACAAATGGGCCGCGTACAAATACGGTATCCGGTTTGTCCACAGTTGTAACCCACACCCAATCAGCAAAAACGGAGAGCAGGTTATTAATATAGTTACCGAAGACGGTTTAGGTGGATCGAGAAAATTTCCCACATTTTCGGAAGAAAACAAAAAGAGTCATCCAATCATATTTTTGCAAACATTTCGGAATGTATTGCCACATTCTTGGTCGGATGCTCGGAAAATTCAGGAAATAGTTAGTCACATCGAAGGCAATGCTTCTGCTTGGGCTGCAAGCGTCATAAATAGGTGCCAAACCTATGCTCAATTTGAGCAGGAGTTCATTGCAAGATTTTGGACACAGTCTGTACAAGGACGTCTACGACGGCAAGTTTTCAGTCCGGAGCCGTATGACAGACGCTCGGGCAGCCTACGTACACCAATGTCACACGTAGACGTAATTAGGATACTCAAATCAAAATTACCCGCTGATATTGCTGAAAAAATTATGTGGGTGACTGAGTATTATTTATATATATATGTTTCACAATATAAAGATGTTTTACAGTGTGCCGTGCCTCTCATCCTGGGGGGCCTCCAAATCACAATAGTAGTACATGCTTTTCTAAGTGTCCGGGGGGGGGGGGGGGAGGCTCTTTTCGTTTTGCCGCAGACTCGGGCCTCTGACAGCCTTAGTGCGCCACTGGTTGTAGTTATTCACCCTAAAACATCGGGTCACAACCAGCTTGCTGCACTCGCTGGACGTTGTGTCTAAGATGTTCTGGCTGCTGATGCTGCCTACAAAAATGTCTCCGGCGATTGTCTGGTTGATGGCAGATCCGATTCACATCTGTGAAAAGCACTTGATGCCATTTCTGAAGACTGCATTCAGAATGCTGTTGGGCCCATCTGTACCGCGTTCCTAGGTGGTAAAACTGGTCCTCGCCATGAACGTCCGGAGTAAAGTTGGATGTCATGCAGCCTATCACGTACAGTTTGAGTCGAAACACTAGCTCTTTATTTACACGAAGTGATGGGTGCTATCGACAAGGGTTCGCAAATCGATTCCTATTTCTTGATTTCCAGAAGGCTTTTGACACCGTACCTCACAAAACGGCTTTTAATCAAATTGGGTGGTTATGGTATATCGCCCCAAATTTGCAATTGGATAGGGGATTTCCTGTCAGAGAGGACACAGTTCGTAGTAATCGTTGGTAAGGCATCGACTAAAACAGAGGTGATATCGGGCGTTCCACAGGGTAATGTCATTGGTCCTCTGCTGTTCCTTATTTACATAAACGATTTGATTACAAGATAAATCAATCAAAAGTGAATGCCGTAAACTCCACAAAATACCTAGGAATTACTATTACTTCAGACTTAATTTGGAAAGAACACGTAGATAATGTCTTGGGAAAGGCGAACCAGAAGCTTGTCCGTCCTTTTATGGAGTATTGCTGCCCAATGTGGGATCCTTATCAGGTGGGTTTGACGGAGGACATCGGAAGAGTCCAAAGAAGGGCAGCTCGATACAGGGGAGACAGCGTTACGGAAATGATACAGGTTCTGGGATGGGAATCATTCCAACAACGGCGCTTAACGCTGCGGCGTGGGCTACTTACGAAACTCCAGTCACCAACATTCTCCTCCGAATGCGAAAATATATTGTTGACTCCCACTTACATAGGTAGAAATGATAATCTAAAATACGAGAAATCAGAGCTCGAACGGAGAGATTCAGGTGTTCTTTCTTACCGCGCGCTATTCGAGAATGGAATGGGAGATAAACAGTGTAACGGTGGTTCGTTGAACCCTCTGCCAGGCACTTAATTGTGATTTGCAGAATATCCCATGTAGATGTAGATGTCGATGAAACACGAAGTCATGTGGTTGCATGAAAATAATTATTCAGCATGGCGACGTTGTTGTCAGGGTTCCTCCGAGTTGAAATCTGGCACAAATTTTCAAACGTTCCGGGACAATAGTCCAGCTTAAGTGGAGCAGCCGAAGTCAGAAGATTTCGTATTTTGCTAATATTTAAGTGTGTAAATACATTATTTCTTTCTTCTCCTGACGCCGCGGCGGAGTAGCCGAGCGGTCTAAAGCGTCTCGCTGCGGAGCGCGCGGTTGCTCGCCGTGGAGGTTCGAGTCCTCCCTGGGGCATGGGTGTGTGTGTTGTCCTTAGGTTAGTTTACCTAGGTTTAAATAGTCTGTAAGCTACGGACTGATGACCATGCAGTTTGGTCCGGTAGATTTACAAACATTTAAACATTTTTCTTCTCCTGACAAATTTCATATTTATCACTTTTCCGTTTCCTCTATTCGTATGGGAAGTAATGAACTGCATCCACTGATTCATGTTGAAAATTAATTAAAATACATTTGCCTAGAACGATAGACGCCTTTTCGCGAAGTAAATCAAACTACTGAAACAATGGAAAATAAATATGGACACAGTTTAGATTGTCAGGAATGTGGAACTAGTTTTGATAACCACGCAGCCTCTTTGGGAAAGAGTTCAGTCGCTGTACTGCAGGTCTGGCTTCGTTGGGAATCATCCACAGCGGGCAGAAGGCCTGTCCGTTATACTACGCAACTTCAGCGAGCGTCCTTGTGAAGCCATACGGCGTTAATTGTGACGCTCGTGTTATTACAGCTGTGAGTTAGTGAGTGTGTTATGCCGCTTAACACGTCGTACTAGAACTACGTACCGACAGAAGCTGGTTCGTATAAATACTAAGAAATTCGTAATAACAAACTTTGAACTGTGAAGCGCATATCGCTGTAGAAAGAAGCAATAGACTTCTGTAGAGCTACAAGGAAGAGAATGAAACAGTGTACATCCGACGAAGAGACTGAAAAGTATGCAGTGAGACTTAGGATTGCTATTATGATTATTAAATCACAGGGCAAACTATTCAATACTGTGACGTGCATTTGAAATCTCCATGTTTCTCACACTGACAGCTTCATGTTGCTTCCTCAGGGATGGGCTCGCCACTGAAAATATTCATATTAGATCCTGGACAAGTCACATTAAATATTGTTAATAGTCAAAAAGGAAGGAAGATTAGTTTAACGTCCCGTCGACAGCGTGGTCATTAGAGGCGGAGCTTAACGCTCGGATTATTTGGGTAAGAATGAGGAAGGAAATCGGCCGTGCCCTTGCCTGGAGAGATTTCGGGAAAACACGGAAAACATAATTCTGGATGTTTGGAGACTGGTCTGAACCGTTGTCTTCCCGAATGCGAGTCCAGTGTGTTACCACTTTTTCACCTTGCTCCGTATTGTTTACAGTCAGATTGTGAATTAAATGCATATGTGAATGTTACATATCATTTGTATTTTGATTTCTATCTTTGTTTGTTTGGATACTGCAAGACAGCGTTACTTCTTATATATTCTCTGATAAACATAAAATGTTTTTAGAGAAAAGGGGATGGACAGAAAGAGAAGGGATAGGAGAAGTATTAACTCAAGGCTTCAATAAATAAATACCCGAGCAATACCGAGTTTTCAGCTAGAACTAATATAAAAATAACATGTAACATGAAAAAGAAGGAGTAATGACCTGCCGAGTAAAATTTTAAAAATGGCGAATGGAACACTGTCACAGAAGAAATGTTCAAATATTTGTATAGTCTATGGGACTTAACTACGGCGTAATCAGTCCCTAAACTTACAAACTACTTATGAACTAACTAAGACTAACGACGGCACAAATATCCATGCCCGAGGGGGGATTCGAACCCCCGACCGTAGTGGCTGTGCAGACCGTGACTGGAGCGCCTCAGTCCCCGCGGCCACCGCAACCGGCTGTCACAGAAGACAAACAACATTTTATCAAATAAGAAATTTATTTTGCACAAGTTAAACGGTAAATGCATAAAGATTTGTGGTACTGTTTAATCTTGGTGTTCAGTTGCAAGACGTTTTCCGTGTACAGTTTATTTCCAATAAAAAGTTGGATATCTAGAAAATGCAGACTTGCATAAGCAAGTATTGTGAACGCGGTTAATTCCTTCAAAGTCATACTTGCAAGTACTTGACTGTAATCAAAAATGGGTATAGTGTTTTAGCCTTTAAAGAAACTTTTCAAAAAGAATCACATGGTAGTTCCATCAGGGAGTTTTTCAAGGTTGTCTTCTACATACGAATTTTTTTTTTTATAACAATGAATCAAGATTTCTTGGAAAGTAGATCGTTAAACAGGATCAGGGTAAGACTCATAACTTTCGATTGGCCTAACTTAAAAATATGAGGTGATAAATACCATATTATTAAAACATTTACCCGTACCCACTATCATTTTAAATAAAGAGGTGGAAAAACTTCATTTTAACTTTTCTTAAGCGAGTGAAAAATAATATTATGAAAATAATAAGACGAAATACACTTTTCCAGTCGACAAGACATTTTTACTTAGATACTTTAAAAGTATTGAGGCAAACAACCTCAATAGACCCTGCGCGCGACTACTGGGTTGTGATCAACAGTTTGGGAATCACTATTTTATATCAATCAGCTTGATTGACGCTGCCAGGCTTTGGACACCAAATATTTTTAATGCAAACTGACCTTCGTAAAGTATTATTTTAAGATTCTGATGATCCCCAAAAACGGCGAAACGCATGGATCTAAATAAAATGTTAGAAATCGTATGGTATGATTTACCAGCATCCAAAGTTTCCTCACACTACTGTTATAGCTGCGTACTGCAGGTCAGTATTGGCTGATCTGAGGAAGCACATTGCAAGAATACTACTAACTTGAGCTTCTTGATGCGGTCGCGTCGTTCAAATATCTAGGCGTAACATTGCAGAGCGATATGAAATGGAACGAGCAAGTAAGGACAGTTGTGAGTAAGCCAGACAGCCGACTTCGGTTTATTGGGAGGATTTTGGGAATGTGTACTTCACCTGTAAAGGAGACCGCGTATAAAACGCTTGTACGACCACGTCTTGAGTATTGCTCAAGTATTTGGGACCCGCAACAGATCGGTTTGAAGGAAGACATAGAGGCGGTTCAGAGGCGAGCAGCTAGATTTGTTACCGGTAGGTTCGACTAATGCGCGAGTGTCACGGAAATGCTCCGGCAACTCAATTGGGGATCGCTGGAAGAAAGACGACGTTCTTTTCATGAATTTCTGTTAAGTAAATTTAGAGGGCCGGAATTTGAAGCTGAGTGTAGTACGATCTTGCTGCCGCCTACTTACATTTCGCGTAAAGATCACAAAGACAAGATAAGAGAAATTAGGGCTCGTACGGAGGCATATAGGCATTCTTTTTTTCCTCGTTCAATTTGGGAGTGGAATAGGAAAGGAAATGCCTAGTAGTGGTACAGTGTACCCTCCGCCACGCACCTTACGGTGAATTGCGGAGTATGTATGTAGATGTAGATGTAGATGTAACTGCTACTACTTTCTCGAAATGAGAGTGGACTGCACCATTACATGCGCAGCCCCGTCAAAAACCAACCAATTCATTTTCTGGCTCTATTCAACATCACCTCTGCACCGGATCCGCCTTGCAGCCTCGATTTGCACCCTGTGATGTTTGCTTAAGTCTCACGACTACAGACAAAGCTTTGGGGCATTCGATTTGCGAAATCTGAGGCAGTGCTCAGCGAAAGTTAGGCAATTTTCAAGGAACTGACAAGGAATGACTTTCGTTACTTATTGGAAAAGGGGCATAGTGGCTACAAAAGTGCATTCAAACGGGAGGGAAGTACTTTGAAAAAGATCAAGTAAACGTTGGAATAAAGTAACAAACATCACTGAAAAATAATTTCAGTTTTTGTTGATTATCTAAAAGCCTTTATCATAGAAAGAGATGGTACTTCCGCTGAATTGGTGTGTAATTTTCGCCCCATGAGCTACATCCATACTCTTCCACCCCATGTGATCCCTCAAGTTTTCTCGGTATGTTTGATTATTGATGTGCTCCGAAAAATAAATGAGCTTTAAAGCGTGTCAAAAGAGTGTGGGAGTCGACATAGATGGTTGAAATTCAGGTAGCGAGTATATATAGTAAATCTGCCTGCCGATCCTGAAGAAGGTAGGATAGGTAGTCGAAATATAGAATCAAAAACTCGGCTGAACACTCTAAATCATCCCATCAGTCACTGTAAAGAGCACGACACAGAGTGGTTTCATTTCACCAAGTACTCTCCATTCCAGTCACTTGCTCAAGAAGAGGACACTTCTGGCCTCGAACGGTTGTAACCGCACGAAACCAAGCTTAAAATAAACCTCGATCATAAAAAGGTCATGTGTCATTTCCACGCAAAACGCTGACTCTAGGACGTAACTGTTCTTGGTTTAGGTGTGGTTATTTCTATGCGTTTCTACGCCACAATCACTGAAAGATGTGTACACTATTAAATAAATAAGTCCTTCGCCTAGTGTAGTTCATCGTCAAGTGAAAGTTTTCTGTGCATATTGTTGTGGTACGTACGTAATTTTAATCGTCTACTCATTTCTTCGCTAAGCTCAGTTTTGCAGTCGAATTACTACATTAATAATGTGTTTATTATGTTTGTGATAATATTTTAAAAATAATTAGAACAATATCTTTTTGAAATATGTTGATTTTTTCTGTTTCATGTTCAACATCGACTATGCATGAACCTGGTCACTGCCTGATGTTTGCCAAAGGCCGTCAAGGCGGAGAAGATCCCGCTGTATGCTGTTGCGCATTGAAGTCGGCAATTTTTTTTGTATTGTTTATAATTTTTTTTAAGGAAGAAGAAAGGATTTCAGTTCTGAATCTGTATTCATGATGTATTCTTATGTGAACATTTTGATTAAATTTATGTAATCAGGAATTGGAATATATTATTTAGTCGAAAGTTTATTTCAAGATTAATTTGAATTTATAACGTATTATCAAGTGATTGATATATTTCGATGCAACTATTAATTACTGAAGAATAATAGAATTTTGTTTGGACTTCAATGTAGTAGTTGAACTGTGAGTTGTTTGCGCAAGCTTTGAAAATATTTTGTGCAAGTGGGTTGCGCAAGCTGTGGTGTCGCACAAGTATGAAGTGCGCGCCACGTACTTTCTCCGCGCGCCGCCATGCATGCACGGCGCGGCGTTCTTACGACGTCAGCCACGACTGCCCTCTGCTACAACTTCGCTCGTGGCCACCACTGAACTACATCATTCACTTGGGAATCAGATAGACACCAGTTTAGACTTGGCTATTGGATAGGCACTAGGAATCATCAGTAGGCAGGCCTCTATCTAAACTATGTATCAACATTCTACTAGTCTGCTGCTCTCCAAGTTAAGTATTGTAATCTTTCTACGAAATATACTACTTGTTATAATTGACCTTCGTATTACTGCCGAAACTTTTCCCCCATCTCCTCGTGATCTAGAATTCGATCAAATTGTAGATGCACTGAATGCTCATTACGAGAGAAAAGTTCTCGTAGCCGCGGCACGGCACCGATTTTTCAGACTAAAAAAATTACCTGAGCAGTCACAGCAGTCACTGAGTTGAAGGGCTTAACTCGCAAATGTAATTTTACTTGCTCTTGTGGACTCTCTTATAGTGACGTTATGTTGAGAGATGCAATTACGCAGAACGTTCAGGACCCCAGAATTAGGGCAGCGATTCTTAAACAGTCTGACCCTTCATTAGACAGTGTACTGCAGCTTATAGAAGCGCATGATACCTTTGACTTAGCAGATGTAGAAATGCAAAGCCACAGTTTTAATTCAGTGCGCTGCAACGGACGCTTTCTCAGCCGTAGTTCTCAGTCTAGCCCCTCAGTCTAGCCCTAGTGATTCTTATTTTTCTACCGGCCGTGCTGAACAGACAGTAGCCAGTGTAAAAGTGCGACACAAAGATCGCCCCATCGTGTTCGACAAAGTAATTTGATAAACGGGCGCCAACGTTCATTTCAGAAAAATGTTCGTAAGTCTTGCCCCGAGTGTGTCTCTCACCACAAACATGCGCATTGCCCTAGTCGCAATGCAACCTGTTATCAATGTGGCAAATCGGGACATGTACAGTCAGTGTGTATGCAGAATGTAAATTCAAAGAACGGTGCCGTTAGGAACAGTGCTTAGCAGAGTGCGAGAACAATTCATTCTGTAAATGTCATACATGCTATGAACTTGGACAGTGCTTCTGTTGCATCTCAACTGCAAGAAAGGTCTGCGCCTACTGCAAAACTAAATAGTGCGCCCCGTAGCAAGTGTCGTCGAGCGCGTAAAACTTTGCAACGGTAAAGGGTTTGGGACAAGCATAATTATATGTACAGTGCAATCCTGTAGTGAACATAGTGCCTTCTGCAACTTCTCATTGTAATAGTGCCCAGTACTGTGTAGCTAGTGACAGTAGACTTGATGTAGCTACTCAAAGTAATTTTAGTGCAGTAGCTAGTAAATCTGTAGTAGCCTCGCATTGCGCGGACGCCGATCCGGCGTTGGTGCCATCTAGGAACAGTGATATTAATCTGCTGTGTGCCGCTTCTGCGCCGTTTTTTTCCGTACGCAGCCCGCGCATGCGGAAGTATAGCAAACACTGTAGCAGACGTTGCCCACATTCGCGCACCTGTCGAGCGCCACAAGCAAAAACTTTTTGTGACTTTCTATAGAAAATACGACTGTGAAATTTCAGCTTGATACTGGTTCCGCTGTTACATTAATGAATAAAGACACTTGTGAACTTCTGGGTTCGCTAAAATTGTCGCCGTATCAACAAGTGCTATCGGCTTATACAGGTCAAAATATTCCAGTGTAGCCTACCTGCCTCGTTTCAAAGTGTTACAAAAACAGTTGCTTTTGTAGTTCTTCAGGCCAAATCAACACAGAACATTTTTGGACTAGATGCATTCGACTTGTTTGGCTTATCAGTTCAAAGAGATGTGTTTCAAATTTCGTCAGTAGTGCCTCAGGACAAAATCAATGCATTTTGTGAAAAATATAGTGACTTGTTTTCGCCGGAACTAGGCGGAAACAAGACACAAAACAAGCAATAAAATTTCTTTGACTATAATCTTCGTGACGAATTTTGACAGATAATGAAATAACTTCTGGATGAGATGAGTATTTTGATGGGGTCAGGAAAGAATTTTTAATATTAATTAGCATTCCTGAAAGAACTTCAAAGACTTTAGTATGTATTCATTTAATCAAGAATAATTATATATTTCATTATTTTTTGTGATGGTATCAATCCACGGAGAAGAAGTCCCGAGTTAGTAGGCAAATATAGTGCTTGTTCCACCGCAATATCCGCTCATAATTTGGGGTGATATTTATAAAGCCACGGTGGAGTAGCCGAGCGGTCTAAAGCACCTCGCTGCGGAGCGCGCGGTTGCTCGCCGTGGAGGTTCGAGTCCTCTCTGGGGCATGGGTGTGTGTGTTTGTCCGTAGGTTAGTTTACCTAGGTTTAAGTAGTTTGTAAGCTACGGACTGATGACCACGCAGTTTGGTCCGATAGATTTACAGACATTTGAACGTATTTATAAAACAAATCATTATCAAAGGGATTCATTTCTGTTATGTGAAAACTCTTTATCTTTCAGGTATAATAGCAGAATGGCCCTGTAAAGTTACCAGAACAAAATATTTCATGAAATCTTTGATAGATAGTTCTGTACAATTACACATAGTACACATTAAATTAAGGTTCGTACTGTACTTTGACTTACCGCTGAAATTGAGGATGTAAAAATGCACTCTGCTCAACTTGTCACAACCACAATGAAAAATCAAATCTGTGAAACTTTTTATTTACATGAAAATGATTGCAAACGAAAGTACAAGTGTAACTGTCTGCAGACGTATTGATACGTTGGAAGTGGTGATTGGTTTTAGTGATCCTATTTTCGTGAAATAATCTGTTGCACAATGAAAGAACTATTGGTTGATTAAAATAAATGTTGGCAGCGTGTGTAGCGTTTCTGTAACTAACTGTTTTCAATTAAAAAAATAAACTAAGTTCTCTCTTCTCTCTTATTGTCCGTCCGTTTCTCCCGCATATTGCGACAGTGATGGCTGTTAGAAACCCTTACCGAGATTATGTTCAAATGTTCGTAAGGCTTTGGGACAAAACTGCAGTTTTATCGGTCCCTGGACTTAGAAACTACTTCAACTAACTTATGCTAAGGACAACACACACATGCCCGAGGGAGGACTTGAACCTTCGGCGGGGAGCAGCTGGGCGCTCCGCAGCAAGGCGCCTTAGAGCGCAGGACCAACCCACGCGGCTTTGGTGAGATACTATTCTCGTTTAGTGTTACTACTACAGCCATTGGAATACGTAGGGCTGTGCGGGAAAGTTTGTTTCTTGGTCAATACTGCCGACTAAAGGATGCGCTCGCGTTTTACCGTTCACAAATTAACTTTTTTATACCGTAACAACACGCAGAAGTAATGTCTCGCGAAAGCGGATTATAGATACTTTGCTCTTTAAACAGAAGCAATTTCTTACGTATTTCTCAATTCACTCATGGAGCACAATACTTCGCAACGATTCGAAAGAACCAGTACTGACATAACGCCTAAGCTATCAGCAATCGAAAACTGAGAAAAGCTAGTACCAAATGTTTCGATTTGAGCAATCTTGTTTCCCGTAATTCGTACTGTGAAGTGTACGGTTGTATTTTCATTTGTTTTTAAAGTGAATCTATTTCCGTTCTTTGCTCTCACAGGGGAAATGAAGACTAAAGACAGTTTTTTAATTACCAATGAAAAATTATTGAACAACTTAAGCCCATCCTTGGTAAAATGTATCGAAGTTCATTTTATTAACTTCCACCATTGTTTAATTAATTAAATAAAAATATTGATATATCAACTGCAAATCCAATAAGCTTTGGCATAATATTCTTGAATTTACTCCACAAAGGAGTCTTATTAAAGTTATTGTATTTTCTCTAAGCTTGTAGACCTACCCAAAAATACGGTATATGAATAAAAGTAAGCAAAGTATGTCTGATTTTTATGTCTACATTTCCATTGTCATCCATTCCATGGAAATACGTAGATTTGTGCAGTGAAATGTCCCTTATAATAATGGTCAAATAATGGCCATCTCCCTTAAATCCCTGATGAAAAGTTGGTCGCCGTAGACGCAGGAGACTCGTCAACCGACAAGTTGTGCAGAGGTACGTCGACAAGACGAGCAGGCGTGGAGTAATGTATTCTAAGACGGTGTTCACCATCTGCATGATGGAATCCGTGCCAGAATCAGTACCCGCATTGCTACTCGTGGTGGCTACACCGAGTACTAATGCGGGTGTTTCAGCATGGATGGATATCTCCTACCTCAGTACCGTTTGAGTTATTGATCAGTGAATCTAACCATTTCATGTACTCCACGTGCACTGTTCCAACAAAATCTTGAATGAACTGAAAAACTCTAAGAGCTTGTACTATTTTTTTTTTAATTTTCGGCAGAGTATTTATCTAACACCTTTAAATTTAAACAACTTCTTCACTCTGTATTCTAATTACGCTCCTAATAGTCGTTGCAACCATTGTCTTCCAACCTAAGACAAAAAATACTACGATGAATTCAGTTGGGCAATAACTATGCCTCGCATACACTGGCGTAAAAAATTTATACAGATGTCAGTTTGTGAAAGGACACAGACATATATTACTAGACTGGCAATGCCGTATACCAGCGATTCCCAACCGTTTTTGCTCTGCGCCCCAGCTATTGCATAAAAACATCTGGGAGGCCCAGTAACTAAATAAAAACACAAATACAAGTGTGCGCACGCACACACACACACATATAAGATTTTTATTATACTCAATTACACCAAATATACGAAAACTCAAAATCAAATAGGCAATGTTAAAAAAAAAAAACCAGTGGGATATTTGACAATGTTTGTCACTTATAACATAATCAATATTTTGATTAAATCTGGTTTACTTTAGTCTCAAATCTCTATCTATACTGTCTATTCCTGTATTTTATTTATTTATTTTCCAAAATGGGTAAACTTGAAAAGGTTCATTCACATAAACAGGTTGTCGGAAAGGCCACTGAGTTTTTCAGAGCAATTTTGACAATTGCTGGATAGTCTTTCTGAACTCTTATCCAGAATAAGACATGTGTTGTTTTAAAAAACAAATTCAAATGTTTGTAGAGCTTATGGGACTTAACTACGGGGTCATCAGTCCCTAAACTTACAAACTACTTATGAACTAGCTAACACTAAGGACGGCACAAATAGCCATGCCCGAGGGGGGATTCGAACCCCCGACCGTAGTAGCCGTGCAGAACGTGACTGACGCGCCTCAGTCCCCTCGGCCACCGCGCCCGGCTTAAAAACAATTTCAAAGCCTGGCCACATGATACTTCAGTTATCAAGTCTTCTTCACCTGATGAAATTTTCAATTTTTTAAAGTAATCCACTTCAAATGGTTTTTTTATCCATTGGATTTCACCATACTTTTTAGGATAGTAGTCCCTGAAACAAACATGAAAATACTTACATACCGCTATAGTGTCTAGTCAGCAGGGATACCAGTGTACTATTGGCATTTTTTAAAAATTTTTGCTTACCACTAGAACTTGTTCAATTTTTGACAAACCTTGAGGTTGTAGAGGGAGGGTAGGATGCGGAAGGTTGACTGATGAGTGGTGCACGAGTGAGGTAATAAATGAAATTAGCTACTCAATAAGGTTTCTTTGGTCACACTGTGTAAGTGGGAACTTGGACGTTTACCTGCACAATCTTCAAACATAAGAAAAATTCTTAGCTCGTCATAGAGTTCAAACAATCTTGACAATACCTTACCGCTCGACAGCCACCAAAATTCGGAGCGAAGAAGAAGCTCTTTGTGTTCACTCCTCATTTCATCACACAAAACACTAAACAGTCTCGAATTTATTAACCTTGGTTTCATAAAATTGACGATTTCTACTGCATCGTCAAGAGTGGTTTTTTTAGCTATTCGTCCAAACCTTTCACTGTAAAAGCCTCTCTATGTATGTTGCAATGTATCCGTTGAACCAAGGGAGCGACTGATCTAACCGATGACTTTGATACAACATCTATAGAACATATAAATCTTATTTCATTTTTTTACTCTGTGCTCTTGGCAACTGACGAGTGAAACCCCTGACCCTACCGATAATTTTTATCTTGTCTTCGACTCCCGACAAGCGTTCGCGGCCCACAGGTTGGGAACCGCTGCCGTATACAGTATCATTGGTGTCACTGAAGTCTTGCCGCCATATTTCTATCCTATAGACGGGTGAGCAGTCGCGTGTATTTACAGAAGACAGTCCTAAAAATATTGATGAACAGACGTAACTACATTGTCTTTTGAATTTTGACATAATTATCAATTGATTTGTTGTATTGATTTGCTATTTTTATTAATTTGTTACCAATTTCATTCAACTTCGTCTTTTGTTTCAGTAGTATGGTCGTTATAAAAGTGCTGTTTGTTGTGGAGAACACATATCTTTATTCTTTTGAGTGTTCTTATGAAAAATATAATCTGATTTTATTAATCTGTTACCAGCTTCGATCATCTTCGGCTTTTCTTTCAATAATATGACCGTTATAAGGACCGTTAAAGGATAACCTGTTCAAGTGGGGATACGCAGAAGACGACCTCTGCCAATGTGGAGAAAAATAAACAATGACACACCTGCTGAGCTGCCCAGCCTTGCCGGCGCCATGCACTTTCCAAGACCTGAGGCTGGCCAACGACGTTGCAGTGAAGTGTGCCGAACACTGGAGAGAGATATGAGTCTGCTATGGATAAAATGACGTATGATGAGTGAAAATCATGACTGTATATATGAATATATAATGAGTCTGTCTGTAAATCTATCGGACCAAACTGCGTGGTCATCGGTCGTATAATGAGTACTTAGTTTTATTTGTAATCTAATATATGTAACCTATTAATTAACTACAGATGTAGTTCAGACAAGATTAAATAAATAAAACCGTTATAAATGTAACATATGTCGCGGATAACACGTACATTTATTCTTCTGGGCGTTTTTCTCGTAATTACAGCCTGCTTTAACTGTATGTAACATGTTCTTCTCATAACACGATTCTAAAATGTTTGTGTTTAATTCAACTATTAAGGAAGTATTATCTTAAATGCAAAGCATGCGTAAACTAACTAATAAAGATTAAGACATTATTTCGTGAAGAAATATCATAGTAGTACAACACGAAAACTTTTTGACGTGAGGTACAGCAAGATGGGAGTGTCGGCTTCATTCGCAGGTGCAAGTTTGTCAGTCTAGTAATACATGTCTGTGAGAGAGGACGTGTAACCGAGCGCAGAGATTAATAGACGAATCGTTGGACGTTTGTATAGAAGCGATGCCACTATTCTACGATGCTGACAGGAATGGCTGAATGGTGACCGAAGACAGGGTCTAGCTCCAGAAGTAAGCGGCTGACGCACAGACGACGTCACTGGAGGCCGAGCTATCGTCAGAGAGGCCTCCTTCCCTCAGAAGCTTATAATCAAGGAGGTTAGAAACTTTGGAGATGCGCTAACACTAAAAAAGTGAAGCCAGCAAACTGCGCATCCCGGCATTTTTTGTGCCCAAAACATTAGTCGTACTGTGTGGTAAAGTAGTTCTAGTCGTTGAAAGGTATGTCATATCTAAGTAAATACTACGATTTTGCTGTCAGTTTGGTGACATTACGTAAAGAAGGCAATATTTATACAAGGCTTTTTCTTTGTTTTGGGCAAAAAAGAATGGCTCTTCTAGGTGCAACCAGTCCTGTTCTCAGCATAGATAAAGCTACCTCCCTTTATTCTAACCTACTTGCTTATAGTAATGTGCAGAAAGTTGTTATCTTTGGTCCGACTTTGCAAATGAAAAAACAAGTTTCGTTGCCATATGCGTTTCGCCTTTCTTTATTATATGTCAAATGTGAAAAGGAACGAGTATCAGTGTGTAAGGGACAATAAGAAATGAAAGAAGCATAAAATATTTTATTGTTTTATATTTTGTAAAACCATTTGTATTATACAATATTACGTGTATTCTGTAAAAATTGATTTGTAATAAACAGCTAGTGTGTTTTATTTAATATTTGACATTATACATTTGAAGTAAATTGAAAAAAGCAAGTGGATAAGGTTTTTTGTTTGCATTTTTGAGTTCGTCAAAATGCTTCCACCTAATGGTCCGCACACGAATATTATTAAAATCAGGTTGTGAACATACAATGGTATAAGAATTACAAATTAACACTAATGGAATACGTCTTACAATGGCGTCTCCTTTATATTTTACTTGAATGTTACATGCTATTCCTTCACAAACTTTTTTAAAATCTTCTATAGCACCTTCTTCCAATGAAATTTCATTACCAACAATAACACGTCTGTTTACAGCATCTTGAAGGGCAAATTGATCGGTTTTATTGTTACTTCCTTGGCAGTTTCTGTAGATGATACTCTATATGTTTTGCTCTACATTGTTCTGTATCTCGTGCTGTGAAAATATGCACGCATGACATAAATAAATAAACAGAACAGAACACATGTAGAGTATCATCTGCAAAAACTGCCACTAGAGATGCCTGATAAATAAAGAAAAGCGATACGAAGATGACAAGGAAAACTTTGTTTTTCAGTTGCATAGATGGAGCAAGAAAAGAAACATCTGCACTAATCTTCCTTTGTGCGTAGTTTCCGTGCAGTTGCGGCCAACATTTACGCAATCATAGATGATGTGCGGCACTTGATGCAAATTGAAGCACCCACAAACAGAAGCTGTCAAGTCACTGTTTACAGATCTTGACGACACCTCATGATTCTGAATACTTCAAGTACTCGTAAATAACCTTCGCTAGACCTTGTACTACCCGAATAAACATAGTTAGAGCAGATTACATAATTATTCTATTTTTCAAGCATCATTACGCAGCAAAATAACGCATTGGTTGTTTTAAATATGTTTATTTTATTGCACTGCTTCGTTATGTAAGTGCAGAAAGGAACTCACGACGACTAGCTTGCACAGCTTAACGCTCACAAGCAGAACACGGCAAATGCCATAACCACGTTTTCCAGAAATTTCGCTCAGTTGAAGGGTCAGACTGAGCGATCACGTGTCTCTGCTTATGCGCAGGCATTGAACCGTTTGTGAGAAAAAGATCAGCGGATTGGACGTACTTCAGGTACCTTGAAATTGTTCTTTGTGGGTCTACTGATAAGTAGTAAAGTTGGCATAATAGCTAACGTCGCGGCTCACAATTTTGTCTTTTATGTTCGAAACGCGAAAGTATTTTTATTTTACTATTTATTTATCATCCCCTTGTCCATAGACGATGACAACACGAATGTAACCAAGTTAGGGGAAACCAGACCACCACAAAGGAAGAATTATTGCAAAGCGTAGCGAAGTTTCGGCGCCATAAGTCTGCTGTAATTCCACACTTGGACCCTGATTCTGTGATCAGACCGAGTACGAATGTCACATTAGCAGTAAAGAAATATTGTCGCATCTGGGTGAGCAAGCCACGGAACTAGCTGTCAACCAGTGACGTCACTTGGCTTAATGGATGGCGGCGCGATGGCTTGGCGGGCAGACTCGAACTCGGCAACTTTTAATGAGCACAAGAAGGGACTGGGAGAGGACCAGTTAGGCCCTCACTCGAATTCGGCAACTCTGCCCCCAGGTACCAGGGCGGCCGGGACTTCTCAGTGAGCCAATAGGGAAGGGACTTTTGGCTGAAAACACGCCTCGTCAGCTTCTCGTCAACTGGCTAGCGTCTCGTGAGACTTTTGTCGAGTCTCACTGTATCCTTCAAAGTTCAGGTCATCGAAGAGAAAAATATGTCCAGTAGACATATTTTTCGATCAGTTTATTGTAAACGTAATACATTACATTTACGTTGTAAGTGATGGCTATCAAATGAAACTTTAAAAGCGTTTCAGAATCTGAAGAAAATACATGACGACGCTGCGGTAACAATTCACAGTGATCTGTTAAATTGTCCACTATAGGCAGCGAAAACTTAGGTATTTGCGCATTTCGCAAGGCCTACATAAGCGCATACCAATTTCAGTACAGTCAGTTCTATTAAACTTCCTTCGTGAGCTTTGTGCAGAACCTACCCCACTTCTTAGGCAGCACGACCTGAAAAATAGCTGAGCAGGTATTCCACAATTCTTCCGTGCTTGTCAAAGGTGATCAGAAGGTCACTTTCATGGAGCTGCGAAATATGTTCTATAAATACACTCCTGGCCATTAAAATTGCCACACCACGAAGATGACGTGCTACAGACGCGAAATTTAACCGACAGGAAGAAGATGCTGTGATATGCAAATGATTAGCGTTTCGGAGCATTCACACAAGGTTGACGCCGGTAGTGACACCTACAACGTGCTGACACGATGAAAGTTTCCAACCGATTTCTCATACATAAACAGCAGTTGGCCGGCGTTGCCTGGTGAAACGTTGTTGTTATGCCTCGTGAAAGGAGGAGATATGCGTACCATCACGTTTTCTACTTTGATAAAGGACGGATTGTAGCCTATCGCGATGGCGGTTTATCGTATCGCGACATAGCTGCTCGCGTTGGTCGCGAACCAATGGCTGTTAGCAGAATATGGAATCAGTGTGTTCAGGAGGGCAATATGGAACGCCGTGCTAGATCCCAACGGCATCGTCTCACTAGCAGTCAAGATGACAGGCATTTTATCCGCATGGGTGTAAAGGATCGTGCAGCCACGTCTGGATCCCTGAGTCAAAAGATGGGGACGTTTGTAAGACAACAACCATCTGAACGAACAGTTCGACGACGGTTGCAGCAGCATGGACTATCAGCTCGGAGACTATGGCTGCGGTTACCCTTGACGCTGCATCAAAGACAGGAGCAAAATGTTCAAATGTTTGTATATTTATGGGACTTAACTACGGGGTCATCAGTCCCTATACTTACAAACTACTTATGAACTAACTATGACAAGGACGGCACAAATATTCATGCCCGAGGGGGGATTCGAACCCCCGACCGTAGTGGCCGTGCAGACCGTGACTGGAGCGCCTCAGTCCCCTCGGCCACCGCGGCCGGCAAGACAGGAGCCTCTGGAGGGTGTACGCAACGACGAACCTGGTGCACGAACGGCTAAACGTCATGTTTTCGGATGAATCCAGGTTCTGTTAACAGCATCATGATGGTCGCATCCGTGTTTGGCGACATCGCGATGAACACACTCTGGAAGCGTGTATTTGTCTTCGCCATACTGGCGTAGCACCCGGCGTGATGGTATGGAGTGCCATTGGTTACACGTCTAGGTCACCTCTTGTTCTCATAGACGGCACTCTGAACAGTGGCCGTTACATTTCAGATGTGTTACGACCCGTGGCTCTACCTTTCATTCGATCCCTACGAAACCCTACATTTCAGCAGGATAATGCACGACCGCATGTTGCATGTCCTGTACGGGTCTTTCTGGATACGGAAAATGATCGTTTGCTGCCCTGGCCAGCACATTCTCCAGATCTCTCACCAATTGAAAACGTCTGGTCAATGGTGGTCGAGCAACTGGTTCGTCACAACACGCCAGTCACTAATCTTGATGAACTGTGGTATCGTGTTGAAGCTGCATGGGCATCTGTACCTGTACACGCCATCCAAGCTCTGTTTGACTCAATGCCCAGGCGTATCAAGGCCATTACTACGGCCAGAGGTGGTTGTTCAGGGTACTGATTTCTCAGGATCTATGCACCCAAATTGCGTGAAAATGTAATCACATATCAGTTGTAGTATAATATATTTGTCGAATGAAAACCCCTTTATCATCTGCATTTCTTCTTGGTGTAGCAATTTTAATGGCCAGTAGTGTATGATACGGCCAAACAGGGTGTATCGAAAGAAAATAATATGTTGCTTTTATTGTTCACAAATGTTCAAATTTTTGTAAATCTTTGGCCAAATAGCCGTGCGCACTAAGGTGCCCAACTGTGGTGCGCGCGGCCGTTCGCCGTCGGTGGTTCGCGTCCTCCCTCGGGGATGGGTATTGTCCTTAGAATAAGTTACTATAAGTTGGTGTAAGTAGTTTCTAAGCTTAGCGACTACTGACCACCGTAGTTAAGTCCCTTAGATTTACAAACATTTGAACTTCTTTGGTCATCAGGCCCTGGCTTACAGACTACTTAAACTAACCTAAGAACAACATACACCCACACCCACACACACACACACACACACACACATACACACGCGCGCGCGCGCGTTTTATTCACAGAGTATAAAAATACAACCTAGTTGAGAATAGACTAAGTTGCTTCCACGTTACCAAATTCATCGCTTTGTTGTCGCATGTAACAGCCACGTGAATTTCAACTCTTTTAAGTCTTCTCATGATTTTCCTTAATAAAATGCTTGTTATTCTAAGATCAGAAAAGTAATGTGTTGGCTGGTCTTGCATGTTATTGCTGATGAAACCTTAATTGACAAAATAGATTAATACTCAATCAGGTTTCTGAATACAAGTTAATTGTGTTGAATGACATGGAAACGAAACTCCTACCTCCTCAGATAAGTAAACGCATTTGAATATAAGGGCATTTTCAATGTGTTCTGAGTTCCACTTTATACATTTTTTATTTAGCAGACACCGATTTGTCCTCAGGTGAAACATTCAGTTGTAACCTCTTTGCTTATTCTTTCTTCTTACAGCTATTTTGAAAGCAACGCTCTCTTAGCTCTCTTAGTAGCTCCAATATTTTTGAAAGCGGTTAGCCGCGGTGGAGCAACCAAGCGGTCTAAGGCGCCTCGCTACGGAGCGCGCGGTTTCTCGCCGTCGGAGGTTCGAGTCCTTCATGGGGCATGAGTTTGTGTGTTGTTCTTAGGTTAGTTTTACTTAGTTTAAGTAGTTTGTAAGCCTAGCGACTAATAACCAACGCAGTTAAGTCCCATAGATTTCTAAACATTTGAATAAAGCGGTTGTATTCTTACAACTGTTTTGAAGTCCTTAATTCATTGCATTTTATTACACCAGGTTTCAGAAAAAAATTCTGAAATAATTGACATTTCCAATTCGGTTTACTTGAGAGATAAAAATTACAGTGTATTAGGAGTCCTGTTCCTCATTGCTCTGTAGTTAACTGCGGCGTTCTCTTTGTTTAAGCCGTTTCTTCTGCTCTGACTGGACCTGCAGCAGCAGGATTTTTCATGGAAGGTCGGTATTTCCTGAGATTGATATTGCACTTGACACCAGCTACTTTTTTTGTAGGCAGAACGAAAAAAAATATCAATTGATCGTAAATCTGCTGCGATTGTCAGTCCCTAGGCTTACAAACTACTTAAACTAATTTATGCTAAGGACTACACACACACATACACCCATACCAGAGGGAGGACTCGAACCTCCGACAGCGAACAACCGCGCGTTCCGCAGCAAGGCGCCTTAGAGCGCTCGGCCACTCCACCGTGGCTCAGACCAAACAACCCATTTTACATGCTCAATTTCTAATCCAATGGACGAAAATATTATGCATATATCCTTGTATTTTCAATACGATTTAGTCTACTCGTAACAATTAGATAAGGTTTCACATTTGTTTTCTAAATCTATAGAACAAAGATGATAAAACGCTGTTGGTACCATGCTTCTAGGCCCAGTAGAGCATCACCGCACTACATTTACATCCGCATCTACATATTTACTCTGCAAATCACATTTAAATGCCTGTCAGAAGGTTCATCGAACCGCTTTCATAATATCTTCCTACCGTTCCATTCTCTGGTAGCGCACGAGAAAAAGTAAAATTTACATCTTTCAGTTTTCGATCCGATTTTTCTTATTTTCTTATGATGATCATGTCCACCTATGAAGGTGAGTGCTAACAAAATGTGTTCGTATTCACGGAATGTATAACATTAACTGCGATTGGGTAAAGTTGAAAATGTGTACCCTGGCGGGATTCGAACTGTGGTGTCCTGCTTCCTAGACACCGCTTTTTTCCCCTATGGGTATGTACAGCACTTTATCCCACGGGTGATACTAAAATTGTGCCACCCTACTCACCGCTGTACAAAAAGATGGTTTTGAGGCGTTGTCAAGATGGAAGGCGAAGCAGTAAAGGCTTGTGGGCTAATTGATAAATAAAAGATAGGATTTAAGTTAGTATTGGGTATATTCTGAAATTACGGGCTACATACCGGGACTAGCCCTGATGACGGAAGCAATGAATGAGTGCCAGTCTAAGTTAGTGGATTAGAAATCGCCCCGCATAGAGGCTGGGCTTCTGGAGTGCGTCTGTTCTGTACGAGAACTAAAACGGAAGAGAGCGAAGCAACTGATTCTCGCACCTCTGAGTCCTACTGCGGCAGCACACGTGATCAAACGTGGGTGTCTGCTATTGGCTCCACGGTAGCATGGAAAAGTCAATAGTTTCAGCACGGGCGCCAGAAGGTTGGCGTGATTCTAGAATCAGCAGTCAATACTGGTTCTGGTCGGCTCTGTCCTGCAAGGTGGACAGCCTCGGTCACGTTGTCAAGGCGTATGTTGCAGTGAAAGGACACTTTTAGAACTTAGGCGAAGTTTTGAAATAAAATTTTTGAATTATTTCCCTAAGCTATTTTAGACTGGCTGGTCATTCTGTACCGGCACCACTGGGGACACAGCGATAATTACAGCTGCACGGAATTACTCAAGCACGCCTCCCGTCAGATACAGATTCTCAACTTTATCCAGCTCACTAGAACTCAAACTCGTAGTTTTTGTAAACTGATTCCCGTAAGAGTAAGGGCCTAGGAATGAAGATAAGATCATTGCCCGTCTTCGACATATTGTATAAGTTATATATATGGAAAGTTGTTGAACGAAATTTCGCGAATAGATCTTGCCGCAACGAATAACGCCTTTCTTTTAATTATTTCCACTGGTGCATCATTCCCGTGAATCTCTCCCCCTCATATCGGAATAATACAAAACGAGCTGCTCTTCTCTAAACTTTATCTATATCTTTCTTAGTCCCACTTAGTGGAGATCTCACAATGCACACCAGTAGTCCAAAATAGGACACACAAGTGTAGTCACACAGTTTCTTTAATAACGTTTTGCCTATGAAATATGACCTTTGACTCCCCTTACCCACGATGTTTTCTATGTGCTTTTTCTAATTAAAGTTGGTCGAAATTGTAATTCCTAGGTATTTAGTAGAATTTATGGCCTGTAAATTTGACTGATTTGTCGTGTAAATGAACGTTAATGGTTTTCTTTTGGTGCTCTCGTATGGATGACTTCACGCTTTAATTTCCAATTTTCGCACAATTAGATATGGCATACAGTCAACAATCCGAAGATTGGTTTGAACACCACAGTGCTTTACTAGGCATGGTCCTGTTTGGATATGGTGTGCCGTTG
This sequence comes from Locusta migratoria, assembly GCA_026315105.1. Classification (NCBI taxonomy): domain Eukaryota; kingdom Metazoa; phylum Arthropoda; class Insecta; order Orthoptera; family Acrididae; genus Locusta; species Locusta migratoria. The sequence continues at coordinate 122,246,988 of CM048751.1, forward strand.
CCTTCCTCCGAACTGACTTACCCAGCCAGTTATAAAGGGACCTACAGTTTAACGTGGGTTCCGTACCACAGAGCTACTCGGTATTTTTCACATGAGCAATACTTCCAGAGGTGAGAGAAGTGGAAAATGACATAAAAATTCTAGGATGTGGCGGGAATCGAGCCCGCGAACTTTAGATTTGTAGTCTGGCACTCTACCACTGTGCAACCGAGCCAGTCATTTTTTAGATATCTTATCTAAGTCTCTTTGCAGTTGCTTTTGATCTTCTGATAACTTCACTAACTTGTAAAGGGCAGCATTGTCTGCGAACGGTATAAGAGAGCTGCTCAGATTGTTTCCTAAATCTTTCATAAAAGCAAGTACTTGTGCCCACAAAATAATGTGAACGACTCACAATATTACAAAAACGGTAATGGAAGACAGCATAGGTATCGAATTACGCATTACATGCAAGCGCACGTCAGAAACAGCAGCGCGCATCCTCAGAAAGTACACGTAGCTCCCCTAAGTCACGCTTTGCCAGACCGGGCGACCGGTAATGAAACCGAATATACCGCTCCTCTCCCTCAGCATCTGGTAAAGAGTTGCCGTATTCGAGTGTGCTGTTTGAGGACATATTTGGGAGAGTTCCCGAGTTCGAGTGCTTGGTTCACGACCAGCAGGTAAAAGTTGCCGAATTCGTGTGAGCCCGTCTCAGCGCGTTCGGTGAGAGGGCTGAACGCTGTCACTAGTAAAAGAAACAGAGCCAAGGACTGAACGATGAACTACGGACAAAAACACACACACGTCCGCAACTGACCGGACTACCCGAACGAAGAGCAAAAGACAAACAATCTTGCTTTACAAAAACAACTATGGAACAGCTAAACTAGAATGTGTTACGAGCAATAATGAAACGTAGAACTTATACATAGTTTGAGATCCAAGATGGCCTGATTTGGGGCGAAACAGATAGTTGCTAGTAAATAGCCGTGCAGAATGACGGTGTGGTTTAAGTGGTCATGCTAACGACTGGACCGCCGTTCCCGCCGGAGGTTCGAGTTCTCTCTCGAGCATGTGTGTGTGTGTGTGTGTGTGTGTGTGTGTTGTCCTTAGTGTAGGTCAGTTTAAGTAGTTATTAACTGTAGGGACTGATAACCATAGCAGTTTGGTCCAGTAGGTTTACAAATGTTTGAACGTTTCCGTTTGATAATAAATATTTCCGGCACAGTTGTGTATTCTTAATATGCAATTTTAACGTATTTGTGTAATGATACATTTTATTTATGTACATATATGCAAACAGCATCAGGAATTCTTACCATAAAACATATACATAGGTAACTGCTTTGCATGCAATGATTATTTCGCTATACACACACACACACACACACACACACACACACACACATCGTACATAATAGAATATGTATAATATTACATCCAGGTTTTATTATCTGTCAGTAAAACAAACATATTTGTTGTTACCATAATATTAATTAATTGATACAAAATTTTGGTTTTTCTTTTATTATTTTACATTGGTCTGTCGGTTAAAAATAATATTTCGTTAATTATGCGACAATTTCCATTTCTTCCCAAATATTAGGCTGACTTTTTCAGCAATATTTCGAAGTGATAGGCATCGTGTCATAGGCACAGCGTGTTCCGTGTGTTTTAAATGAAGATATCAAATGATGGGCGTCGAGGCAATGAAGGGATACAAGAAAAATGCTGTTCGTCTCCTGAGAAACGGCAATGCTCCTTATAGGCCTATTGGATTCCACTCCCGCCTCCAACTATTATGCATCGCCTTTATAATAATCAGCCAGCATTACGTCTCCGAAGTGTTTGAGCCTGTTACCTCGCATACCTTCTAAACTTCCCGATGGCCACGTTTAGACAGGATAATACGCGACCACACGTGGCATGCAGTGCTGATGGCTTCTTCTACGCCCATCTGGTCAATGATTGCGAAACGACTGGCGCGGGATACAGAGACAATACAAGTTGGTTAAGCTCAAGGGACTTAACTGCGGAGTCATCAGTCCCTAAACTTTTAAACTACTTATGAAGAACTACCTTATACTAAAGACGACACAAACATCCATGCCCGAGGGGGTTTCGAATCCCCGACCGTAGCGGCCGTGCAGACTGTGACTGGCGCGTCGCAGACCGCTCGCCCACTGCGGCCGGCCAATACAAATGGGATGTAATATATCTTATGTACGCGGGTCGGAACTTAAATAGAGTCAACACTGCTGTGGAGACACTATGCAATGGATCTACTGGCCGCGGTGGAGTATCTGCGAGGCGCGCGGTTGCTCGCCGTCGGAGGTACGAGTCCTCCCTTGGGGCATGGCTGTGTGTGTTGTCCTTAGGTTGTTTACCTTAGTTTAAGTAGTTTGTAAGCTACGGACATGACCACGCAGTTTGGTCCGATAGATTTACAAACTTTTGAACATTTTGGTTTGGAATCTACTATTGTCGTTGACATCACACGTTGTTGTCATACCTACCTTTCCTCCGAGCAAATTGACTCTCCGGTCCCACGTCCTCGGCGTGCGCATCATCGAGGGAAACACAGTCCCTTATGAGCGAGCGGGCTAACGTAGCGGTGTCACTATCTTTTCGAAACAGGATCAAGACTGAATGTGCCAGAGGTCTTACAGCACGGCAGTGTCATCAAGGTCTTCAAGACGTGTGCGGAGAATCGCCATTGTCGTACAGAACAGAGGCACATTGGGTAAAAGTCTTTAACGAAATTCGGCGAACTGTGGCTGACATACATCGGGCAAGTCGTCCTAGCGCCTCTGAAGAAGAAATGCATACAGTTGCCACGTTAGTGGACAGTGATCGACGCCTAACCATTCGTGAGCTCGCTCGTGAACCCGGAGTAGCTCATACGACTGTCACTACGTCTACGTGCAACACATCTTCCGGAAGACGAAAACAGAATTTTCGCTGTCGTGTTTACATATTATAGCCTGGAGCGGATTTCCTAGCCCACTCAATATGGCGACTGAAAAACAGCTGATACAGTTCCTGATTTAAGTCAGCGTAATCGCTATTTTTCTTCATTTAAATTACGCAAATTCATTGCTCACTCTATATCTATACGCCTTTTTTACTGTCAAAAAGTCACTTTGTCCATATGAGTCGAAAATTCTTAACGAGAAAATAGAATCTGACAAGCCAAGAACGTTTCAAAAACGGTTACGTTTACATGGGCACGAAAATCGATTGTGAAACTGGAAAACTGCTTTACAGAAGTGTATTTCAGAAATGTTCAAATGTTTGTAGAGCTTATGGGACTTAACTGTGGGGTCATCAGTCCCTAAACTTACAAACTACTTATGAACTAGCTTATACTAAAGACGGCACAAACATCCATGCCCGAGGGAGGATTTGAACCCCCGACAGGGAACGGCCTCGCGCATCATATGGCGCCTCAATGCGTTCGGCCGCAGCGAAGTGGATTTACAGAATCGATTTTGGAATGCTTTCATATCCAACCAAAAGCGGATTTCGACAATCGGTGCCTGCTGCAGTGGCCGAGCGGTCTGCGGTACGCCAGTCACGGTCTGCACGGCCTCTACGGTCGGGGGTTCGAATCCCTCCTCGGGCATGGATGTTTGTGTCGTCTTTAGTATAAGCTAGTTCATAAGTAGTTTGTAAGTTTAGGGACTGATGACCCCGTAGTTAAGTCCCTTAAGCTTAACAAACATTTTAACATTTTTGAGAAATCGGTTTACTAAATCCGGTTTTGGAAGCCCATGTAAACAGGGGGTGTGTGCTTCGTAAAAATGTGCGGGCGCATACAGCGCAAGCTGTGGCTGCTCTCAGAATGAATCTTTCACTCTGCAGCGGAGTGTGCGCTGATATGAAACTTCCTGGCAGATTAAAATTGTGTGCCGGAACCGGGACGCGAACCTGGGACCTTTGCCTTTCGCGGGCAAGCGCACTACCGACTGTGCTATCCCGACACGACTCACGATGCCGCCTTACAACTTTACTTCCGCCAGTACCTCGCCTCCTACTTTCCAAACTTCACAGAAGCTCTCCTGCGAACCATGCAAGACTAGCACTCCTGGAAGAAAGGATATGGTGGAGACATGGCTTAGCCACAGCCTAAGGGATGTTTCCAGAATGAAACTTTCACTCTGCAGCGGAGTGTGCGCTGATATGAAACTTCCTGGCAGATTAAAATTGTGTGTCGGAACCGGGAAACGAAAGTTTTATCTTCCAAATAAATTTGACGTCTCCGGTTCTTCTTTGCACTGCATTTCGGAAGGCCAGCATGGTATAAGGGCAAGCTCAAAGCTCAATTAATAAGGAGAGTCGTAGCCTCGCAAGGAGGCAGAATTCGGCAAGTGCTGTCACAGGAAGATGGCGGATACCGCTAGCCGTGCAGTATCTGCGGCACTTAAGGAGCCAGGCGGATATGGTAGTGTGCCAGATAATTCTTACGGTACACACCATTTGGAGCAGCCGGCTACAACCACACGGTTGCTGAGCTCGCGGACGGGAGAGCCTATGTGCACCCGGACGTGCCAAGGAAGTGACGTCAGAGTGACGTAGCCGGGCGCTCTTGGATACCTGACGGGCATGAAATTTGTGTCGGGATTGACAAGAAAGACAATGTTGAAAAATATTTTTGTTCCAACTGTGAAATGGAATAATAATTAGTTTCTGTCTGATTTTTTTTTAATCGGACCAAACTGCGTGGTCATCAGTCCGTAGCTTACAAACTACTTAAACCTACGTAAACCAACCTAAGGACAACACACACCCATGCCAAAGGGAGGACTCGAACCTCCACGCCGAGCAACCGCGCGCTCCGCAGCGAGGCGCTTTGGACCGCTCGGCTGCTTCACCGCGGCTCTGAATTTTTCTTTTTGTTTCTCTTGTAATAGGAAATAAGAGTTTTTTTTACTATATATTCAGCATTTCACTCTCCCAAATCCCTCTTTTTCTAGATATGGCCTTGTTGGGATACATGGGGTGGCGTTAATGGGAACCCCCTGTATCCCAATGAGGCCAATTGCTACGTCTTTTTTTTTTTTTTTTTAATTTCAGTTTAGAACATACTTCCACTTCTTTGAATGATCAGAAAATTTTTTTCTTAGTAGCTCAAGGGTTATTACTAAAAAAAATTGAAGTTTCAAGTTGATCAGGTTACTAGTTTGGCAGTTAAAAATTCCCAAACTTTAAAGTGTCCTTATTTGGCGCATCTACCTTATTTTGATCATTGCTCTACTAACCCAGATAGCGCGGAATTATTTGTGGTTTAATTTTTTTCTCAGGGGCTATTAATTATCTTCATATGTGTGCACAAGATCGTTATAAGCGATTTTTTTTCGCAATCATGCAATTAGTTTTGCAATACTACCCTTTTCTCTGGAATGGCGTCAAAATGAATGTTTTAGAATTTTAATCAGATAAATCATTGTTATTAAAACAAATCTTAAGATGAAATATATACAAATAAATGTGTCTAAAATTGAATAATGTTCAATAAATACAAACACAACTACGAGGAAGCCTTCAATATCTTTTATGTGAACCTTAACTTCGCATCCGTATCCAACCACTTTGCAATCGACAATACAAGCTAAAATTGATCTCCAATGGGAGCAGGCTATTCAAAGAAATAAAAAATGACACAGTGTACAAATTCTTACATAGAAGAATGAAAAAGTAAGCTTCTGTTCTCGTCCTTCTGGAAGGACGTCAGCATTACGGGAATAGTGCTGGATGTCTGTAGCTTGCTGGTGCGATATTTCGGCGCACAGTCTTCTGGTGATGATGAGAGAAGCCCTGAGCTCACCAAGACCCCCATCGGCACTTGCGTGGTGTCGTCTGCTGCCATTGCGCATGCGTCACTCGAGCGCATGCGCTTCTGCCGCAAGTCTGTGCGCTGCTCCGCGCGCCCTCCTCAATGAAAGCTCGCCGCATCGATATCACTTCCATTGTCATCATATTTTAAAAACGATGAATGACGACGCTTTTGCATAGCACGAAGTTGTTCCACAATCGGATTCCACGCAGTGTTTAAATGGAAACCACCATCACGATTTATGATGTTCTCGTTGTCTGACAATCTTATTTCTATAGATTCGTGGATGAAGGAGCTCCAAAAGCTGACGTGGTAGGCACAATTATTGTATCGTCATATTAAATCAGGTGATCGGTGGAGGTGCAGTGTTCGGCGATGGCTGACTTACTGGGTTGAAGCAAGCGAGTATGTCTTTGATACTCCACAATGCGATCTTGCAGAGTGCGCGTTGTCTGACCTATGTAAGACTTGTTGCACTCACACGGAATTTTGTTCACAACTGTTTTACGCAATTCTAGGCCGTCTTTACAGATCCCAAAAGCGCCGATATTTTGCAAGGAGGACGAAAACTGCCTCTAACTTTATACTTCCTTAGTATTCAGGCTACCTACGCTTAAACATTTCCTATGTAAGGTAGGCAAACAGCTGTTCTTAAGGCCTCTTCTTTGTGCTGTTTTTTGTACATCTCAGCGCTTTCTGTATGTGATGGGACGAATATCCATTACTCTGAAACACTGTTTGCAGGTGTTCCAATCCCATTTGTAAACTATCGGCATCTGATGTAACATGGGCTCGGTGGATCAAGGTCTTCATAACACCCATCATTTGTGCCAGATGGTGGCAACTTCTGGCTTGTAAATAGAGGTCGGTGTGAGTGGGTTTTCTAATCTATAGAAATAAGATTGTCAGACAACTAGACCCTTATACATCGTGTTCCAATTAAACACTGCGTGGAATTCGATTGTACAAAAACTTCGTGCCTTTCGAAAGCGTCGTCATTCATCGTTTATAAAAATATGATGAGAATGGAAGTGATATCGATGCGGCGAGCTTTCACCGCAGAGGGCGCACGGAACAGCGCACAACTAAAGCTCTGTATAGGGAAAGTATGGCCATCCTTTTCCGCGCCGCTTGCCGCCGTTTGCGGCTCGTGATTGGCTGAAATCGAGTCACGTGGTCCTTTCCGCCATCTTGGTCCTATACGTTTCTTGGCTGCCATGAGAAGCCTTCTGAATATTCGTATATTTGGGTTTGAATAATGCCACAGTGTTGTACTTTTGGGAGTTCTTAAGAAGCGAAGAAGAGAGGCAAACATTATAGTACTTCCGTTAAATATCAAACATGCAGGAAGGTGAATAGCCTGACTGATGAAAGACTACAGAGACATCTAGGAGTCCAGAAGCGAACTTCGGTTCTTGCACTGTGATGATTTTAATTCGTAATGTAAATTAATAGATTAAAGATTCACTGACGAATGGATCACGCAGCAGATACCTATGCATTTTTAACTTGAATAAATTTGTGAAAAAAATTCCTGCATAATGTCGTGAGGTTAAATTATTCACGTGTCGTTGGTTTTATCTGCAAGTAGTTGCCGAAAACACGCAAATTTTGGACATATTAGTGAGTGAACTAGATTCTCGCTTAGATATGAAACTAATATACAGTTCCTGAAGCAAGCTTTTCTCATTCATTTTCATGTGTTAAGTGTATCATTACAGGAAACAAGGAATTGAAACAAGACAAATATTAAGACATTCAAATATAATTGGCGTTGTAAAGGCACATTTAATTTCTGTTTTTGGTAAGTCATGTAGTGGGTATCCCCTTGCATTTTTCGTAGTTCATTTATAAGTACATAATACGGAAGAAATTACTCATCAAAGACTTATCCATAATCTCAATTGTTTTTACACTATGCTCCGATGACGACATGTTTGCGGTCTCTTGAAATATTTGGCTACGGTACAGGTCAGTCTGAATTTATAGGTGAACTCTTTAGATCTGGAGCCACAAACCAAACAGTTTCTTAAAATCGGACGATAAGTATTCCGTAGAGCAGCCAGGTCCGCATGGACAGAACTACGCGAAGTTCCCGCATCTGACCGTCGGATATAACACCCTGTATCTCAAGAATGAAATGAGTTATCGTTCTGCTCTCAACCTTAAATAAAATTTCGATATCTTACCTACATTTCGTCCGCAGCATTGTATGTGCTAAAATCAACCGTACGCAAAGTCTACGCAATGCGACTTTTCCTCTGCAAACTCTTCAAAATTTTGCTCAGTAGTTTATTTAATTTGATGCAGCACGGGAACTATAAGTAATAATGAATAGAAATTGAGATCATTGTCGAGCGACTATATAACACTATAACATGTGAAGAAATTAAATGTTTTAATTGACTAGTTTTCTCAAAATCGATTGATAAGTATTGTTAAGCGCTGGGAACGTTGTAGCGGTCGGTGTGTAAGCAGCAGCGGAATAGGCCCAACATGGCTGCCGCTGGCAAGCTGGCCATACTTTCCCTATACACAGCTTTACGCACAACTTGCAGCAGAAGCGCATGCGCTCAAGTGACGCATGCGCAAAGGCAGCAGAAGACACCACGCGTGTGCCGCGGGGTCTTAGATAGGTAAGCTCTGGGCTTCTCTCATCAATTATTGCCTGAAGATGGCCAGAAGACTCTGCGCCGAAATATCGTACCAGCAAGCTATGGGCATCCGGCAGTATTCCCGTAATTTAATAGAGCAATGAGTACGCCGGGAAAGCTTTAAGTTTCATATTTTGATCTTTCTTTCTTATTCATAGGTATCTGTTGAATTCGATTTAAAGTCCGTAGGTATCTACCTATCTTCTTGCGTCGTAAACACACAGATTGTACGTACATACAGATGAGTAGAAAAAGTACGATGATTATTAAGTTGTAGAAGAATACGCAATTTACTTTTTAGTGCATACTAGTTTTGGAATAGTTTTTTAAGTCGTTTTTGGTTAATTTTTTTTATTTTTACTGAATCTGAAGTACACTAATTTTACTGAATATGGGTAGACCTACTGAACGTGCTGCTCATATGAGACAGTGCGGTTTAAATGAAACGAACGAAAACAAGGAGAAACGCCTATCTCAACAGAGGAAATCTACCTCGAGGATAATTTCCAAATAGAGACTTGCGAAGAGCGCAAAAATAGACTTTCAAAAATGCGGCTTTACATGAAAAAGTTTTGAACAGGGAGTTACTTGACCATAATCACGTTACGGTAGGTGACTCAAATATCCGGATAGACTATAAAAGATTTAGCAGAGTATCGTTAATTTGCTCCTAATAATTGAAGAGTTTTGTTACTTTTCCGTGGATCCCATAATCAGAACCCCACCAAACTCACATCAGTCTACCCTTAAAGTAAATCCTTTCCAATAAAAAAATAAAAAATAATAGTAAAAAAAAAACCATCGAAATCGGTAGGCATGATATTGAGTTATTCGTCCATTTGTCGCGCACATACTTAATGCAGATTTAAGACTTATATGCTTTTTTTGTGGATACCATTGTCACAACTGGACCAAATTGAAATGGGACCACAGGGGAGCATCAGCTTTCAAATAAAAAAAGAATCATGAAAATCGGTTCACACAGTCGAAGGTTCTGAGGTAACAAACAAAAAAATACAGTCGAATTGAGAATCTTCTCCTTTTTTTGAATTCGGTTAAAAAAGAACCTAATTGCTATACAGTCGGGACCGGGAGACTTACTTTGTTAAGTGATTTAAGTTGCTTTAATACTTCAGGGGTCTCTACTTCTAAATTATGCATACTGGCAGCTGTTCTTGATACGAATCTGAAGTATTTGCTTCCGTCTTCTTTGTTGAGTAATTCTGCTTTTGTAGAACTGTCATCAGAAGCATCACGATTGCCATCGCGTAGTGAAGGTATTGATTGTGGTTTGCCGCTAGTATACTTTATATACGAATAAAATTTCTTCAGATTTTCTACCAAGTTACGTGATAGGGTTTCGTTGTGGTAACTATTGTAAGCTTCTCGCATTGAAGATTGAGCTAAATTTCGAGTTGCTGTAAAAGATAGCCAGTCTTGGGGATTTTTTGCCTGTTTAAATTTGGCTTTCTTATTTCTTTGCTTCTGCAAGAGTGATTTAACTCGTTTTGTGTACCACGACGGGAGAGACCCCTCTTTGATTAATTTGTTTGGTATAAATCTGTCAACGGTTGTCGATTTTATTTCTTTGAATGTAGGCCACATCTAATCTACACTCACATTCTAATTTCGAAAGACTCGACATTCTCACTGAGGAAAACGTTAATCGATATTTTATCTGCTTTTTTGAATAAATATACGTTGCGTTAATTTTTGATAGACTGGAAAATCCGATATTCCGCCTCGCTACTACAACACTGTGTTGACTAATCCTTGCGTCTGTTCTGTTCTTTGTTAGCTCCGGATGATTTGCTGCTAAGAGGTCAAGTATGTTTTCATAACCATTTACAATTTTAGTTGGTATGTGAACTAAATGCACGAGATAATTTTCGGAGAATGCGTTCAGTACGATTTCAGACGATGTTTTATGCTTGCCTCCGGTTTTAAACACGACTTTTGCTAACATATCTAGAGTAAGTTACACAGCCGCGGTGGAGTAGCCGAGCGGTCTAAAGCGTCTCGCTGCGGAGCGCGCGGTTGCTCGCCGTGGAGGTTCGAGTCCTCCCTGGGGCATGGGTGTGTGTGTTTGTCCGTAGGTTAGTGTACCTAGGTTTAAGTAGTTTGTAAGCTACGGACTGTTGACCAGGCAGTTTGGTCCGATAGATTTACAGACAACGTTTTTTTTCTTCTTTTTTGTAAGTTACGGTCGCCACCAATTACAGCTGTATGCTTTGGGAACGTTTCTCAAATTTTATCCAAGCTTTCTTTGCACATTTCTGAGTCAGGAAGTCGGTAAAACGAACCAATCATTAATTTATTCCGGTTTTCGGGTAAACCTCTACCCATACCAATTCACAGAACCTATCTACTTTAACTTAGCTACAAGATAAACCGCTTGTGACAGCAATAAGTATGCCACTACCTGTTTTATTCAGCTATCCTTTTTGAACACCATTTCCTCTTCCTCCATCCCACGCAGGCCTTGAGGGCCCAACGGGTACCGAATGGCCGCCGTGTCACTAGATGCGGTATGGGGCGTGGTCAGATCAAGTAGCTCCTCAGTTACCCTCACAAGGGCTGAGTGCACCCCACTTGCCAACAGCGCTGGGCAAACCCAGGCAGTTAACCCATCCAACTGCTAGCCATGCTCAAGTGTGCGTAATTTCGGCGATCTAACGGGAACCGGTATATCCACTGTGGCACGGCCGTTGGCTTGAAACCATTTGCACCTTCGTAAAAATTGCTGCTCAATTTATCTCATGCTTTAGCCAGCTTTCTGTACCTATGATGATTTGAGATGCTGTACTTTCTATTAGTACTTGGAACTCTGGTGCTTTCCCCACACAGCTACAACAATGCTATTTGTAGCAAACAAAAGTTTTTCTCATTGTTTCTTCGAATACATTTTTAAAGCGATTTCTAAAACCACCATGAACTCCGTAACGTTGCGACATATTGCAAGATGGCGTCTTGCCCTACCAGAGAAATCTGAACCTGCGAGGTCGTGTGCACGCGTTGATCTCTACTGCAACTCACAATATAGCGCTGCTGTAGCCGCCAATTGCCTTTAACAGGCTCGTTTAACCTTTGATCCCAAAGCTCACAACGGCTCACTCTTTCTTTTCCAGTATTCCCGAGAGTGGCCGAATTAAATCAGACAACATTCATCATATTATACTGGGATATCAGACACTAAAATATTTGCCAAGTTTTGCAAAAAATATTTAAAAAATAAAATTATATGAAAAAGATAATTTCGGCAGCGTAAGACATACACGGAATGACATTATTTAAAATTCCGTGGTCCATGCATTAAACTTTTGACTAATATTTCGACTATGACTGCGGAAGGCATCCTCAGAGGTGAAGCGGCAAACAGTAAGTCGAGCTAGAGTGAGCGGCGAATATATAGGCCATCCAGAGGACGCCACTGTCAGTCACGTGACTTCGCCTGCTCTTTGTTCTCTGATATTTCCAACATTCTCAGTTGAAAATAATACGAGTGTATTGACATTTTGGAGTTGCAATGTTGCCATCCTCTTTCCCGTAAAAATTATTTCGGTGCTCGAAAATCTCTAGGGCTTCTTCTATATATACGCTCATCATAATGTGACGTCTTTGCTGTGACGATCGTCTCGTTAAACTTTATTTCATGATCACTTTCTTTATAAATATGTCCCACTACGGTCTATTTATCAATAAACCCTAGGAGCCAAATCCTCTAACGTTCGTTCAGACAGGTGTTAAAACTTTTTTGTTGTACTGATTTCAACCTGTCCGCAATTACAAAGAATTTTACAAACACTTGGTGTAGCCAGGGGATGGCGCACATCTTTTTCAGATCTTACAAAGTCTGTTATTTTATCTTATTTATTTATTGTGGGTTAAAAACAGTTTCCAACTGATATTTGCTTAATACTTCCCCAGTGTGATCTGTGAACTTACTAAAATGGAAGAAAAACTTTTTCCTTCTACTGGTGACGTTCGTCGTTGATCCTGGTTCTCTCCCTAGAGCGAAGTGGTCCATCTGTCTCCTCGTTTGAATAGCCATTCTTCTTGAACGACCATCGCAGGATTTAATCTCATCTTCCATGTATCTGGTTCACATATTAGGTATGCTCTTGCACTGTTTTTATCACATCTCTTTTCTGACTTGAGTGGTGGTTAGACTCTTTATGCGGATAACGGTCAGTGTGTCTCTCTTTTCTGTACACCCTGTGGCCCAGTGTACCGTCCTGTCTTTTGATCAGAGGCACAACCAAAAAAAGTTGAGTTGCCCATTACTCTCTGTCTCCACAGTAAATTGAAATTTTCGATTTATGCTGTTAAGATGTAGTAGGGATACATCCAATTCCTCTATAACAAAGGTATCGTCTACATAGTTATACCATCTGGATGGTCTATTTCTGGCAGGCTACAGCGACTGATGTTCAAAGGTCTCCATGAGTCTCATCCGGACTAAGAGGGCTTGTCATAGCCACACCTGTCTGTTCATAAAAATCGTTATTGTATTGTAAGTAAGTTGAGATGAAACAGTGTCTGGATAATTCTACAATATCACTAACAAAAATATCCTCTAAGAAATAGACAGCTTCGTTCTCCGTAATGACGGTAAACAACGACAAACGCCAAAACTAACAAGGATATCATTAGGGCCCACGCTTATTTCCTTTATTACGTCGAAAAAGCGAGGCGATTTCTTAATATGACTGTTAGTTCCGTATAGATACGGTTGCAGCAACGAGGCCAGGTGTCTTTCTAATTGCCGCGATGTGTTAGCCATGCGCATTGGGGCGCCGTGCTGCGATGCACGCCGGCCGCGGTGGCCGAGGGGACTTAGGCGCTCCAGTCACGGTCTGCACGGCCACTACGGTCGGGGCTACGAATCCCCCCTCGGGGTTGGATATTTGTGCCGTCCTTAATATTAGTTAGTTAATAAGTAGTTTGTAAGTTTAGGGACTGATGACCTCGCGGTTAAGTCCCTTAAGCTTAACAAACAGTTTCTGCGATGCACGCAGCTGTTCACCGTCGGGGTTCGAGTTCACCCTAGGGCATGGGTATATGTGTTGTCCTTAGGTTAGTTTACCTTAGTTTAAATAGTTTGTAAGCTACGGACTAATAACCCAGCAGTTGAGTCCGATAGATTTACAAACATTTGAACATTTTGTCTAGCTAGTTCATGGCTGGGACAACCTACAGCGCTCACTATAGGCCTCACAGGTACCTGCAGTTTAAGCACCTTGAAAATCCACGGTCTAGGAGGGTATGCTTCTGTTTTACATACTAGCTTCTTGTCGTCAGAAGAAAAGGAAGACGCTTTGACCAACTGGTTGGTCATTTATCGGATCCTTGTGAAGCTGTTTGTAATTGGTGGGGTCCAAAATATCCATGCTCTTTCCATGATAATCTTCACTCTTCATTACAACGGTAGCATAGGCTTTGTCCGCAGAAAGCACAATAATGTTTTATGTGAGTTGATATCCCTCAATACCTCCACCTGTGCCTGTGACAAATTACTGTTAGGTCGTTTTCATGTGCGTAAAATTCTGGCTGTTACCCTCCTTATAATGTCAGCGGACTGCTGTGAGGGCTGACTGATGCCTGCCCTCAATATCTACAACAGTATCTTCCGTGGGATCCTTTCGAGGCGTAACAACAAAACTGCCAAACTTGGCTGGTACTGAAATTTCATCTTCAGTCTAAACGTTATCAGACAGGTTAATAACAGTCCGAGAACTGTCCTCCATTTCGCCTTGCGACATGTTCTTCGGTAAACTGTCGAACTTCTTCTTTGTCTGTTATATTATGATGATGGTCGTATGGCATTTATTGGCCGAGATATCCCCAACTGGAGTTCGGCTGCCTTTTCCTAAGCTTTTCAGTTCGCTTCGCAGTTCGGCAGCTTGCGTGTCTATGATAATTTAAAGGTACACTTTTTACGCTTTTACTAAACAACTCGAAAACCGCGAACTCCAGGAGAAAACATACAACAGTACCAAATTAACTGCATAAATTCCACTACAAAACAGCTCCCCTTCACAACCCCTCCAGGCTAATAATAGCCTGCGAGATAGGGAGAAGCAAAATCAGCGAACTCTCAAAAACCGAATTTTTATGCTATAAACTCGAAGTGTAAGGTCGATTGAAGTTACCCTCGACAGAATAAAAATTTATTTCTACACTAACTACCATAGTTCTAAACGTTATAATGTCAATCTTATACTAATCATCACGCTGCATAGCATTACTAATAAGTAGATGAAGCTCAAATAGTATACTGTTAATTTCTGCCAGTGCTTGCCACGTCTGTTGAATTCTTCCATGTACCATCGGATGCAAATTCGATGAGCTTGAGCCTAGAGGAACATACTCTTCACATTAAGAAATTTTGGAACCCTAGAAGTGTTCCTGCAACGTAACAAAAAGGTGAGAAAACACAGGTGTACTTATTCTTGCGCATGCCCTAGAACCGACGAACCAATGCTGACATATCCACCGCATAGAGGCGTTTAATCATATAATGTAGGATTTCAAAGAAGGAGTTGTCATTAGTTAAAAACTTTCGGGCTGACATGAGATCTGCGTGCAAAAACTTTGCCCTTACGTTTCGCCTTCAGCTGAGGCGGCAAACTGCAAGTAGAACGCTCTTTTGAGCTTTATTTGCAATTTGTCGCTTTACCTACGAAGATGCCTTCCACAGTCGAAGGTGAAAAGTTAGGGGAAAGTTTTATGCATGGACTACGGCATCTCAGCCCGGAAATTTTACGTAATGTCAACTGCTGTGAAATCTTGCCTGTATTGATCATGCCAGGGGGTGGACATACTATCTAACATCGACACCAATTTTTCAGAATGAAGCGGAGTGTGCACTAACATGAAACTTCCTGGCAGATTAATACTGTGTGCCGGAACCGGGACTCAAACCTGGGACTTTGCTTTTCGCGGGAAAACGCTCGGCACGCTTCATGGCCCGTCCTCACAACTTTACTTCTGCCAATACCTCGCCTCCTACTTTCCAGACTTCGACTCCAGGTTGCGACACACAATTATAATCTGCCAGGAAGTTTCATATCAGCTCCCACTCCGCTGCAGAATGAAAGTTTCATAGTGGAAAGATCCCATAGGCTGTGACTAAACCATGTCTCCACCATTTCCTTTCTTCCAGGAGTGTTAGTTCTGCAAGGTTCGCAGAAGAACTTCTGTGAAGTTTAGAAAGTAGGAGGTGAGGTACTGGCAGAAGTAAAGATGTGAGGACGAACCGTGAAGCGTACTGGGATAGCTCAGACGGCAGAGCGCTTGCCCGCGAAAGGCAAAGGTCCCAGGTTCGAGTCCCGGATCCGGCACACAATATCAATCTGCCAGGAAGTTTCATATCAGGGCACACTCCGCTTCATTCCGAAAAATTGATGTAGATGTTAGATAATACGTATCATGCGTTGTTCTTTTTGGCGATCGAGGAATATGCTTCAGACCAAGAGTCAAGAGAGGCGACAAAGACAAGCACTGTTTACACATCCTTACACGAGTACTCAAAATTAACGTAGACCAATTTAACGACACCAAACTAATATGAAACTGTCTGGGCTGACTAACATTTGATGTGACAATATTATAGGTCTGCCCACCCTCTAAATCTATTCATGAGGGTTGGGGCAAAGTCATGGCAACTATTTCTTTCTTTCAGATACCAGTCCGTTTGGAAAATGTGACATTTACAGACGAAAGGACAAGTGTAACATCTGTGGAAAGGTCGCAAACATTGTTGGACGTGAGCGGTCGCGATACGGGCCGCCAGAGGGCGCCCGTGAGTGTGAGCAGAGCAGAGCGCTCACGTGTAGAGGAGAGGGCTGCTGACTGCTGACTGCTGAGGCGACGGCCTTTCTCTCTGCCGCTCTCCGTCGTTCTCAGCTGCTGTCGAGATCTACTAGCAGTCGTTTTTACTTGCAATTAGATACTGGATTGCTGCTAGTATCATTTTGTATAAGTTGAACTGTTTTATCAAATGATGCGCTGTAGATTATGCCAGTTTTGTATGGACTGCGCGTGTTGCGCACTGATGGTTACTTGCTTATTAAAATATTATGTTCTCAGTTTCAGACAGTAACCAACTGTACTTAATACTCCCCTGTTCCAATACGTGTTAGCTTGTTTCGAATCCATGGCATCGAACCTGAAATTTTATTAATCACCGTGCTAAATATGGGCTCAGGGCATGGAATTGCAAGGAAACGGCGTTGTTGCCTTCCACACGTAACTAATAAGGTAATTATGTATTTTTACGGAAAAAGGGGTGTTATACAAGGTGTTAGCTACATGTGTGGACAATGAATAGCACTGAAATATCGTAACACACTAATTTATTACCCTAGTAAACAAGCCGATATAGCCTTCACGGTGCGAAAGAATGACAACACAGTATGTATACCGTTGACATGACAAACCTGGGCCGGTCGCGGTGGCCGAGGGGACTGAGGCGCTCCAGTCACGGTCTGCACGGCCACTACGGTCGGGGGTTCGAATCCCCCCTCGGGCATGGATATTTGTGCCGTCCTTAGTATTAGCTAGTTCAAAAGTAGTTCGTAAGCTTAGGGACTGATGACCCCGTAGTTAAGTCCCATAGACTCTAACAAACATTTGAACATTTTGACAAACCTGGGCTGCTGTTGTACCAGTGGTTACATTGCATTGCGTTTGCGATTTAATTGGTTCTGATGTGTGTTTAACAAGTGGTTTTGTTTACGGTGGCGTCATGCCCTTTGGCGTCCTGGTTGCTGTTCCCCAGGCGCGGTCTTATATTTGAACGTTTCAGCCTTTTTTCCTCCGTCCGAGTTACCTGTACTCGAACGGTCGTAGTTAACAGGTCTTCTTTCTCCTTTCATATGTATTTCCTTTTGGTGCATTTCGCCATTTACCATTGCTTTTGAATGGGCAGGTTCGTGTTGTGAAGTTTCTGTAGAGTAAACCGTGCAATCTCCCCCCCCCCCCTCCCCACCCCTGGCGGGCGTCTGGCAGAGATTGGAACTTGTTTGGCCCTTGGCAGTGTGCTATCTTGTTTATGTTTCGCAGAGCATGTACAAACAAGCCGGCCCTGAGCTAAACGTATATTGCAATTTTAATTTTGAATGCCTTGTTACAATTTAAACATTGGTTGACCATAACTGATGACGTCACCCCAAAACCAACTGTTACCTGTCATCTTTAGCGGTTATAGCTCTGATCGTGCATCTGAGTGTTAATCGAATTCTATTTATTTAATAACTTGTAAGCTCGTGATTACAGTGCCAAATTGCGCCTGTCTGAAAGTACCACAAGTCAATGAAATTTTTTTGACCAGTTAAAACGCGATCTTTCATCCCTTGTCATTTGTAGAATTTATTGCTGCCCTGTTAAATATCTTATTATACCAGCTAAAGTGTGATTTTCTTTGAAATCTTAGTTTTATCTTCCTGTTGCAAGACTATGTTTTATATATTGGTCAAAAAGTAAATCTAGTTTTTAGGCCTCTTAGAGGCTGTCAGGACCAGATCTTTTGCTTACAGCAGGTAATGGAAAAGTGCTATGAGTGGAACGGGGAATTGTATCTATGTTTCATAGATCTAGAAAAGGTTTATGACCGTGTCCCTAGGAGGAAGCTACTGTCAGTTCTACAAGATTATGGTACAGGAGGCAAACTTCTGCAGGCAATTAAAGGGTTTTACGTAGACTGTCAGGCAGCAGTTAGAGTAGATGGCAAATTAAGCTCATGGTTCAGGGTAGTTTCAGGGGTAAGACAAGGCTGTAACCTGTCACCACTGTTGGTCATACTATTCATGGATCATATGTTGAAAACCATAGACTGGCAGGGCGAGATTGAAATAGGTCAAAACAAAATAAGCAGTCTCGCATATGCGGATGACTTAGTTCTAATGGCCGATGCAATTGAAAGGTTGCAAACAAATATTTCAGAGCTCGAGCAGAGGTGCAAGGATTATGATATGAAGATCAGCATCTCCAAAATGAAAGTAATGTCAGTGGGAAAGAGATTTAAACAGATTGACTGCCAAATAGGAGGAACAAAGTTAGAACAGGTAGACAGTACCTGGGATGTATTTTCTCACAGAATGGCACCATAGTGAAAGAACTGGAATCGAGGTATAGCAAAGCTAATGCAGTGAGTGCTCAGCCAAGATCTAATCTCTTCTGCAAGAAGGAAGTAAGTACCAAGACTAAGTTAGCGGTGCACCGCTCTATCTTGCGACCAACTTTGTTGTATGGGAGTGAAAGTTGGGTGGATACAGGTTCCCTTATTCATAAGGTAGAGATTACAGATATGAAAGTAGCAAGAATGATTGCAGTCACTAATAGATGGAAACAATGGCAGGAGGGTGTCCATAATGAGGAAATCAAAGAAAAACTGGGAATAAACACCATAGATGAAGCAGTTAGAGCGAACAGACTGAGAGCAAGGTTACCTTAAGAGACTCATGAGCTCGGCAGCGGAGGGTAAGAGTAGTCGAGGTAGACCAAGAAGAAAGTACTTAGATTCGGTGCAGAATGATTTTGATGTAAAAGGCATAACATCAGACGAGGCATCAATGTTAGCATTGAATAGGGGATCATAGAGGAATTTTATTAGAGGTACTATGCTCCAGACTGAACGCAGAAAGGCATAATCAGTCTCTAATGTTGATGATGATGATGAGTTTTAAATTTGGCTCTAGCTGAATTGGTAGTGATTGTATTAAGTTGATCCCAGCTACCTTTAAAGTTACCTGCCCTCTCGCTTGATCAATTATGTCTTAATGCAGGTCGTTAAATAACCTCCTGATTTCATGACCATTCATATTTTATTTTATTTAAAGTCCGTTTTGGGCATTTTTGTTGTTTGATTGCTATCTTTGGTGTCTAATTATTGATGTTATGTTTATTTATTCATCATTTTAAATTCCTAGTCACGTAGAATACTTGTTGTGACTGCCCAAAAATTACGTGTATTTTTGGGGTTATAAAAGGTGGCTACCGTAGGGTAATTCTATAAATTGTTCTAAATTTGTCAGTGTTTAATCTCTAACCTTAATAACCTTATTTGTTGTAAAAGTGATTGTTTGGAATGTGCCACTAAGACCGTCAAGTTTTCGGCTTTGCTTTTCCTTAATTGACCATCATGTTTTTACTGTTACCATAATATAAAGTCTTATTTAATATTAAAAAAATCTTACCTAGTAAAACCACAAGTTTTAGTACATGTGTTCTTTTACATTAAGTAAAGTTTCTCTTTCAGTTGTCTTTAAATTGCTGTCTGGAAAAATCTATTCTTTGTTTCCATCTCCTCTTCTCGTTCCACGAATTTCTCAGGTCAACCTAATCGCAACTAAAGACAGAGGTCCCAACTGGTAGCAGAGCCCCGAATGGATTTTTCCAGCAAATCTTATTATACGTTTTGGTATTGTACTTTTTTTCTGTGTTACTGGTGCCGTGTTCTTGTGATTGTTCCAGGATACTGCACTGCCATGGCCACATTATGCCCCAATATTGAGTTTTTGAAGGAGCACCTGGTTTATGAACTACAACTGAGAAGTCAATCCACACAAGGAACGTTAGCTGAATTGCGAACACGCCTTCGTGCTGCGCTGGAAGAGCCAGTCACGGTCGTCGCGGGCGATGTAGACGCACAGGCTAACTTCATTAGTAACTCAAATGTTCAAATGTTTGTTAAGCTTATGTGACTTAACTACGGGGTCATTAGTCCCTAAACTTACAAACTGCTTATAAACTAACTTATAGTAAAGACAGCACAACCATCCATGCCCGAGGGTGGATTCGAACCCCCGACGAGGTTACGGCCTCGCACATCGGAGCATAGCGCCTCAATGCGCTCGGCCAATCCGCCGCGGCCATTAGTAACTCTCTATCGCCTTTTTGGAGCGTGACCAGACTACTCAAAAGCAAGTTGATAGAGTCCGTGACCACCTTGCTCACACAGCTGCTCGTAGTTCGGACTTATAAACTGTTGATTTTAAAAGGAAACGTCAGTATGTGATTACTAAAATGCTTTCACAGATTCAGTACTTACAGGCAAAAGCAGAGCGTTTGATTTTGGTCAAGAACAAGAGATGCTAACTCACCTTGAAAACAGGAAACTTGAAAATGGTATTAGACCTTGTTAGTCAACTCGTAGCATGTCATCTGCATTTGCCAACTTACCTAATCCATTGATATTGTTACTTAAAGACATTGCCTTTCTAGCTATTGACAATATTGATCAAATTAAATGTTTGCTTTGGACGTTAGTATCCTTTCAGCACCATGCCGATACATTTCAGATTTCTCATTCTGTCGTCCTCTCCTTACTATACCGACTTGCTCAGGGACAACTCAGAGACGTTATTTCACTTGACATCAGTAACAATCTTACTCTTAAGCAATTTCGTCGTGTCATTATTGATGAAAGACGTTCAGGTAGAAAGTATAGCGAATTAGAACGTAGATTTGAAGGCAAGTGCAAGGCAATCATGAACATCTTCATTCTTATTTACGAGTTCAAACTGCCGCGCTCGCGTTGGATATTGCCCTACCAGAATACAAGTTGGTGTCTATGATTATCTAAGGGATTTGTTCCAGCTGATAGATCCAGGCTGTGTTTCTTGAATCAACCTACTACAGAGGAAGCCAAATTCAGGAGATGTGATGTGTGAGCAGGAAGTGGAAGCAAAAAAATGTTCGTATAGCTTATGGAACTTAACTACGGGGTCATCAGTCCATAAACTTACAAACTACGTACGAACTAGCTAACACTAAGGACGGCACAAATATCCATGCCCGAGGGGGGATTCGAACCCCCGACCGTAGTGGCCGTGACTGGAGCGCCTCAGTCCCCTCGGCCACCGCGGCCGGCGAAGTGGAAGCCTGTCAATCCGAGGCCTACGAGAAAGGCCCCAGCGCAGTCGTCATGCCACTAAGCAAGGTAGTTCTGAGCCGGCGCGATCGCTAGCCGATTGGCCGGCCGCTGGGGCACTGCCCACTGCGTCATAGCGGGCAGCCACTGAGCTAGCGACCGCGCCGGCTCGGAACTACTTTGCTTACGTGGATGACGACCGGTTGGGCCTGTCTTTCTCGTAGGCCACGCTGTCAATCCGTGTTACGTCAGGCGAGAATCGTGTTCGCATTGTTGCTTAGGTAAACAGGGCTGTGGGTACGGAGCTGGAGGGCTCAGTCAGCAACATCGCTCTTGACGATAATAACATGGCGAGTACAGCGAAATGTAGCGATCGGTCTTTCTTTCTGTGTGGGAAAATCTGTTTCTTTTTGTGCATTGCGGCGAAGGCGGAAAGTGTTAAGTGTGTAACAGAGAAGTATAGAAGTATATAAAAAAGTAATTTACAGCGACATTATTCCCCGAGCCACGGAAATGTGTATGGGAAATTTGAAGGAGAAGAACGAGACGCCTTAATATCTGCATTAAGGGAAAGTGCTTATGTGGAGGACTGTCAGTGTAGCGAAGCGTCTGTCCGTCTGAGACGGAATAACTCTACATATAGACAGGAAGGTCTGACCGAGTGTGACTTTACAAAAGAACTGATTGTGGTGGCTGCTTAGGATGCTTAGGGTGTAACGTCCCGTCGACAGCTTGGCCATTAGAGACGGAGCTAACGCTCGGAGTTTTTGGGTTAGGATGAGGAAGGAAATCGGCCGTGCCGTTTGAAAGGAACCATCCCGGAATCTGCCTGGAGTGATTTAGGAAAATCACAGAAAACCTAAATCTGGATCGCCGGGGGTGGATTTGAACCACCATCTTCCCGAATGCGAGTCCAATGCGTTACCCTTGCGCCACCTCGCTTTTTTTTTTTTTTTTTTTTTAAAAAGTACCGCTACAGAGAGAGCAGTGGCAGGCCAGCCGGCGCTGTTAGAGCGCGCTGGCACCGTCCACCCACCCCCACAACAATTGCTACATAATATTAAACTCTTACTCTCTCTCTCTCTCTCTCTCTCTCTCTCTCTCTCTTTTTTTTTTTTTTTTTTTTTTTTTTTTTTTTTTTTTTTGTATTAAGCCAACTTCAATGAAAGAAACGACGAATAAACAGCAAAAACTAGTAGAAAACGTCAAAACTAAACTTCCTTCGTTTAAAAATGATACTAACGCCGTTGAGCGTTTGCAGCAGTACAGAGAGAATCAGCAACTTTGACAAATCACCAAATAGGTAAGGTAGCAGCCTAATAGCCACCCGTGATGACCGCAGCTCAGATAATACTACAGCAAATGCCGTCTTACTGCTGTCGCTATTATCATTAGGTTATATGTATTATGTTTTTTACAAGAATGTCGATATTATTTGAACGTAAATTTTATCTTATTCTAAGGCAGCATAACTTCTGCTTATGATGCTTCTCATTTATGGATTTGAAAAACACGAAAACATTGTGAAGGTAATTATGAACAATAACGATAGGTAAAGTTATCCATTTTATACTTTCATTCTTCTGTTTGCAACATTTTCATATTCCATGTGTTAGACATTATAAATCTTTATTTGACTTTACCCTATCCCCAATCTTTCAAACACAATGTTTAACATGTTTCCAAAATTTTTCTTGTAATTCTTATAATTATACATTTTGTGATATTCACACTGCAAGTACACTAGAAAATCGATAGTACTTTCTGTTCCCAGCCTGTTGACCACGTAATTTACATAATGACCCAGTAGCCAGTGCACGGCGTTGTTCTTTGATTCTGGGAAATAACGTTCTTGTGGTCTATGAAGCAACGTAATCAATATAGCCACTGGTGAAGTCCTCGTAATCAATGCTATATTTTCTTGAACCCATTTCCAAATTGTATATTGCCGTTGCAAGTGTATCTATGTATAACTGTGTCGACTAGATGGCATTTTCTACACAAGTTGGTGTCGCTGATGCCGATATCATACAACCTTTCATTCGTGCTAATTATGTTGTTGATAGCCTTATACCATGCACTTTTCACATCTGACGAAAGGGTATTAGAACTAATATTTCTCCAGATGGTGGTCCAGTCCAGATTCGGAAACTTTTTTTCTATTTTATTTCTACCTTCATTTTCTTTCCGTTCCCGTATAATAGCTTTCGTCGTTATCTGTGACGAATGTTTAATTTCGTTACTCAGGTAACTCAGTTCGATGTAGAAAGCCCTCACGTGCTGCAGTCGCCTATTAATTCTCTGGACGTCAACAGGAGGATCTAAGCTGTGCGGTCTCACAATGTCAAAGAGTTGGCTGGTAATGGTCCTTGGTCTTGTCCTGATAAATTCCGTTTGCCGTTTAATATAGAGTGCAGATGCTTTGTTGGAGATATCTGTTAGTCCTAATCCACCATTTTTAGGATCTAATACCGCTACTTGGACAGGTACTCGAAACGTTTCTCCTTTCCATAAAAAACTTGCAATTTTTGACATTATTTCCCTTGCTATCATTTTGGGGAGGG
Source organism: Locusta migratoria (assembly GCA_026315105.1). Taxonomy (NCBI): domain Eukaryota; kingdom Metazoa; phylum Arthropoda; class Insecta; order Orthoptera; family Acrididae; genus Locusta; species Locusta migratoria. Next base: position 122,270,898 of record CM048751.1, read on the forward strand.
GAAATAATTGAGCGGTATAATACGCTTTTGCAAGGATACACGAGTTTATGTACTTTGTCCGTTGAACCTGGTTCATATATCGTGACAAATTTTCGATTATGGCTCCTTGCACGTTCCTTGCTGTGTTTTTCCAGTTTAAGGAGGTCATTTTCATAGTGCACGGCGTCAGAGTGATGCCAAGCGTTTTGTGTTGCTCTACTAATGTCGCCCAATCAATGTTAATATGATCGAAGCCCCTGAGATTTAACATCTTACTTTTCTTTTCATTTGCATTTGACCCAGATGCACAACAATATTTTTTAATAACTGTAGCGAGTGTATCTATATCATTATTGTTCCTTTGATGATTCCCACGTCATCGGCGTAGGCTCTTATCGTAGTTTTATGCCCGGCTATCGTTGTATCTGTTAATTTTGCATGAATTTGTTTCAGAAAAGGGTCCAGTGTAATAGCAAATAAGGACATAGATAGAGGACTACCTTGAGGTATCCCACGTTTTATTTGTAACGGCTTAGTTGTTTGGCAGTTTACCGCTATTTTTGCGCTTATACCTGTAGCAACATTCTTGATCAACTGTATGACACGATCATTGAAACCAATTTTTTTAATGTCCTACAAAGATATGTGTGACTCACCAAGTCAAAAGCTTTATAAAAGTCCAAGAAAATTAAGGCACATTTTATGTTAGTTACGGAAGTTAATGCGATTACATCCCTGAATTCTGCTATGTTTTGAAAAATTGTTTTGCCTGCTGCGCAGTTTTGATGATTACTAATAACTTTATTTGTCAATAAAGATATTCTCTTGTTTAGTATTCTCGCTATTATTTTGTAATCCGAATTTAGTAACGATATGGGTCGGAAGTTATTCAAATCTTTTTTCCCTCTATTTTTTGGGACTAGTACAATTTTAGTCTCTTTGAATTCAGTTGGTATTACTATGCCCTGCATGATTTCATTCACGACATCCGTAATTACACCTCCCAATATTGGCCAGTAGCGTATATAAAATTCTACTGGCAGACCATCCGGGCCTGGGGATTTTTTGGGTGGCGAGGTGCATAGTATGTCATAGATGTCATCTTTTGTGACTTGTGCAAGGAAAAGTTCATTATCATGTTCCGTCAACTGTGGTGTTACTATGGCGAGAAAATCTTCCAAGGCCACCTCGCAGCATGGTTTACCAGAATATAGCTCCTGACAATAACAATAGACCTCTTTCATGATCTCCTGCTGGGTTTTGAGGATCGTGCCATGGTTTGTTTGAAGTTCATCAATAAGGGTACTTCTCCTGTTTTTGGCATGCTTCACCAGGTGATAAAGTGAAGCCGTTTCGTCCTCTGATACTGAATTAGCCTTTGATTTTAGTTTCAGTCCTTCTAGTTGTTTCCGTTTGATGTCTAGTAACTTGGCTTTTACTCTCTTAATGTCTGCTAGCCGTGTTGTGGACCCGGATGAGACCTGATCATATAATTCTCTCAACACCGAATAGTAATATTCTATAGTACTTTTTCGTTCCCTAGCGGTTTGTGCACTATACTGCATGTCTTCCTCAGTTTCGGCTTTGCCATTTTAACCCACCAATCTAAAGTAGAAACATGTCGACTACGGGTACGCACGCAAATTGCCAAGGCTTCACTAATTTGATCTTCTAAGTCACGGTGTGGAAGCAACGATACGTTTAAGTTCCACTGATTCCTGAATCTACGTACGGGCTGCAGCGTTAAATTTAAGCAAGCTAAGACGCTTGAATGATCCGAAAAATACGTAGGTATCGCTTCTACTTTCGTCAAGGAAATTCCAAGATTTTTGGAGATATACAGTCTATCGATTCTACTTCGTGAGTGTGCAGTTACATAAGTGAACTCAACAATTGTGGGGTATTTAGTTTCCCACGCGTCATTTAATTCTAAACCAGTAACCAGTTGTTTCAATTCAGTCGAAAAATTAAAATTGGGGATCTGATCTTTCCGATTTAAAACGCAGTTGAAATCACCACCCAGTATTAAACGACTTGGATTCTTCCTGAGCAGATATATAAGTTCATTTTTAAAGAACATTGCTCTGTCAGCTCGATGCGAACTTCCTGAAGGAGCATACAAGTTTACAACATTAACGTCATTAATATTTAATCCGAGTCCCCTTCCAGATTCCAAACGTTCTACTTCTATTACAGGGATGCCCTCCCTTACTAAGACTGCTGTGCCAACATTTGTTTCTTGTGAAACATTCATGTAACTAACATATCCCGGAATAAACAAATTTGAAATAAGAACTTCTTGCAACAGAGCAATATCAGTCGCCGATTCGTACAGAAATTCTTTAAGAGCTGATATTTTCAATTCAGAGGTAATTTTGTTAATGTTTATAGTGACGGTATACGACTGCGTCATTCGAGTGTGTATACAGCTGTTAAATAAATTACCTGTGTTCTGATTTTCTGGTAGCGGAATACACGTTTCCTGGTATATTCGACGTTAAGTATCGTGACAGAACTTTATTATTGTGTTATTTTCTTTACACTTAGAGATGTCCCACCGGTATCACTAACGGGTTTGTTTCCTTGCGAGCCTGAAGGGTGTTCCTCCAATGACTCGTACCTCACCGTCTCGTATCGGACATTTTTCGGATTTGTCTCACTCTTTCCGGATTTTGACTTCCCCTGTCTCTGTTCTACATTCAAATTCGGTTGTGGTTTCAGTTTCCTACGTCGGACATCTGTAGCAACTGTGTTCACTTCCGCATTTTCTGCTGCTACTGTCCTTCCTTCTGTGCTGGCCACGATTACGTCTTGGCCGGCACTGTCCAGCTCTCTGTTTGGTACATCCGATTTGAGATTTTGAGAAGCTGATGTCGCGGATACTGTTGTAGGTTTGTCCTGGATGCTTTCACTAACTGAAGGCTGCTGATAATGACAGGCAGCTACTTCTATTTTTGATTCTTGCACAACAGTGTGAACTACGCCTTCTTCTTTATCATTTACAGACTGCTGATTATCTACTTCTAAATCAGTATCCATCCTCATTTCAACTGTTTGCGAATCTACTTCATCATCGCACGGTTTTTGTTTACGTAACGAGTGGGACGTGTCGGATTGATCGTCATCTGTACAACTATCAGTTGCGTCCAGAGGACGTTTTTTCGGTAAGATTTCATTATCGCAAACAGTAGAAACAGAATTTTGTTTCGGTGGCAAGGGTGGAAATTGATTTGTGTCTTCAAGAATGATAACAGAAGGGCCCGATACATTAACAGCTCCAACCAGCTGATCAGGGGTATTTTTCGGCAACACGTCATTTAACGTAAGCCTGTGCCGTTGCGTCAGATTATTTTTTAGAACGTAAACTCGGCGCGGACAATCCTGTCTCAAATGACCGTTTTCGTTACACACGTGACATGTAGGTACATGTCCGTTGTAAACAATTTGGGCCTTATAACCGCTTACAGTTATGTGAGATGGTATATTTGACTTAATGTCCATCTCAACAGACCGAATACCATTGAAACAATGAAGATTGTAATGTCGCGACCATCTTTCATTCGTTATAGATTTAATATCCCCATATTTCGAAAGAGCCTCTCTAATCAGGTCGTTATCTATTTCTATCGGAAGGTTCAATACTCTGACAGTTTTATACACTATATCAGCACGCCATATGGAAACCCTGCTTTTCGTTCCATCTCTATGCATGAAATCAACTTCCGTTCCCCACTTGGCTAACAGATTTTCTATACTCACAGGATCGAAAAATTTGACGAAGACACAATATTGTTCGTTATCTAATTGCATTGTGTGAACAGAATCAACACTGATACCAAGTACCTTTACAATCCAGTCATCTACTTCCAGGGCCGTAGGCTGTACCTGTCAGGTTTGCTTGTCAAGAGCAAAAACAAGCTGGTTCTTCCTGGCGTTAGTATACATGATGTATCCTGAAAATTTCGGTTAGAAAACCGAAATTATGACGAACAGTAGCACGATGAAGCAAAAAATATTAAATCACACGGACACAAGATATAACAGATGAACAACACTACGTGAAACACAAGTCCAGAAAGGTAAACAAGGAAACGCAGCGCAGGCAGTACACAGCGTCCGCACACTAGCGCGGTTCAAACGGAACGACCGTGCCCTTTGAAAGGAACCATCCCGGAATCTGCCTGGAGTGATTTAGGAAAATCACAGAAAACCTAAATCTGGATTGCCGGAGGTGGATTTGAACCACCATCTTCCCGAATGCGAGTCCAGTGCGTTACCCTTGCGCCACCTCGCTCGGTACTGGTGGCTGCTAAAGAAATGTGTCCACATTTGGTAGAAGACTGAAAAAGTGAGTTTGTCTCTGATGTTATGCGACGTATTCAGGACATGACTGCAAAGGTGCAAGAAGAACTGGGTGTACGTTTATGCGTTATTCTTTAGCTGTCGATGAGAGTACTGACATATTGGATACTGCACAGTTAGCTATTTTCATTCGGGGCGTCGATGATAAGCTGAAGATAACAGAGGCATTTCTAGATTTGATCCTCCTCAAGGACACCACCACTGGGTTTGACATTTTCAAAGGCGTAGAACAAGCTTTTGAAAACGTTTGCCTGAGTTGCAATAAGCTTGTTTATAACGCAACAGTGGAGTAGCCGAGCGGTCTAAAGCGTCTCGCTGCGGAGCGTGCGGTTGCTCGCCGTGTAGGTTCGAGTCCTTCCTGGGGCATGGGTGTGTGTGTTTGTCCTTAGGTTAGTTTACCTAGGTTTAAGTAGTTTGTAAGCTACGGACTGATGACCACGCAGTTTGGTCCGATAGAATTACAAACATTTGAACATTTTTTTATTATAACGCAACAGATGGTGCTCCTTCTATGGTACGAGTTAATATGGGATTAATAGCACGGGTGAAAGAACTTATGAAATAGGTTTCCGGTGTAACACAAGAACTCACTGCCATCCACTGCATACTTCATCAAGAGAATTTATGCGCAAAATATATGAAAATTAGAAATGTTGGGTACAGTGGTACAAGTCAGAAATTCGATCCGATCACGATCACAGGTTTTCGGCTTTGCTTTTCCTTAATTGACCCTCATGTTTTTACTGTTACAATAATATCAAGTCTTATTTAATATCAAAGTTCTTACCTAGTAAAGCAACCAGCTTTGTACATGTGTTTTCTTAAATTAAATAAAGTTTCTCTTTTGGTAGTCTTTAAATTACTGTTACAATAATAACAAGTCTTATTTAATATCAAAGTTCTTACCTAGTAAAGCAACCAGCTTTGTACATGTGTTTTCTTAAATTAAATAAAGTTTCTCTTTTGGTAGTCTTTAAATTGCTGTCTGGAAAAATCTATTCTTTGAGTCCACCTCCTCTTCCCGTTCCACGAATTTCTCAGGTCAACACAATCACAACTAAAAACAGAGGTTCCAAGGAATTTGACAGAGCACTGAAAGACCCAAGTCTAAACAAGGCCCCTGGAGTAGATGACATTTCGTCAGAGCTACTGAAGTCTCTGGGAGAACAAGTCATGACAAAACTATTTCACCTGGTAGGTAAGTTGTATCAGACAGGCGAAATACCCTCAGACTTAAGGAAAAATGTAATACTCCCCATTCCAAAAAAAGCAGACTCATACAGGTGTGAAAATTACAGAACCATCACTTTAATAAGACATAGTTGCAAAATTTTAACACAAATTCCAGACTGAAACTTCACTCTGCAGTGGAGTGTGCGCTGATATGAAACTTCCTGGCAGATTAAAATTGTTTGCCGGAACCGGGACTCGAACCTGGGACCTTAGCCTATCGCGGGCAAGCGCACTACCAACTGTGCTATCCCGACACGACTCACGATGCCGCCTCACAACTTCACTTCCGCCAGTACCTCGCCTCCTACTTTCCAAACCTCACAGAAGCTCTCCTGCAAACACGCAAGACTAGCACTCCTGGAAGAAAGGATATGGTGGAGACATGGCTTAGCCACAACCTAAGGGATGTTTCCAGAATGAAACTTCACTCTGCAGCGGAGTGTGCGCTGATATGAAACTTCCTGACAGATTAAATTTGTGTGCCGGAACCGGGACTCGAATCTGGGACCTTTGCCTTTCGCGGGCAAGCGCACTACCGACTGTGCTATCCCGACACCACTCACGATGCCGCCTCACAACTTCACTTCCGCCAGTACCTCGCCTCCTACTCTCCAAACCTCACAGAAGCTCTCCTGCAAACACGCAAGACTAGCAGTCCTGGAAGAAAGGATATGGTGGAGACATGGCTTAGCCACAGCCTAAGGGATGTTTCCAGAATGAAACTTCACTCTGCAGCGGAGTGTGCACTGACATGAAACTTCCTGGCAGATTAAAATTGTGTGCCGGAACCGGGACTCGAACCTGGGACATTTGCCTTTCGCGGGCAAGCGCACTACCGACTGTGCTATCCCGACACGACTCACGATGCCGCCTCACAACTTCACTTCCGCCAGTACCTCGCCTCCTACTTTCCAAACCTCACAGAAGCTCTCCTGCAAACACGCAAGACTAGCAGTCCTGGAAGAAAGGATATGGTGGAGACATGGCTTAGCCACAGCCTAAGGGATGTTTCCAGAATGAAACTTCACTCTGCAGCGGAGTGTGCGCTGAAGTTGTGAGGCGGCATCGTGAGTCGTGTCGGGATAGCTCAGTCGGTAGTGCGCTTGCCCGCAAAAGGCAAAGGTCCCAGGTTCGAGTCCCGGTTCCGGCACACAATTGTAATCTGCCAGGAAGTTTTAACACAAATTATTAACAGAAGGATGAAAAGGCTGATCGAAATGATCTTATCCAGGGTCAGTATCTGATTCAGGAGAAATGTAGGAACACGAGAGGCAGAAGGCTTGTTGTTGATTGGAATACAATCTTTCAAATTCTGAAGTCGGAAGGGAACGTAAGGTTATTTACCACTTGTACATTCACGAAACAACTGATGTTAGAGTTGAAGGACATGAAAGGGACGCAGTGGTTGGGTGGGTAGGAAGACAGGGTTGTAGTCTTTCTCCAATGTTATTCAATTTGTACGCTGAGCAAGCTGAATTTGGAGAAGGAATTAAGAGTTCAGGGTGAAGAAATAAAAACATTGCATTTTGCTGATGACTTCTAATTCTGTCAGATACAGCAAAGGACCTGTAAGAGCAATTGAACGGAGTAGACAATATGTTGAAAGGTACTACGTATAAAATGAACATTAACTCCCCTCTTCTGTCACTCATTTTTCGCCGGTCCGTCTGGGGGGCCGGGGGGGGGGGGGGCACATGCCACTGTGCCCCCCCCCCCCCGAATCTGCCCTTTCTCATGCATATAAATACGATTATTAGAAATTAAATAGAAAATAGCTGCTACCACAGTCTAACGTATACAATTACGACACTCCGACTGATTTTTGTTATATTCCACGATAGCAGCGCTCAAAGCGGCTGGCTAGGTACATTCCTGAATACATCAGTTTAGTGTGAATAGTAATCGTTTAAATTGGTTTTAACACACTTTTAACGACAGGGAAGGTACGTAGTGCCATAAAAGTCAGTAATAACTATAAAATACCAGGGTTGGGGAGTAACGCGTTACTTGTAACGCCGTTAATAGTAACAGTTACATATCAAAGGTAACGGACGCTAACGGCGTTATTATTTGCCAAAAGTAACTTTAATTGTAACTAAGTTACTTTTATCGGTTAACGATTTAACGGAAGTATCGTTACTTTTTTGTCGCTAGTAGTGTAATATATTTTTTGTAAGAATCTCAAGATTGCAGAATACCAGGCTTTGATTTTAGTGAAGAGAAAAAAGAAACAATATTTATTTCTAAATTACATATTTTCAACAACGTACGTCTCAAACGTAGTTATATGCCGCATTTTAGGAGTATCGTCCTAACATTTCAGAGTACCCATTGATTCGTAATATTTTTATTTTATAATCATGTACGCACAGGTAAACAGTTTCCGACTGCCGGCCGCGGTGGCCGAGGGGTCTGAGGCGCTCCAGTCACGGTCTGCACGGCCACTACGGTCGGGGGTTCGAATCCCCCCTGGATATTTGTGCAGTCCTTAGGATAAGCTAGTTGATAAGTAGTTTGTAAGTTTAGGGACTGATGACCCCGTAGTTAAGTCCCATAGGCTATACAAACATTTTTTTTTTTGTCTCCGATTATTTTCCACCGGTGTTGCCAACCGTAGGGACATGTCCCTACATGTAGGGACTTCTGACTCTTTCTTCCAAACTGTAGGGACGGATTTGCAAAACGTAGGGACACTTCTCACTGCCGATGCACAATGGAAGTATTTTTTTTTTTTTAATTCAAAAAACAGTAACAATTCGTTCTACTATAATATGAATAAAGGGGAAGTCACCCAATTCGTAAATACGTAGGTAGTTTTTTTTTTTTTTTTTTTCTTTGTCCGTAGGGACTTTCATGGAGGATGCAGGGATTTTTGACACGACATGTAGGGTCATGGTTGGAAACGAGTTGGCAACCTTGTTTTCCACACCTTTCGACGTGAAGAAGGAAGAAGACACTCGCATGCCTTGGTTAGCTTATGATGAAGTGTTCGAATTTTTGACGTTGGATGGAAAAAATGATTCCTTTTGCTGCAAATTGTGTCGCGGTGGGAAAACAATTCAAACCAGAAGAAACAATGTCCGTGACTGGCTGCTCCTTTGCAGCAGTAGTGTAATTTTTTTTTTTTTTTTTTTCTGTTTATCTATAGAGTTACATGTTGTCTCTCCGTGTGTTCATTCACGAAATTAAGTAGACAAGAAGCAAAATTTACGAATTCGTCACCTAATAAGAGGCACAGGAGGCCTGTGAAATGTTCGATTTCATGAAAATAATTAAACAGGAGCACGACTCCCTACAGAAATTTGCTACATTGTTTAGCACCAACTGTATGTGAAGTAGATAAAGCAATTAAGTCTCTCATTTCTCAACAGCGCTGCAATAACAATAGGATTCGTTATCTTATTTTAGAAAAGGAGTCGTTACCGAGTTACGTTATTTGCCGGCCAATGAAAGAGAGAAAACAACATTTTGTTTTTACAGCACTTTTTATGAAGCAGAAATGAACGTATGTTGGAAGCAGCAGGGTTACTAAACGTGAACGTGAAAAAGGGATCGTCAGCAGCATATCCCTTGTCACATTCATTTGTAGTGTGAGTTACTTTAAGGCTAAAGAAGTTTCCTTCATTGAAAATGACGATTTGTAATAATTTGAAAACATAAATAAACATACGATCAATAAAATACGTTTCAGTGCTATTAATATAACTGACATAAGCATTCATCCAAAGCTCTAAAAACTGCGGGGACAGTAATGATATGGCTTACTTTGAAATGTGGGGCAAATATGCAAGGGTTTCCTAGGCACTTCCTGTTGCCGAGAAACAAAGAGTAGGCTAACAGCTAGTCTTTTCTTCACAGGAGTTGTGTTTCCGAACTTTGTGTCTTTCTTTGAAAAACCTTGGGGCTTCTGTGAAGTTTGGAAAGTAGGAGGCGAGGTTCTGGCGGAAGTAAAGTTGTGAGGCGACACCGTGAGTCGTGTCGGGATAGCTCAGTCGGTAGAGCGCTTGCCCGCGAAAGGCAAAGGTCCCAGGTTCGAGTCCTGGTTCCGGCACACAATTTTAATCTGCCAGGAAGTTTCACATCAGCGCACCCACCGCTGCAGAGTGAAAAGTTTCATTCTGGAAACCTTGGGGTAATTTGGAACTATCTGCGTACATCGAAGGAAACGGCATTGCGATCGATATATATTGAACGTTCGACTCTCGCTTTGCTACCAATGATGGTAGAGATGGGCTAAACCGTGATTTTCCGCTAACAGTGATTTCCGTGATTGCTACTTTTAAATCACCGTGATTCTAAACCGTGATTAATCACGGTTTAGAATCACTGTTTGAGGTTTTCACGACATGTATCCCTCCGCGATTTCTACTCCTCCCGCTATTCCGTGATTTCAGCTCTTTCCGCTATTACCGTGATTGAATCGCCGCGATTCCGGCGACTTGTATGATTTACCATGGAACCGACAAAAATTGAGTTAGATACTTTTGTTATAATGTTTCATCCGCCAGTAACTAATTTATCGTCTCTTTGTTGTTATGAAAGTTATGTTGTGAACCGAGAAAAGTAAATCTCAACAAATTAGTCAATAGTAAGTATAGTTTAAAATAACTGTACAATAAACTTTCTAACCACATTAAGACAATGAAAGAATAGTAAATATTCTTAGTAAGTATAAAAATTATTTGCAAGGTAGGTGTTATTTCATTGTCAATGAATATATGCCCTCAATTTTAATAACTTGTTTCTTTAATGTAATTGATACTGCAGTTATTAGAGAGTAATGTTATTTAAATACACTGGCCTATAATAGTTAAATTACTTTACACACTTCAATTACTTACAGTATATAGGATCATTTTTACTGTTAGGTGCCATATGTTTTAAGATGTATCATGCACAGCTAACTGGATGCTTAAATAAATAAAAAGTTACTGCAGTTTCATTTCCAGTGCCATACACTTTTAAGTCAATTTATGCATACATATGAAATAAAAAGATGAGATCTTTACTATAATTGAAGCAATTAATGTGATATCAGTATTCCAGCGCAAGTCCCATGGGTAATGATTTTATGCACATGTTTTTACGAGTTGCTCATGCGTTGGTAACGGCTGCAGAGAGCGCACAACTCGGACTCTGATTGGCTACCACGTGGTATTGCCAACATCGTAGCGGAGTGCAACCGCTCACATTTCAAATGTTCGTAGAGCTTACTTGTTACTCTGCTCGCCACAAGTGCGTTCTTTATTGCTAGAACAATACTCAGTACTGAAGGAGTCTACCTTTACACACTAACAAGGTATTAAAACATCATACCGCCTACTATTATTACAGCAGTTTTAAAAATAGAGTACAGACAAAAAGTTAATTACTTATAAAACAATGTGATTGCAACATACATTGCTCTGGCACCACAGGTTTGATAGTTTTCGAAGAAGTCGTCACATATTTCGGTTACATTCGCCTATTCACGGTGCTTCTTCAAGTTGGAGATATAAGTTTTATGCGACAACTGTATGCCGCACAAATTACATTTCGCATAGTCGCTATTAAGAGCGATGAAATGACACATCTCGCTCGTCCTCGATCGCTTCATCTCGGCAGAAACAAGATATACACTTTTAGACGACGAACGGCGAAATGGACGAGATATGTTTTTCAGTTTTTAACCTCTCCCTGCCGGGACCTAGCGATTTTCTAGGAAAAACGCACAAGTGTATGCGAACTGGTCACTGTCCATAATCGGCTTTTAGCCGGTACACCCGCTCTTCGCTAATCGGTGATTCGCTGCTATACCCGTTCTTCGCTTATCGGTGATTCGCTGCTATACCCGCTATTTGCTGCATTGATACTAGTACAGATTTCGACCCACAGATGGCTCTTTTAGCCTTTGCTGCTTCTCTTCACTCACCTCCTCTTCGCTTTTCCGCTATTCGCTGCTGCATTTAGTAGCCATTTCGGACACCAGATGGCTGTTTTTAGTTTGTACTGCTGTTCGCTGCTATTCCTGCTCGTCGCTACCCAACCGTGACCGTGACTGAAATCACGGGCAGATTCCAGATCGCCGCGACCGTGAAAACAGTGAATTTTCAATCACCGTGATTTTTCACGAGTAAGTGATTTCTGGCCCATCTCAAAATGATGGAAAACTGACATGGCGGTACAGCTGATTTATATAGCTAATTGCTATGTTATTTTTTGACGTGATGATTTCATGAAATTTTGGGTTATCTGAAGACTGGGATATCACCCGTTAGATATGAGCCGTCGCATTGGCATGTTGTGTATGTGCGTATTTCTAGGTGGCGTGAGTAATTATGTTGTGGCTGAGTTGTAGACGATGGTATGTCATGGATAGTGCATTCTGTTGTAATATGTAATTTACGAGGATAAGCACAGATTATTTATTATCTACAATACGTAGGTATTAAGGTATGATCACATATAAGTGTTTTCCGAGCTTTTGATTACATCATTGGTTACAGCTGACGGGTGGTATCACTGTCTTCAGTTATGCCGATATTTCGGTTAATTTCCAAGAATGTTGAAATGATATATATCTAACGTACAACTGTAAATCGATTCAGTGTTTTTTAAGCGGGTATTCGGGCGCTACCCACCCTCACGTACTAGAAAAAAAACCTTCTTGTTTAACCTATACCTAACCTTTCACTTTAAAAAAAGTGATGTGTTACGTAGCCATAAGAAGGTTAATTAGTAGGTCAAACAAGTAGTAGTGTTTTTTGCACGTGAGGGCGCGCCAGAATCTCCGCTTCAGAAACACTAAATCGTTTACAGTTGTACGTTCGATATATACCATTCCTGAAAATTACCGATATTTCTTTCGGTATTTCAAATGGCAACCACATATTGAGTCGGAAAAGTACAAGAAAATATCACAAATTCAACGCAATCAAAAATACAATTTAAATCAACCGCTTTGCGTTTGTCATATCGAATGTGCAGCAAGAATCGATCGTTGAATATACATCGATCGCAATGCCGTTTCCTTCGATGTACACGGATTCTTCCAGATTACCAACCATGGCCTGTAATATTCATAAAAATTTCAAAATCTGACGGCGGCATCTTGGTGAAGTTATGAAGTTACAAAAACGATTAATGTCTTCCAAATTCAGCTCGAACAGCCTGTCAGTCAAATTCAAAACTGCCCATCCTGGATCCGCTCCTGCTTAGACCACGCGCCCACACTCGCGCGGCAGCGTGTCATTGAAGATACGTATGTTCGCAATAAATCGAACATTGGGGGTCCAAAAAAAGGTTCAAATGTTTGTAGAGCTTATGGGACTTAACTACGGGGTCATCAGTCCCTAAACTTACAAACTACTTATGAACTAGCTAACACTAAGGACGGCACAAATATACATGCCCGAGTGGGGATTCGAACCCCCGACCGTAGTGGCCGTGCAGACCGTGACTGACGCGCCTCAGTCCCCTCGGCCACCGCGGCCGGCTGGGGGTCCAAATAGCGGCGCTCTTTGCTCTTCTATGAAAAACATCGGAATAATCCAAGGTTACTACGGCCCATATAAATACTCCTGAGTGGAATACGCCCGACCGATGAGGCGATGTCCGACGTCGGGGAACGGGGACGTCTGCAGCTGCGGTCAGCGACATTGAGACCAAGCTCGTATATTGGGATTGTTGGAAATAATTCAAAAATGTTCAAATGTTTTTTAAGCTTATTGGACTTAACCACGGGGTCATCAGTCCCTAAACTTACAAACTACTTATGAACTAGCTAATACTAAGGACGGCACAAATATCCATGCCCGAGGGGGGATTCGAACCCCCGACCGTAGTGGCCGTGCAGACCGTGACTGGAGCGCCTCAGTCCCCTCGGCCACCGCGGCCGGCTGGAAATAATTAAGCGTTTTAAACCGACGTTGGGCATCTGGCGCTTTGAGCAAAATCGGTAGAACTATGTACACAGCCTAAGGTATAACTCACGCGACATACTACTTGCTGAAAAATAAAATTCTGCCGTTGTGGTTGCCCCAATAAAATATTAGGTAAAGCAGTCAACAATCCGAAGATTGGTTTGAACACCACCGCGCTTTACTAGGCATGGTCCTGTTTGGTGGTGGTATGCCGTTGCCTTCCTCCGACCTTTGAAGGGGACCTACAGTTTAACGTGGGTTCCGAACCACGGTGCTACTCGGCATTTTTCACATGAGCAATACTGCCAGAGGTGAAAGAAGTGGGAAGTGACAGATAAAAATCCTAGGACCTGCCAGGGATCGAACCCGCGACCTTTGGATTTGTAGTCTGGCACTCTACCACTGTGCATCCGAGGCGCACTTGTTATACAATAATAATTCTCTTCAGTTTCTGCAGGACCCCTGAAGCCCCGGGCCAGCCTGCAACGCAGGCCCTAACGTTACGCCATTGATGTGAATGACCCCTTTCTGACTCACTTGGCTATAGAAGCTTGGCGACTGTTTGCTTCATTCACTGAACCTTGTGGCTGTAACATTTTCTATTAAAGGATTCTGGCAGCTACGTCACAATGCTATCTGTTATCGGACGGCGTTGAAACCATTACCAGTACATCTACTCAGTGGCGGACTCAAGGGTGGTGGGGGGGGGGGGCGAGGTCGGAAGGGGCGGACCGCCTACGGTCTTGGGGGCCTCCAAATACCCCGAAAGCAAGTTTATTTGTTTTTCTTCGTTTTTTTTCCCGCCACCGCCCCGGGCCTCCAACAGCCTTAGTCCGCCACTGCATCTACTATCCCCAGGTGGCATATGCCGTCATCAAATCAAAACTCGACGTCTTCTTTCCGGGTGTACTTTTTCCGCCAGTGTATTTCTGTACTGTATTTATAATTGTTTCTATTTTAATTTTTGATATTCGTTTTTTATCTCAACCATCTGTCCACCAGGTGTAGATGCGGAGCACCATTCACCTGTAGTGTTGGTGGGGCCGTGGGCGTTGGGGGGGGGGGGGGTGGTGGTCAATAATTCTATCATATTTGTATTGGTTGCTTGTATCAGAAACACTTGAAAATGACTTTAACCGTAAAAGAATTGTATCTTATTAACGAGTACAACAGTTTATAGCAAACAGTGTGCCTGGATTCCGCCTGGACTACACCTAGTGGATGGAGGATCCATAATAACAATCTTTTCTTTTTTGCGGGCCCCTGAAGTACGTGAACCGCCTACGTTACGTTAAGTCCCTGATTCAAACGGGGACGTGACACAACACAAAGGGTACAAAATTTGTCACGTTTGTTTCGTGTGTGTAGCATTTCGTAACAGACTACTCGGCAGCACAGACTTCGCGATAAATCGTTTCCCACCATCGTTTCTAACGCATTAAGATGTTTACACAATTCGCCCGCCGTTACCCGCGGATGTTCATAGGTTCGTTCCAGCAGCTGCCAGATTGTTTGACGCGCATGCGCAACGCTGAATTTGTGTTCCAGCAGCGCATTCTTCCGCTTCTGGCTACTTGGAGTGTGGCTGTTTGGTGTTCCAGCAGTTGCCGCAAGCAGCCAGACGCTACCCGGAAAAATATTTCTGGCGCGGTCAAGCTGCCAATTTGCGCATGCGCAGAAAGGTCTGAGTTAGAGTGGGGGTAGCCATCACGTGATATGCGTGTGTTTTTCAATTATTTCGAAGTCACTGCAATCCCACTTGAGATCAGATATTTCTCGTTTACACTTCTTCGTTATTAGGAAGGAAAGTATTTTAATTATTCCTTTAAACTCACCTTCGCCTGCATCCAGAAACAGTGCTAAAAGCGTTCCAGCGGTGCAAGTATCAAACAAGGGTTTTTACGTCATAATAGCTGCGCATGCGCAGTAACACCTGCTTCTTAGAGTTTGAAAGTAGCCGTCTGGCAGCTGCTGGAACGAACCTCTTATCGACTCTAGTCCGTTGCGAGATGTCACAAGGTCCGTTCGAAGAGATGCCAGAAAGCTGCTTGGAGAGACAGCAAACACACTACTGCTCATGCGCGGCAACGTTGACGTCATGTGTCCGTGCTTGGTGTTTGGGCTCTTCGAACACACATCGCGTGTAGCGTGAAAAGACAGCAGCGTGAACAGCAACGGAGCGAATGTTATTTACATCACATTTGATTTGTTTATTCACCACTTATCTTTTACAATATTACATGAAATGGGTTTCGTCATGAAACATACATACGTTTAGCCGCATACTTAAATTAAATACACACTTATAGAAAAATATATACAATATAGCACAGTATAAGCCTACTACTTACAAAGGAAATTTGTTGGTACTTTTTCTTAGCTTATATTTTCTTGTCAGGTCCAGATGCTTCCAAATTCGTGTATTATGGTTAGGAGCTGTTTCTCCCACACAGGAACCACTCGTGTTACGCACACGGGAAATGTTGTGGTGTAGAAACTCTACATTGTCTGTTAATAGAGTTCTGCAAGAACCACAGCGAGAGATTTAAACGGAAACAGCAATTGCTGGGCGGTAGGGTGGCTTATTTGGAAGAAAATTGCGGAAAAGCATTCACCGCAATGTAATACGAGAACAAATGTAGATGAATGTTAAGCGCATACAAAACATTATGGCTAATAATAATAACTCATATTTTTGAGAGAATAACATTACTGTCTTGCCGTGATAAACGCCCAACAGTCTCAACAAATGCCTCAGATCGGAATAAGCACTGTCATCCAAAATATAAAAACCTTGGCACTTTTCTTCAGTGATTTCCACTGCGTACGCGTTCTGAATACTATGATCTCGTGGGCCGATCGAGAAGAGGTCTCTAATGCGTCTCTTGCGGAAACCACCTGCAAGTGGACAGGAAAAACTCTTTATCTTCTTTGGACCTATTTATCATGACATCAGTCCGATTGATTGCACCTGGCATTCCTTTATTGCACAAATGGGACTCGATGTCATCTCTTTCCTCTTCATAACTTCCACGCTCAGGCTACTAATAAATTTCGCTGCTCTTTTTATTTCCACACACGAACCGACAAACGTTGAACCTGTATGCTACATTACGAAAACCTGCAGCTTCATTGCCAGCAAACCACAAAAAGAATATATGTTTTAATATCAGTATCTTCCCCATTCCCGCGTCCTGGTACTAATAAGAAACCAAATTTCTAAATTGTTCTGCCAGAAGCCGCCGCACCGAAAATTTTAGACAAATTCTAAATCTGACAAACGTGGCACAAAGTATTTCTTTTATTTTTATGTAAAAAAAAAAAAAAAAAAAAAAAAAAAAAAAAAAAAAAAAAAAAAAAAAAATCTGATTTCTGCCTTTTATTTCGGCAACATTGCGTTGAAATCGACGTCACTGGATACAAAGTCTGAATCTCTCTACATTTGAACAAATGTAATTTTGAACTCTGTCACCTTATACAGGTGATAGAAGAATAAATAAGACCGTACAATTACAGAAGAAACAGTAGACGACGTGTCCACACCTGAAATAACTTCCATTTTGGACAAGGGAGCGTCGTATATCCCCACAAGTAAAATGCGAGCTACACGCATGCGCGAATCTTGCAGTCAGAAAAATTTCATCGGGCTACTCGGCTCTGCTTGCTAGTAGCTCTTCGAACAGCTGGCACCCTACTTCAAATAGACAGATTCGGGGCCAAGCGATCTTCAAACGCGAACTTTCGTATTGCGCATGCGCGGTAGCCAGAAAGCAACTCTTCGAACGAAGCCACAGGAAGTTCGATTTTGAAGCAGTGTTGCCAACACGTGGAATTTGTCCCATATCGTGGGTCATTTTGACAATTAGTTTTCAGAAAGGGACAAAGGGATTTTTCCCCTCGCGAAAAGTGAAATGAATATGGAACATTTAGTTGGATGACCCATTCACAAAGCAATAAAAAATTACACATACTGGAAATGTATGCTTCCACTTATCTTCTTTATTTTCCTGTCCATCATAGAGCACAAAAACATTAATTATAAAATCGTTTTAAATTCTTCTGTTGAATTCCTCCATGGGACGTATGAGCCTCAGAGGTTGGCAAAAATGATTTGAAGTAGTTGCCCTTCGACAATCGACAGTGACTGGGAGCAGGGACTAGTGTTGCCAGAATAAAAAACGTTACATTCTTTGCGACTGCGAGAGTTCTCGAATTTCGCTACAATACTGAATATTGTTTATTAATATGGTCTACACAAATTATGACGATAAAAGCCATATTAACAACTTTAAACAAGTATACTGTGTACATTTCTAGCTAGGTAAGCAATTGGAAGATCAGCGACGTCAACGATGACACTGATGCCCCCGAAGAAAATGACTCATTCACAAGTCACTCTTAATATTAATAATAGGTAATTTTATGCAACTAGTGCTGTCCTCTTTATAAGTCGCTTGAACTTTCAAAGATATAAGGAATTAATTTGTAAGGGGGCATTGTTAACTGTAGGCGCAACATGTTTCTTGAACAATACTAACGATGGGGTTGCAAAAGTGTTCTATACGTGGTCTCCTTTACAGATGAACCACATCTCAACAAAATTCTCCCAGAAAGATGAAATCGACCATCCGCCTCCCCACAACAATTTCGCTGAAAACATTTAAGTATACTTTTCTCTCTGTTTTCTCATCTCACGCATGTTTATTCCTATATTCCCATTTGTTATTTATTGTTCAACAGCACTGTCTATTTAGTAACCATATGCCTTTAAAGTTACTGTATCGATATCACCAGTGGCGTATTTAGTTTTTCTTTTTTGGGGAGGGGGGGGCTATGCCTTTCATTTTACAATATCTCAAATTGATAGCTAATGTTATTGGTTCATTTTCGAATTTAATGCCTATAATTATACAAATAAAGTGTACCAGTGGTTTACATTTGTTTCATTAGAACACTAGTGACATAACGTGAGAGAAGAAAATTGAGATACTGCAAGCTGTACATAAAATTTACAATTCTCACATACATAAATGCCCTACGAGACAAAATTTTAGAACACTTTTTCTCTAAAAATTTAAAGTACCGTACAAAAGGGAGACTGCAGTCTCTTTGTTTAGCCATATCACTTATGACACTTTGGAATTCAATCTCTTCTTCTCCGCCCGAGCGAGATGGTGCAGTGGCAACACACTGGACTTGCATTCGGGAGGACGGCGGTTCAAATCCACCTCCCGTCATCCAGATTTAGGTTTTCCGTGATTTCCCTAAATCACTCCAGGCAAATGCCGCGATGGTTCCTTTCAAAAGGCACGGACGATTTCCTTCCCCAAAACTCTGAGCATTAGCTCTGTCTCTAATGACCAAGCTGTCGATGGGACATTAAACCTAAGCTTCCTTCCTTCTTCCTTATCTTCTCCTCGGCAAATTGTGATCATGGTGAGTAGCTCATCTGATTCCTCAGACAGATGGTTGTTCTGCCTGTGACGGAAAAAAATAAAGAGCTCACCCAATAAAATTACTAGTAATTTATTTTTTTCCATTTTCCCCTCCAAATGCAACTAAAATGCTTGTGTCACAGAGAGCATGAAAAAATGAATACATAATTGTACCCAATACTACAGATTTTATTCTCGGTTTTGTTCCTCATTTCCTGAGAGAGCTCCAAGTGCTCAAATTATTATAGGTAGTGAAAGCTGGCTAAATCCTGAGATAAGTTCAGCAGAAATTTTTACGAAGGGGCAAATGGTATTCAGAAAGGATAGATTGAATACTGGTGGTGGAGTGTTTATTGCTGTCGCAAGCGATTTATCTTGTAGCGAAGTTGAAGCAGAGAGTTCCCATGCTAGTCGATATGGGCATTACATACAGTTTGTCAAAACACTACCGTGGATGCATAAAAGTCATCATTTAGCATGGTGGCATTCCACTGAGGTTTCTTTGAGGAGATGTCCGTAAATAGCAGTCATCGCCTGCTGTTGTAGCTTTTGGGCGGTCAGAGTTAGGCAAGTCATCAACAATTCCTGTATCTCTGTACTCCCTCCATATTTGAACGTCGAAACATTTGGAAACTTCTCTTGATGGGACCCACTCTGACACAAAGTAACAATGCAGATACAATCAAACTTCGGAATCGACCTTCTAAGCAGTGTACTTCCTTCCTGATGTTATGACTGGAACTGGTTGGCTGTCTTACCCATTTCATCGCATTGGCACTGCTCGTATCTACATCTTTGTGTGGGTTGAGTGGCCTCTATGGACAATCTGAGGAATTTTCTTAGTGCAGCCTACACATTCAGTGTCAGTGTTCAGCAAACTTTGCAACACTTTATGTGTGTTAAAGCTAAGCACGGAACTGAGAAAAAAAATTAGGAAAGGTTTGAAATTATGTTGGAAGTCACTGTTGTTTCATGTTGAGCTAATTCGTGCTATGCATTTCTTCAGTCATAAAATTTGTTCTCAAACTGATTCTTATACACCAATGGGCTGAATGTTAAACAGTGTCACAATGTAGGATCTTTTACTTTAAGAATAAAGCATCCAGTTTTGGCCATTCACTTTAATATTTTTTTATTTTTCTTGTTAAGATATTAGCAAGAAATGATGCTCATCACATATCCAACAGTCATGAAAATGGAAACAAGCTTTTGGAAATATTTTCCTTCATCAGGTACAAGAGAAGGCGACAGAAGGGAAAGGTTATTCACAACTTAGGCCATGAGGAGGAGATTAGTGATTTCTGTAAATCAGAGGTACTAGGCCTATATGTCCAGCACTGAACAAGTGCTCATGGCTGAGGTTGTGAATAATTTTCGCTTCTGTTCCCTTTCTCTTCCCTCCTCTCGTACCTAATGAAGGAAAATATTTCAGAAAGTTTGTGTCCTATTTTTCATTGTCATTTTCATGTTTTTGTGTGACTGACAGTGGTACAGAACTACGTTAAGTACTGATCAGTCAGTCTATCTCTTTTCAAGAGTATTTTAGCATCTCAGTGGGGCATTTCCATCAGTGATCAATTATTTATCATATTTACAATTTTATGGTGTTTTTAAGAAGTATGGCATTAACTGACATTACACAACAAGTTATTTGATACGATTTTGCTATTAAGTTAGACTTTTTATCTTATTGATACCCCACCAATGAAAGTGAGCAAGAATTTCCACCGGGAAAGAATATTGCTTATAGTAAATTGAGATAATTCAAGCAGTGGCATTTAGACTTGGGTCATGTCCTATTACTTTCATGCCTATATCCTTGCTTCACAAAGTTTGGAAATTTGTTGAAACTTAGAAATGAAAGATTGCTTAGTGGACTTAAAAATATACTACATCACAAAAATTAAAAATATTTGTATAGAAAATAAACAAGATAAATCTTCATTGATTGCTCATGCTTATTTCCACTGGTGAAACCTAGTCACAAAGTCAAACTTTAAAACTGAATATTTTCAGATTGTGTGTTATGTAACCCCTTTAAAAAGTCCAAAAATTGTAAATATGTTAATTACACAATTATAAAGGTAACAAACAAAATAATATAGGTAATAATAAACTTTATACGAAAGTGAAGCACCAGGACAGCTGGGAAATTACAGTTAAAACATAACAGAAGCTGTCTACATATATGGTAAAACAAGTGCTTAAACATCCTGGTGGAATGACAGGGTAAAGACAGCAACTAAAGAAAGAAATGTGGTACAGAAGAAATTAGACTGAGAAAACAAAATAAGGTAGATGTAAGAAATGACACTAAAAGTGAATGTCTGTCTTGGGAATATCGGAACAAGAAGTTGGATGTTAAAAGGCTGATCCGGAATTAGAAGGATAAATACTGGGATGACTTCACCATCAAGTTACAAGACAATTGCCAAAGCAGTAAAAAACTGGTATGTAAGATAGTCAAGAATAAAAATGTGAGCACACTAACATCATTGCTCTGGAAACTGAGGAAGGGAAGCTATTGAGAACAGACTTCAAAATTAGGAATAAAATGAGGAACCATTTCAACTTTCTGTTGAATAGATATGTTGACAACAGTTATGATACTGATTATCCAGCTGAAGAAACACGAGAGGTTCTACAATCATTAACTTGGCTGGGAGGATGCTCTGAAAAAATATGCAAAACGGAAAGTCTGCAGAGTTTGATAACTCAGATATGATGAAGGCAGCCAGAACACCCGGCCTACAATATATCTACAGAGTCCTGTCAGTCATCTGGACAAACAAAAAAATTCCAGATGACTGGACAAAAGTAATCATCACTCCACTGTTTAAAAAAGGAGACCGAAAAATGTGTGGAAACTATAGGGGTATCACCCTGCTTTCACATATCCTAAAGCTGTTGGAAAAATTATAGAAATCAGACTTAGGAAGATAGTTGAACCCTTATTAAAAGAAGAACAGCTTGCTTTCAGGAAAGGGGACGTACTATAGATCTCATTTCTGTGGTAGATTTTAGCAGACAAATACTGGGAACATGGAAAGAACCTAATGATGGTGTTCTTGGACATTGTGAAGGCCTACAATAGTGTCCCTTGTAATAAAATATGGAAATGCCTGGAAGATCTAAAAGTGTTCAACTACTTGACTGATAGAGAGAAGATGCTGCATCGAACTTGTAATAGTAATGTCATCCTAACTAACAACTAATTTTCCTTTGAGGGGAAAATTTACCATCAAATCAGAGGTACAGCCATGGGCACTTGCATGGCACCCTCCTGTGCTAACCTGGTTATGGGCCAACTGGAGGAATCCTTCCTTGCATCCAACACTAAACATCTAGCCTGGTTCACATTCACCGCGATGATATTTTCAAGATATGGTCTCTGGACAGGACACCCTCCCTTCCTTCCTTCAAAACCTCAACTCCTTCTCCCCCATCCACTTCACCTGGTCTTCCTTAACCGACCATGCCACATTCCTGGATGTCAACCTCCACTGTCCATATTAAACCTACCAACCACCAACAGTACCTACATTTTGACAGTTGCCATCCCTTCCACATAAAAATATCCCTCCCTTAGAGCCTGGGCCCCAGTGGATGGCAAGGCATATCTGCAGTGACAAGAACTCCCTTTCTGAATATGCTGAGGATCTTACAAAGGCCTTCACAGACAGAAATTACCCCACAGACCTAGACCGCAAACAGATCTCCCTTGCCATATCCTCACGCATCCCAAATCCTTCTCCTAACAGCAGTAACCATCTACAAAAGAGCGCTCCCTTTGTCACCCAGTACTACCCTGGACTCAAACAACTGAAATGCACCCTTCGCCAAGGTTTTGATTATCTATCCTTGTGCCCATAAATAAAAGACATCCTGCCCAAGATCCCTCCCACCCCTCCTAAAGTGGTGTTTCGTCACCCTCCCAACCTCCACAACATCCTAGTTCATCCTTATGCCACCCCGAAACCCAGCCCACTGCCACAGGGATTATATACTTGTGGAAGACCCCACTGCAAGACCTGTTCAATCCACCCACCCAGCACATCCTATTCCAGTCCTGTCACAGGCTTATCCTACCCTATCAGAGGCCAGGCCACTTGTGAAAGCAGCCATGTAATTTACCAACTGTGCTGCAATCACTGTGCACCTTTCTATATTGGCATGACCACTAACCAGATTAGGATGAATGGCCACCGCCAAACTGTGGCCAAAAACAAGGTGGACCACCCTGTGGCCCAGCATGCAGCGGAGCGCATGCTTCATTTCAATGGGTGCTTCACAACCCGGGCCATCTGGATCCTCCCATCCTCCACCAGCTTTGTGTGTGTCTTTTGCATTTGCCTGTTGCAGCTCATCGCTGTGTCTTTGCGGTGAGTTGTAAACTGTCCTTATTACTATATTATTAATTCCAACCTGGACTTTCCATTATTATATAATGTCCAATTTGGAAATAGTCAGTCAGAATAGTTTGAGATGAAGATGTGAGTCCAGTATGGATGTGCTCTATCACCACTCTTGTTTATTATTGTAATTGACAGAATTCTAAAATCTTAAGGAAACTGCCAATGATTCAAGAGCATTGGTATTTGCAGATGATGGTGTAATATGGGAAGGGGGAGGGGGACAGAAAAAGAAGTGCAGAACAGACTGACTGCTTGGAACAATAAGTTTGAAGAATTTAACCTGAAAATCAGCAAGAGCAAGACTGTACAGGTGTCCATAAACAGAGAGGGAACAAGATCAAGCATCTACTTGGGGGGAAAAATTGAATGTTTTCCACTTCCAGTACCTTGGAAGTATTTTCTCCAAGGACAAGACAATCCAACAAGAAATCCTAAACAGGACATAAAAAGCATTGAATTTTACATGCAAGTTCGGAACCTGCTCTGGGACAAAATACTACCCCAGACAGAAAAAGTTAACTTTCACACTTACTTTGACCCAATCTTTATGTATGGCATGGAAACTTGTACATTGTTAAAAATAATTACAGCAGAATCCAAGCAACAGAAATGAGGTTTATCACGACTATGAACCAAAGTACCAGGAAAGACAAGATCAGAAATGAGGTACATAGCGAAACTGCAGGTAGAGTGCACAGAGGATAAATTGGCTGGCAGATGGCTGGGCAAGCATGGGGAAAGCGGCTGGAGCAATAAGCGAGCACTGGAGAGGAAGTGCCCAGCTCACTGGCCAGCAGGCGGAAGTGGACTGACACAGCCTTCAGTGCCGAACAAAGAAATGAACTCGCCCGGCGCTGTGGACGAAAACTCGTTTCTGCGCATCGTCCACCTTATCCTATGCGGACTCTATCAGGGTTCCTATTGCTAACATCCTGGGGAAATAAAGACTGCAGTGGTATGGTCATGTAATGAAAATGGATAGTACTATAAATATTTCAGAATGGATGTGGGTGGAAGAAGACCAAGAGGAAAGCAAAGGAGATGATGGATACAATTTGAATAACAGTTTTAATTGGGGCAATGTCCAAGACCAAGTGCTATATCAATATTGGGAGAAAGGAAGAGTACTTATTAGACACACCCTCGAAACTGGAGATCGATAATGATGATGATGAACATAACTACAAACACTTAAGTTGTTTATTAATATTTTATATATTCTTAACATAATGCCAGTTGGAACAGTAGGCTATTCGATCAAAGAAATATATGTGTATGTCTGTAGTCATTGTCTGTTTTTATTTAGCCTACTGGCCACTGGTTTCAGTGCACACTACCATCCTGAGCCAACACCTGACACAGTCATCATGCTCATTTCACAAGGACTTGACATATCTAATGGGGAAATGATCAAGATGACTGTGTGCTAAGGAATGTCCTAAGGATGGTACTGTACACTGAGTGTCATCACAGCATGACCTCGCACACCTACATAATTTCATGGAAAAATGTATAAAGGCACATTTCATACCTGCTTCAAGCTAGTGTGAAGCTAATCTCTTAGTAAAATTTCTCTCTGCTCATCCACACAGTAATAATTAAAAGCAGCAGTGAAGGAAGATCATGATAGACTGAAAAGGCACTGTATTATTGGAACCATTTCATTGAGTACTAGGATTGGCTGGTTTCTCTAAATTTGATTTCCATAGTAATCTATTGGTATTGGAGTTGCTCGTACCTGCTTGGTCTTTAGTGCCTGGATAAAATTCTTGCCACTGATGTTTCTTTCTCTTTTAGCTATCCCTTAGGCTATTTTTTCCAAAAGAATATACATATATACAGCAAGTGTATATGTTTATAGAGGAAACAATACATTACAGACAACTTAAATACTATGCTAAAGAAAGTGTGGCATTTTTTGTACCTTGAATTTTGAAATTTATCATAACAAACAAATAAATAATTGAACTGCAGCTATTAAAATGCTGAATGAGAAATATTAGGGTAACATTCATTCATAAAACTGTATGTAAATACTTTCATATTGGTGCTTTGGGTACTAGGCAACTGACCCCAAACCTTGTGTCGAATGCAGAAAGGTGGGAAAGGACACATGAGAGGCAGCTGAGCCAACTGGTGAGTGGGGAAGGGAGGTGGAAAGCATGAGTCAGGCCTGTCTGACATTTCTCTCTTTGCTTAGGCAAGGAGCTAAGTGAAGCAAGGGAAAAAGGTTGGTGGTGTCAATGCCACTGCAGTTTTCGTTGTCAGGGGATGAGTACTGGTCCATGAAGGGTGGGAAAACAGGTCTGTCAATGGCAGGATGCACCCAAGGAGGGTTGAGGGGGGAGATGCAGTAAGATGTCACGTGGATACTGACAGCTTCGAGTGGCATTGTGTGCCTTTGTGGAAGAACAGTGGAAACTGAGCCTGATCGACTCCAGTCTGTTACTCAAAATTATGTTGTGCCCAATCTGTTTGCTATAATGCTGCAAAAATACTCAGGATAAAATTACAACACAGAATTTCATTTTAGCTAATATACAGAAAAATAAAAACAATAAACAAAAGCAACTGATTAATGTTGAACCAACAAAGTTTAAAATTACAGCTTTTATTACTAGTACAGTTTTTATTGCTAAACACAACATAACAAAAATCAACATATAATTCTGTTGTTGCAGTGAAGAAAATGTATCACTAAGTTTTCAGATAGTCAATGACACTCATACCATCAATTACAATGGAAATTCAGAATGTGAAATGGTATGACAAGATGACTACAGGATAGAACAGCCAGGTATATTCCTATCCTATAATGTCCTAGTCCTACGATTACAACATCAGAAAGTTAATATTCAAGTCATTGACACAGTTCTGTCAAAGCATGTTACCCATGCAATTTTTAAAATCCATATTTTCAATACCAGGAGGATTGCATTGTTCTACAGCATGATCTTCATGGTTCTTGCATAACTCATGGAGATATATAACCTGAAACATATTATTAATGATGTTGATTATTTAGTTTTCTGTATACTCTATGATTAATTCTTAGACAATGATCTGCTTGATTTGTGAGACATTCTAAATGTATATTTTTCCATTTCACGTACAAAATAAAGCAGCTAAGACAGGCCATTTAAAATATATCCAGAATGGTCTACATTAGTGCATGTATTTTTATATGTGCAAACGTAGGCTTCCGCGGTAGTTGTCACTATCAATAAAATTCTTCTGGGTATTATACCGCGTCGTCATTTTGTAAACTTTGCCGACGTTTTGGCCACTATTGCAGGTGGCCTTCATCAGGGTCTGTGTCTGACTGTGTCTGTCTGTGTCTGACTGTGTCAGACACAGACCCTGATGAAGGCCACCTGCAATAGTGGCCGAAACGTCGGCAAAGTTTACAAAATGATGACGCGGTGTAATACCCAGAAGAATTTTATTGATACTTTTATATGTGTTTATCAGTGACAATAACATTTCCCCTTGATGTAATTAACAGCCATTTATTCTGTCTCATAACTGTATACTTTTCTTGAAGAAATTTTGGTTTTGATGCAGTAAATACACTAAAGTGCAGCTTTTGCTAAGTTACCAAAGTAAACAATGTGGCATATTTTCTCAAATATCCAAAAATATGATAATATTAACAAGCAATTGAAATCCCAGGAAGGATTCAACAATATGTTTGAGTATAGGCTGCTACTCACCACAGAGATGACCCAATGAACCACAGAAAGGCACACATAACAGATTACAACTAACTACACAGCTTTCGGCCACTGCGGCCTTCATCAGATCTAGCTGCTGAAGCCAGATTCATATAATTGCTTCAGTTATGACACCATTGAACTATATACTTCAGTGACATTCATATCATGTATGCAATATGGGAAATGTTCTAACAGGAGAAAATGTCCTAAAACTATCTGTCCTATTGAACTAATTAAGTAAACCTTAACTCAGGCACAGTTTATCTGTTTATTATTGTGATTGCCACATTACCAGTGAGTGCTGTAGTTGTGAGCTAAGTTGCAGGCTGAAAAGTGATTCTGGACATGATTTCCCATGCTGAATCTACAAAGTCAGATGAGCATTTAGACTACTTTATATTGCCAGAATAATTAATCTATCGCTCTCCAAATGTTCTGTTAATAAGGTCTGTAATTACCAGTGCATAATGTAAGGGACATCCATCATCTTGGTACCACATGGGATGCCTTATGCCTAGAGAAATGGTCTTCCAATAAGTGTAGTACGGTAGCATATTTGTTAAGAATTGTAGAAGTAGGTTGAGGAAGATAAACACAAATAAAATAAAAACAGGTAAATAGGTCACTTCTTGGAAAGCCTTCACCACAGGATAGGATTAAGCTTGCTTTTATTCACTTCTTAAAGTCACTGTGGATTTTCTACTAATCATATTGGAACACTTTCGCTCCCATAGTTTGAAAAAGATTCTTCAGTTGTAAAATTTATTCACCTGTACTTTCAGTATTGTGCCTGAAGTAGGTACATTAGCTGCATGCTGTAGTTTTAGGCATTTTTCTTCGTCTGCTAAGTTTCCATCCTAAATACATGTACTTTTCTCACCACTTGGCCTGGCTTTTGAAGCACTGTTTCTGCATTTCATTGGCCAGTTTGGTAGTTAAGGTAGAATGTATAGGATTTTGGGTTGCTTTGAAATGCTTGCATAGGTTCATTAGGTCTTCTTTGTCCTTTCTCCAGTATGGATGCATACCAGGCCCTAACTCTTAAGGGAATAGGTTACGTGCCACGAGCACTGAGTGATGATGGGTAGGGGCACTACATAAATAGTGTGTGGAGAAATTGAGAATTTGTCTGACAGGAGGCGAGCAGGGTTAGCCATCGTATCCGTAGTGATTGCTATGTCCTCAAGTGTAGTGGTCAGCGTGACTGGCTTGTAAGCAAGAGGATTCTGATGCAAACCCCGGCTGGGATTCACAGTTTTTTGCTTTATGCTAGATTAGATGGGACCTTGTGGAATATCTTACAATCAGAGTTCATAATTCCATTCTGAAATCTGGACATGATAGCAAAGTCTATGGCAAAATATTTGTGTCTAATTTGTAACTGTTTATTTACATTAGAGGCATTGCCAGAAAATTATTACATAACCCAGCAGTAAATGAAAAACTGTGAAATAAGCCAACGCTGTCATCTGTAAGTCCACTCAAATTGGGATGCTTAGATGATCATACATAATATACTAAACTGACCTTCCTATTTAGTTTAACTATTTTAACTTGTTATCCAATATCCACATAGAATTTTAAATGAAATTACAACAATTTGACTGTTTTGGTTAATTTGTAGCAACACTCTTGATTTCATGTGAGTAGTTATCTTCAAGTGACTTACTCAAGTTTAAAATTGTCTAATATGCTGAAACTACATGTCATCATTACATCAATATAAGATTGGTTTTGTGAACCGGTTATCAACTTATAACAGCTATCAAAAATTGAAAATACATTGTGTTGCTGTATCAATGTGCAGGACCAAAACAGGTTAGAAAAATAAATTGTGTTCTTTAGAATGCCCCTTCTTGGCTTATGACCACACATATGAGGACATTGCAAAGGATAAATTTTATTTTTCGAAAATGTTTCAATCCTCCACATTGATACAGCAACACAATGTTTCTCAGTTTTTGATGATTTTTATAAATTGGTGACTGGTTCTCTAAACCAAACCTTATTTATGTGATGATGACATTCAGTTTACCCATATTAGATGATTTTAAACTTGAATGTGACACTCAGAAATGACTACAAGATCAAAATCATGATTAAATAGAACATTCAAATGGCAGCAAATCCATTAACAAAATAATTGTTGTTTGTGTGTAATTGCATAATATGTGACTTTGTGAGATTCAGGCTTAAAATTACCAGCTTTTTAACCACCTATAAGCCTATTCAGCAGTCCTTCGCGTGATCCCCCTTGCACATTGAAGTTGCCTTGTTCATGTGGAGTATTTTACATTATCAGTTGCTTTTCTTATTGACATATTCTTCGTCGCACACTTCCCATTTTTCTTCAAATTTTTAAAATAAAATTTGCAAAGGCAAATAATGAGAGCTTGGTATAAACAGGATAAATTCTAGCATATAACGACACCAATGCTCTAAATTGGTGATGTAACATTTGTAATAAACTAAAACCATATCCACTTTTGCAATTTTTATATAAGTACAAATAAACATATCAAAAATGTGTTGCATCATCACAATTCTAGGGTTTCATGACCCTTTACATAAAAATGGAACAGCGATATACAAATACAATATTTCAGTTACCTTTCTTGATCATGAAAAGAGAAACTGACAAGTTGTACAACAGTAACCTAGACATCCTGAATTTTGTTGCAGATACTAACTTACACCAGTACCCCTAATACACATCCTCTTCCATTGATGCATGCCTGTATTCATAGAGGCACACTGTCCACTAAATCAATAAAGGACTGGTAGACCACTCCCATGAACCACAGACATTGTCGAGGTCGGGTGGTTGCGTGCCTCAACGATACAGATAGCCGTATTGTAGGTACAACCACAGCGGAGGGGTATCTGTGGAGAGGCCAGACAAATGTGTGGATCCTGAAGAGGGGCAGCAGCCTTTTCAGTAGTTACAGGGGCAACAGTCTGGATGATTGACTGAGCTGGCCTTGTAACATCAGCTAATGTGGCTTTGCCACACAGTTACTGCGAACGGCTGAAAGCAAGGGGAAACTACAGCCATTACTTTTCCCGAGGACACACAGCTCTACTGTATGAACATATGATGATGGCATCCTCTCGGGTAAAATATTCCGGAGGTAAAATAGTCCCCCATTCGGATCTCCGGGCGGGGATTACTCAGGAGAATGTGATCATCAGGAAAGACAACACTGGCATTCTACAGATCGGAGTGTGGAATGTTAGATCCCTTAATCGGGTAGGGAAGCTAGAAAATTTAAAAAGGGAAATGGATAGTTTGAAGTTAGATATAGTGTAGATTACAGTAAGCAGACTCAGACAGATGTAGGTTGCCATTCTTATGTAGAGATGAAGAGGCATGCTCAGGATAGGGTATTGTGGAGAGTTGCATCAAACCAGTCTCCGGACTGAAGGCCACAGCACACAACACAGACCAGATTGTCTCAGTCCTCAATACTTTCACCGTAGACCTCAAAGATTGGTTGGTGGTATCATCCAGTGGTCATCAGGCATGTTCAATGAGGTTCAAGTCTGAAGAACATGCTGGCCATTCTAATATTGCAATGTCATTATCACGAAGGAACTCATTCTCAAGACATGCACGATGAGCATGAGAATTGTTGTTCATTTGACACTGTTAATTACTAGTTATACTGATACCTACCTAAACGTGCACACATGGACAAATATGAACCAGCACTGAGAATGTTAATTCTAATCAACTTTATTTCTATTTAAATCAGCTACAATGTCATCATAAATATTGTATTTAAATAAAATTTGAGCATTTTTAAATTACATACTACAAATCATTTTGATTGACTTTATCAAAGTTTATGTTCTTACCTATCCGCCAATCTTAAAGACAGCTTTGGCAATTAGTCCCTTCTTCAACTCTGAAAAAGCATCTTTGTGTTGTTTCAGTGAAAATACTTTTACTCCAAGTTTTTCATAATCCGTATATCTGGAACAAATCAATATATTTTAGTATTACACACAGAAAATTCAGGTATCATGGCTTCAACTTGGTGATTCTTCCACATTAGTGCTATCCAATTTTTTATTTTATTTATTTGCATAGTCCTTATCTACGTTTACAGACAAGTCCTGCAAACAACTGTGTAATGCATGGCAAAGGATTCTTACCATTATACTACATGTCAATTTTTCCCCATTTTCATTCATGTTAAGGAAGAATCACTAGTTGTATGCCTTCTTTCAATGTTCTAAAATGGTTTGAATAATGGGTATATAAGCAATCTCCTTTGTAGACTACCACATTTTCTTGATATACTGTTAGTATATTAAGATTAAATGGATCAACAGTATGAGTATCTGACTCGATATCACTAATACAGAAATTACAGAACCGTAGAAGAATGCATAGACACTGTCTACAGGAAAATAAAAGAGATATTTGGAGACAAGAAAAGCAGTTGTATCTCAGACAGAAAACCGGTACTAAGCAAAGAGGGGAAAGCTGTAGGAAATAAACTTGAAAGCAGTATTCTAGAAATGGAAGACAAAGTGGAGGAAGATGAGATAGGAGATATGATACTGCGAGAAGAATTTGACAGAGTGCTGAAGGACTTGAGTCGAAACAAGGCCCCTGTAGTAGATGATATTCCGTTTGAACTGCTGATATCGTTAGGACAACCAGTCATGAAAAAATTGTATCACCTGGTATGCAAGATGTATGAGACAGAGGAAATACCCTCCAACTTCAAGAAGAATATTGTAATTCCAATTCCAAAGAGAGCAAGTGCGGACAAGTGGAAAAATTACACTACTATCAGTTTAATAAGTCATGGTTGCAAAATACTAACACGAATTATTTACAGACGAATGGAAAAACTTGTGGAATCCGACCTCAGGGAAGATCAGTTTGGATTTAGGAGAAATGTAGGAACACGGGAGACAATACTCACATTACGACTTATCTTAGAAGATAGGCTAAGGAAAGGGAAACCTACGTTTTTAGCGTTTGTCGATTTTGAGAAAGCTTTTGACAATGTCGACTGGAATACACTCTTCCAAATTCTGAAGGTATCAAGGGTAAAATATAGGGAGTGAAGAGTTATATTCAACCTATACAAAAACCAGACAGCGGTTGTTAGAGTTGAAGGGTAAGAAAGGGATGCAGAGGTTGGGAAGGGAGTATGACCTGGTTGTAGCCTTTCCCCAATGTTGTTCAATCTGTACATTGAACAGGCAGTAAAGGAATGGAAAGAGAAATATGGAGAGGGCATTAAAGTGCAGGGAGAAGAAATAAAAACATTGCAGTTTGCCAATGACATAGTAATTCTGTCAGAATCTGCAAAAGACCTGGAAGAGCAATTGAATGGAATGGGAAGAAAAGCATTTCTGAAGAAGAGAAATTTGCTGACATCCAATATTAATTTAAATGTTAGGAAGTCCTTTCTGAAAGCATTTGTCTGGAGTGTAGCATTGTATAGCAGTGAATCGTGGACGATAAGGAGTTCAGATAAAAAGATGATAGAAGCGTTTGATATGTGGTGCTACAGACGAATGATGTAAATTAGATGGGTAGATTGCGTAACTAATGAGAAGGTGCTTAACCGAATCAGGGAGAAAAGGAGTTTCTGGCATATCCTGACCAAGAGAAGGGATAGATTGGTTGGACACATTCTGAAACATCAAGGAATTGTCAACTTAGCATTAGAAGGAAGCGTGTGGGGTAAAAATCGTAGAGGAAGACCGAGGGACAAATATAGTAAGCAGATTCAAAAGAAGAGACTTGCACAGGACAGGGTAATGTGGAGAGCTGCATCAAACCAGTCTGCAGACTGAAGACCACAACAACAACAAGAATAACCTTCTTTACTTTTTATAAATAAAATATAACCTGGTGTATATAAAAATTTTGTATAGGAAAAATATTTCTGATTTATGGAATTGAAATCAATGTGGCTATACTT
The DNA here is from genome assembly GCA_026315105.1 of Locusta migratoria. Classification (NCBI taxonomy): domain Eukaryota; kingdom Metazoa; phylum Arthropoda; class Insecta; order Orthoptera; family Acrididae; genus Locusta; species Locusta migratoria. The sequence goes on from CM048751.1 coordinate 122,303,890, forward strand.
CCACTCTAAGTGATTGCTGTTTGTATAGCTATTCTGAGAATTCTTTCAATGTGCTAGCAATTATTACTTTTACAATTAGATTAATAATGAAAAGAGCCTGACTGACAGAATTTTTGCAGGTAGTAACAGCACTGTCAGCATAATAACAAAATACACTGACTTACCAAATGTCATGGCATGTTGGAGCACAGAAGGTGTAGGAACATTGTTTGTGCATCGCATGTCTCTTATGCCAGCTGCACTTGTAAAGGAGATCTCCTAAAATGTGGTTGTGCAAGTGATTTGTGTAACATGTAATGTCATTGTGAACTGACCCTATTTGAACAGGTTATGGAAGTCAGTGCCCTATGGGTGGGAACTTTGATATCGGCAGTAGTGCAGGAATTTGGCTCAGTTTAGATTGGATTAGATGTTTGTTCCATAGATCCGTATTGAGGAGATCCTTGTGGAAGATATTACATGCTAAAATAATAATGCTAATAGTATGAATACATCCATCGTTTGGTTCTATTCAAAATTTCTTCAATGGAATAGAAGGAATTGGCCACTATTAGTCTTTCAGACTCCTCTTTAAACTAATCTTCATTTGTAGCTAGTAGCTACATTTTTTATGGTTGCTGTCAAATTATTGAAAAAGTGGTTCCCAAGTAGTGGTTTTAAATCCTTGTGTAGATTGTTTTTGTTCCTAGTATTGCATGTATGAACTGAGATGTTTGTTGGAAAAAAATGATATGTTCATTATGACAAATTTCTGAGAGGTAGTAGTTAGTATACCCAGTTCTTTGAAGAGTTTTCTACAGGGTGACCATGAATTTTCTTCACAGATAATACATATTACACACTTTTGGACTCAGAAAACGTTTACTTGATTTTAAGAGTTACACCAAAATATTATACCATTTGACGTTATGGAATGAAAGTAAGCAAAGTATTCAAGGTTTTTTTTTTTTTTTTTTTTTTTTTTTTTTTTTTTTTTTTTATTTTGCCTACATCTGATAACGCTTGAATTGCAAATAAAGATTTATAAACGCATTTAAGCAGTTATGTGGAGTGCTCATCCCAACTGAATTTATTATCAAGTTGTAATACCAGGAATTTAATACTGCCAACCTCTTCTATCTGCTCTTATTCATACTTCATGCATATGCTATATGTAAACATCTTACCTGTGCTAAACTGCACCTAGTGAGTCTTTACAAAGTTTAATATCAATGAGTTGGCTTTAAACCATTTATTAATGTCCAAGAAAATGTCATGCTCGACATGCGACATTCAACAGTGCTCAGGGTGTTTCGTGAGTACTTGATTGAAGGTGTTACAGTCTACAACTTGCTCAAAGCCACTGTGCCAAGATTCCATAGTGGTTAGTACAACTCCCTAGTGAGCAGGATTCAAATCTGAACCTTGGCACAAATTTTCATGTGATGCTTTAGTCTGAATAAATACATCGTATTTCCATTCACTTATGATATTGACATCATTTTTTAAGAGGCTCTGTATGAGAATAAGAGAAAGTAATTTTTGGAGGATAGATAACAACCCACTTGAAAAGAGGGTTGCTGAGCTGCCAACAGGCACAAAAGATATACAATCACATTCACACAACTTAAATCTTTGTCCACAGCCATCATCATGAAAAAACAAACACATACATTCACACAATCACTCAGACAACTATACAGACACAACCACCAACTCTGACCACTCCAGCAACACAAGCATCTTGACTGTGATTGAGCAGGGGAGTGGAGGGGGAATTATGCCAGAAAGGGTGGGGATGAAAAGTTCTGCATTGCCTGACGGATTGTAAAGACTCTGAGAAGCATTAATCTGAGTTGCAGCATTGAAAACAATGAATGCAAAGTGCAGAAGAGGATAAAAGGGAGGTACATAGGAGTGGAGGGGGGGATTTAAAACGGTAAAAATAATAATAAAAAATTTTTAAAAAGTTGTTAAGTGTGTGTAGTTTTCTGGGTGATTGTGTGAATGTACACTCTTTGACAAAAAACCTGGCCGCCGGCCGGCCGCCGCTGAGCCTAAGTCCGAGCCGATCGCGACATAGGGCAATAAAAGTGGCCGCGCTGATTCGCATTAAGTCCAGCTATCTGCACAATCTGGCAACACTGCAGACTGCGGGAGTTCATACAGTACTTCTTGTGTGCAGTTAGAAGATAGCTGGGTCAGCTCCCTCCTTGGTCTTGCGGTGAAGTGCGCGACTTGCATGTTCAGTATTAGCGATCGAAACCGACTGTTGACAAAAATTTTTAATTCACGTCACTCGTTCATGCTCATGCCCCATGTGTAAGGGAAGCATGTGCGTAACGTATTTCATTTTTTGGTACACTGGTAATAACATTTCGGCCCAATAACATTGCTGGCTCTGGCCGCAGCACTTGGCAGAGCTCTCCGCGGCCCATATACCTCGCTGGCAGCAGCGGTGGCGGCGCTACACAGCGCTGCCTCGCCCTCTGCCCACAGCGCCTGCCGCCGCTCATCGCCCTGGATGCGTAAAATGCTGTAGTGTTGCTAAGTGGTGATCCACAAAAAGGGTTGCGATTCGTATTTCACACAGGATATAACGAAGCAGACCACCTATTTTGAATGATGAACATACATTAGAGAGGCAAAAAATTGTCATTGTCCAATCCAATGGCACTCTCTGATGGTTAACACTGATTTGTGGTTTAAATATCGATCCTTTTTCTTTCAGAAAAGCCTTTCATGTAACTTGTTATTGTCATCAGTTCATATGTTTTCATCAAGACACAATATGTAGCTCACTAAAATGTTTTAGTGTCGTTGTTTCACTCCGTACGGTAAATGTATGAGCTAAATTATACGAATACGTTTCAGTGCACATTCTAAAGCAACACAGGCACACTGCAAGGTTCGTGTCTTCATGTCTCATTTCTACAGGAGATATTTCACATCAATGGAGGTGAATTCGAATTTGTTCGAAGGCGTTTGTATGGTGAAGCAAAGAAGACATCTAATACTATTTCCATAATTTGAAATCGACCTTTTTGAAAGACTTATTGTATAAAGCTTTTCTTATGATTCCGTTAAAGAGTTTCTTCTTGCAATCTGCAGCGTATAAAGTAAAATAAAATGAAATTAACTTCCATCCCCAAACGCACTTTTTCCAACCAGGATTAGAACTGCCGTCTCACAACAGGCTTGGATCACAAGACACAAGCAGAACCACACAGCCAACCACACACTGCCGCATACTCCCCTCAGTCTTTCACATATTCAATGCTTAGCCTCTAACGCATCGCGAAAGAACCTGAAAGTCACCTACACAAGTAACTACATTCCTTGAGTGCGAAAGTTAAATTTCTGTCTCTCATTTCACGTCGCCATTACAAATCATTAGTCATGAAAGTAGAAAAGGAATTTCAAGTGAACTTAGTGAGACAATTCAGGACCACTTGAGGAAGTAACTGCACTGTCACAGTGTTGCCAAATATCAGCAACGATGTTGCCAGTTCTTAGCTGTACTAGGAAGACCTGTGTAGCGATAAGCGACGCGAAATCGCGCTAGTCTCATGCGGGCTTCTAGAGGGGAGTCGCGCATTTCGGTTAATATGCAGCGCTATCTCCTGACAGATTCTGTCGTCACATTTACGATGCAGATATTAAATTCTTCCAATGAGGCCGAAACTAGCGTTTAAATTTTTTGTAGCTTTACATCATTATGATATTTCAGCAAATGACTAGAGAAGTTAAAAATACTGATATTGTGCTTGCAACATACGGCAGGTCAAAGTCTGAGATATATAAACTTCCATCACGATTTCAGTTTCACCCCCCTCCCCCCCCAAAAAAAAAAGACTAAAACAATTACTTTGTTAGACATCTACAAAAGCAATTTTTTATGAGTTACTGGAAATGAACGTTGCATCATCCGTCACTAAACAGTAAGGTATCAAACACTTCGCATCTTGAAAGCGACAGCCCACAATATTCTCAATCCTACTAGCATCTGGCCTCAACTGGCTTGCATTGAGAAGAAATGATGATGAATTGATAACTTACCCTCATCAACTTTCAGTGAGAGCTTTTTGTAACAAAACGAAAAAGTAATGCGAACCATCATTTTCTCCAATGATACTATGCACTGATGTCCGAAGATGGACTGTATCTATGTTGAGTCTTGCCAAACGCGTCTCACATTCAAGGAATATTACCTAAATGAATTTAGTCCTCATGAAGCTGTAACAAAACAGAGAATCTGGGTGGTTGTTCATATTTGTATTACCTTGCCGTAATACGTGATGCAAAGATGAGCAAAATACAAATCCATCATCTATCGGTTTCTTCGATTCTTTAGACAGTTTTCTTTGGTTTGTACTCCTTCACTTCGTCGGCTATCTACTGGTTTAATTGAAAATACAGTAATCAAAATTACGCGACTATTTGTTCCACATTTTAATGTCCTACGTTTTTACTCTGAATGACAGTGATGATTTCTGTTGGACTGGTTCCAAATATCTGAGCCTAATTAATGAAATTTTATTCCCATGACAGATGAAAGCAATTAGAACCTTGTGTCTCTAAAATGAATCTTCATATGAAAAAACTTAACACCTGAATATGGGCCTTTAAAAACGTGAAAACGGTCTTGGACCTGTAAAGCAACATTCTTAATAAAAAAAACAGCTGACACGGCTTCAGTATTTATTATTTACTTTATGGGATGTCTACATTTGAAGTGATTTCCAAATAAGTTGTTCTATCTATATTTAAAATTTTACCATCATTTTAGAATAATTGATAAATTCATTTAAGAAAATGTTGTTTCGTTTTGTTTCTGATGTCACTTGATATTCTTGAAGTAGGTGGCTACAGCATCTGCTAATAAATTAAAGACGTAACGAGATGAAATGATGAGATCCAGCTTTTGAAACAAAACGGCCCCGATTTCTAAATTGGCTAGGTTTTCAGAAAGTGACTATTATACAGCTAGACATTACTGCTATAAACCCTACGTCATTTATTTACTCACAGCTGAGGCAGATTGCTCGCAACGTGAAAGAGAGTAGGAGTAGTTAATGTATGAAACGACCTTCTTGAACACAAATTCAGTTAACTACTACAACAAGCATATTATGATGTTAATTTTTCAAAATATTTAATGTAGGTGACAAGAAAATGTCAACTGACTGCAGAATTACATATCAGACTCACATCTACATGATGCCGAAGTTGCGAAACAGTAGGCCCTACTACGACGTTGGAAAATCTTGATTACATTGGTGGCCTGATGAACGAGCTTTTGTATCTGGTGTCCTGCATATTAGGATCCGGATCCGTAATTCCACTAAGGCTCGAGATACTGTGCTCTCCAAATTGCACATATGTCACGTGGCCAGCTATTTTAAAAAAATCAATGAATACCTCATTGAGCGTATTACCAGTTTTATTTCTCGGTTTATGGTTGATTCATATGCAGGACTTATCGTTATGTTTACTGTACTCCATTAACTAACAATAAGACTCACAATTTGTCGCAGAAAAGTCTTCCTAAATACCCAAATTTGTCCAGTTTCCTTCGAGTTTGCTTCCTAATAAAATAAAATGTCCACAGGCCAATATGGAAATTACAAGCGACCTGTTATTGACAGAACATCTTGCTACGATAAATAGCGTTCCATTTGAATTTGAATTTTTTGAGCACGTTCTTTGATGAGGTGCTCAATGGATTCCGGACCTGTCTTTGTTGCCTGCCTCGTTGATTTCATAAAATGTTACGTAGTCTCATGGCCGGATGCGATTTAAACATAGTTTTAATTGCAACGTGTTCATTACAGTGCGGTGATAGGTTTCAAAGTACAAACTTAATGGCGACTTTTAGGTGCCAGGTATATCACGTCGATAGATTGTCATTCGATCGGTGTCGTCGCAGACAGCGGACGACATTAATTTACTATACATTGCAATGTTCAATGCAATTCGTGAATTTCATTTATTTCTTATGTTAAAGTCAAAACGCGTAAGTTCCAAGAGGTCTACCGAATATCTGTTAGGCTCCTTTTGATGGCTTCCTCTGTTCAGAACGAAAACTATCCCTCCAACAGGCGCGCTCCGCCTTCTCCGTTTCCAGACGCGCGCGCGTTCGCTCGCTCGTTGTGCCGCATTTACCAAAACGACCGTGGCTGCCCCCACCGCGTCATACCTTTTATCGACTTCAGAACATTAATGAAATAAATTACCCTTCACGTTGGTGGCCACTAAACGCTACTGTTAGCATTACTCATGATGCAAGAACACTTTATGTTCCAGTGTTACTATGATGTCTGACATAGCTATTAAAAATTCGAAAATTTATTGGAACTATCCTTAACGCGGTAGCAATTATCGAGTGGACAAAAGTTACTTTATATGTCTTAGTCTATTTTAAAACCACGTTTCCTTGCATTTTCCATCTGAATGATTATTTTACACTTTTCAAATTTTGTATGTGTGAAATTTTTCATTCAGTTTCAACTGTTTTTATGATAATACAACAGAGACATTCGATACATTTGTTTTATTTCTATTTCACCAGACCCCTCTCATGTGTTAGTCATGAAGAGATCGCGAAGGTAAAAGATAGAGCGATATGAACTCACACTAAGTCTTACCAGAAATAGTTTTAACGGCGTACCATTCGCGACTGGAAGAGAAACAGGCGGAAACAGCAGTTGTATAAAATTGCCCTCCACCACACACCAATTAAGAAATGGCGTCAATGAAGCAGTGTCAACCAGTTCTAAGTTAAGTTGAAAGTTCAAGGTCTCTTGTTCAGAGGGAAGTTAGTTTGAAATGATCTGCAAAATTTGTACCAACACACGGAAACATGAACAAAGTAAGCTCTATTGCACACGAGACACGAAAGGAATAAGGAAGGTTACGATTTAACGTCCCCTCGACAAGGGGGTCATTAAAGCGAAGCAGAAGTTCGGATTGTCATGATATGGATGTGGAAGGAAATCGGCCGTGCCCTGCCGCAAGGACCATTCCAGCATTTGGCTAGACTGATTCAGGAAAATCAAGGAAAACTCAAATCCAAATGGCCGAAGGCCAGTTCGATGCGTCGTGCAGCCGAATATGAGTCCCGTGTGTTACCACTGCACCAACTCGCTCCGTAGCAAAAACGAATGCGAGTAAATATTGCATTATCACGCGGTTCTGAGTTAATGTTAATTAAGTTTCTCGCCTATCATTAGTATAAAATCAATTGTAAAATTTGTAACAAAAACACAATAGACAATAAAGCAACCTAATAATCACGTGTTACAACGATTAAAATTGATCGATGAATTGTGCCATGGTTTAGAACAATATTATGGAAAGCAATTGCACTGTTGCTTATTAAAAGATAGTAAATAAAAGTATTGACGTATCTCTTATTCATTGATTTTGAACAGATGCCCTAGGTTGCGCAAGGCTGTAATTTTACCGCTATCATAAAAATTAAATGGACTGAGTACAAAATTTGTAAATAAATTTGATCCAAATTATCATTATGAATGAAGTTAATAAATGAGCAATCCTTGAATGTCCTCTGTCTACGTATGGTTTTCAAATTCAGGGTGTTAAAAGAAGTGTTCCAGATTTTCAGAGGAATTTAACAGATGAAACAAGACTAAAATGAACGTTATACATTAGCTCTAAGTCGCTTATATTAATGGATATAAGAACTTGTTAATCTTCAATATTGTGAAACATATTGAACAAACAAATATAACGGTAATACAAAATACAAACTCAGAGATCAACTTGAAATAAAAACTAATGGTACTAACAATAATAAAGCACAGCAGTTCAAACACTTCACGAGGAGAATTATAGAGAAAATATGTGTTTAACGATATTAAGGAGATGAACAGCAGGAGCAAACTGTTTACAGTTACGAACAATGTTCGTACAAGTAAATATACCAACGGTGGAAATACGACCGCCTACTGCGAAATGAATTATGTGGAGCACATGTTTTCTTTCGACGTGAAATCTGGGATCGGCAGAGACAAAATATTATCCATCTAGAGACAACCGAAAATGTAATGCGGTCGGAAACGACCAAAGGTAGCTACTAGCAGAGAAAAATATATCTCATTATTTTGTGAGAAGTAAAGGCGAATATAAACTGAAAGAATGTAAATACACGAGAAAAATAAAATTAATATGCAAGTTTCTTAGATATGACTTCTTTCTTCGACATATAATTCCATCTCTTCTGCACAGAGGACTAGCTACGCGAGCCTAACTCTACTATGACAGAGAACCGTCCGCTTCTCTCCCTTTCGTGGAGATATTTCAGATGAAAGTGTTCTGCCCATACACGAATGACCTAAGATAACCAAACGGTTTGGTTTATAGGACAATTTCACTTTTGGCGGTTGCAATTACTTTACAAATAACAGATCGAATGAATGGAGTAATTTGAAGGGAAACTAATTATTACAATTACAATGAATCACCTGCAAATATAAAAATATTTAAGACAAAAAGTACTTCTGAAGCAACATTAAACACTAACATTATAATGCACCTAAACAGGGGCATCACTATACGAAGAAAACAGTTTCTTATTAGGAAAGGTTATGCGGATGTAATAGAAGTCACTATATTCTGCAGCAAAAGCCGTCTTGTCAATTTTATGATTATCGGTAAAAACTTGCGTAATAGCTGCTCTAGGACGGTACCCGCCTAATGCTCATTTTGGTGATATTCCTGGAATGTGAGCCGCGTATGACAAGATTGAACGTATATACGTCCAATTTGGGACAAAAGTCCGTAGGAACTTTGGAGAAAGTAGTCATTTCACACTTTCTCCGTTTTGATGAACGTAAGTCATCTATTCATCAGCATTTTCGATGATGTTGTCTGCTTTCGGACTGAAGCCTTACTTGGCGTTGGCAACGCAGCATGGATAAAAGCCAGTTGAAGCAAGCTGTTTGTAGGCATGAGGATATTGTGGGATGTCCAAGAAATTCTTCCTATGGCTTAGCAGTATTTCTTACGATGTTAGGAAACTCTGATCGTTCCCTTAGTTCCAGAATTTGAGGTATTTTCCAATATTCATGAGGATATGAGATTAGTCATTGCATTTAAATGACTCTGTTATCCTGAATTAAATTTTCGACCGCAGAAAGGTCTATCCCTCCTTAAATTGCAAACAATTTTGTGTTTTATGTCGGGACTGTCTGTATTAACTGCCAACAAATGTCAGATAACTGAACGAGTAATCTCATTTTAGCTCGGTGGCGCCGTTCTCGTTTTCTCATCTACAGCAAGCATAGTTGATTAGAGAGGTGTCGTTGTACTAGTGGCTTCAGGTCTATTTTTATCCTCTGAAAAATGTCCTAAATGGCATTCAGGAACGAAATACCAAAACTCAATGCAGTGTGTCAACGAAGAGATCGTCATTTTCTATTGTTATTGTAATCTTTATCAGTCTGCTGTAATGCCGTAAACATCATTGATTACTATCATTATTATCATTAATTCAGTTGCAAAAGCTTTCTTTCCCATGTGGCCAAGAGACCAGAAAGAATGTGTGGTTTGACGAAAAATAGGACAATAGGAGAAAGTACATAAAATGTTTGTAACAATTTCTGTTGATTTAACATCGTGACGACAGATACTAAGCAACAACACATGCAAGTCATAGGTTGCAACGTTCGAAAAATCCATCAGACACATGGCTTCGGATTGTCATCATCATTTGTTGGTCCTTCAAGGCTGTAACACTACGAAATCAATAAGCTGCTTAGTAGTCTATAGATTATATGTATATGTTTGCAGAGGAAAAACATCAGAATTGCACGTTTCCCACATATACAGTTTAGTTTCTGTGTTCATGGCCGTAATTTTAAATATCCAGTCTTCTGAATACTTAAGTGAAACAATTACTGTGTTGCACAAATAATCAGTTAACTATGTTTCTTCTGGCTTTCAAGCAAACCAACACGTAGAAGACATGAAATATTACTTGTACAGTCGTAAGGTTGCATTTTGAAACGCAGTCGCTTTCAAGTTGCGAAGTTTTTCGAGACGGATGGGGCATCATTGATTTCCAGTAACTTTTCATAAAAAAATTAGCTTTTGTCGAAATGTATCAAAGCAATTGTTTTAGTCTTTTTTTATTGGGGGGGGGGGGGGGGGATAAAACTGTAAACGTGATGCATGTTTACGAATCTCAGTCTTTCATTTGCCGTATGTTGGAATCACAATATCAGTATTTTTTTCTCTAGTCATTTGCTGAAAATATATCATAATGCAGTAAAGCTTCAAAAAATATAAACGATAGTTTCGGCCTCATTGGACGAATTTAATATCTGCATCGTAAATCTGACGACAGAATCTGTCAGGAGATAGCGCTGCATATTAACCGAAATGCGCGACTCCTCTCTAGAAGCCCGCATGAGACTAGCGCGATTTCGCGTCGCTTATCGCTACACAGGTCTTCCTAGTACAGCTAAGAACTGGCAACATCGTTGCTGATATTTGGCAACACTGTGACAGTGCAGTTACTTCCTCAAGTGGTCCTGAATTGTCTCACTAAGTTCACTTGAAATTCCTTTTCTACTTTCATGACTAATGATTTGTAATGGCGACGTGAAATGAGAGACAGAAATTTAACTTTTGCACTCAAGTTACTTGTGTAGGTGACTTTCAGGTTCTTTCGCGATGCGTTAGAGGCTAAGCATTGAATATGTGAAAGACTGAGGGGAGTATGTGGCAGTGTGTGGTTGGCTGTGTGGTTCTGCTTGTGTCTTGTGATCCAAGCCTGTTGTGAGGCGGCAGTTCTAATCCTGGTTGGAAAAAGTGCGTTTGGAGATGGAAGTTAATTTCATTTTATTTTACTTTATACGCTGCAGATTGCAAGAAGAAACTCTTTAACGGAATCATAAGAAAAACTTTATACAATAAGTCTTTCAAAAAGGTCGATTTCAAATTATGGAAATGGTATTAGATGTCTTCTTTGCTTCACCATACAAACGCCTTCGAACAAATTCGAATTCACCTCCATTGATGTGAAATATCTCCTGTAGAAATGAGACATGAAGACACAAACCTTGCAGTGTGCCTGTGTTGCTTTAGAATGTGCACTGAAACGTATTCGCATAATTTAGCTCATACATTTACCGTACGGAGTGAAACAACGACACTAAAACATTTTAGTGAGCTACATATTGTGTCTTGATGAAAACATATGAACTGATGACAATAACAAATTACATGAAAGGCTTTTCTGAAAGAAAAAGGATCGATATTTAAACCACAAATCAGTGTTAACCATCAGAGAGTGCCATTGGATTGGACAATGACAATTTTTTGCCTCTCTAATGTATGTTCATCATTCAAAATAGGTGGTCTGCTTCGTTATATCCTGTGTGAAATACGAATCGCAACCCTTTTTGTGGATCACCACTTAGCAACACCACAGCATTTTACGCATCCAGGGCGATAAGCGGCGGCAGGCGCTGTGGGCAGAGGGCGAGGCAGCGCTGTGTAGCGCCGCCACCGCTGCTGCCGGCGAGGTATATGGGCGGCGGAGAGCTCTGCCAAGTGCTGCGGCCAGAGCCAGCAATGTTATTGGGCCGAAATGTTATTACCAGTGTACCAAAAAATGAAATACGTTACACACATGCTTCCCTTACACATGGGGCATGAGCATGAACGAGTGACGTGAATTAAAAATTTTTGTCAACAGTCGGTTTCGATCGCTAATACTGAACATGCAAGTCGCGCACTTCACCGCAAGACCAAGGAGGGAGCTGACCCAGCTATCTTCTAACTGCACACAAGAAGTACTGTATGAACTCCCGCAGTCTGCAGTGTTGCCAGATTGTGCAGATAGCTGGACTTAGAGCGAATCAGCGCGGCCACTTTTATTGTCCCATGTCGCGATCGGCTCGGACTTAGGCTCAGCGGCGGCCGGCCGGCGGCCAGGTTTTTTGTCAAAGAGTGTACAGGGTGTCTCACGAAAGATGCCTGGGAGAGATCCTCGAGTTTATGTGGCACGTTTGCCAGCTGCTGCCGCTCTGCCTGCCAGTCACCACTATGCGTTTTCTGGAACACTTGGCAACAGCACCGAGTCCAACCCTATTGTCGTCAGGTAGAAACACCATGCTCTTGTGTTCTGTACTGCATGACTGAGTATTCGGGTGTTTTGTTTTGAGTTTGCTGTCAAGTTTCTATTTCAGTATGGTATACACGAAGGATCAACGAGTGTTTCTTGTGCTGAAGTGGAGTGTGGTGTGCAATTAGTGCGAGGCGAATAATTGGGCCAATCTTTTTTCACGAAACTATAAATTCTGACAGGTATGTGAACAATATCATGCATCTATTTTTTCAAGAGAGGGACATCATTTTGAACATCTTCTGTAAATAAAGATAAGGTTAGGTTACTCAGATGGCGATGTTTTTTAGACTTTAACTGTGTATGTACCCATGGCACAATAGAGTCCAATAATTGGGCACTGCTGTGGGCGGTGGATGTGATGGCAGAAACCGAGAGCCATACCATGCGATCCGTGCACGCCTGGCAGACACCCTGTATGTGTTTCTTTTCCTGGTGTAGGCCATGGCCAAAATTTAAGTTGTGTGAATGTGATTGTCTATTTTTTGTGACTGTCAGCAGTTCAGCAAGCCTTTTTACGGTGAGTTGTTATCTATCGTCCATTATTGACATTTCAGTCAGATTTTCTGTTGTTAAAAAGAAAATAATTTTTCAATTTGACAAAACAATTGCACCAGAATAACAAATAGAGAGTGTTCTAGTGCCTTTTAGAGGAATGTGTTTAAACAACAGAAGATATTTACTATGCAATGCCAATTTATGTACTTCACTATTAAGAATCACTTGATTTACAAAATTAACAATTAATTCTATCAATCATGATACAAGTAGCAAAAATAATGTACAGTCATATTTGAAGCAGTAAATATGAACATTTTTCAAGCACACAAGTGTTCAATGCAGTACAAGTCAATTTCAAATTAGTTATTGGTGACGTTACAAAATAAATGAATGAAAGTTTTTGATAACTCTTTCCAACATTTATTTCCTTTCAGAATGTATTTCTCGTAGTATCATAGAAATATAATGCCTTGATACTAGTATTGTGATTTTTAAGTAATGGATTATATTAACTAGAATCAAAGGCTTGTAATGTATTATAATTATGTAACTAATTCTGTATGCTAATACCAAGCACATATAAATCTGTGTAAAATAAAAATTTACAAGTAAATTGGAAAGTGATTACTCAAAATTTTCTCTGTATCTTTGCAAATTGTATCGAGATACCTATGAGTACTATATTTGCATTACACATATCACTTACTTCAGTGCCAGGTTTTTATCTAGTATTTATAATAAATCATCCATTACAAAAGGTAGACAAAATAAAATGAATTCGTTTGAAAAGAATGGGACTGTATCCTAAAACTATAAACTAAAAATTATTACTACTATTTTACCTTGCACCCATTGATTCTAGAAAACCAAGTGCCTTCGGAAAGCTGAAGGGGTTGATCTTCACTGCAAAAATTGTGATTTCATTCTTGTACAAGAGGTATGGTGACACACTGAAACCAGAAGAAACAAGCAAACATTCAAACTTCACTTTATTATTCCATGACCACTTAAGTGTCAAACATACTCAAGTGATATATTACTAACAGTGCCTCAGTATGAGACACAGGTATCTGATCATAATATCTTAAAACATCCAATAAAAATTGATGCTTTTGAAAGATTTTTCTACTCTAAGATTATTTTATCATATATACAATCATCTTTTCACATTTAAATACATTCATGGTCTCTTTACAATTCACAAAAAATATGTGGCATCAGTAATTATGAATGTCAAAATGTGAGAAATTGAACAATTGTGTAATACTTGCATGATAGCTTTGCTCAGCCATCCTTTCAATTATGTGTTGGGGAGGAAATAATTTGATAAGGACAGATGAATGAACGTTAAATAACACTATAGTAATAAGGACAGTTTACAACTCACTGCAAAGATTTGATGACAAGTTGCAACAGGCAAATGAAAGAGACACACATACAACATTTCACCTATTGACCATGGACTTCCTCAGAAAATAGAACAATCACACAGGCACACAACACAGCCACACAACTGTCATTTCTGGCTGCCACATTCTGCATCACACTCAGTGGTGTGGAAATAGCAGAGGGGAGGGAGAGGATAGGGAGGTTGGTGGTGGGGATGGATACAGCACGACATTGCAGAGCATATGCATATTAGATGGGAGGAATGAGATGCAGCTTAAGAATGGAGTCGGGAGACGCAGGTGAGGGGAGGAAAGCAAAATAAAATAAAACAAATATACACGCGCCACACACACACACACACACACACACACACACACACATCTGTGTGCACGTGCACATGGAATGTGAGTATGTGTTTTATTTTATTTATTCTTAAGCCGCATCTTGTTTCTCCCATCCAGTATGCTCTGCAAGGTTGTGCTGTATCCATCCCCACCACCAACCTTCCTATCCCCTCTGCTATTACCATACTGCAGAGTGTGATTTGGAGTGTGTCAGCTGGAGGTGATGATTTTGTGACTGTGTTGTGTGCCTGTGTGATTGTGTGAATGTTCTATTTCCTGAGGAAGGCCATGGCCGATAGCTGAAGTGTATGTGTGTGTCATTTTTATGTGCCTGTCACAGCTCGTCCTCAAGTCTTTATGGTGAGTTGTAAACTGTCCTTATAACTATATTGTTAATTATAACCTGGACTTTCCATTACTACAATTTAAATAAGCCTTATTGCCATTCAGATTCATAGTTATTACACCAGACACAGAGACGATAAGCTATTCTCTATGATATGTCAGCAATAACTTGTGGAACACAATAATAATATTGTCGAATTGAAATAGAAGCAAGCTTGACTTCAAAGGCAGGGTTGTCAACTGAACACAGCACTTATACTGAAAGCAGGTTTATTGCGAACTGAAACATACACACAGCACTGACTGACTCTTGGGCAGAGTGCACTGCTATTTATACACAGACAGAATGTACCAGAAATTAGAAGAATAATTAACATAAGAAACATGTAGAAATTACAAGTGAACATAAGAAACATGTAGAACATTGTGGAAATGATAAATACAAAGAAATAATTTTTTGCTGGTGGACGGGATTGAACCGGCGACCTTCAGCACGCTATCCATTGCTCCAAGCTGGCAGTCAGATAACTTGGGGCCTTGCAGCAATATAACTGTCAACAGGTAATGTAAAAATGCAGGGTACATTTCTTTTAATGGCATAGACTTCAGCAACTGTTTATTCAGGATGAAGTCAGACTTTCATCTTCACAATCATTATTGTACTAATGTCACT
This sequence comes from Locusta migratoria, assembly GCA_026315105.1. Classification (NCBI taxonomy): domain Eukaryota; kingdom Metazoa; phylum Arthropoda; class Insecta; order Orthoptera; family Acrididae; genus Locusta; species Locusta migratoria. The sequence goes on from CM048751.1 coordinate 122,319,275, forward strand.
ATGATTTTTAAAAATCTTTATAGAGAAGTTCATTAAAAGTGATTTTATAGTGTGGTACCCGCAGTGCTTTCATAGTAACTGGATGTTTAACTCCATGTGTCTGATCATTCCAGCCAAAGATGCTCATATTTCATTTCTTGCTAAATTACAACATTTAATTTGCTCATCCTAGGGATAGGTGATCCTCTAACCCAATATAATGAAACCAGTTGTCAAAGCAAACAAATATATTTTTGGAATCTTGGAATAATATTAATTTAAACTACAACATGATTGCTATGGATCTAAATGTCACTAGAACAAGGGAAAACATTTTCTTTCGATACTGTTCCCGTACCAGTCTGTTTACACCTAACTAATTCTTTGTCATGGACAGTGAAAAAAAAGTTGCCTGGCCCCAAAATGGTGGAGGAAACATGAAGGCATGCTGCAGTTCTGTACTCAGAGAACAGAGTTCTAAACCAATTTTTATGGAGATCAATGGTTACATTTCAGTAAAATGGGGTGACAACACAATGAGTTTTGAAAGCAAACTTGGAAAGTAAATTTTTGTCAGAAACTATAATGGTACAAATTTTATCAGTGTCCCTCAACATTCATTTCAAAGTGTGGAATTCCATAAACACAATGGCATGACTGGAAATCAAATTTATAAAACTACATTGGGTTGTGTTTACTACACTACACACTTGTGCATTCATAAGAAATTGATGGCAAACAGGTTTGAAATGAAGCATTGCATGACTTGTTAGTGTTCTGTTGGGTCCTGAACAATGTAAGATTGTTTTAGGGAGGAAATGATTGTTTTAATAACACAGATTTCTGTTAAGAGATAGACAAAAAGTCAGATGGATAATAAAGGAAGCTGTTCAGATAGATGATATATGACATAATGAGGCAGAAAATCTAGAAGATTTCAATGAAACTGACATAAAGAATATTGTATTATGTTGGTTTTTAATTCAGAATTATTTTTAAACATTTACTTTAGAATTTTAAAGATGTAAAGTATTAACATGAAGCAGAAGCAACTTGGGAGGAAAAACTGAAATCTATGGTAGCTGATAAAGAGAGGTGGCAATAGTTTTTAAAGATAATCAGTCATTTACGGTCTATACCAGCTGACGAAAGAGATTTATTATCAACTGAAACATTTAGAAATTAAATGCAGCTTTACATGTCAAACAGACAATGAAGGATATTTGGGCATACAGTATAATAGCTAGATTATTAAAGACTTTTATATCTAAGCTGACAGTATGTACATGTCATGATTTGACAGGGATGTCTGCTGAAATATTAACTTTTTTTTTTTTTTTTTTTTTTATCATCAGTTTTATGGCTGATTTGTTGCAACCCATCATGATTTATTAACTGAGTGATGACTGTGGTCAGTGATGTGCATATCTCTTTGCTAATATAATATACTTGCTCAGTCAATGGTTTTCATTCTTTTCTTAAGCTACTATGTTCTTTTAAAATCTAGAATACCAAAAGCATAAGGCTTAGTTATAACAATACAGAATAATGTTATATTTTATAGGACACAGAAGGTAATCTTAGGATCAATTTATATATAGATCTCATGCTTTAATTATATAAGTGGTTGTACCTTACTCTCGTTTCAGGTGCAGCACAACCAAAGATGGCTAATTTTCCACCACATCTAAGCATCCATACAGCATCTTCTATTGCTTTTCCATTTCCACTACAGTCAATAACAACGTCAAAACCAAACTTTTCATCATTTTCCTTCAGTTTCTTTAAGCCGTCTGGGGTCACCACTTGAAATCCAAATCCTAGGAATTATAGTAGATTGTACATTAATCCCTTAATGAAGCTAGTAAAACAGTGCTATATGTATCATTTTTAGAATGAATGAATTAATTAATTAATATATATTTTAGGATGGTTATGAGCAATGGAGAAATGTTGGAGAAAAATAGGTTCTCACATGAGCAAATGGAAACTTAAGTGTCATAGAGGATTAACAGTACAATAGTAAAACAAAGTTTCCAATTATTTCATGAACAACGAAACTAACTTCTATTTTGTACCATAATTACTGTGTTCCGTTAATTACTTTAAATATTGACTAATATTGTTGAAAGGAAATGCTATTGCAAGGAAAACTGTCCTAGTACCGTTCTGCGGGTCAATAGTGTATTGAAAATGCAATGACTCAAGATCCTTGAACATGAAAGTTCAATGATAACATTTAAAATAAGTGGTCAGACCTCCACAGTGGAGAGCAAAATAAGCTTGATCTAAAAGGAAACTCATTATTATATTACTGAAGTCAGCTGATTTATAAATAAGTATTGAAACAAAAACCTATATTGTAACCCAGCCTAGAGTTTATTCTGTTGTAAGTAATGACAAGATAATTTTTTTCATAAAACTGAAGGGATTGTTTACTTGGATGAAATTAAGTTAATTAAGAAACACCTTCACTGCAATTGTACCCTCGATCCCAAAAAGAAAAGTGTAATTACAAGTGAAAAAATATATTTCTTCATAAAATGAGAGCCCATTGTTGCCACAATAGCTAGTGCTTAACATTTTATAAAAATTCTATATTAATTTAATCTCACACAAATTATGACACGGAGTTGACTATATATTCAATGAAACTTGAAATATCATTTATACATGTATTTTAACAATTAATGATGCAACTCAAAGTCAAGTCCAGAATTTCATTTCATCATAGTCTCTTTCCACAGATGATATTTAACAACTGAATAATAATGATAGTTTATAATTCAACACAAAAGCATATGATGAGCTGCATAGTTTTTAATCCAACACAAAGGTATATGATGAGCTGCAACAGGCACATAAAAAAGATATTCACACATACAACACTTAAGATATTGGCCATTAGCCTTCTTCAGAAAAGAGCATTCACACAGGCATACTTCACAGTCACACAACCATCATCTCTGGCTGTTGTGCTCTGAATAACACTCTGCAGTGAGGGGCATGGAGGAGAGGGGAAGGAGGGGGCAGGAAGGATGTGTGGTGGTGGTGGGATAAATACAGCATGTACGTACTAAATGAGTGGAATGAGATGCAGCTTATGAATGGAGTGGGGAGGTGGGAGAGGGGAGGGAAACAAAAGAAACACACATAAGGGTTAGCTTAGATGGAGGCCTGAATAATTTCTGGATTGGAGAATGTACTGAAAGGATAACTCCCATCTGTGTAGTTCAGAAACATTGGTGGTGGGTGGGTGGATCCAGAAGGCCCAGGTTGTGAAGCAACAGTTGAAATCAAGCATATACTCCACTGCATGTTGTGGCACTGGCTGGTCTATCCTGTTTTGACCACAGTTTGGTGGTGGCCATTCATCCTAACAAACAATTAATTTTCCTTTGAAGGGAAAGTTTGCAATCAAATCCATGGCACAGCCATAGGCATCCACATCGCACCCACCTATGCCAACAATTTATTGGCTGTCTGGAGGAAACCTTCCTAATATTCCAGAATTCCAAGCCTCTGGTTTGTTTCAGGTTTATTGATGATATTTTCATGATATGGACTCAGGGGCAGGACACCTTATCCTCCTTACTTCAAACCCTCAACTCCTCCCATACCCCATCCAGGGGTATGTCCAACATGTCTGGTGTCTCAGCACTTTTTGTGACCAGGCATGCACAAAGACTGTCGGGAATGGATAAGGTCTTGTCTCAAGTGTCTACACAGCAAGATTACCCACCATGTGCAAGTCCGAATCGTCAATTTTCCAGATATCACCACTTATTTTGCACATGGTCGTTTGGACATTGTTGGCCCCCCTCCCCCCTAGAATGGACAGAGGTAGTTATTAACAATGCTTGACACCCATTGGCCTGAAGTGGTACCCACTGATAACATCACAGCTGATACATTAGCTTCTGTTTTTGCTCCCACATGGTTGACAAGATTCAGATCTCCACTACATATCACCACAGAAAGAGACTGTAGGTTTGAGTTGGATCTATTTGCCCAGATAGCCAAACTGGTTGTTATACCCACCACAAACCCACTCGCTACCACCAGACAAGCAACAGTATTATCAAACATTGGCATCATTGTTTGGAGCAGCACTATTGTGCCATGAAGAAACCTGGGCATTGGCACTACCTATGATACTACTTGATTTAAGAACAACATTCAAGTCTGATACTTGTTCATCTGTAGCTGAGGTAGGTTACGATGAGACACTGCACCTGCCTGGGGAGTTTGTTGACACTGACACAATAGTGAAAGCCACACAAGATCAACCAGAAGTTTTACATCACTTGAACGAGCACATATCCAAGATCCATCCTCAAAAAGCTTCATATAATGGTATACCTCCTTCCTTTATGCATAACAACCTTGAACATTGTACACATGTGATGCCACACACAGAATGCATTGAAGCACCACTAAAAGTGCCTTATTCTGGTCCATACAAAGTTATCCAATGTCATATACGAACAACGGACTTCCTCATCATGGAAAAGGCTAGAACAGTCTCAATAAACCAAGTGAAGCCAGTGTAGATCTTCCATTACACACCTCTTTAAATTACCCAACCTAAACATCTGCACAGCTCAGATCGCTCTGGTTGGCAGGTGCACTTCTCAGCACTACTCGATACAACGCTCTGCTTTTCCTCAGGGGACTGAGGTAGTGCCTTCAATGACAGCCGCTACATGCTAATGTGAAAGTCAGTGTTGCAGTGTGCCGTGAAGTGATACTGCAGCGGCAAGTGAAACACAATGTATTGTAGTTCTGCACTCGGCTGTCAGGGTACTATGTTTTCTACGCTTTTATATGTTTTCTATGCATCTTATTTATTCCTTATTTTCATAATTTGTAAGTAATTTTATTGCCCCTTCAAAAATATTCTTGTCCTTGTTTCTTCAACTATAAACGTTTGTTGTCTCTGGTGTTGATTCAGGGCCTGCAATTAACTTTGATGCAAATAAAGAGTTGATTATTAGTGAACTGTTCACTCTGTTATAAAGAACATGCAGAAAAAGCTTGTTGGTACAACAGAGCTACAGAACCAAACATAATACTGATTTGTTGCAGCAAGTTTCATATTATGCTGTTTGTTTTTTATAAATTTGAAAAACCAAATCTATCAATTGTAAAGAGAAGTATCATATTGTTTTTGAATGTTGGTAAGAAAGAATTCTTACATTTTAACTGAGAAATAGAAAGAGAGGCAGAAAGAAATATGATCTCTATTTAATGACATTAGTGCTTGGATACTTTATCACAGCTACATGTGAAAGGAAAAAAAAAAGATTACCAACCTTTACTCTATCGGCATTTCCATGACTACAGTTGTTAACAAAAAACATAAAAAAATTTATTTAATTACTTTCCTATCACTGGAGGTGTGGTAAAACCAATATCTGCTACAAACTGACAGCACACTGACAGGTGACAGAAGTTTATTTGATTGTCATCTTTCAAGCTGCTAAATAATTGTGACTTATTTAATTTCCTTGTTGCACACATAAGTTGAGCCAAACATGGATATCACGTTACAGCCATATTATGAAGACATGGAAACTCTTCCCAAGAAACTCCTTTGAAGAACTCTTGAACAGTTTTAATGTAATATAAATTTTCTTGCAGTTGGGAACTACACTACAAATCAATCAGTTATTTCTACAAATTAGCAGGGGAACTTTCAACAGATAAAAATATGGTCTTGAAAATGTCTCAAAAAGAGGTTTGAGGTTGGCAGTGAGCTGACAATGACTTGAAAGCTGCTCCGGTATTTCTCTTTCAACTCCAACTGTGATGTAATGCTGTTCTATGTGATATTTACAGAGGCTAGCAATTATGTGACTGCATAATGGACACAAAATTTGCATCTTTCTCTTCTAAAAAGAAATATGACTCCAACTCACATTTACATTCTCATGGCAAAACAGCACTAGACTGGATCTTTTCCAGTGTATGTGCCATTGCAGAAACCACCATTGTGTTACACATCCTTTAAACCGCAAGCAAATAGTGAGGAACACACAGTTGGAAAAATATCACACCATAAGCTGGAAGAAACAGAGCCATAATGCACTGAAACAAGAAAAGTCACGCCATAGCAAGTACTTCTGAGAAGTGCTGAGCAATGCCAAAACAAAGCATCACTTGGTCCACCTGTGCCCACACAGCTGGCCCATGTGCCATCTAGCACTCCATTACCAGTCATGCTGTAAGGCATTTGTTAGCAATTCTAAACTGACAAATTAATTTCCATGTGAAAATTTGGCTCACCAATGTTACAAAATTATTCATGGAAAGTTCTGGTGGGAAGGGTCTGAACCAGAGGCTTCGCCGACTCTGTGACAGTCACGGCTGCAGATTTCTGGATCTGCGTTATCGGGTGGGGAATTGTAGGGTTCCCCTAGATAGATCAGGGGTGCACTACACTAAGGAAGCGGCTACTCGGGTAGCAGAGTACTTGTGGAGTGCACATGGTTTTTTTTTTAGGCTAGGCGCTAACTCTGATGAGCACTCGCCTGTCAGCATTCAAACAGCGAATTCAGGCCACGTTCGGAACAAAAATTCGAACATCAAAATATTAGCCGTGAACTTTCAGAGTATCAGAAACAAAGTTCCCGAATTTGCCGCACTGCATGGAAGTTATTGCGCTCAGATAGTTGTAGGCACCGAAAGCTGGCTAAATCATGATGTTGCAAGTTCAGAAATATTTAGCGAAGCGTGGAATGTATATCGGAAAGATAGATCGGATACAACCGGAGGAGGAGTGTTCATCGCTGTGCATAAAGATATTGTTTCTACTGAGATTGATGTTGAAAGTAACTGTGAAGTTATCTGGGCATGTATAACAGGTCTACAAGAAGTAAAGTTAATAATTGGCTGTTTTTACTGGCCTCCCAGTGCTGCTGTAGCAGTTTTAGAATCATTCAAAGAAAGTCTGCACCAGGTAGCGCATAGGTATCCGGACCATGTAATATTAGTTGGAGGAGACTTCAACTTTAAGAGTATAGATTGGGACCTCGCTAGTTACATTTCAGGCGGTACAGACAACCAGTCTTGCGAGCTACTTTTGGACACATTCTCTGAAAACTGTCTTGAACAGTTAAACCGGCAACCCACACGCAATGGAAATATTCTAGACTTTTTAGCCACAAACAGGCCTGACCTTATTACGATGTCTGTGTAGAGACAGGAATTAGTGATCATGATATTGTCATAGCGTCAATGATGACCAAAGTACATAAACCAATCAAGAAGGCTAGGAGCGTGTTTTTGTTGGAAAGAGCCGATAAGCAAATGTTACGATCGCACTTAGAAAATGAATGGACATCATTTAATTCCGGGACTATGGATGTAGAGGAATTGTGGACTACATTTAAGTGCATTGTTAATAAAGGGTTAGAGAAATATGTGCCAGTAAAGACGATTAAGGATGGAAAAGATCCACCTTGGTATAATAATAATGTTAGAAAGCTGCTGATAAAGCAAAGGCTATTGCACTCTTGATTCAAAAAAGAACATGCAAATGATGACAGGCAAAAGCTAGTAGAGATTCGTGCGTCTATAAAAAGATCGATGCGCGAAGCATACAATAACTATCACAGCCATACCTTACCAAAAGATCTTTCCGAGAACCCGAAAAAATTCTGGTCCTATGTAAAATCGATAAGCGTCAAAGCCCACTGTCCAGTAACTCGTTGATCATTCTGGGGCAGTAACAGAAGAAAGCAAATGGAAAGCTGAAGTTCTAAATTTAAGAAATCTTTCACGCAGGAGGACCGCACAAATGTACCATCATTTGATCAACATACAAATTCCGAAATGGGGGACATAGCAATAGGTATTTCCGGTGTAGAGAAGCAGCTGAGAGAGCTAAATACGAAAATGTCTGCTGGTCCGGATGGAGTACCAGTTCGGTTTTACAAAGACTATTCTGTGGCGTTGGCCCCCTACTTTGCTTGCATTTATTGCGAATCTTTAATTCAGAGCAAAGTTCCTAGTGATTGGAAAAAAGTGCAGGTGACTGCCATTTATAAGAAAGGAAAGAGAACTGACCCACACAATTACAGGCCAATATCATTGACATCAGTTTCATGTACAATTTTGGAGCATATTCTCAGTTCGAATATAGTAAATTTCCTTGAAACAGAAAAGCTTCTTTCCATGAATCAGCACGGGTTTAGGAAACATTGTTCATGTGAAACTCAGCTTGCCCTTTTCTCACATGACATCTTGTGAGCCATGGACGAAGGGCAACAGACGGATTGTGTTTTTCTCGACTTCAAAAAGGCGTTCAACGCGGTGCCACACTGCAGACTGCTAACGAAGATACGAGCTTATGGAATAGGTTCACAGATTTGTGACTGGCTGGAAGACTTCCTAAGTAATAGAACGCAGTTCTTGACGGCGAGTGTTCGTCAGAGACTAGTGTATTGTCAGGCGTGCCCCAGGGGAGTGTGATAGGACCGCTATTATTTTCTAGCTATATAAATGATCTGATGGACAGAGTAAGTTGTAATATGCGGCTGTTTGCTGATGATGCTGTGGTGTATGGAAGGGTGTCATCTGTAACTGACTGTAATAGCATACAGGATGACTTAGACAAAATTTCTAGTTGGTGCGAAGATTGGCAGCTAGCTCTCAATGTAGAAAAATGTAAGGTGATGCGCATGAGTAGAAAAAACAATCCCATAATGTTCGAATACAGCATTAGTAGTGAGTTTCTTGATGCTGTCACGTCGTTCAAATATCTAGGCGTAACATTGCAGAGCGATATGAAATGGAACGAGCATGTAAGGACAGTTGTGAGTAGGGCGGACAGCCGACTTTGGTTTATTGGGAGAATTTTGGGAAGATGTACTTCACCTGTAAAGGAGACCGCGTATAAAACGCTTGTATGACCACGTCTTGAGTATTGCTCAAGTGTTTGGGATCCGCAGCAGATCAGTTTAAAGGAAGACATAGAGGCGGTTCAGAGACGAGCAGCTAGATTTGTCACCGGTAGGTTCGACCAATGCGCGAGTGTCATGCTCTGGCAACTCAATTGGGGATCGCTGGAAGAAAGACGACGTTCTTTTCGTGAATTTCTGTTGAGTAAATTTAGAGGGCCGGAATTTAAAGCTGAGTGTAGTACGATCTTGCTGCCACCTACTTACATTTCGCGTAAGGATCACAAAGACAAGATAAGAGAAATTAGGGCTCATACTGAGGCATAGAGGCATTCTTTTTTTCCTCGTTCAATTTGGGAGTGGAATAGGAAAGGAAATGCCTAGTAGTGGTACAGTGTACCCTCCACCATGCACCTTACAGTGAATTGTGGAGTACGTATGTAGATGTAGAAAGTAATGCCAAACTTCTTTATACAAATATAGCTCTAAATTGTTTTATTTCTATTCCTTACCACCCCAGTTGTACATTTATTTGGAAGTTTTTTACTAATTTCGGTACAGTTTGAAAATAGACAAAGTGTACCAACAACAGACACAACTTCCAAATAAATGTGCTACTGGGACGGTGAAGAACATTATTAATATCAGTTGTGGATGCTAATCCATCTTAAGATGAATTTACACATGCTCACTCTTGTTTAGATGTCAAGTTATTACCTTCAATCCTTGAATTATATTAAGATTTAATAGCAATTTCCTTTATTAGTTCACAATAATTTAACACAATTATATTAGACTGACTAATGAAGACCATTATATATTGTAACAATTTTTTGATTCTACAATTGGTGGTTCTACAGTTGATATTTGCTGTAGGAATTAGCATTTACTTAAGGCTGCCACATAATTAGTTTCATAAGAATACTAACCAAGTTTTTCAACAATATTGCGCCTCTCCTGCATTGGCTCACAAACTGTAACCTTACGATGGCCTTGTACATGCAATATAGAGGCCCACAAGTTCCCTATAATGCCAGCACCTAAGATAAGAATGCGAGATCCTACAGGAACAGGTTGAAGCATGTCCCAACCATGGGACACACATGAAATTGGTTCTGCCAGTGCACCTGGAAGTAAAGAACAAAACTTATGAAATAAAATAAAATATAGTACTTAAGAAAATAAAATCCTCATACAGATAAAATTAAATCAGCATTAAGATAACTGAAATCATATTGTGTCATCAGCTGAGTAACAGTATCATATTGAGTCCATATTTTTATAAGTTTCCTAATTGACATTTTCTTTCAGTCACAAGTTCTGGAAGGAAATTATGCTCAATAATTTCTGAGTGGTATCCCTCGTTTCCATTGTAAACAACGAACTGCAAAATTACCAGTTATGTTGCTTCTGAAGCAAAAGTCCTGGGAGTAATAGGTAACAAGAAAATTATTTACATTTATAATAATGGAAAGTCCAGGTTGGATTTAATAATATAGTAAGGACAGTTTACAACGCACTGCAAAGACGTGGCGATGAGCTGCGACAGGCGCATACAAAAGACACACAGCAGCTGGAGGTGATGGTTGTATGACTGTGTTGTGTGCCAATAGCTGAAAGTGTTGTATGTGTGTGTCTTTTGCATGTGCCTGGCGCAGCTCGTCGCCACGTCTTTGCGGTGAGCTGTAAACTGTCATTACTATATTAATATTTACAACATTAATTTAGAAGCCGTTGCTAGAAATAAATCAGATGTAATGGCAACAAAAAGACTGGAGCCCCTTGTTAATATCCACACTAAAACTGATTCGGTAATTGTAATGCAACTGCAGCAAAACAATTAATAAATAATAAAAGGCAATAACAACAAGTATAAAGTTATATATGTGCAGAAGCATATTGAGTAACTTTGACTCAAATTTAAAAGAATAATTTATTAAGCACTGGATAGATACATACCGAGCAGATTTTTATTTTTATTATTATTATTATTATTATCTCAGTACTAATATGCAATATCTCTGACTTCGACACTCCTCAAACACCATCCTCATGGTTTAGGTTGTGAATTACCTTTCCCTTTCATTCCCATCCTTTTTTCTTCCATTTTCTTCCACCTGAAGAAGGATCTGTGTTCCTAAAGCTTGTCTTTTTTTCTTTTTTTCTTATTCTTCATTTGTGTCACTATCGGTGGTACAGCACGAAGGTAAGTACTGGCCAGCCAATCTATCTCATTTGAAAAATAATTTATTTATTTATATATATATCCCCCCCCCCTCTCTTCTGGGAGGGGGCGGGGCAGGTGAGGGGACTGTTGTGGTATACAATTCCTGTAAAGAAACTTCTAAAAAAAACTAAGACCAAACTTACGGCTGTACTTAGAAAGATGCAAAATGAAATGCATTTGCTGTCAATACAGCAACATATGAAGTTTTTCCACCCCCATGAACCACAGACATTGCCGAGGTGGGGTGGTTGCGTGCCTCAACGATGCAGATAGCCGTACTGTAGGTGCAACCACAGCGGAGGGGTATCTGTGGAGAGGCCAGACAAACATGTGGTTCCTGAAGAGGGGCAGCAGCCTTTTCAGTAGTTACAGCGGCAACAGTCTGGATGATTGACTGAGCTGGCCTTGTAATATCAGCTAATGTGGCTTTGCCACACAGTTGCTGCAAACAGCTGAAAGCGAGGGGAACCTACAGCCGTTATTTTTCCCGAGGACATGCAGCTCTACTGTATGAAAATATGTTGATGGCATCCTCTCGGGTAAAATATTCCGGAGATAAAATAGTCCCCCATTCGGATCTCCGGGCGGGGACTACTCAGGAGGATGTTGTCATCAGGAAAGACAATACTGGCATTCTACAGATCGGAGTGTGGAATGTTAGATCCCATAATCGGGTAGGAAAATTAGACAATTTGAAAAGGGAAATGGATAGGTTGAGTTTAGATATAGTGGGGATTAGTGAAGTACAGTGGCAGGATGAACAGGATTTCTGGTCAGGTGAGTACAGGATTATAAATACAAAATCAGTTGGGAGAACTACAGGGGTAGGACTGATAATGAATAAGAAGATAGGAATGTGGGTAAACTACTATGAGCAGCACAGTGATCGCATTATCATTGTCAAGATAGATACGAAGCCAACACCGACAACAGTAGTACAGGTTTATATGCCAACTAGCACTGCCGATGATGAGGAGATCGAAGAAATGTATGAGGAGCTAAAGGAATTTATTCAGACAGTTAAGGGAGAGGAAAACTTAATTGTGAAGGGAGATTGGAATTTGGTAGTAGGAAAAGAAAGAGGAGGGAAAATAGTAGGTAAATATGGACTGGGCAGAAGGAATGAAAGAGGAAGTCGCCTGTTAGAATTTTGCATGGAACATGATTTAATCATAACAAACACGTGGTTTAAGAATCACAAAAGAAGGTTGTATACGTGGAAGAGACCAGGAGACACCGGAAGGTATCAGATAGATTTTATAATGGTAAAACATAGATTCCAAAACCAGGTGATAAACTGTAAGACATACCCAGGGGCAGATATAGACTCTGACCATAACTTGTTAGTCATGAACTGTAGGCTGAAATTGAAAAAACTGCAGAAAGGTAGGAAAATAAGGAGATGGGACTTGGATAAATTGAAGGAACGTGAAGTTCTGGAGAAATTCAGAGGGAGATTTAGGCATCAATTGACAGAAACAGGGGGAAATAAAACAGTAGAAAAGGAATGGGTAGCATTGAGAGATGAAATAGTGAAGGCAGCAGAGGACAAAATAGGTAGAAAGGCAAGACCTACAAAAAATCCTTGGATATCACAGGAATTACTAAATTTAATTGATGAAAGGAGAAAATATAAAAATGCAGTAAATGAAACAGGCAAAATGGAGTACAGACGACTAAGAAATAAGATTGACAGGAAGTACAAAATGGCTAAGCAGTAGTGGCTAGAAGCCAAATGCAAATCTGTAGAAGAATGTATAAGAAGGGGAAAAGTAGATACCGCCTACAGGAAAATAAAAGAGACATTTGGGGACAAGAAAAGCAACTCTACGAATATCAAGAACTCAGATGGGAAACCAGTTCTCAGCAAAGAAGGGAAAGCTGAAAGGTGGAAAGAGCACATAGAGCAGCTCTACAAAGGAAATGAACTTAGAGTTGTAGGAAGGGAAGAGCAAGTGGATCAAGATGAAATAGAAGATACTACACTGAGAGATGAATTTGACAGAGCCCTGAAAGACCTAGGTTGGAACAAGGCCCCAGGAGTAGATGACATACCCTCAGAGCTACTAAAGTCTCTGGGAGAGCCAACCATGACAAAACTATTTGAACTGGTATGTAGTATGTATGAGACAGCCGAAATACCCTCCGACTTTAAGAAAAATGTGAAAATCCCCATTCCAAAGAAAGCAGGTGCAGACAGGTGTGAAAATTACAGAACCATCAGTTTGAGAAGTCATGGTTAGCAAAATTTTAACATGAATTATCTACAGGAGAATGGAAAAGCTGGTAGAAGCCGACCTCGGGGAAGATCAGTTTGGATTCAGGAGGAACGTAGGAACCCGGGAGGCAATACTCACTTTACGTCTTATCTTAGAATATAGATTAAGGAAAGACAGTCCTACATTTTTAGCTTTTGTAGATTTGGAGAGAGCTTTTGACCATGTTGTCTGGAATACACTCTTTCAAATTCTGAAGTCAGCAGGCATAAAATACAGGGAAAGGAGAGTTATTTACAACTTGTACAAAAGCCAGACCGCAGTTATTAGACTGGAAGGGTATGAAAGGGAAGCATCAGTTTGGAAGGAAGTAAGACAGGGTTGTAGCCTTTCTCCAATATTGTTCAATTTGTACATTGAGCAAGCTATAAAGGAAAGCAAGGAGAAATTTGGTGAAGGAATTAAAGTTCAGGGGGAAGAATTAAAAACATTGTGTTTTGCCGATGACATAGTAATTCTGTCAGATACAGCAAAGGACCTGCAAGAGCAATTGAACAGAATGGACAGTGTGCTGTAAGGTGCTTATAAGATGAACATTAACAAGAGTAAAACTAGGGTAATGGAGTGCAGTGTAAGAAAATCAGGTGATGCTGAAGGAATTAGATTAGGTAACGAAACAATAAAGGAGGTAGATGAGTTTTGTTACTTGGGCAGTAAAATAACAAATGATGGTCGCAGTACAGAGGATATAAAATGCAGAATGGCAATGGGAAGAAAAACATTTTTGAAAAAGAGAAATGTGCTAACATCGAATATTAATTTAAGTGTAAGGAAGTCTTTTCTGAAGGCATTTGTGTAGAGTGTTGCTTTGTATGGGAGTGAAACATGGACAATAAGGTGTGCAGACAGGAAGAGGATAGAGGCTTTTGAAATGTGGTGCTACAGAAGAATGCTGAAGATTAGATGGGTAGATCGCATAATTAATGAAGAGGTACTGAACAAAATTGGTGAGAAAAGGAATTTTTGGCATACCCTGACTAAAAGAAGGGATTGCTTGGTAGGACACATTCTTAGACATGGAGGAATCATAAATTTAGCATTGGAGGGAAGTGTGTGGGGTAAAAATCACAGAGGGAGACCAAGAGACGTTTATAGTAAACAGATTCAAGTGGATGTGGGTTGTCATTCTTATGAGGAGATGAAAAGGCTTGCTCAGGATAAGGTATTGTGGAGAGCTGTATCAAACCAGTCTCTGGACTGAAGACCATAACAACAACAACATGAATTTTTTAATGACTGCCACATCAGAATCTTATCAAAAGATCTCTCACAAAACCAAAAAATAAAAAAGGTCATATGTATAGGGTATCACTGACATGAAAAACAATGAGGCTGGTGCAGAAAAAACAGAAATTCTTAACTTCATTTTCCTACATTCCTTCAGGATCAGGAGTAATCTCCCAATTTAATTCTTATTTTACATCAAAGTTTCAGATTGAAATTAATTTTCATCCACATATCTTATTTTACAATCATACTAAACTTGCCACATTGTCAATCACAAAACAAAACAAATTCTTACAAGAAGAGGATAGAAGCTTTTGAAATGTGGTGCTACAAACAAATGCTGAAGATTAGGTGGTAGATTGTGTAACTAATTTTATTTATTTTTTTCTTACTCTACTGACCCAACTGTGATACACTCACAAGGATGTAGAGTGTGTCAGTAAACAATCATTGCATAGGCAGTAGTCTATCATACCACAACATATTTGCATTACTCTTATGTGGTAGAAAAGACAAATACACAAAACATTAGACAAAGTAATTGAAAAACAAATAGAAAAACAGTTAAAACGCTAAAAATGTAACATGAGTACCTACATAATTGCACAACTTACACTATATTATATCACAAACAAAATTTCTAATTCACAATCCTAGGAGGTTTTTCTCATTGTGACTAAAAAACTATTCCAATTTGTAAAATGTATTTTACGGTAAGAATTGTTTCAGAAGCTCAATAAACATGGCCTTGTTGTTAAACTTACTTTTAATATCTGGTGTGAGAGCATTGAAAACTTTGACACTCTTGCTTTCTCCTAGTATCTTATTCATGGTATTCACTATTCTTTTCTAAAAGCCAGTATTTTTGCTGATGAAAGGAAATAAGGGAAATTATGTACTGGGAAGTAAGAAATTTTAGTTTCCAGAAAATATTTCACCAACTACATCTAGATTCTACATCACTCATAATTCTAACAATACACTTCTGAGCCTAGAATATTTTCTTTGCAAGTATTTGGTTTCCCCAAAAATAATACCATATGGTAATAGAGAATGGAAGTATCCACAGTATGATGTTTTCATCATGTCTGTATTCCTGCTCTCAGAGATAACACACAGGGTAAAAATAAATGTGCTGAGACTGTTTTGAAGATTTAATACACCGGTATGATGAGACTAGTTTACTCTGGAGTCAATTACAACACCTAAGAACTTTGTTGTTTCAGTTCTTTCTCTTGTCTCCATGCCACACTTTAAAGTTAAATCTTCCTCGGCATTAGCAGTTGCAATGAAAGTTCAATGAGAGTCCATTGATGTTAATCCATTAAAATGGGTACAAATTGTTTGTGCAAATATTTATCTAATGTAACTGTGCCAACTTTCATTATGACTGCAACATAATTGCAAAAATTCATGCAGACTATTAGTTTCCATATAACTGTGTCTCACTAAACAATAGCAGCTTACTTGATGTCATTATTATTAATGAAAATGTTTTATTTATCAATGGAATTGTTTTGTTGTTGTGGTCTTCAGTAGGGAGTCTGGTTTGATGAAAGGCCTTTTCATCTCCTCATAAGAATGGCAACCAACATCCATTTGATTCTTTTCACTGTATTCATCTCTTGATCTCCCTCTGCGATTTTTATCCACACAGTTCCTTCCAGTGCTAAATTGACAATCCCTTGATTTCTAACAATACCCATTGTTGGGCCATTTTCAGGATACTGCTCTGAGATGGTGTGGAGCGGAACAGGAGCTGTGATTCCTCAGGTGCTGTCACTGCTCTAATTTTATATATAAAGTTATCATAAGGGTGCTATTATCCCTAAAGCAACAACAATCTTTCCAAAAATATGTTTACAATCATTTAAAGAAGCAGGCCTATTGTCTCATATATGTAAAAACTCTGTTCAGTTAATATTTTAATCCTCTAAATTTACTTTTGCATGATTCCCTTAATGTTGATTATTTGAAAGTTTCAAAATTCTCTAAATGTGTACAACTGCTCCTCTCCTTAGTGGTATACTGTACAATATGAATGGTAAGATAAGTCCACAATAATTTTTTTTTTTAAATTCTATGTGCACCATAAAGTACATTTTCCTCTTTAAGAATATATTAGTACTAACTTTAGTAGAGATCTTATCGATGTAGTTTTCCCAAGAGGTATTTGTCCAGCTCTTTTCTCAGAAACCTATTACAGTCCACTTCTTCTAGAGCCAAACCCCTGAAGTTCAGAATAAAATTCTCCAAGCTGTTTATTTAGTTTCTTTCAAATTTTGTGCATGTAGTTTTCTTTCTATTGATCACTTGTCTCTTTTCTAAATCCTTCACTGAGTTCCTACATAATCATTAGTAAAGTTGTGTTGTCAGCATTTACTGCAGGGGCATATCATTTAATACATGAAAAAGAGCAGAGGTCCTAACACCAAACCTTGGGCTACTCTGCAGCAGACCAGTTTCTTTATTATAATTTTATAACAAACACAAAGGTTTTGAAAAGGTCTAAGTACACACCAGAAATTATTCTTTAGTGATCCAGGGCATCACCTTGACACTTCCTTACCCCCACCACAGACTGCTCTCACCTGGCCACAGTGGTCGGAGAGGATGCCCATGTCTGTGTAAGTGTGTGTGTGTGTGTGTGTGTGTGTGTGTGTGTGTGTGTGTGTGTGTGTGTCCAATGAAGGCCTTAGGAGTCAAAAGCTATCAAGTTGTTTTCTGTTATTTGTACCTTTCCGTGACTCAATGGATGTCTCTGTGGTGAGTAAGTAAAAATGTTGTTGAATCCTTTCTGGAATTTCTATTGTTAAATCATGATGTGTTTTGTATATACTGGTGCCCCTGATCCCATTTATTCATTTGCTATGCTGCTTCTTGTATATTCATTCTATAACTACCGTATGTTTCTGCAGATAAGACGATGGCTGAATTATAAAAAAAGGCCCCAAAATCCGAGGTCGTCTTATACGATGGTACAAGAAAAATTAGATCAAAATTTAGTCAGAAATTAGTAATTTTGCAGATGTGCTGCATAGGGCAGCTTCGACTACCTAACGATATATATCGAAGCGGTTAAATATCAAAATGACACATATTGAACAGGCGAATGTTATGATTTTTATGAATATGTCGTGATTTTAAAGGATGTGGTTAGGCCGGAACCTAAGAGTACAGCTTTCTGGGTAATTTACAATAAAGCTTATACTGGAAGTAGCTCAGCCTGAAATGATATAAGTCAAATGTACAATTGTAAATCGATTTAGTGTTTCTGAACTGTAGATTTGGAGCTACGCGCCCTAAGTTTTCGCTTCTTGCATACATATCGTTCCGAAACATATCGATTCAATATATATCGTTTGGAGGTCGAAGCTACACTATGCAGCACATCTGCGATAGTACCCTGATGAAATTTACATTATGGAGGAAAGATTTACAAAAACAAAATTTTGTGCATTTTTTTTTTTTAAATATTTGCTTTTCGAGCTTTATTAATTTACTTAGTGGACAAGGGTACATATGATGACCTATATGTCATAGAGCAGCAGGAATAGAATTAATTATTTACAATGCAGCTTTATTTTACAATGTCGCTTGTCAAAAATAATTTCTCAATATATCTAGAGTTGCATTGAAACTATTAGAGTATATTAACGTATGAAGCAGTGAAAGGATTAAAATATTTCGGAGCTATACGCAACAATTATGGCTTCCTTTGAAATCCTTTATCTTCTGTTCTCAGGCAAATTCATGTGTTTTCACCCACATAATTGTGCACAATTAAATGTCGTCTATGTGAAAGAAATTACTTTTTTTTAAACTTCACGATGGAAAAAAAAAAAAAAAAAAAAAAAAAAAAAAAAAAAAAAAAAAAAAAAAAAAAAAAAAAACATGCTTCTTCAGAATTGGATACAACGTAACACTATGTGCACGAGAGTTTAAAAGCAATCCGTAAACACTGCAACAAAGGGTGAAATCCTGGTGTACCAATCATGAAAACTACGTATGGTGGCTGCTAACGGCATTTTTCGGAACTTCCTGAAGCTTTGCCACTGAATCTAAGTTGCAGGAGTACTTTTAGATCCCAAAAACTGGGGAAAAAGTGTGGCATGCATTTGGGTAAATACAATAACTTGGGAATCATCTTATAGGCCAGATATATGCTTAAACTATAAAATTTTGATGAAAATTTGTACCTTGTATTATCTGATGGTCGTCTTATCTGCGGAAATATACAGTAGTTCTTGTAGCTTCTACATCTTGTTCATCTTGACATCAATGTTAAAGATTTCCTCTTTTAAATCTATTTGTAGTACTCTTATCTACTATGACTGCAATTTTAATCCTTGTGACCACAAATGAAGTGAGTAAATCAATCAAAATGGTCATTTCCATGCCAACCCACATGTATTCTGAAAACATTAGTCTTGCTAAGTCCGTCTTGCCATATTCTCACATGACTTTCTGAAAGCCATGGATCAAGACACTGAATGAACTCATATCAATGTTTCAGTACATGAAATAGCAGCTGAGCAAAGTAAGTGCAAATTAAAGAAAATATGGTCTTCTTTGAATAATCAAGACGTTGTTGTTGTTATGGTTTTCAGTCCGGAGACTGGTTTGATGCAGCTCTCCACCCTACTCTATCCTGAGCAAGCCTTTTCATCTCCTCATAAGAACGGCATCCACATCCACTTGAATCTGCTTACTATAAGCGTCGCTTGGTCTCCCTCTGAGATTTTTACCCCACACACTTCCCTCAAATGCTAAATTTACGACTCCTCGATGACTAAGAATGTGTCCTACAAAGCAATCCCTTCTTTTAGTCAGGGTATGCCAAAAATTCCTTTTCTCACCAATTCTGTTCAGTACCTCTTCATTAGTTATGCGATCTACCTACCTAATCTTCAGCATTCTTCTGTAGCACCACATTTCAAAAGCCTCTATTCTCTTTCTGTCCGCACTGCTTATTGTCCATGTTTCACTCCCGTACAAGGCAACACTCCACACAAATGCCTTCAGAAAAGACTTCCTTACACTTAAATTAATATTCGATGTTAGCAAATTTCTCTTTTTCAAAAATGCTTTTCTTCCCATTGCCATTCTGCCTTTTTTATCCTCTGTACTGCGACCATCATTTGTTATTTTACTGCCCAAGTAACAAAACTCGTCTACCTCCTTTATTGATTCGTTACCTAATCTAATTCCTTCAGCATCACCCGATTTTCTTAGACTGCGCTCCATTACCCTAGTTTTGCTCTTGTTAATGTTCATCTTATAAGCACCTTACAGCACACTGTCCATTCCGTTCAATTGCTCTTGCAGGTCCTTTGCTGTATCTGACAGAATTACTATGTCATCGGCAAAATGCAATGTTTTTAATTCTTCCCCATGAACTTTAATTCCTTCACCAAATTTCTCCTTGCTTTCCTTTATAGCTTGCTCAATGTACAAGTTGAACAATATTGGAGAAAGGCTACAACCCTCTCTTACTCCCTTCCAAACTGATGCTTCCCTTTCATACCCTTCCAGTCTAATAACTGAGGTCTGGCTTTTGTACAAGTTGTAAATAACTCTCCTTTTCCCCTTCTTATGCATTCTTCTACAGATTTGCATTTGGCTTCTAGCCACTCCTGCTTAGCCATTTTGCACTTCCTGTCAATCTCATTTTTTAGTCGTCTGTACTCCATTTTGCCTGTTTCATTTACTGCATTTTTATATTTTCTCCTTTCATCAATTAAATTTAGTATTTCCTGTGATATCCAAGGATTTTTTGTAGGTCTTGCCTTTCTACCTATTTTGTCCTCTGCTGCCTTCACTATTTCATCCCTCAATGCTACCCATTCCTTTTCTACTGTTTTATTTCTCGCTGTTTCTGTCAATTGTTGCCTAAATCTCACTCTGAAATTCTGCAGAACTTCCCTTTCCTTCAATTTATCTAAGTCCTATCTCCTTATTTTCCTACCTTTCTGCAGTTTTTTCAGTTTCAGCCTACAGTTCATGACTAACAAGTTATGATCAGAGTCTATATCTGCCCCTGGGTATGTCTTACAGTTTACAACCTGGTTCCGGAATCTGTGTCTTACCATTATAAAATCTATCTGATACCTCCCGGTGTCTCCTGGTCTCTTCCACGTATACAACCTTCTTTTGTGATTTTTAAACCATGTGTTTGTTACAATTAAATAATGTTCCGTGCAAAATTCTACCAGGCGGCTTCCTCTTTCATTCCTCCTGCGCAGTCCATATTCACCTACTCTATTTCCTTCTCTTCCTTTTCCTACTACCGAATTCCAGTCTCCCATCACAATTAAGTTTTCCTCTCCCTTAACTGTCTGAATAATTTCCTTTAGCTCCTCATATATTTCTTCGATCTCCTCATCATCAGCGGAGCTAGTTGGCATATAAACCTGTACTACTGTTGTCGGTGTTGGCTTCGTATCTATCTTGACAATGATAATGCGATCACTGTGCTGCTCATAGTAGTTTACCCGCATTCCTATTTTCTTATTCATTATCAGTCCTACTCCTGTGATACCCCCAACTGAATTTGTATTTATAATCCTGTACTCACCTGACCAGAAATCCTGTTCATCCTGCCACCGGACTTCACTAATCCCCACGATATCTAACTTCAACCTATCCATTTCCCTTTTTAAATTTTCTAATTTTCCTACCCGATTAAGGGATCTGACATACCACACTCCGATCCATAGAATGCCAGTATTGTCTTTTCTGATGACAACATCCTCCTGAGTAGTCCCCGCCCGGAGATCCGAATGGGGGACTATTTTACCTCCGGAATATTTTACCCGAGAAGATGCCATTATCATATTTCCATACAGTAGAGCTGCATGTCCTCGGAAAATGTAACGACTGTAGTTTCCCCTTGCTTTCAGCTGTTTGCAGTAACTGTGTGGCAAAGCCACATTAGCTGATGTTACAAGGCCAGCTCAGTCAATCATCCAGACTGTTGCCCCTGTAACTACTGAAAAGGCTGCTGCCCCTCTTCAGGAACCACACGTTTGTCTGGCCTCTCCACAGATACCCCTCCGCTGTGGTTGTACCTACGGTAAGGCTATCTGAATCGTTGAGGCACGCAAGCCACCCCACCTCGGCAATGTCTGTGGTTCATGGGGGTGGTCAAGACGTTATTCCTAGAATTTTCAGTGTAACTAATCTCCAGTCAAAACTGATAGCCTGTATACTTCACAGAAATAATATAGAATTACAGTCTCGTTTCTTTTGAATATGTCTGAAAAGTAGATACCACAGTTGTGAAGTGTATCCACCTTGTCAAGGATTTGTTCCTTTCAGGGTCCATGCACTTGAGAACCAGACTCCTTGTGAGAATACAGGCTAAGATGTGAACCTTAGAGTACAATAGTCACTGTACGAGGACATTTGGGAATTTCATTTTGACAGAGTACGAGCTTGAGTAGTCGGTCCAGGTGTGTGAAATCTGTGTCCATGGTTGGTGCAAGGGTTAGCTGTATAGTAAGCAGAATATCCAGATTCAAGTCTTGGTCCCAGGCACAAATTTTCATATGTCTATGTTATTTCATTACAATACCAATCAGCAGCTGAGGCAAAAATGCCTTTAATAAATCTGTATCACAGAAATAAATTTGTAATTTCAATGCAACTTTTGTCACAAAATCCTTTATGCTACCAGTATTTGTGAATATATAATAATGTATGTAGAAGACCTGTCTTAGTCTTCTGAAATTATAGCATTATCAATCAAGGGGATTGGGGGAATGACGCAATTTTATTTGACTCATTTAATAAATGCCCTGGGCATCATAATACACATACATTTACTAAAATAAACTGAAGTGGCTGCTTCTGAATGTTAATGTGTATCTTGATTTGCTAAAAATTTCATAAGACTCTTTTCCATTATGAGATTTATGGAACACATTAATTGATTGGATTAATGAATTAAAAATTATGATAGCTAACAATACGCTCTACTGAAACTGTATGGGGTAACTACTGTTCTCTATTAATATCTGTTTCATCTTATTTCATATTACAAAAACTATTCTTCATAAAAAGAAAGTGTGTGTGTGTGTGCGTGTGTGTGTGTGAGAGAGAGAGAGAGAGAGAGAGATAGCTCAACTCACCTTGCTCAAATGTAATACTGTCTGGCAGTTTATACACTTGTGGGGCAGGTGCAAGGCAATATTCAGCCCACCCACCATCATTCATCATTCCTACATTTTTGGTAAGGCCACCCAACTCACAGTAATGAGGTTGTCCTCCAGAACAGGCATCACAAGTGTCACAGCCACTGAAACATATACCATACACACTTTGATACATCAATGACTTTAACATGGCATTATCATGTTCACAAATGTCTGCAGACATTGATTTAAATGGCAGGTAACAAATTTGCTAGATTTTCGAATCTGGTTTTTTCCCTTTAATAGCAAATAATTTGAAACTGCCTTGTCACAACTGCAAGTAGACCAAACACTGGGTCAAATTAACACATAAGGCTTGTATTAAAATGTGTTAATTGGGCAGGATTGTATTAGTTATGACAAAAATATAACAATGGGAAGTCCAGGTCCGAATGTGAATAATGTAATGAGTGTAGCTTCCAGTTCACAAATGATACTGTTTATGGTGAGTAGCAGAACTCTCCTCTGGTGGGTTAACAGAACTAACACCAGAAACATATGTATTCTATGAAAATGAACAGCAAGAACATAATATATGGGCATAAAATGGGACACATTGTAGAGGAGTCTTCATAGATTACACTATTGCCACATTCAATTTGCAGTATATTTCTATTTAATGGTGATTGTGATTGTATATTAAAATAAATTGAGAAGAGTGAAATTTGGAGGCTCTTTATTCATTCATAAGTCCCAAGAATTTCCAACAACAATCATTTACAAGTCAACAAAACCGCAAATTTCACATCCCTCATTGCAGTAGGAAACACAGTGATTTTAATATTCATAGAATATATGACATCAACTGCGATTGGGCAAAGCTGAAAATGTGTACCCAGCCGGGATTCGAACCCAGGTCTCCTGCTTTCTAGGCAGTTGCGCTGACCCCTACACCACTGGGGACGTCTCTTCTTTCGGAACAGACGCCACATGTATATACATGATTTTAGCTACCATTACATAGCTTGGAAATTTTTGTTACCATTCTGCTCACAGGTAATTACTCAAACTCCTTGGTGTGGCAAAGGTTTTGGGTGTGTTCTACAGTCTATACAGATTGAATTATTACACAAGAGTGCTGAAATAGTGGCGTCAGTCTTTTCTCTGTTGTTTCCTCACATGTTCCTTACTGAGCTGTAGTATGAGATGGAACTCTTAACTCAGATGCATGATTTCCTGGTGTAACTTATCTGCATAAATCTCCCTCCCTCACTTGGTGCACAGTGGAGTCACAACAATAGTTTATCATTTACCTAGTGACACAAAAGACTTGTAATGGACTGCTACTTTTACATCCTGTTTTAGATGCAGAACTATTGTAGACAGAAAACACAAGCATGTTACACTACAAGTATGTGCCATCTATACTTTGAGCCAATAAAAAATACAATTTTCTGCAGAAGTAGATATGGGAAACAGAGTGAAATTTTAAGTTAAAAAAAAATATGTTATCTTAAGGAATAAGGACCTTCATTGATTTTGGACCCAAGTTGGCATGGTTGCATAATAATGTGGCAAACTGTAGAGATGTATTATCCTGTTAAAAGTAAATTCTCTCAGCTGATTTTATGATTGTTTTGAGTCATTTTCTACATTCATCCAGTCATAAACTCGTTCAAAGCTACATTTTACATAATCATGCTAGAAAATATAAAATATTCAAATGCATTTTGTTGCGTTTTAGTCATGTCAGTGAACATTAAAAATAGAAAACAGAAAAGTCATACAATAAATACATTAAAATGACCAAATGTGATGTTTCAACAGCAAACAAAGAGTTGTAGATGGCATCAAAACTGAATAAGACTGGTTTAGTCTCTTCCCAGTTTTTCCAGTCAACAGATTATTAATGAGACTTTTTTGTAAGGTTCTCTTAAGGATTTTTATCAAATGTTATGACTTTTTTTTCTATTTAAAACTTTTAATCTTTGGTTTCCTTGTAATACATGACACATTTCAGAGCAATTTTTGAACCACTAGAAATATTGACAGTGATACAGGATGTATTTTTACACTGTGTAGTGCTTTAACAAATACGTCTGAAAACACTACATGCAGAATCATTGGTTTGATGTTCAGTTCGTATTTGAGCTAGTAACATGGGATTAGAAAATCTGTTTTATTTTGTCGGTACATTACAATATAAAAGCAAAGGTTGGAGAGAAAAAAAAAAGAGAGAGAGAGAGAAAAGGGAAGACAAAAACCTACTTAATGACCCAAAAGCTGACATTCCATATGCTTCATGTGTAGGTTTCATACCTGTTTGGGTCAACTGCCACCCTGTCTCCGACTTTAACGTGAGTTACTTTTGGTCCAACAGCTGTAACTGTTCCACTAAACTCATGTCCCATGATCACCGGATTCTCAGAGCATGGAAATGAACCCTGTTTAACACAGAAACCATTACTTTCAAAGGATAAGTTATGCTATCATTAAATATATCTAAAAGACAGAGATCTAAAATAACTGTAACTACAATTTTTAAGACATAGTAGTGGTTCAAAGCACTGTATCTTGGACATATTCAAAGCCATAATAAATTTTCCTATTACTACATTTTGTTATAATATAAAAGTCTTTTAAATAGAATAGAAGAACAGTTAACACTACTATCAATGTAAGATTTATTACATTTATGGACACGTTATTTAAAAGTTACATAAATGTACCGTGCTAGAAACAATTTGACGATTAAAAGTTAGTGTTATATCACATAAACTTGTAAACGGAAAGCCCTGGGCAGCAAATATTAATGAATATTGTGTTGAACAGTTATAACTACTAATTTACATTAGTGAGTCTGGGAACTAAAAAGCAAGTTGCTCTAAGGTACACGTGAGCTTTATCAGGAGGCTGATGAAAATCTTATTACAGCATTTGTAAATAGTGCGTAGAAGAAAGGGATAGTGGGGGGGGGGGGCATCTGGTTTCACATTAGTTTGTTGCCATAGAAGTAAATTTTATTTTTATCACTGACCTTCAAGGTTGCAGTAGGTGTACCATGTAGATAAAAAGCAATAAATGCCAAATTGGACTGAAGTTATTAAATGCTTTGATATGCAAATGACTAGCATTTCAATGCAACAGCACAAAGTTGATAGGGACAATACCATCTACATTCCTTATATAAGGAAAATAAGGCAACAGGCATTGCATTCAGAAATCAAACAGAAATGTCCTTAGGTAAGCATCTTATGATTTGGGATTGGATACTTCCAGTCCATGATCATTTCAGTCATAATGAGCAAATAATATTCCAATCCCGGGAGAGGAAAGACTTACCTTGGGGGAAGAAAAGGTACGTCTTTCCTCTCCCGGGATTGGAATGGCTCCTTACCCCCTCCCTTAAAACCCTCATCATTTCCTTTTCTCTCTCCTTCCCTTCTGCCTGAAGAAGCAACTGGGTTGCGAAAGCTTGGGTTCTGTGTGTGTGTGTGTGTGTGTTTTATTTATTTGTGCTACTATCACACCTGTGCTCCTTTGCCTGGTGAGTAATCTACATCTATTTTTTATATATATATTTTCCCTGCTAGGAATTTTTCGTCTATAATATTCGTGAGCAAATAATATATGTGAATTTCATGACTACTCATTTTATCCATATTTCTCTTTTTGTAAGAGGAATGATATATCCCTGCTTTTTGTTATTCTGTGTTCCTATTGTTTCCTATTTCCTCATTTACTCATGTTACATGCATATATTTAATTATGGCTTTCTGATAATATGTTTTCAAATTTACAGTAGTTTTTTATAATTTAAATTTCCTGTTTGGTTCTTACAAGCTACAAGCTTCTACTTCAGATGAAATTCTTTCTTTATAGGACAGAAATTCTTTCATATTTCACCAGTTTTGGCTTCCTTCTTCTGTGGTTAACATTTATTTGTGTGAGGAGGAATTGTGGAATCAAAGCATTGAAGAAACAAGGAAAAAATTAATTAAACTTTTCATTCACCATGCATAGCTGATAGACCTCTTCCCATTTTCATGTTACAGGATGTCTCTAAATGTCTTTAAAGAGAATTAATACATTATTAATATATAGAAACATAATAATAATAGGCTATATAGAAATGGCTTGGATGCTGATGTTCTGAAACCAAAGTTTGTATTTGCAACTATGCTAACAATAATCGGGAGCCACCGATTCTGAACAATTACATTTGCATCCTTTATTTACTGTCTGCATCAAGAATACAACATTTCCAACCGGTATTATTATGAACTACTATGTCTGGGAAATGCTGCTACAATGTTCATAATTATCCCCAAGAAACCTTGAATTCTATATGATATGAATATTATAGAGGAAAAATTCCTGGCAGGGAAAATATATATAAAAAGTAGATGAAGATTACTTACCAGGCAAAGGAGCACAGGTAGTGATAGTAACAAATAAAATACACACACACCCCCTCACATATACACAAACACAAACACACCTAGGCAGACATACTGTAGAAAGAAAAGAAGAATTCTTATGTTTAGATAAACTAACATTGTTGCAACATTCATCAAGTAAATAGAAACACTGATGTGAACACAAATGTTCTCTCTCTCTCTCTCTTTCTCTCTTACACACACACACACACACACACACACACACACATACATTCAAATATCTTGTGTCAGAAGCATTATTTGTCAAACAGATAATTTTTGTACTTGCCTCAAAAACATGTAGATCTGTGCCACACACTCCTGAATAGGCAACCTTGATTAGAACCCAACCTTCCTTAACTGATGGGACAGGTTTTGTAATTAGTGACAGTATCTTAGTTTTTGAGTTGAACTGCAATGCCTCCATTGTTGGTAGACTATTATGCCTACAAGTTAAGCAACTATTTTGAGTTACAAGGCGCCTTGGCTAAGGAGAGGAGCTTTATATAATACTGATAAGAAATGTGAACTGTGACATGCAGAGGTTATCCTTGTTGTATAATTAATACATACTTGACAAATTATCTTATTAAAACAGATTTCACGGCAGCAGAAAACTGAAGCAACAAATCCATTAAAGAGACATCCTACATAACACTTATCTGTCCTATGCTGGAATAATGTTGTGTCTCATGCCAGAGAGGATTGACAGAGGACATTGAAAAGGTACAAAAAGGGCAGCTCTTTTAGTATTAACAGGAATTTGGGGAGAGAATGTCATAGGTACAATACACAAACTGGAGTGACAATCATTAAGATAAAGGCATGTTTCATTGCGGTAAGATTTATTTACGAAATTTCCATCATCTACTTTCTTTTTCAAATTTAAAAATATTTTATCAAGCCCACATATATAGGGGCAAATTAAATCATTGTTGTTGTTGTGGTCCTCAGTCCACAGACTGGTTTGATGCAGCTCTCCACGCTACCCTGTCCTGTGCAAGTCTCTTCATCTGAGAATACGTTCGGCAACCTACATCCTTTTGAATCTGCTTACTATATTCATCCCTCGGTCTCCCTCTATGATTTTTACCCCACACGCTTCCTTCTAATGCTAAGTTGAGAATTCCTTGATGTCTCAGAATGTGTCCCACCAATCTATCCCTTCTCTTAGTAAGGATATGCCAGAAAATCCTTTTCTCCCCGATTCGATTAAGTACCTCTTCATTAGTTACATGATCTACCCATCTAATTTTCATCATTCATCTGTAGCACCACATTTCAAAAGCTTGTATCATCTTTTTATCTGAACTCCTTATTGTCCATGTTTCACTGCTATACAATGCTACACTCCAGACAAATGCTTTCAGAAAGGACTTCCTAACATTTAAATTAATATTGGATGTTAACAAGTTTTGCTTCTTTAGAAACGCTTTTCTTCCCCCAGCCATTCTGCATTTTATAACTTCTTTACTTCGGCCATCAGAAGTTATCTTGCTACCCAAATAACAAAACTCATCTACTACTTTTATTGTCTCATTACCTAATCTAATTCTTCAGCAGCACCTGATTTTTCTGACATTGCATTCCATTACCTTCGTTTTACTCTTGTTAATGTTCATCTTAAATCTTCCTTTCAAGACACTGTCCATTCCATTCAATTGCTCTTCCAGATCTTTTGCTATGTCATCAGCAAACCGCAATGTTTTTATTTCTTCTCCCTGCACTTTAATGCCCTCTCCAAATTTCTCCTTCCATTCCTCCACTGCCCACTCAATGTACAGATTGAACAACCTTGCGGAAAGGCTACAACCCTGTCTTACTCCCTTCCCAACCTCTGCGTCCCTTTCTTGCCCTTCGACTCTAATAACCGCTGTCTGGTTTTTGTATAGGTTGAATATAACTCTTCGCTCTCTATATTTTACCCTTGATACCTTCAGACATTGCATTCCATTACCTTCATTTTACTCTTTTTAATGTTCATCTTATATCTTCTTTTCAAAATTACTAATATTACCCTGTCTCACTCCCTTCCCAACCTCTGTGTCTCTTTCTTGCCCTTCGACTCTAATAACCGATGTCTAGTTTTTGTATAGGTTGAATATAACTCTTCGCTCCCTATATTTTACCCCTGATACCTTCAGAATTTGGAAGAGTGTATTCCAGTCAACACTGTCAAAAGCTTTCTCCAAATCGACAAACGCTAAATACGTAGGTTTCCCTTTCCTTAGCCCATCTTCTAAGATAAGTCGTAATGCGAGTATTGGCTCCCGTGTTCCTACATTTCTCCTAAATCCAAATTGATCTTCCCTGAGGTCAGATTCCACAAGTTTTTCCATTCGTCTGTAAATAATTCATGTTAGTATTTTGCACCCATGACTTATTAAACTGATAGTTTAGCGCGCCAAGGTGTGAATCGGACATCCAAAAGTGCCACGATCCCCCTTGAGAATGTCCTCCGCAGTGGGGGACGAAACGTTGGGTTTTAATAGTAAATCCACTAGACCACGGCATAACAGCCTGGAAATTTTTAGTAATTTTTAAACTGATAGTTCTGTAATTTTCAAACTTGTCTCCACTTGCTTCCTTTGGAATTGGAATTACAATTTTCTTCTTGTAGTCGGAGGGTATTTTCCCCTGTCTCATACATCTTGCATACCAGGTGATACAATTTTTTCATGACTGGCTCTTCTAACAACATCAGCAGTTCAGATGGAATATTATCTACTCCAGGGCCCTTGTTTCAACTCAAGTCCTTCAGCGCTCTGTCAAATTCTTCTCGCAGTATCATATCTCCTATCTCATCTTCCTCCACTTCGTCTTCCATTTCTAGAATACTGCCTTCAAGTTTATTTCCTTTGTATAGGCACTCTATATATTCCTTCCACAGTTCAGCTTTCCCCTCTTTGCTTAGTACTGGTTTTCCGTCTGAGTTCTTTATATACATACAGCTGCTTTTCTTGTCTCCAAATATCTCTTTTATTTTACGATAGGCAGTATGTATCTTTACCCTAGTTATGCATTCTTCTACGGTTCTGCATTTGTCCTCTAGCCACTCCTGCTTAGCCAGCCTGCACTTCCTGTCAATCTCATTTTTCAGACGTTTGTACTCCGTTTTTCGTGTTTCACTTGCTGAATTTTATATTTCTCCTCTCATCAATTAAGTTCAATATATCCTGTGTTATCCAGGGATTTCTATTAGGCTTTGTCCTTCTGTTTATATGGTCCTCTGCAGCCTTCACTACCCTATCTCTCAGAGCTGCCCATTCTTCTTCTACCATATTACTTTCCCCTGTTTCAGCCAATCCTTGCCTAATACTCCCTTTGAAACTCTCAACCACCTCTGGTTCCTTCAATTTGTCCAGGTTCCATCTCCTAACCTTTCTATCTTTCTGCAGTCTCTTAAATTTTAATCCGCAGTTCATAACCAATAAGTTATGGTCAGAGTCTATATCTGTCCCTGGATATGTCTTACAGTTTAGAACCTGGTTTCTAAATCTATTCCTTACCATTATAAAGTCAATCTGGTATCTTCCATAGTCTCCTGGTCTCTTCCACATATACAGCCTCCTTCTTTCATGATGATTAAACCAAGTGTTGGTGATCATTAAATTGTGCTCTGCGCAAAATTCTACCAATCGATCTCCTCTTTCATTCCTTTTACCCAGTCCATATTCACTTCCTACATTTCCTTCTCTTCCCTTGCCTACTACCGAGTTCCAGTCACCCATACTTGCGAGATGCAGATGTAGCAGCACTGGCAGTGACAAGTGTAAGTTTTACTAAAATGTCCATTATATAACCTTCATTTATGCCATAGTGTTTAATCAGTGGAAAGTCTATGCACATTGAAAAAGATACTCATATATGCAACTTGGCTTTCAGCCATTATCCATCATAGACAAGGACACAAACTCTCATTGATACAATCACACAGGGGCACTTCATAGACACACAACGATCATCTCCAGCAACCACATTCCAAGAAATGCTTGTGGTTATGAGATGGGTGGAAAGGGAAGGGAACAGCACAGATGCAAGGTGATGATGGGTATGTATACAGTGCGGCCTTACAGAGCATGTAGGTACTAGATGAGTGGAAAGAGATGCAGCTTAGGAATTCAGTGGTGTGGGAAAGGGGGGGGGGTGAGAGCAAGCAAAATACACACACACCCATACACTTGGAAGAAGAGATTGGAAAGGTGCAGGATAGAGGAGGGCGGGAACTGTGTGTGGTGTAAATAACTACCATAGGTTGAGGCTTGGATAATTTCGGGATGAGGATGTACTGTACAAATAACATCTCTCTGTGCTGTTCATACATGCTGGTAGTGGGGGGATGTTCCAGATGGCTTGGGTTGTGAAGCAGTTGTTGAAATCAAACAAGATGACTGTATGCTAGGTGATGGCCTGAGAATGGTAGTGTCATTGGAACATGTAGGCTATAGACCAAATAAAAACAAGTTGCAGCTATATGTTAAGGCAAATATTTTTTTCAATAAAATGAGTCACCATGGTATGACCTCATGCTGCGGTGCGCGCTGCTGTTCGCTGTCGGGGGTCCGATTCAACCCTCGTGCATGGGTGTTTGTGTTGTCCTTAGCAAAAGTTAGTTTAATTAGTTTGTAAGCCTTTGGGACTGATAACCCCGTAGTTAAGTCTCTTAACATTTTTGAACATTTTATTTTATTACTTGTAAGCCCCTATGGAACCACTTAATAGCTGAATTTCGAAAAATACTCCAACATGTTTCTTTTAAATTCCAACCAAGTATGCAAATATCATTTTTTGTAATTCTGGGTTCAAAATTGGCTTAGTAGCAACGTATTTTCAAAAAATGCTTCATCCCCTTTTTCACCCCCTAAATATTTCTTTTTCTGAAAATACCGAAACTCTTGTCTTTTTAATCCTGATCAAGAGACCACATCCTAAGTTTCATAGTTATAGCTTGTAATCCGAGTTCACAGCAACATATTTTTTAAAATCAATTTTTGCATCCCGTATTTCACCCACTTATTGGTCGAATTTCCAAAACTACCAAAACACGTGTCTTTTAAATTCGAACCCCGAATACAAATCCGGAAATTTGTAGTTCTAACTTCAAAATTGCCGAAATAGCAACAGATTTTCGAAAAACATCCCCTCTCCAATTTAAACACCTTTATGGTTGAATTTCCAAACATACCAAAACACGTATTTTTTTAAATTCTAACCAACAATACAAATATCAATTTCTGCAGCTCTAACTTCAAAATTGTCTTAATAGCAACGTGCTTTCAAAAAGAATTTTTCGTCCCCTATTTCACCCCCTTACAGACGGAATATCGAAAAATCGCTTTTTAAATGACGCCTACAGAGTAAGATCAAAAATAGTGAAACTCGTGTTGTTTTAAATCTTGACCAAGATTCTATATCCGAAGTTTCGTAGTTGTAGCTTAAAATTTCAATTAACAGCAACATATTTTTGAAAATCTATTTTTTTGCGTCCTCTATTTTACTCCCTTAATGGTTGAATAAAAAAAAAAATAAAAAAATGCCGAAACATGTGTCTTTTAAATTCGAACCCTGAATTAAAAATCCGAAAATTTGCAGTTCTAGCTTCAAAGTTGCCTGAATAGCAACGTATTTTTTGTTTTGTTTTTAAGGTTTCATCCGTATTTCACCTCCTTAAGGTCGGAATATCGAAAAATCGCTTTTTAAATGACGCCTACAGAGTAAGATCAACATCCTCTAAAAATTTCAAGTTTCTATCTTCAGTGGTTTGGGGTGAGCGATGATGGGTCAGTCAATCAGTCGGGACATTGCCTTTCATATATAGAGATAAGAACGCACTTCTGTATCCGTGAACGTATCTGTTTGATTGCTAGATATGTTGTGTTATTTTAAACGTCTTATCATGCCTGATGCATTTTATGGAATAGAATAGAATATTTTATTCACTTTTAAACATGTTTACATGTAATTGGTGTCGTCATATACATTTATATACATATCTAAACAGCTAGTGATTTGCAGTGTTTATCATAGGTACAATTATCATATAATTAGTTTTAAATTTTCCTAATACAATACAGTACAATGAATAAACTAGTAACAATAGTAAATTTGTTAGAAAAAAATACAATTAAAATTCTGTATACATCTACATCAATGGTCAAAATCCTCTATCTCATTGTTGTACAGTACAATATAGAACAGTGACTCAATATATCACAATGGTAATGTTACAGTTTAAAATTCTGTGTACGTCTATTGTAGATTCTTCAAATTCCTTAATGGTATAGAAAGCTTTACTTTTTAGCCATTTTGATATTATATTTTTAAATTTATTTAGAGGCACTGAGTGAGCTTCATCAGGCAGTTTATTAAAAAATGTGGGTTCAAGATACTTGTAGCTACTGTGGACCTTTGCAAGTCTGACATGTGGCTTATCAATTGCATGTCTGTGTCTTATGTTATGATTGTGTACTGACATCCTAAGATCATACTTATGGAGGTTTTCTTTAACATATACTAAGCAGCTATAAATGTATAAACTGGGTACTGTCATAATTTTCATTTCTTTGAAGAAATGTCTGCATGATTCCTGTGGTGCCAGTCCTGCTACACATCTGATGGCCTTTTTTTTTTTTTTTTTTTTTTTTTTTTTACAGCATTAGAACCAGGCGAGTTTCCCCATAAGTGAAATTCCATATGTAAGATGAGAACTGAAGAAAGCAAAGTATGCATGTTACACTTCGGAGCTTTTCAACAGACTTCTCCATCCTCCGTAAAGTACTGCTAGCGCCGTGAGTTTGGTTTTCGTGTATCCTTCCAACGCCCGTACTTAAATGACAATCACAGCGAGCTGCGAGCATTGCAAATAACCGCAGCGAGCGGCGTGGCGTTCTGCCCCAGTCAACCAGCACGACGACGTTTCTCGCGAGCTTGAGCGCTAACAGCGGTCGCGGGAATATCGGATTGAACAGGGTACAAATGTATCACGTGACACACAGAAACCGAAATTTAGCTGTATATCGTTGAATGGAAGCGTCAGCGTTCATAAGAAGGAAAGTACAATATAGGAAGACAACATGCAGGCGTCTAAATACAGCTGTTTATATTCAGCACATTTCCGCGAGATAGATATTGATAGAACATCGTTGTCCTGTGTTTGAAAACGAGAGACGGTATAGTGCCTTGTATTTTCTCATCATTTCCGGCGTACATGCACTCTTACCTGGCGCGAGTTAATTTTCTGTTTGAGTGAGTTGGAAAATTGTTTGCCGTTTTGTAGAGAATTCTATTCGCTAGTTACAGAGCGGCCAAGGGTGTATACAAGAACCTGTCGACCATGGAGCAGTAGCGGCATCAATTATTTACTTCATGCTCAGCATCAAAAAGTATTCCTGTAATTCTATAGGATTCAGCTAATAGTATTTGAAAAACTAATCTTGTAGAAAGACGGGAATACATTTGTGCGCTAAACAGGAACTAAATAATTAACGCTGTTCCTGCTCTATAGTCGACAGGTTCTTGTATGTAACCTTATCCGACCAGTAAAATATTCCCCTTTTCTTCCTGTACCTGCAACATGACAACTCGACGGGTTAATCACAACTCTTAGTTTTCGCAAAAGTCTCTCACACTGTTCCTCGCCACAGGCTACGCAATTTGTCACTTCGTCCTTAGATAACAAACCGAATTCACTAACAAAACGGCAAACAATTTTCCAACCTTCTCAAACTGGTACTGACCTCCTTGGACTTAACTCACACATTTCCCCGTAGTTCACTAAGCGAAACTAGGGTTGCCAGATCTCCGGGCGCCGCCCGGAGTGCCCGGGTTCGGAATGAATTCTCCGGGTCTACGGGCCAATGACTCTCATCTCCGGGCTTGAATGTAACCTTCATCTTAACTTTTTTTTTTCTTTACGGCGAAGTACTATCCACATGTAACGACTATCTACATCGAACTTCACGTAACTTAAACTAAGGACGAACACAACATCCATGCCCTAGGGGGGAGGGGGGGGATTCGAATCTCTGGTGAGAGCAGCCTCGCGCACCGTGGCAAGACGCCTCAGTGCGCTCGGCCATTCCCGGCCGGCTCCTCTCTAGTGATTATGAATTACTTTATATAAATGTCAATTTCTTATTGCAACAAAACGCTACTTTTCTATTCTTCCTCTGAAAACTTTTCGCTGTTGCGTCGGTAGTAATCGGCTAGCGCATTATTAAGCAAACACTGTTGCAACATGTCAGCTGGCGACGTCTGTTATTTGTGTTCGTTCGTTCATTGTTTGTTATCAGTTTACCGGCAATTTTTGGAATACTCGGATCGTGTGTGAACAGACAAGCTTACAGTAACTCAGATTAGTGAGTAATAACAGTGAAATGAAGATATAATACCTAAGTTCGTTCCGTGAAGAATGGAAGGTGCAGCTGTTGATTTGAGCAGCTCTGATGCTGCCGCCACTTCTGCTGCCACGCCGACTGTTGATCCACAGCAACTGGCGGCCAGGTTTTTTTTTTTTTTTTTTTTTTTTTTTTTTTTTTTTTTTTTTTTTTTTTTTTACTCGAACCTGGGACCTTTGTCTCTCGCGGGCAAGCGCTCTACCGATTGTGCTATCCCGACACGACTCACGATGCCGCCCCACAACTTTACTTCCGCCAGTACCTCGCCTCCTACTTTCCAAACTTCACAGAAGCTCTCCTGCGAACCATGGTAGTGCGCTTGCCCGCGAAAGGCAAAGGTGCCAGGTTCGAGTCCCGGTTCCGGCACACAATTTTAATCTGCCAGGAAGTTTCAGTATATAGCATTGATACGGTCCAACACTTAAGGTACGCTTAACATCTAAAAATACGTATGGTTTCTGATGCACACTGAACTTGGAAAATTTGTTAATCTTATGTTTTTTTTTTTTTTTTTTAGAATTTCCTTAAAGTCTTCCAATGTTTCCTTTTAATCCATTCTTCACTTTTCCGTTTGAGGACTGAGCTCAATGGTAAATAAAACCTACTTCGGCAGGTCACTTCCGGTTCGGTGAGTCATGTCATACGTTACAAGTACCCTGCTCAATCCGATATTCCTGCAGCCGCTAACAGCTCGAAAATTCTCGGTGCACTCGAGTCGCCCCGCCTCGCAGTCCCATCCCTACTCGGTTAACACCAGGGCCGGCGCAAGGAGCATGCGGAACAAGCGACCGCATGGGGCGCCGCCAGGGAGAGGGCGCCGACGCGCCGGGATCAGCGTTCGTGGCGTCTCAAATGTTCGTATAGCTTATGGGACTTAACTACGGGGTCATCAGTCCCTAAACTTACAAACTACTTATGAACTACTTACGAACTAGGACGGCACAAATATCCATGCCCAAGGGGGGATTCGAACCCCCGACCGTAGTGGTCGTGCAGACCGTGACTGAAGCGCCTCAGTCCCCTCGGCCACCGCGGCCGGCCAAAAGTTTGTACAGTTTGTTTTCGAGAAATAGATTAAAACAGTTTTTAAAAACTTTAACTTAATTTTTGGTCTACTTCACGGTGTTCTGTATGCATTTCAAATAAGTAATATTATGTGCAGTGATGAAACGGAAGAAACGACACAAAAAACACACGAAAAGTGCCGCACACAGCCGAAAAACACATGCCAGGAACAAACCAACTCCAGACTACAAGACGAAGAAACAGCAGTAAGATGTAAAGAAGAGACAACACTGTGAGTAGATCGAATATTAAGTTAAAAACACATAGGCATAACGTGCACAAAGTTTTAAAAATCTGTTTTTAATCTATGTATCGAAAACAAACTGTACAAACTTTTGTATCATTCACAGATCACAGAAGATAAAAATAAAAGAAAATAAAAAGCGAAACACGTCTGGTGTATAATGAATCTCTTTAATTGCAGTCAGCATAAGACAGATTACCTCTTATAATCAGTTTTTACAGCTGCTGCAGAAGATGGCCACACAACCAAACCTAGAACAGTTCAACATATTTAGGAAACCAACAACGAGTGCTTAAATAATGCACTCGACATCTTATCATCCTAGAAGTTAATCTTTTTCAGATCTGCTATAATACGTACTTTTAAAGCTCCCCCTTTCCGATGAAACGATGAATAATGAGCTTAGCTTAGTACCCTCTGCTAAATCGCCCAGTGCGTCAAAGAAAAAAGTACACACAAGGGTCAACAGACAGCGCTGGCAACACTACAGCTACGGACAGCTGTCAAACGATGGCGCTGGCAACACTCACTAATGACGTCATTCCCAGCTGTATGACGTCATAAATCCAGCCAATCAGCGACGCAACCCATCCGCCTTGAACGGCAACTGTTTATGACAACACATAAATCAAACAAAATCTTTTCTACTAGGTATTGTACTTAGGAAACTCATCTATTGAGTAAAATGTTCCTTGCAATAGGTACTTCCTCAAGGTTTTTTTTTTTTTTTTTTTTTTTTTTTTTTTTTTTTTTTTTTTTTTTTTTTTCTACCACACATTTAATACTTGAGGGGAGTGCATTAAAAATTTTACAGCCACTGAAATGGACTCCTTTCTGTATCATTGTTAGGTTTACCTGTTCATAGTGGATATCATGTTTCCTTCTGGTATCATAACTATGATGTGCACTATTAGGTTTAACAGGGCCGGCGCAAGGCACGTGCGAAACGTGCGGCCGCACGGGGCGGCACTTTCCGAGGGGCGGCAAATCTGACGCCCCCCCCCCCCACACTTTTTTTTGTTTTTAGGACAAACTCAACATTTATGCCCAAGAGGGGATTCGAAACCAAACCTCGGAGGGAACTGTGGCATGGCGCCTGACTACCTGCCGGCCGCCCCTGTTGAAGAAGGGGAGAGAGGACGACTAATTCCGTCCTCGCCACTGTGGCAGCACCATCGTGTTTACACCGGAGGAAAGAGAGGAGGAAGCAGCTGGCGTACACGCCAGTATCTTTATGCGTGGAGCGCTGCCGGCCTGTTACGCACCGTACGTTTGCTCGCAACTAATTTTGCAGAATACGAAATCTAATTTGGAAATTTGAATGCAATGTTCGATACTGCGATGACATGTTAAGCCTGAAGCAATTTTGCCAAGCCCTTCCATGGCAGTTTCCGAGTGTTTCATTTTTCCCTCATTAAGAAAAAACCATGTTTGGACATTACTACAGTCAAACATGTCCGACACCTAAAATGGCAAGACGCATGCCGCGGCGGATTAGCCGCGCGAACTGGAGAGCCGTGTTGTGGTGCGCGCGGCCGTCCGCCGTCGGGGTTCAAATCCCCCCTCGGGCATGGATGTTTGTGTCGTCTTTAGTGTTAGCTAGTTCATAATTAGTTTGTAAGTTTAGGGACTGATGACTCTGTAGTTAAGTCCCTTAAGCTATACAAACATTTGAACATATTGATTTGCTAGAAGTATTCAGAATAGAGAAATATGCTTTGAGTAGTTACAAGGGATAAAGACATTGGTAGTAAGCCTGGCATAAGTTGGTTTTCGACGTATTTTTGGAAATTTTCTGAGTGTTAGTCGGACGTTTTGGTTTTTGAGCAATGAAACACCTTTCTCCGCCTGCATGAACAATTAAACTCTGACCGGCACTTTTGTTTGACAACGCTACTCGCACAGTATCACTTTGTCAACATTTATTTACTGTATAATGCGCGTGAATCCATATTTCATCTAAGTCTACTACTGGTCGCTTTGATTCTGATGAAAACCTGAGGAAGTATGGTCTTTTAGCAACAATGCCCTCTCGACCGCTCAAAACAATTAGTTAATTTTGACACCTTCTAAAACAAATATCCAAGATAGAACATTGCTTCTAAGGGTTTCATTGCTAGCTTTGAAGCGCCATTTCTGTTTGAAAAAAGTTGTTCAGTTTTCGCAAAGTTCGTATTTCATTCTATTGTTCGTAATGCTATGGAAATTGGTGTCTGCTAATACATTTATCCAGAACATCGGTCACATAATTACTGTGAGCTTCTTGCTTCATCTTCTTGTGCGCTAGTTTAACCGTAGCCTCGCTGTACCTCGTCACGTGACCTAGTTCCTCGCACTGCCGCGTCACCACTTCGCCTTTCCAGGCAATAAGTATTGTTGCGTTCTCTACAACGAAAACTGCAGAATTTGTTTCGGCAGTTGGCCGAAGGAGTCAAGATTGGTCATAAGCACTTTCATTGCGTTTCGTAAGAACAGATGAATTGGTGCGTCCGAATTTATTGCAACTTGGGATGTAATATGTTAGTGCTTTTCATATAACTTATAATTAGTATTGTGCATGTATGTTACGCATAAGTTAGAAATTTCTCCTTCAAAATTGCAGAATAGGAATTTATATATATATGATCTGTTACTTCAAAACTGGGAAAGTCGGCAAATAAGCACGCGTCCTCCCAATAGCTAGAATGAAAATAAAGCGCGGAAAAGTGAAGTGATACAGTAATGACTAATTTGTTGCCCCTTATTCCATAATCAGACATGAAAGAGCTGACACATGGAAATTACGACACATGTCGAGTGTCAATTGTTTGAAATGAACAACCGCAGTGCAGTGAGTTAATATATTTCGAATAGCATTAGTACCCGTCGAGCCTGGATGTGTATTTATTGCATTATTATGTTACTCCATCTTCTTATTCTTCCTCTCTCCAGTGTCTTCCGCCCCACCCTTTGACCGTTTCATCTGCATGTGTAGTGAAAATCGGCCTGAAATTCAATTTCACGCGGCTCAGTTCTTAGACTTCATCTCCTGAACAGCGTATCCTACAATAATATTTCACACACATTTGAACATTTTTGTAAATTCACAAGAATTATTAAAATTAGCTAGATTTTCTCAATCAGGTTTGACTCCATTTTTAGCTGGTGCTCAGCAACTGTTTTGTACAAATCTGTAGAGAGTGTCACCAATCAGACGAAATTTTTGTTTTTATTTTCCGGATGTACATAGATTTCGGGCACAGTGTGGCTATTCTCAATGCTTTATGTTTACATCTATACCGTCTTTCGGAAAGCAACTGTCGACATGGCGGTTTAGATGGAAGTACATATTTAAAGCTTTGAGACTGGCCATTCAGTGGCCGAAACCTGGAGGTAGATCTGAAAAGTAAAAACAAAAATTACGATTGATTGCTGACATATCCTTCAGATTTGTTTAAATAAAATACGACAAACTTCCGTAAAAAAAAAAAAAAAAAAAAAAAAAAAAAAAAAAAAAAAAAAACGGGTGGGGGGGGGGGGCGGCAATTTAGCAGCTCGCACGGGGCGGCACTTGGGCTTCCGCCGGCCCTGGGTTTAAAAATTGTATTATCTTTTCGTATAAAGCACATCAATGAGTAAATGTATTGTGCAGTGCATGTGAGGATTTCGAGTTCTTTAAAAAGATTCCTGCATGTGGCTCTAGGCTGGACTCTACACATAATTCTCATGGCCCTTTTCTTCATACACAGTACTTTTTTTAGCTAATGGCTGGTTTCCCCAAAAAATAATTCGATATGCCATAATGGCATGAAAGTAACCATAATAGGCGGCTTTCATTGTTTCCATATTCCTGTAAGAAGAAACAATGCGTAACGCGTATGTTGCTGAACTCAATCTTTTGCATAGATCTAGGATGTGGTTAGAGCAGTTCAGTCTGCTATCAATATGCAAGCCTAGGTACTTTGATGCATCCACCCTGATAATAACTTGGGCACCTATTTTTACTACAATTTTTTCATCGTTAGGCCTACATGTTGTATGGAACTGAATGAAGTTTGTTTTAGTGAGATTTAAAGAAAGACCATTTACACAAAACCATTTCGTCATTTCAGTCAAAACCGTATTGCTGTTGCCTCTAGTTTATCAACTGAATTATCAATGAGAAGAGTGGTGTCGTCAGCAAAAATGGTGAATCTACAGTATTCTGTACAGAGAGACAGGTCATTTATAAAGATAATAAAACGTAGGGGGCCTAGAACGGAGCCTTGAGGTACTCCACATGTGATAGTACCCCATTCTGATGATATTGGGACACCAGCTTCACTATCCAGCACAACTTTCTGTTTCCTGTTTGATAGGTATGAGTCCCACTCCCATGAACCACAGACATTGCCGAGGTGGGGTGGCTTGCGTGCCTCAACGATACAGATAGCCGTACCGTAGGTGCAACCACAGCGGAGGGGTATCTGTGGAGAGGCCAGACAAACGTGTGGTTCCTGAAGAGGGGCAGCAGCCTTTTCAGTAGTTACAGGGGCAACAGTCTGGATGATTGACTGAGCTGGCCTTGTAACATCAGCTAATGTGGCTTTGCCACAAAGCTACTGCGAACGGCTGAAAGCAAGGGGAAACTACAGCCGTTATCTTTCCCGAGGACATGCAGCTCTACTGTATGAACATATGATGATGGCATCCTCTCGGGTAAAATATTCCGGAGGTAAAATAGTCCCCCATTCGGATCTCCGGGCGGGGACTACTCAGGAGGATGCGATCATCAGGAAAGACAATACTGGCATTCTACGGGTCGGAGCGTGGAATGTTAGATCCCTTAATAGAGTAGGAAAATTAGAAAATTTAAAAAGGGAAATGGATAGGTTGAGGTTAGATATAGTGGGGATTAGTGAAAGTCGGTGGCAGGATGAACAGGATTTCTGGTCAGGTGAGTACAGGATTATAAATACAAAATCAATTGGGGGTATCACAGGAGTAGGATTGATAATGAATAAGAAAATAGGAATGCGGGTAAACAACTATGACCAGCACAGTGATCGCACTATCATTGTCAAGGTAGATACGAAGCCAACACCGACAACAGTAGTACAGGTTTATATGCCAACTAGCTCTGCCGATGATGAGGAAATCGAAGAAATATATGAGGAGCTAAAGGAAATTATTCAGACAATTAAGGGAGAGGAAAACTTAATTGTCATGGGAGACTGGAATTCGGTAGTAGGACAAGGAAGGGAAGGGAAGATAGTAGGTGAATATGGACTGGGCAAAAGGAATGAAAGAGGAAGCCGCCTGGTAGAATTTTGCACGGAACATAATTTAGTTATAACAAACACCTGGTTCAAGAATCACAAAAGAAGGTTGTATACGTGGAAGAGACCAGGAGACACCGGGAGATACCAGATAGATTTTATAATGGTAAGACATAGATTTCGGAACCAGGTTTTACAGAGTAAGACATACCCAGGGGCAGATATACACTCTGACCATAACTTGTTGGTTATGAACTGTAGGCTGAAACTAAAGAAACTACAAAAAGGTAGGAAAATAAGGAGATGGGACCTGGATAAATTGAAGGAACCTGAGGTTCTTAAGAATTTCAGAGGGAGCTTTAGGCAACAATTGACAGAAACGGGGGAAAATAAAACAGTAGAGGAGGAATGGGTAAAATTGAGAGATGAAATAGTGCAGGTAGCAGAGGACCAAATAGGTAGGAAGGCAAGACCTACAAAAAAC
Source organism: Locusta migratoria (assembly GCA_026315105.1). Lineage (NCBI taxonomy): Eukaryota > Metazoa > Arthropoda > Insecta > Orthoptera > Acrididae > Locusta > Locusta migratoria. Next base: position 122,361,887 of record CM048751.1, read on the forward strand.
CCTTGGATATCACAGGAGATACTAAATTTAATCGATGAAAGGAGAAAATATAAAAATGCAGTAAATGAAACAGGCAAAATGGAGTACAGACGACTAAGAAATGTGATTGACAGGAAATGCAAAATGGCTAAGCAGGAGTGGCTAGAAGGCAAATGCAAGGTTGTAGAAGAATGTATAAATAGGGGAAAAATAGATACAGCCTTCAGGAAAATAAAAGAAACATTTGGAGATAAGAAAAACAGCTCTATGAATATCAAGGACACTGATGGAAAACCAGTTCTCAGCAAACAAGAGAAAGCTGAAAGGTGGAAAGAGTATATAGAGGGGCTCTACAAAGGAAATGAACTTCGAGACACTATTGTAGGAAGGGAAGAGGGTGTAGATGATGCTGAAATAGGAGATACTGTACAGAGAGAGGAATTTGACAGAGCCCTGAAAGACCTAAGTCGAAACAAGGCCCCTGGAGTAGATGATATTCCCTCAGAACTACTGAAGTCTCTGGGAGAACCAGCCATGACAAACCTGTTTCACCTGGTGTGTAAGATGTATGAGACAGGCGAAGTACCCTCAGACTTTAAGAAAAATGTTATAATCCCCATTCCAAAGAAAGCAGGTGCAGACAGGTGTGAAAACTACAGAACCATCAGTTTAATAAGTCATGGTTGCAAAATATTAACACGAATTATATACAGAAGGATGGAAAAACTGGTAGATGCCGACCTCGGGGAAGATCAGTTTGGGTTCAGGAGAAATGTAGGAACTCGGGAGGCAATACTCACTTTACGGCTTATCCTAGAAGATAGATTAAGGAAAGGCAAACCCACATTTCTAGCTTTTGTAGATTTGGAAAAGGCTTTTGACAATGTTGATTGGAATAATCTCTTTCAAGTTCTGAAGCAAGCAGGAGTAAAATATAGGGAGCGTAAGGTTATTTACAACTTGTACAAAAACCAGACAGCGGTTGTCAGAGTTGAAGGGCATGAAAGGGATGCAGTGGTTGGAAAGGGGGTAAGACAGGGTTGTATCCTTTCTCCAATGTTATTCAATTTGTACATTGAGCAAGCTATAAAGGAAAGCAAGGAGAAATTTGGAGAAGGAATTAAAGTTCAGGGTGAAGAATTGAAAACCTTGCGTTTTGCCGACGACATAGTAATTCTGTCAGATACAGCAAAGGACATGGAAGAGCAACTGAACGGAATTGCCAGTGTGCTGAAAGTTGCATATAAGATGAACATTAACAAGAGCAAAACTAGGGTAATGGAGTGCAGTGTAAGAAAATCAGGTGATGCTGAAGGAATTAGATTGGGAAACGAAGCAATAAAGGAGGTAGATGAGTTTTGTTACTTGGGCAGTAAAATAACAAATGATGGTCGTAGTACAGAGGATATAAAATGCAGAATGGCAATGGGTAGAAAAGCGTTTTTGAAAAAGAAAAATTTGTTAACATCGAGTATTGATTTAAGCCTAAGGATGTCCTTTCTGAAGGCATTTGTATGGAGTGTTGCCTTGTATGGGAGTGAGACATGGACGATAAACAGTGCGGACAGGAAGAGGATAGAGGCTTTTGAAATATGGTGCTACAGAAGAATGCTGAAGATTAGATGGGTGGATCGCGTAACTAATGAGGAGGTACTGAACAGGATTGGGGAGAAAAGAAATTTCTGGCATACCTTGACTAAAAGAAGGGATAGATTGGTAGGACACATTCTTAGACATCAAGGAATCGCGAATTTAGCATTAGAGGGAAGTGTGTGGGGTAAAAATCGCAGAGGAAGACCAAGAGATGGATACAGTAAGCAGATTCAGGCAGATGTAGGTTGTTGTTCTTATGTGGAGATGAAGAGGCTTGCTCAGGATAGGGTATTGTGGAGAGCTGCATCAAACCAGTCTCCGAACTGAAGACCACAACAACAACAGGTATGAGTCAAGCCATTTCCCTGCTGAACCACTTATGCCGAGATGTGCAGCTTTTTGTAGAAGAATTTGGTGACTGACACAGTCAAAAGCTTTTGCTAGGTCACAAAATATGCCAGCCGCCTTTAGTTTTTTATTGACGGAGTCCAAGACTTTGCCAGCAAAAGCAAATATTGCGTCTTCTGTTGACACACCTTCCTGAAATCCAAACTGACTTTTGCTTATGATATTGTTTCTACTGAGATGCTTAACTATCCTCACATGCATAAGTTTCTCTAAAACCTTTGAAAAATAGTGATATTGGGCGATAGTTAGCTGTATCTGTCTTATCACCTTTTTTGTATAGCAGTTTCACAGCTGCATACTTAAGCCATTCAGGAACTGTTCCTTGCTTAAGTGATGCATAAAAAATGTGGCAAATGACTTTACTTACTTGGCTGCAGCAGTATTTTAATAACTTGTTAGAGATATTATCAACTCCAGTAGAGTTTTTACTTTTTAGGGAATTAATAATTTTTTCTATTTCTTTAACAGTGACTGTTTTTACTTCCATCTGTTGTATTGTGATAGGTACTTTGGCTTTCAAAAAATTCAGGTCTTGGTTCATGGAACCTTGTAAACCTATTTTTTCTGTTACTGTTAGAAAATGTCTGTTGAATGTGTCTGCAACTTTCTTTGGATCACTAACAAGGTGGCCCTCACTTTTTACATGGATAGCTTCACTGCAACCAGCATTTTTCCCTGTTTCTTTCTTTACAAAGTTCCAGATAGTTTTAACTTTATTGCTTGAGTTATCAATGTCTACCTTCAAGCACATGTTCTTTGCTGCTTGTATGGTCTTATTCATAATTTTATTATAGAGTTTATAATGCCTAATTCTACTGGGATCATTTGATCTCTTGGCTTCAGCATATAGTTCTTTCCTTGTTTTGCAGGAAATTTTGATGCATTTAGTAAGCCAAGGCTTGTTACCTGATTTTAAAAGGTTTTCTCTCAGAAACGTTTTAGGAAATTTTTCCTCAAACAGGCTTGTAACTTCATTGCTAAATATATTAAATTTTGAGTTAACATCAGCTGTGGTATATACAGGAGACCAATCCACAAGTTGTAATTTATGCTTAAATCTTTCTATGGTGTGTCTGTCTATAATTCTAAAGTTTTTCCATATGAAATTTGATTTTTTTTTATTTTTTTTTTTTTTATTTTTTTTTTTTTTTTTTTTTTTGTACATTTATTTCCTTTAGAGTGAGGAACTGTCCATCATGGTCAGAGAGGCCATTAACAATAATTTGGCAGTTATATTATTATAAATATCCTTATCTAAAAAAAAACATTATCTATTAAGGTACTGGAACTGGATGTTACTCTTGTTGGTGTGTTCACAACTGATACTAAGTTGTAACAGTACATCAAGTATTCAAAGTCTGTTTTCTTATTGTTTTCTGTTAAAAAGTTTACATTGAAGTCACCCATAACAATAATTGATTTAGTTTTCCTACACATATGGGATAGAAGTGATTCAATTTGTCTCAGAAATACATTCAGATTTCGAGCAGGTGCCCTGTAAACAGTCAGTACAATAATTGTTGCACTCTCTGCTGTTAACTGAATGCCTCACACCTCAAAATGTTGATCAATACAGTATTTACTTAAATCTAGAGAATTATACACTATATTATTCTTAACAAAAATTGCAACCCCACCCTTTTCCATAACAGATCTACTGTAATGGGTCGCTAAGCTAAAGTTTTCAATCTGTAGCATTTGTATTCCATTTATAACATGATGTTCTGAGAAACACAGTATATCAAGTTCACTTTCAAACTCATCTTTTAAACTTATTAGCAACTGATCTATTTTATTCTTCAGACGACATATATTTTGGTGGAATATAGACAAAGTTTGATTTTTGCTCACCTTAGCTAATGCACGATTGCTGGGAGTGACTTTTTTTAGTTCACTAATTGATAACGCTGATTGTGGTGTGCACGATTCATACTGGACACATGGGAAAGATGTTTCACACAGTTTGGAATCCTTTTCTCTCCCATTACTCACCATAAAAAAACGCTGGGTTGGCTTCCTATTGCGTGTAGGTCGGGCAACAGTTTCTGCATATGTTGATGTTTGAGCTGCTGTTACTGCCGTTGACGATTCTGCTGGATCTTCTTCTCCTGTTGCCTTTGTGGTTGATGCTTCTTCTCGTGTTGAGATTCTTCCTATACATGGAATTTTCTTGTTCGATCTCTCCCTGTTTGCAATGATTTCATTGATCATTTTACATATGAAGCTTTTTCCTTCGTAATTCAAGTGCATTCCATGCCTGGTATGCTGACATCTTTCCAATTTACCTAACACACAGCAGAGAGATAGGTCTGTAGCTCTTGGGATCTCTCTCGTCCTTTCCAGACAAATGTTAACAATGGACACCTCATTAAGAACCCGACTGATCATGTTCCTGGTTTCAACCTCCCTCGAAGAACTTGGGTGGCATTAAACAGAATGAGAACCGGTGTTGGACGGTGCAACGAGCTGATGGCCAAGTGGGGCTACGTGGACGATCCTCAATGTGACTGCGGCGAAATACAGACGATGCAGCACATATCTGATTGTAAAATTCATGGTTTTCGGGACGGTTCGCTGGAGGATCTGCATAGAATTACAGACAATGCCATTTCTTGGTATTGTAATTTAAGAGTTTCCGTTTAGTTGTAAATTATTTTGACAAATTTGTGTTCCCTTTAATTCTTAATTTATAAGCATTGCAATAAGTATAACTCATTTCATAATGAATAATGTTTTGTTAGATTTGTATGTTAATTTAGTTTCTCGTTTTGAATGTGTCTAGTACTGTAAGGCATCTGGCATATCGAACGCAAAATAAATAAATGTCTCAACATTATTGGCGTCGAAAAACACTTGCCCCCTTTTGCGAGATATAAAATAAACGGCCTATTTCTGTTTAGCCCTTCTGGGCAGGCGACCTACACCGCCGCGGCGGATTTGCCGTGTGTATTGGGGCGCCGTGCTGCGGTACGCGCGGCCGTTCGCCGTCGGAGGCTCGAGTCCCCCCTCGGACATGGGTGTTTGGGTTGTCCTTAGGTTACTTTACCTTAGGTTAAGTAGTTTATAAGCTACGAACAAATAACCTAGCAGTTGGGTCCGATGGATTTACAAACATTTGAGCATTCTGAACAACCTACACCGCTATAGGGCGCAATGCTTTCAGAATCGGCGCCCTTTAGTGACAGTGAGAATTTCACCCCCCTAAAGACAAGAAACACCCTATATCTTTTTGACGCATCTTTATGGACAGAGGAGACCACTACACCTCTATAGGGTGCTATCCTTTCCAAATCGGCGATACTGATTTCAGTGAAAAATTTGTTCCCTAAAGACGCCACCGCCTTTTTCGGGAATTAAAAGAAACATCCCATTTCTGTTTGGAGCCCCTTCTAATATTTACAGAATCTACACCGTAATAGGGCGCCATACTTTCAAATTTAGCTCCCCGATACATATTCTCTGTTCTGTAGTCTGACACCTGACTACAAAAGACTATTGCGCAGGTGGTCAGGAAATTTATGTATTGGTGGTGGTGAAGGGTGAGGGGATGAGTCTGTACGATGCGCGCTCAATACTTTTTTGTCACACGACCGTACAGTCTAACCACAGCCACGGTATTAGTGCAGTGAAATCACGCATTTGCCGGGTGGCTGGATTTGCGCTGCTGTCAAATTGGTACACTAGGCCCGTGGCCGTGCGCGTTGGCAGTTGTAGCGCTGGTACAACTAGGCAACAGGTTAAAAACTTCAATTTCCCTATGGAAAGCATTTCGGGTAGAAGATTCACGGTTGCCAATTACAAAACAAAATTGCCAAATGGGGAGGAAATCACCCGAGAGTGGCTTGTTTACTCAATATCAAAAAATGCGATATTTTGTTTCTTTTGCAAACTTCTTAGTGATGATAATGTTTCCTTGTCTGAAACAGAAGGATATTGAGATTGACAAAACATTCAATGTTTCTACGTCACCACGAAAAGTCACCGTCACATGTCACAGCTTCCCTCAAATGTTCAAATGTTTGTTAAGCTTATGGAACTTAACTACGGGGTCATCAGTCCCTAAACTTACAAACTACTTATGAACTACTTACGAACTAGGACGGCACAAATATCCATGCCCGAGGGGGGATTCGAACCCCCGACCGTAGTGGCCGTGATGACCCTGACTGGAGCGCCTCAGTCACCTCAGCCACCGCGGCCGGCACAGCTTCCCTCTCTTGTCGTGACTGTCCCGAAGGCTGCAGTAAGGCAAAACAATTGATGATTAGAACCAACAAATAATCAAATCTGAAAGTGAACACTGGTAACAAGTTTTGAAACGTCTGCTTTTCATGGTGAAATTTCTAGGAACCCAAGGCTTAGCTTTTCGCGGCACAAACGATACAGTCTTCAAAGTAAACAATGGAAACTTTCTTAAGCTAGTGGAGCTTATTTCTAAATTTGACACTGTTCTTTCCGAACATCTACGCAAAGTAACATCAAAAGAAATCGATGTTCATCATTGAAGCAAACAATTCGAAAATGAATTTATTGCTCTACTTTCTAGTAAAGTTAATGAACACTTACTGAATGAACTGCAGAAAGCGAAATAATATTCCATCATTCCGAACTGCGCTCAAGACGTCAGTCACCAAGAACAATTGACGATGGTGGTTAGGTTTATTACTTCAGTACGAGGAAAGGAAGTCATTGTAGCCGGCCGCGGTGGCCGAGGGGACTGAGGCGCTCCACTCACGGTCTGCACGGCCACTACGGTCGGGGGTTCGAATCCCCCCCTCGGGCATGAATATTTGTGCCGTCCTTAGTCTTAGTTAGTTCAGAGACCACATCCTAAGTTTCATAGTTATACTGGTAGCTTGAAATCTGAGTTCACAGCAACATAATTTTTAAAATCAATTTTTGCATCCCGTATTTCACCCCCTTATTGGTCGAATTTCCAAAAATACCAAAACACGTGTCTTTTAAATTCGAACCCCGAATTCAAATCCGGAAATTCGTAGTTCTAACTTAGTTTGTAAGTTTAGTCCCATAAGCTATACAAACATTTGAACATTTTTTGAAGTCATTGTAAGAGAACTCTTTCTTGGCTTTTTTCAGGTGACAGATACAACTGGCGAAGGCTTAACTACTTGTTTATTAGAGGAGCTGAAAAAAAAGAGAATACATTTGCAAAACATCCGTGGTCATTGATACGAAAATGGCTCTAATATGAAAGGCAAGCATGTAGGAGTCCAGAAACGGATTCTCGACCTTAATCCAAGAGCCTTTTATTTTCTTTGTGGCAGTCATTCCGTCAACGTCGTGGTGAATGACGCAGCTTTCTTTCATGGCAGCTGTAAGGTTTTTCAGTCTAGTTCAAGAAATTTATACTCTCTTTTCAGGATCGACCCGTAAGTGGAGTACATTAACTACACACGTCACGACTGTGAAACCTCTGAGCGAAACCCTTTGGGAAATAGGATTGAAGCTCTTGAACCATTGAGATATTACATTGATCAAGTGTACGATGCTGTATACAAAGCAACCACTGGTGCCAAGATCGATGTTTTTGGGAAGAATACCGTAAAACTATTGGTATTGCCAAGAAATGTTAATGGATTTCTGACTTCTCTGCTCATTAATTACCTGCTATGAGATTGTGTATAGAGTGAACTTGGTTAGTAAAATACTTCAGAAGAAAGAAGTCAATATCCCAAGTTCTCTCAAACTCATTGGAAGAGTCAAATAGTTTCTGAATGGTATGAGGTCTGAAAATGGACTCAATAGTATAATGACCGACGCAAGGAAGCTGCCTGAAAAACTAAAAGTTGCACCAGAATTCCCTTCTGAAGTCCAAGTGAGGCCTAGAAGTGCGAAACGGCAATTTTCGTATGAGAGCGAAAATAAATCTGTTAAGTCCGGGAAAGAGTCCTCTAAAATAGATTTCTGTTTTGTTGATTTCGACAAGGCAATAAACACTCTGGATGAAAATATTATGAATTATCTCGAACAGAACGATCTATTGACCAAGGTCAACGCGGATTTAGAAAATGTCGTTCATGCGAAACACAACTAGCTCTTTATTCACACGAAGTGATGGGTGCTATCGACAAGGGTTCACAAATCGTAATCGACTAAAACAGAGGTGATATCGGGCGTTCCATAGGGTAGTGTTATTGGTCTCCTGCTGTTCCTTATTTACATAAACGATTTAGGGGAAAATCTAACTAGCTCTCTTAGGTTGTTTGCAGATGACGCCGTCATTTACCGTCTAGTAAAATCATCTGAATGTCAAAACCAACTGCAGAACGATCTGAATAAGATATCAGTATGGTCTAAAAATTGGCAATTGACTCTAAATAATGAGAAGTGTGAAGTCGTCCACATGAGTCCGAAAAGAAATCCGTTAAACTTTGTTTACAAGATAAATCAATCAAAAGTGAAGGCCATAAACTCCACAAAAAACCTAGGAATTACTATTACTTCAGACTTAAACTGGAAAGAACGCGTAGATAATGTCGTGGGAAAGGCGAACTAGAGACTGCGTTTTATTGGGAGAACCCTTAAAACATGCAACAGAACTACAAAAGAAACTGCATACACTACGCTTGTCCGTCCATTTTTAGAGTATTGCAGCTCAGTGTGGCATCCTTATCAGGTGGGTTTAACGGAGGACATTGGAAGAGTCCAAAAAAGGACAGCTCGTTTCGTATTGTCTCGATATAGGGGAGACAGCGGTACGGAAATGATACAGGATCTGGGATGGGAATCATTACAACAACGGCGCTTATCGATGCGGCGTGGGCTATTTGCGGAACTCCAATCGCCAACATTCTCCTCCGAATGCGAAAATATATTGTTGACTCCCACTTACATAGGTAGAAATGATCATCAGAATAAAATACGAGAAATCAGAGCTCGAACAGAGAGATTCAGGTGTTCTTTCTTCCAGCGCGCTATTCGAGAATGGAATGGGAGGTAAATAGTGTAATGGTTGTTCGATAAAAGCTCTGCCAGGCACTTAAATGTGATTTGGCAGAGTATCCTATGTAGATGTAGAAGGATTCGAACTATTACGGAATCATGGCAAGTATTTCCAGATTTTTTATGATTTAAAATAGCTAGAGGAACTAAAAAAAGAAGAATTTATAGAAAAGTGCAAGAACCTGAAAGCAGTATTGACAGCAGCTAATGATAGTGACATAAGTGGAGAGGACCTGATGAAAGAGATCGTTATGCTAGCACCTTTGCTACCTAAAGATAATTCGCCTGACGCTGAAGGAACACTTATCTGACTAAAAATGGAACGTATTTATTGCATTGAGAATTCTTCTTACGCTCCCAGTCTCAGTGGCCGGTGGAGAAAGGAGTTTTTCAAAACCCAAAATGATCAAGAACTACCGCGTTCAGCCACATCTCAAGAACTACTTAGTGCGTTGGCAACACTGGCAATTGAGAACGACATTCTGAACTCATTGAACAATGATACAATTTGGAGACACTTTGCCAAGAGGCAAGAAAAGTGCGAATTTAGCGTTATTCTGTTTCATTCAGTTACGCCACTTTTCTTGTATGTAATGTTAACCTTACAATGATATCTTATGATGTTAAATTAAAAGAAATTTAAAATTTCTGATCAACGTTGTATTTTAAATTAATCGTATATAATATGTTTGTGATAGTGTGACGGAAGGGGGAGGGGGCGCCAAAAATGACTCGCATGTTCCGTAAAAAACCCCTTGCACCGGCCCTGGTTAACACTCACCTACGTAGGGGGCAGGATGATAATAATAAAATAAATCAGATAGAAAACGGAAAGATTTACGTGCTCCCCTTTCTCGCACGCTATTAAAGAATGTAATTGTACCGGCAGAGAAATAAATTGAAAGCGCTTCGATAAACTCTCTGCCAGGCACTTAAATGTCATTTGCAGAGTAAATATGTAGACGTAGATTAGAAAGATTCGCATTTTGAAAGACGCGCCCAAGGTGACAGTCTCCAGTGCTTCATTTGTCATCTGTTTCTCGACACCGTAAATAAATTGCAGTAAGACATAGATTTTATGAATGATTTGTACTTCCAACTTATTCTCATACTTCATATCTGCGGGACTTAAGCTTGTTAATCTATCGTTTACGAACCATAATAAAATTTAATTTTTTTCAACTAAAACTTGTCGTCTTTGGCAGCAAGAACAGCTAAACCGTTGGAAACAGAAGGCCTACTGAATGTTAGTGTAATTACCGTACAGAATTCAGTTTAAATGCGATATAGGTTCTTTCCCGCCGATTACCGGTATGCGATTTATAGCCCGGTTTACACCGGCTGCGTACGAAGAAAAGTATTTCAATTTAAATATTAATTCAGCGCAGCGCGGTGGGTATGGATGACAAACCACTACCACGCTGCTCTGCACATTATCGCGCAACAACGAACAAGTTCCGCGCAGTGTCGGAAAATCAAAAGAAAGAGCTAAGTTGGTGCTCGCTCTGTTTGGACGTTGTGTCTAACTTCGGAGCTAGAACAGGTGTGATATTTACGTTCTATCACAAAATGAGCATCAAGTGGAATCACACTAAAATAAAAAAAACTTAACAGATATATAGTGAAATAGACCGGAATTGTAGGATCTAAAACAAAATGATTACGAAATGATAGAAAAGAAAACCAACGCTTGACAGTACATTCCAGCCGAAATGGAGTGCAGTACTACTGAAGCAGAAAACGAGATGACAGCCTCGCTGTCTTCATTTAGAAGAGAGAAAAAAGAAACCAGACAAGCGCGGTTACGACACGCGCTCTGAGGATTCTACGCGAATTAACAGCCGCGGCAGAATAGCCGTGCGCACTGAGGCGCCCTGCTGCGGTGCACGCGGCCCTTCGCCGTCGGGTGTTCGAGCTCTCCCTCGGGCATGGGAGTTTGTTGTCCTTACTGTAGCATATGTAGTTTATAAGCCTAGGGACTAATGACCAACTTAGTTAAGTCCCTTAGATTTACAAATATTTGAACGAATTAACCATTTTCGGCTATCTTGCTTTACGTGTGCTGTGGAAACTTGCTTCTCGCCATTTTCATCATTCTAGGTCAACGGAAAGTACCCTATAGGCTTTGGCAAGTCAGTTCTCTAGTAACATAATATCCGAAAAATGTAGGTTTAATCAAATTGACGAAATGTTCAAAGTCTTACGACAATATGTGACAAAAATTTTCAAACATTCATCACTGCCTACGCGTAAATCACTTAACCCTTTAATTCCGACATTATGAATTCAGCTTCGAAAGACTTAAAATTCAGTGTCTTCTGTATTAATACAGCGCACTAAACATAAAAATGAGTGTTTTAAAATTTTTGATCGAATTATTGTTTTTTTTATGTCACGTATTTCATGCACAACACAGACGTTAGTATGGAGGTATTTTATTACTTGGAGGGAGGGGTTATTTTGTTGTTAGATAACACTGCCAGATCAATAATGCTAGCATAATCTTTGCCACGGCACCAAAGACAAGACAATTCACTGCTAAAATAAAATAGCATGAACCATACTAACACAACCTCCAAGATGGATAAACAGTGGCCTAGCTATGTCACCAAGGGCCCCGGAGCAAAAATGACATTGGGGCCCTCTTTACACTAATACTGTACAGATAATTTTTTTTTCTTTTTTTTAATTTCGTCTGGCTCATTGGCCTGGTGCAAGTCTTTCAATTGGACGTCACATAGGCGACTTGCGCGTCCCTAGCCTACCCCAGTTATCCAACCGGGGAAGAGGGACCTACAGCTTAACGCGGAATCCGAACCACGTGTCCTTTCTGGCGACTCCTCACATCGTTGAGAGGTTGAAGGATGGGTACAGACTCAAAAATATCCTAGATCTGAGTTTCGAACCCGCAACCCTTCGGTTTCTAGTCGAGCACTTTACCCCAAGACCACCAGGCCAGACTACTGTACAGATGCAAAACTACTTCATCATCAGCTCCTTACCGCCCACTGGAAGACATAATAAGGCAAACCTAAATACTACTAAGTAAATTATTATGTGTCACGCAGCAGATAATGTTTAATCGTACTCTCTAATATAATTGTGAAAGTTGGTTTGTTATGTTTCCCCGCAAAAATTACTAGTTGATTTGGATGAAATTTTGCAGAGGGATAGAGATAGAGTTGGGCCTGGGTAGGACATACAGATGAAAATGCTCCATGGTATAGTTTTCGTCAGCGATGACAGCAGGCGAACTTTCGTCAGTGCCGACAACTCACTCTCGCTTAACTACTGCGCTGTTGGCTCGTTTCGTTGATAGCCCAGTCAGAGAAGGAAAATAGGGGAAATATTCGTGTAGAACGGTTTCATCAAACGTTGCCCGATTTTGTTTGATGAAAATTTGGATTGTGCCGTGCCCCTACCAGGCTTCTTAAAGTAAATGTTAGTGTCTGGCCAGGAAAAAGCAATGCGTAAAATAAGTCGATTTATTCGCATATTATCGTGATAGTGGGGTAAAGGACAGCGTCTTGATGCACAATTCACTATTGAGACAAAGTAATTATTACATGAAACTTCTGATCCGTGAATGTAATTAAACCTTTAAATGGCAGAATAAACAAATAGTGTGCGGTTAGAAACGTATCTTAAAAGATTGCATGAAGTGCTGAATTCTCACCAAAATGAAGTTGTTTGTTTTTCACATACAAGAACTGAGCAGAATGCGGCGGAGGGTGTAGTGTTAGTATGAACGTAAATTGAAGAGCGAATAGGTCTTAATGTATGGGAAGGCTCCGTTCCCAGAAAAAAATCCACAGAATACCGAATCCATTTCCCGCCTGCCATTGCACGGTAATGTGTAGAAAGGTATGTAGATTCGGTATTCTTTTCAGTATTAACGCATTTGTGGAAAATAAACATGCCTGTTTCCTGGCGCAACGCATTTTGTGGAAAATGCGCACTCTCCAGGTCTGTCTGCGCAGTACGTCATCTGTGATTTATGAGGTGTTCTGTGGAAGGGTCAGTATAACTTTGTAAAACACCTTGTAATTTCCTTTTGCGACGTAATGCGGTATACAGAGTGGGGGCTCGCTTTGTCGCTATTCGTTTTGCAGGCGCACAAAGAGCGGACACAGTGGCGGCGATTGGGGGGGGGGGGGGGGGGGAGGCAGGGGGTGCAGTTGCCCCCCCCCCCCCCCACTTTCTGAAAAATACGATTAAATTATTCACTTTTTTAGCGTAGTAGCACTTGTATACTTTTAAAACTGATTTGCACAATTGTAACAGCTATAAGTGGGAATTATGGTGGTACACATGCTCGGCGCGACATTGTAGTAGAGAAGGAGGCTCCGCCTTCGTACACGACATTTGACGACAGTTGACGATCGTAGCCAAACCCAGTGACATGTGCACTGCCTCATCGTAAACAACTCTCTGCGCGCCAGCAGTATACGCAAACTGTAACTTGGCTTCTGGTGAGCGGGTGGTCGGCTTACTCCACATCAACCCGGCAGCCGACAAGCCGGCATTCTTGCCGGGCCGACACGAGATCCACGCCTCTTCACAGCCACCCAACAGCTACACGGCATGCCGTGTCGTGACAGCCTTCCGTTTGCAGTAGCCTTCCCAGACTGCAAATGGAGCACGATCAGCTATTAGCGTGGCTTGTCTTGTACAGACGTTTGAAGAGAAGAAGAAGGTTGCATTGAGTTCATCTACTCAATACGAGAATAGACGAAGTGGATGCTTTCTCTGTCCTTTTTGAGGTATTAAGGGGAGATATGTTGTTAATTATTTTCGAATGAGTTTATGGACTTTTGATGACTACGTGCACGAATGAAGAGTTCCATTCAGCACAGCAACACATCCTTCTGGGACTGTTTCCAGCCTGTACAGATGTCAGCAATTACAATCCGATGAGTGGAAAAACCAATATTTAAAAATTTTAAAAAGATTTGTTATTCTAAACAATGTACATTTTTCAACTCATATTAAAAAAAAGTAAAATATAGGTTAAAAATCGAACGACCCAATACGTGAATTTTCAGTGATTTATGATGGCGTGGAGGATCTGGAACATGTCCCTGAAAATTGCTCCACTGCTTGCTCGTAACGCTTTGTGTCGGTAGCGGGTGAGAGATTATTTTTCTTTTGTATTTGTCAAGTGCTTGTTAGTGATAAAGGGTTAAACATGACGCATATACACGTGATGTACTAGGGTGAGCGGCATTATTTATTTTATCCCATGACATTTTACATTTCTTATTTTCAGAAACAATTGGCATAACCCTTAACTGAAATTCCACTACCTCATCGTCGTCAAATGATTCCAGAGTTGGAACTATCCTGCTAAAAGAAAGGCATATGCCGACTGGATTTTCTGTGCGGTGCATTAATGAGATATACCTCTACAGGTACGATGGCCGAAACAAGGAGGATAGAAAATGTAGACACAGAATGGCAAGAAATGCATTTAAGAAGAAGAGAAATTTGTTCACATCAAATATAGATTTAAGTGTTAGAAAATCTTTTTTGAAGGTATTTGTCTGGAGTGTAGCCTTGTATGGAAGCGAAACGAATAGAAGCTTTTGAAATGTGGTGTTACAGAAGAATGATGAAATTTAGATAAGAGTTTCTGAATAGAATTGGGGATAAAAGAACATTGTGGCATAACTTGACTAAAAGGAGGGAGCAATTGATAGGACTCATTCTGAGACATCAAGGTACCACCAATTTATTACTGGAAGGAAGTGTGGGGGTAAAAACTGTAAGTGGGAGACCATGCGATCAGTACAGTAAGCAGGTCCAAAAGGATGTGGGTTGCAGTAGTTATTCTGAAATGAAAAGGCTTGCACAGGATAGAGTAGTATGGAGGGCTGCATCAAACCAGTCTTCGGACTGAAGACCACAACAACAACCTCTACAGGATCAAGCTTCCTTTTCTTGTAAACGCAGCAACCAAACACTGACAGCAACAGCACGGCTAAGCAACAAAGGAAACGACAAATGCAGACTACGCTGCACAGTTGGCAAGGAACATCTGCAACTCGCTACGCCACGAAATCTACCGACTGCTGCCGAGTGTTTCCGAGAGGTGGCCCGCAAGCCAGGTTACAGTTTCCGAATAGTACTGTTCCAGCACAAAGGTTGTCCTCTGTGTTTGTCGTAGTTCTGGTCAAATCGAATGCAGTTGTGTTTGTGTACGCACGTTTGTGTCTTTTAGTTAACAATGAAGCGTTCTTCAGGAAAACGTTATTCGATTTCTTCAGCAAAAGGCAGAAATCCCGAGAAGGACTACAGTCCCACACAGTCCTAAATATTGCTGTTGCTCCGGATCCAGATAGTGACTTGGTTGAAGTGTCAGTGTCGGCTACACCAGTGATAGATGAACCACAAAGAATTTCGTCAGTGACAGAATCAACGATTGAAATAGTGCTGAGAGTGTATTGCCTGTTGTAAGACTACTCAGTCTAATAGTCCTTCTCAGCTTCAATTTGAACCAAGAGCTCCAATTCATGGTAGACAAGCAGCATCACAGTTTTTTTAAATGGTCCTTTTCAACCTATTATTGATAAGTACCCAGAAACAAAGGGTAGAAAGTTTAGAAGTATGTGGTACACAAATTACAATTGGTTAGAATACAGTGTTGCTGCTGATAAAGCTTTTTGCTTCCCATGTCGTTTGTTCGGTTCCACAGGTAGTTATGTTGAAACATTCATATATAATGGGTTTAAAAACTGGAAAAGAGCACGAAAAAACTTCTTCTCGCCTCAGTGCTTCTCAACGCTGGCAGGAAGGTTTTAAAAGTAAAGAAAGTGTGGTAAGCAAAATATCAACACATCATCAAGAAGAGGTTAAAAAATCGTGATTATCTGAAGATTTTATTCCAGTCCCTACTTTTCATGGCCAAGAGGGAATAGCACTTGGGGGTCATAGAGAAAATGACGACTCTGATAACAGCGGTAATTATATCTAGTTATTGAAGCTGAGATCAACAGAAAACTATTAAAACAAAAATTTTTAGACAGAGATAAGTTTTTCAATTATGTTCATCACCATGTTCAAAATGAAATGATTGAAATCATGGCAAATTTGGCCAGGAAGTACATATTTGATGATGCTAAAAATCGAAACAATTCTCCATGATTGTTGATGAAACTCCAGATGTGTTACATCAAGAACAATTGACTCTTGTTATGTGATATGTAACAGAAAAGCTCGAAATCAAGGAAAGCTTTCTTGGTTTTTACAGAACTGATTTGACTGACGGTGAAACGTTATACAAACTGCTTGTTTCAATTTTCGGTGAACTTGGCATTGACCTTAAAAATATAATGGCTGAGTGCTATGACGGAGCGGGAAACATGCGTGGTTCTTATAAGGGTGTCGCTGTGAGGATGAAAGAACAAAACCCGTATGTTATGTTTGTAAATTGCTATATGCATTCTCTAAATCTTGCACTTGCTGATGCATCTAAAAACATTCCTTCTTTTCGCAACGTTTTTAGCACAGTCCAACAACTATACTGTTTTATTGAGGCTTCGCCTAAAAGATATGCAGTATTTGCCACAGTAAAAAGTGCAGCATGTGCAGTCAAAGAAGGAATAAATAAGGATTTGTCCTTGAAAGCACTAAGTGACACAAGATTTAGCCGCAGATATGAAATCTTGCGAGCAATTCAACAACACTTAATAGATATACTGCACACTCTGGGAAATATTGAAGCTACTAACTCCAAAACTGGTGGAGATGCTCACGGATTGATCACATGTATTACCAAGTTTGAGTTTATTTTTGTATTGAACACTATGAAGTACTTTTTTAAAAAGTAACATTCTTTCAAAGTACATACAGAATCATGATGTATCCATTCATGAAGTAGTCCAGGTGGCTGACAGCGTAGTTATGTCCATAAATTGTTTGAGAAATGAAGAAGAGTTCCCAAAGTTTTTTACTGACGCAATTGGTTTTTGTGAAAGACATGGCTGTGAGGGGCCAACAGTTCAACGCAAAAGAAAACGTCTAAGAAATATAGGAGGAGGAGATGTTAATCCTGAATATGATTCACCTGAAGCCTACTTTTTAAAAACATTTTACTACCCTCTGTTAGATACACTCAGTGAGAACATTAGGTCACGATTTGAAAAAAAAAAAAAAAAAAAAAAAAAAAAAAAAAAAAAACCAGCTGGCTCTACTCTGCAACATGTAACTACTGTTGATGGCTTCGATGATAAACAACTCAATTTGTAATGACCTTATCAAAAAAGCATGTTTTACTGTGAGTTCCACATTTGGTTTGGAAAAATGATAATTTAGTCTCTGAAATCGATGTATTTTCAAGAAAGAAGCATGATTCATACCAAATAGATCGTCATCTTGTGCCAAATTTGGTTTCACAATTTAAGTCTGAAAATGTTCACAACCAGTATGTATTCCCTAATTTGTTCAAGCTACTGCAACTGTTTTTGACTATCCCGGTGTCCACTGCAACGACAGAACGATCTTTCAATGTCCTCAAACGGATCAAAAACTACTTGAGGAATTCTATGCTTCAAGAATGTTTAACACATTTAGCTATACTAGCCATTGAAAAAGATGCGGCTAAAAACATCAAATTAGAAGAATGTGTAGAAATTTATGCCAGGCGGAAACCAAGGCACATAGCTTTGTTTTAAAGCAATTATGCTTTGACAAGACGTTTCATGTTAAATTACGTATTGTCTGTCATTTTTGTTTATAATTAAACTAATTTTCCTTTGTTTGACAACTTATGGCAATTACAATTGTATATTGTCTTTTGTTTTTCCTCGCATTTCTTATTATAGGCCTATAGGTGCAAATATGAAGCTATAACATGAAATAATTTCTTACAATGCCATTTTAGTTTTAGATTTTATTTTGCCCCCCCCCCCCCCACTTCTAATGTCCAATCGCCGCCACTGCATCGAACCTTTGTTTGTAACAGTTGTATTTTACTAGACAACAATAATTAAACAACGCATGCCAATTACAATTGTATATCGTCTTTTGTTTTTCCTCGCATTTGGTATTATAGGCCTGTAGGTACAAAAATCAAACTATAAAATGAAACAATTTCTTACAATATCATTTTTAGTTTTAGATTTTATTTCGCCCCCCCCCCCCCACTCCACTGCACACACACACTTCCTGCTGTCACCTGTCACATCCCCACAACAAATCATAGGCCCAATACTGTTCTACTGTACTTAAATATGCTGTATACATTTAATATTTTGTCTTAGTCCATTCTGTTTAACAATATTAACATATTGGCTGCCAAAGGTGCACCTGGGTTACCGACCCCCGGGGATCATTTACCTTTTTTTTCTCCATATTCTGCTTTAGTTTGCTTGAAGTAAGCTATTAAGTACAAATAAGTTAAAAATATAGCAATTTAGTACCTTAGTTCATGGTTCTTTGTGTGAGTTATATATGACTCACATGGCGCCAGAGTAAAGTGCTAGGTGTTTCATTTGCTATGTCGCTAATAATTTTGGGTTGCTACTCCAGTAAGTCTTTCATTCCACTACATTATTTGCGTACAGTTCTTATTGTTTTTCTGCATTGTTACTACAATCTTTATTGTGTTGTTTGCTTCGTAACAGTGATATTGTAGCAGGAGAAAGTTGTCTTTTAGAAGTTATGTAGATGAAGCTTTCAGATGAAGTTATGGACGTAAGTGAAGAAGATGAAGATACTACTGAAATGGGAAAATAAGAGGAATGTGTTAATGCTGAATACTGTTTGGCTACTGTGGGAAACTTGGTTTGATGGGAAGGGGATATGATGGACGATAGGGTGGGAGGGTAAAACAAATTAAATAAAAAATTCTATGCTCTACTGTAACTTTTTTCGATCGTCACTCACGAAGGCCGAGGGGCCCCTGGAGCTCGGGGGCCCCGGGGCACTGCCCCGCCTAGCCCTATGATAGCTACGCCACTGTGGATAAATTAATGCCTCGGAAGTGCCTACACGCCGTACCAAGCGGCAAACATATCGTACTAGAAGCATGTTGTTCATCAACAACCATGCTACTTTAAAGACTGATAAACAGAATACAGTAAAAATCAGCTTTTAATACGTTGTTGTCCAGGAACAACACTGGGAATGAATGGGTTAAAAGATTTTTTCTGTCATGTCTCTTTCTACTTTACAGTTATGGTGTCACTCATTGACGAAGTTTTCCACGTTTCCCCATTCAGCTGATGACAAACCACTACGAACGCAGCACTTGCAAGAGTTTCGTCATGCATTTTGGCCCACTTTAGGTTACGGTAGTAACACTAAAAGTGAGCCTTTGTAATCGTCTTTTGACAGCTCGAAATTTAAATGAAAATAACAGCTTAACCATTCATCTGACACGAAAATTGAGTAACCGAATTTGTAGAGGAGAAAATTCTCTACAACTTTGCTCTCTTATGTTTTTTTCATACAGTCAATCAGGGTAACTTTTTATCAGTCAGGGTATCTTTGTAACAATTAATATTTGGCTTTCATATGGCTGATGTTCCACTTACTGGGGAAATATTTATCACAGAGGTATTAAAAATTACCTTTAGAAAAAATATTGGCAATAGGTGGAACATGAGCCATTTGAAACCCAAATATTCAGTGGTACAAAGATACCCTGACTGGTAGAAAATTACCCTGATCGACTGTATCTCGTATCGTTTTAGATATATTTGCAAAAATAACGGCGATTTTGGAATGTATGTCTGTCTGTCCGTAACGTGTTCCCTGTTTTTAAGACGAACCGTTCAACCGACCAGCACCAAATTTTACAGACATAATTGTATGCCGTCAGAGAACAGAACTTTCCTTTTTCAAAGTTTTCGGACAAAAAATACGGTAGTAATACCAAAAAAAGCCGATTGTAATATAATTGTAATTGCAAACGAACCGTTCATCTGACACGAAAATTGAGTAACCTAATTGGTAGAGGGGAAAATTCTGTACAACTTCGTCCTGTTATGTTTTATTCATATCTTGCATCGTTGGAGAGATATTTGCAAAAACAACGGCGATTTGACGATGTCTGTCTGTAACGTGTTCCCACTTTTTGGGTCGAACCGTTCAACGGATCGGCACCAAATTTTACAGTCATGATAGTTGGCTACCAGAGGCAAGAACCTCGCTTTTTCAAATATTTCGGACAAGAAATACGTTAATAATACAAAAAAAAAGCCATCAGTAATGTAATTTTAATTGCAAATAAACCGTTCATCTGACGCGGAAATTGAATGAACGAATTTGTAGAGGAGAAAATTCTCTACAGCTTTGTTTCCTTATGTTTTTTTTCATATCTCGTATGGTTTGAGAGATATTTGCAAAAATAACGGAGTTTTGACACCCTCCATTGAATTAACGAAAACCAGCCGTTCGGAGATGTCACGTGACATTCCTCGCCCATAACTCTCTCTGGCATACGCCATCTTGCGTTGCGTATTTGATGATTTTCTTATTGTTACTTACACGTTGTCATTTCAAAGCAATGGCGCACTGAAGAATTAACAAAAACACGTCGTTCTTCGTACGATAAATGATAATCTAGTGTCTACAAATGTCATATTAGCACCAGTTAACAACGGCCATCAATAGTATGAGATAAACATTGATCTCTCTTTAACTTCAGTTGTCTAAGCGTGCCAGCCATAGATGTTCATATTTTGTTTCTTGCCAAATTCAGATACGGAGGCTATGAAGCTCTGTAAGTAAACCAAAAGAAAATACCTTTCGATTCCGCTCCCATAACAATCTATTACATCGCATATTGACTAAAAAATCAATTCAGGAGGTGAGCAAGCAATTATTTGTCATGTAGTAACTGACCGAAATTCGTTTGCCAAATTTAAAAATGGCGGGCAACGGGAAATTGTGTACAAAACATATGAATGTGCAGGCACGTTGCAGTTGTATGCTCAGATACCGAAGTTCTACATCCAGTTTGTATACAGATCACTGGAGATAAAAGAACGCAATTTCTGTTATCTGTAGCGTAGTAGGAAATGCGTTAGACTTTGACGCTGAAGGTCAGTGGTTCGAGACCCACCATTACTTAGAATTATTATTATTATTATTTTTTTTTTTTTTTTTTTTTTTGCTAAAAGGGTTTTTAATTAATTTTTATTATTTATATTATTATTTTTGTCCAATAGTTTATAAGACTACAAATCTAAAGTGGGCCTTAAAACACGCCAGTGCGATTTTTTACTTAGACACGCACGCAGACCGGAACCGTGCTGCGCACTCAGCAACACTGCGCTCCGTTTTGCTCTGCTGCGCGCCTCGCGTTTGTGCGTGGATCGGCGCGTCCAGTGTGTACTCGCCCTCGCCGCTACGTCACTTGTTTTCAAAGTATCTTATCCGCAGAAAACTAATTACGTCCGGATGAGGGTCATAGGAGTCAAGGTTCAGAGTAGCTATAGGCTATCGGCTCCTGTTGGCGACAGCAATCCTCTTACTGTTTATGTCCTATCTTGCTCTACCGTTTTTTGACTGCTGCAATGCGCTACGCTACATGTTTTCTTGTCTAACCTGCGACCTACTATTTAGATGACACAGCAATCATATCGTGTACGGCAGTGCAACGTGTAATTATGCGAAACGTCGCATGCAAAATTCTATTTGTTCAGGGGCCCATATTTCGGATTCAGTCCAACTCTGAAATAAGGGGGTAAATTGTTTCGGATAGCCCTTAGCCTAGTGATCATTGATATTTATATATTTGAAGAATGGTGATGCTGTACCTATTGTACAATACAGGGTCAAAATTTCCTAGAGTCCATACATATTGAGAAAATAGTTTCGTTTTTGGATATTAAATGTGGTCTATGGTGGGATTTAAACCGCTTATAAAAGGCACAAATGTTTCGTGAGCGTTCCCTGACGAAAAAAAAAAAAAAAAAAAAAAAAAAAAAAAAAAAAAAAAAATGATTTTCGAGACTCAAAACCAAGAAATTCTATTCATTGCAAATCGTCGAAATTTGTACGATATGTTCTTAAGATGACATATTAAAACTACCCCATATATTTGTTTTCGTTATCTTTATCCGTTATCGAGATCAGGAGGGGCAAACTTATACTTCTCCATAACTGACAAAACCCGATTCTTGGTCGGTTTTCCACTGTGGGTCCAAAATATCTAGTTAACCACTTAATGCCTGAATTAATTTCTACTGCAAGAAAAAAAAATCATATATTGTGCTCAATATTGGTGTCTTAGACCATTTATGACATCAAATATAAGAATTGTTACATATAGTTGGTATAATTAGGTATATGTCAAATTTGCGACAACAGGCACTTGAGAAATAAAACGCTTGCAACTCTTCATTGAGGGAATTTTTTTTATTGTTCTCATAAGATTTATCGAAAAAAATGAATATGCGTTTGAATTACAATTATGGTTACTTATAAATCTAATGCTGAGGATCAACATTTCTTTACTCATGAAATTGCCTAAAACAATTGGAATTTTTGTTTAGGCAAAGGTGAAGTTTACATTTCGCACACATAATGACTGTCCTTTACAGCTGGGTCTTTTGCATCTTTGCCTTCCTGTTACACAAGGCCAATGACCTAATCCATCAGTAGGGGTAGATTTATCAGGGACTGGTTTCATTGGACCCCAACGCTTCTTCCGTTGAATTTCCGTTTCCATACTTAGTGTGGGCCTACCTCTCTTTTTTTCGTGTCATGTCTTTTCCTTGCTTACAGAGAGCATCTGCTATTCTGGATTTCAATTCCAGAAGATCGTTTTGTTTGCGATAGGGAATTTCCAAAGCATCACAATCCCTTCGATGCAGCAACCACGAATTCACTATCACAAGATCTACTAGGTGGAAAAACAATCTATGGTAATATTTCCTTGACTTTACGAAAATCCTATAATAGGAAATTAGAGCGTCAAGTAAATCCACCCCTTCCATAAATGTACTGTAAACTATACAATGCTAGGGCATGGTACTTGAGTGCGTGCTTTTTCTTTTCGGTCCCATATTTTTATTGTGCTCACCGGATGAGCAGATGTAAATGTACTGGCAAGGATTACACCTCTGTTGTCAAACCATTTTACTGCTCTGATCTCTACACCTTCAACCGTAGTTTCCTTTTCTTCGAAAGACCCCCTCCCTTGTTTCTTGAGGTTGCTATCGGTTTGAAACGTACAACCTGGAAGACGGTTTGAGCAGAAAGTTCCCAATGAATAAATCCCCCTTTTCATCAATGCAACAAGCAGATTGGTAGACGAAAACCAGTTGTCAAAAAACAATAGATTATTCTGGCCATCTTCAATAACTTGTGCTAGGTGTAACACAATATTTCCAGATGCATCTATATCCGGACAACCTGTCACTGGCATAATTTTCCCTGTATAAATCTCAAAATTGTACACCAGACCTTTTGTGTCACATCAAATAAATATTTTATAACCCCATTTATTGGGCTTCTTGGGCAAATATTGCTTTAGTGCACACTGCCCCGTGAATGGAACCATCTGCTCATCAACACACCATCTGCGTTTGAGGTATGGCTTGAAATTTTGGAAGCAGTGAATCAATTACTGGACGTATTTTGAACAGTCTATCCCTGTTTGGATCATCAGTACCAGAATTTTGTCATTATCGTTGAAATGCAGATTTCTCTTGATGTCTTTCCACAAATCACGTGACATAACATCGGCAACATGGGGCAGTCGACTCGCCATTGCCTAGTACATATGGATGCGAGGGAGACGATAAATTGACACATATAAAACTGTGCCCAGAAACGGCTCAAGTTCGTCTTTTGTAAGTTGTTGTTGTTGTTGTTGGGTTTTTAAAGGGGACTCAACTGCTGGGTTATCAGTCCCCTCTTTTGTAAGTCGTAGTAGCTTATTACTTTTGTGTCCCAGCCTCGTCGCCACTTTTGTGTCTCGCTACCGCCGATTGTCTTAGGTGTCGGTAGCCGAGTGGGGAGAGACCGACACAGGAATAAAGGATGCACGTGACCAGCCAGTGGGACAGCAGAAACTAGAAACTCTAGACTAAATTAGAGCAACATACATATTTCATAGAAACGTTCTATTACTTAACTTTTACAAAGTCCATTACTGCAGAATGCTGATACATAGTTGAAGTAGATAGAGGCCTGCCTGCTGATGATTCCTAGTGCCTATCCGATAGCCAAGTCTTAACTGATGCCTATCTGATTCCCAAGTGAACGATGCAGCAGTCGTGGCCACGACCGGAGTTGCAGCAGAGGGCACTCAAAAAAATGTTCAGATGTTTGTTAAGCTTAAGGGACTTAACTACGGGGTCATCAGTCCCTAAACTTACAAACTACTTATGAACTACCTACAACTAAGGACGGCACAAATATCCATGCCCGAGGGAGGATTCGAACCCCCGACCGTAGTGGCCGTGCAGACCGTGACTGAAGCGCCTCAGTCCCCTCGGCCACCGCGGCAGAGGGCGCTCGTCAGGGCCATCTTAAGCCATACGGGGGCCCCTTTTGAGGCCCTTGGAAAAAAAAAACTAAATGAATGCATCAGAATGACTTAAGTGGTTAAAGTACAACAAACCAAATACTAATGATTAGTTCTACAAATTAGTCTTTCATTAAAATTAATGATTCCTTTAAAGATTTCCAGAATACAAAATATACAATGTTTGGAGTATATCTCTTTCTATGCAGGTGACTGGCACGCAGATTAGGGGACCCTACAACAAAACAGTAATTTCCTTTGAATGAACTCATCAGAACGATGTACATTTGTTTAGTGAATTTATTGGTTATTATGGTTAGAAATACACAAATAAAATAATAGTGATTACGGTTTTGCAAATTGGACTTCCTTTGCTGTTCAAGGTTTCTTTCGGGATTTCTGAAATGCAAAATCTATTATGTCTTCAAAGTCCAACTGTTAAAGGACGTCACTTTATATGCACATGATTGACAAATTAGTAAATAGCTCCTGTAGCATAGTCGTTCGTAATTTATTTTCGATTCTCTTTAACTGTGAAAATAAAGCTCCCCACTGCAATTGGTTACCATTAAGCAAAAAAGTATCGGGGTAGCAACTTCTGCATTCGAAAATGTTTCATCTATTTTATCTGCTTTTATTAAAGTATGTCAGAATGATGTACTTAGCTCTGGAGATTCATTTGGAATGTATTTCAAATACTGTTTTAAATGTAAACATTCTGATATAAGCTCATCAGCATTAACGTCTGCATGATAAAATTCTTCTAATTCTTTGCACCTGTTTCTCAACTTTCAGAATCGATTTTGTTTTAACAAAGAAATGAAACTAAAGTGTTTGCTAACTTTCTCCTATGCTTCTGAACGTTGCTTCGAAGTAGAATCCAGTGTATCAATTATAGGCAGAAAAAAACACGATTTTTTTTTCAATTCAGCTGGACAGTCTGAAAAAGTGATATGCTTGTTGCAGATGCTCGTCCTGTGGGAATTACTCTTATAGTCAGAACCTGGAGTTTTCTCTTTGGCTGAAGATTCATGCTGTTCGAATCTACTGCGTGCAGAACTGATGAAATCGGAAATAAATGCAAAAGGTTTTGTTCCAACGTCTATGTGACGGTACTACTTTGTAAAGTTACATTTGTGTTGTTGATAGTTATCAAAAGGTCATCCCATATGGCCGAGGTGACTGAGGCGCTTCAGTCACGGTCAGCACGGCCACTACGGTCGGGGGTTCGAATCCCCCTCGGGCATGGATATTTGTGCCGTCTTTAGTCTTAGCTAGTTCATAAGTAGTTTGTAAGCTTAGGGACTGATGACCCCGTAGTTAAGTCCCATAAGTTGTACATACATTTGAACATTTTTTTGTCATCCCATATCTCCGATAGGAGAATGATCTCGAGTTTTTTTCATTTTCTTGCAAAGGCTTTGAGCTTCATTTCTTGTTTCCACTGGCTGGTCATTGGTGCTACTAATTGACTTCAAAGCTCCAAAAATATCATTGTAGCCATTATGCAAAGCGTTAGGAGCGTCAGAACGAGCAGACCATCTGGTTTCAGAGAGGGACTTCAAAACTTTATTTGCACCTAAACATTCTTTCGAAACTTTCTATCAATTGTTCGGAAAAAAGTCAATTTCTGGACAAACAGGAAATACTGCTTCAGAAACACATGCAGCCGCCTGAACACCTACTAAATTTAGTGAATGTGTGGCACAAGGTACAAAAATAGCAAATTCACATGTTTCTTTCATTCTTGCCTGGAGACCTGAATTCATTCCAGCCATATTAGCTGCATTATCATAGCTCTGTCCGCGGCAATCTTATTAAATTGTCAAAGCTACCCAAAACCTTCATAATAGTATCTTCTGTACTTTGAGTCCTATGCTCCTCCATAGCCAAAAATTGCAAATTGCTATCTTTTAGGCTCCAAATAGGTTTGTTAACTGCAGGCTTTTTTTTTTTTTTTTTTTTTTTTTTTTTTTTTTTTTTTTTTTTTTTTCGAAGGCTAGTCTGTAGGCATTATTCCACATCTGAAATCCTTCTTTTCTCACCGTTTGGCCCGGTTTTCAAAGCATTGGATCTTATGTGTGTTTCATTGGAAAGTATAGTAGTTACAGTAGAGTACGAGATTATGAGTCCATTTGCGTTGCTCACTAGGATTTCTTTTGCACTACCTCAATTACGTTGTAATGGAAAGACATAATCTTTCATTTTTTATGAACTGTTCATTTTCGCGTGTTTGAATATTGGAAACTACTGTACTGTAAAATATTGAGTTTCTCCTTTACAAAAAGACTCCTAGTCTGGCTCAATCATCAAATGCCGCTACTTTGTACAATGTAGAGATGGGTCGTTCGCGAACGAACGGGTACAAAGGAACGGTTCACAAGAGTGAACAGAAGGACCGAGGAACTGGTTACAAGAAATGTTCACTTCGGCGGTCCCGGTCGCGTGGCCGTTCCCGGCCAAGGGTGGCCGTGTGGCCGTGTGACCGTTCCCTTTTCGACCGTTTTTTTTTTTTTTTTTTTTTTTTTTTTTTTTTTTTTTTTTACCTCGGTGTAGCAGCGTGCTCATTGTTATGGAAGGAAAAGCGATTTATACCGATGCTCCATCGACTGTAGGGAATTTTAACTTTTGTAAAATGTGTAAAACGGAGTTGGTGAGTATTGAGCCAGGACTTGTTTGCAATTCCGACTATTATGAAAACCATTGACATTGATAACTGAATATAAAAGGCACGGTGAACAAGTGGAAAGGAACGGTTCCCAAAAAAAAAGTAAAAAAAGTAGTGTACAGAACTGTGTGATTGCTGGACTTCCCGTCCATTACACTCATGCATTTTCACGGCGCGGCGCGGCAGCATAATGCTGCTACTGAGAACGGTGCGGCTGCTGTGTTGTGGGTAACTCTGATGCCGCCGCTACTGGGGCACTCTGCGCTGACGTCTCGTTCGTGACGCAGACGCCTAACCGCTGCTTGGCCCCATGTAGCGTAGTGTGAAGGGCGCTATTGAATACAAAGTTCCGCCAAGTTATATCTGATACAGACTGCCACAAGGTCTACTACAACAGTGTCGCTGTATGTTCTGTACCTAAGGCCCGGAATAATAAATACGATTTTGCAGGCAGACAGCAAACCAAGTCACTTGCCAAGCCATATATGACACGTTTTTGCAGGGCCGGCGCTAGCCCAAATGCCGCCCCGTGCGAGCTGCTAAATTGCCGCCCCCCTATATATATATATATATATATATATATATATATATATATATATTGTAGGAAATGTCAGCAATCAATCGCAACTTTTATCTTTACTTTTCAGATCTACATAGGTTTTGGCTACTGAGTTTTTGAGGTTACAGATCATGGGAAAAATAAATATTCCTATTCCGCAATCTTAAAGGAGAAAAATTCTAACTGATGAATAACGTGCATGCGCAATACTAATTGTACATTATATGAAAAACACTTACCTATTACATCCCAAGTAACAAGAAATTCAACGCACCAATTACTCTGTTCTTACGAAAAATCTTACGAGAAAATCTAGCTAATTTTAATAATTCTTGTGAATTTACAAAAATGTTCAAATGTGTGTGAAATATTATTGTAGGATACGCTGTTCAGGAGATGAAGTCTAAGAACTGAGCCGCGTGAAATTGAATTTCAGGCCGATTTTCACTACACATGCAGATGAAACGGTCAAAGGGTGGGTCGGAAGACAATGGAGAGAGGAAGAATAAGAAGATGGAGTAACATAATAATGCAATAAATACACATCCAGGCTCGACGGGTACTAATGCTATTCGAAATATATTAACTCACTGCACTGCGGTTGTTCATTTCAAACAATTGACACTCGACATGTGTCGTAATTTCCATGTGTCAGCTCTTTCATGTCTGATTATGGAATAAGGGGCAACAAATTAGTCATTACTGTATCACTTCACTTTTCCGCGCTTTATTTTCATTCTAGCTATTGGGAGGAGGCGTGCTTATTTGCCGACTTTCCCAGTTTTGAAGTAACAGATTATATATAAAAATTCCTATTCTGCAATTTTGAAGGAGAAATTTCTAACTTATGCGTAACATGCATGCACAATACTAATTATAAGTTATATGAAAAGCACTAACATATTACATCCCAAGTTGCAATAAATTCGGACGCACCAATTCATCTGTTCTTACGAAACGCAATGAAATTGCTTCTGACCAATCTCGATTCCCTCGGCCGACTACCGAAACGAATTCTGTAGTTTTCGTTGTAGAGAACGCAACAATACCAATTGCCTAGAAAGGCCAAGTGGTGATGCGGCAGTGCCAGGAACCACGTCACGTGACGAAGTACAGTGATGCTACGGTTAAACTAGCGCCCAAGAAGATGACAAGAAGCTCACAATAAGTATGTGACCGATAACATGGATAAATGTATTATCAAGCAGCAATTTCTATGGCATTACGAACAATAGAAAGAAATACGAATTTTGCGAAAACTGCACAAATTTCGTCAAACGGAAATGAGCTTCAAAGCTAGCAAGAAGCTTAGAAGCAATGTGTTATCTATGGATTTTCGTTTTAGAAGGTTTCAAAATTAACGTTTTGTTTTGTTCGGACGAGAGGGCATTCTTGCTAAAAAACCGTACTTTTTTCCAGGTTTTCTATAGAATCATAGCGACCAGTAGTTTACTTAGATGAAACATGGATTCGCACGCATAATACAGTAAATAAATGTTGGCAAAGTGATAGTGTGCGTGTAGTATTGTCAAACGAAAGTGCCGGTGAGAGCTTGTTGTTCATGCAGGCGGAGACATGTTTTGTGGCTCAAAAACCAAAACGTAGGACTATCACTCAGAAACGGATAGCGAAAATTTTCAAAAATGTGTCGAAACCCAACTTATGCCAGACTTACTACCAATGTCTTCATCCCTTGTAATTAGTCTCAGCGTATTTACTCATTCAGAATATTTCTAGCCGTTGTAGGTGTTCGATACGTTTGACTGTAGTAATGTTCAACCATTTTTTATATAATGCGGGAAGAATAAAAACACTCGGAAACTGCCATTGAAAGGCTTAGCAAAACTGCTTCAGGGTTAACATGTAACCGCAGAATCGAACATTGCATTCGTATTTCCAAATTAGATTGCGTCTTCTGCAAAATTAATTGCGAGAAAGCGCACGGCGCGTAACAGACTGGCAGCGCTCCACTCATAAGAATACTGGTGTGTACGCCAGACTGCTTCCCTCTCTCTGTTCCTCCGGCATAAACCAAGCCACCTAGACGTCTAGGTGGCGTTGCATAAACACGACGGCGCTGCCATAGTGGCGAAGAAGAAATTAGTCCTCCTCCCTCCCCTCGTTCAACAGGGGCGGCCGGCAGGTAGTCGAGGCGCCATGCCACAGTTCCCGAAACCGGTCTCTCCGAGGTTTGGTTTCGAATCCCCCCCTGGGGAATGAATGTTGAGTTTGTCCAAAAAGAAAAAAAAAAGGGGGGCGGCAGATTTGCCGCCCCAAGGAAAGTTCCGCCCCGTGCGGCCGCACGTTTCGCACGTGCCTTGCGCCGGCCCTGCGTTTCTGGGTCTTTATATTGAATAAGAGCGTCAAAAATTCACTTTAAAAAAGTCATTGCCTAGGAGAAAGGAACTAGTTTCTCAGGGCCCCCATCAGGCAGGGGGCCCTGGGCCTGTGCCTATTGGGCCCCTATGGTAGAGACGGTAATGGCGCTCGTGTCTGACGTCGTAAAAACGCCGCGCCGTGTGTGCATGGCGGCGCGCGGCGAAAGTACGTGGCGCGCACTTCATACTTGTGCGACACCACAATTACGTTCTTCTGGACAGAAAATGTATTACTCTGATCAAATATATGCTCTAAAAGTGAGGCGTCAAAAACGCTGCGAAAATAATCTATGGGAGTTTTTACACCATCTGCTTCTGGCAAGGAATTATTCCAAACAGGTGTAACTCTTTCGCTACAAGTATCTGGTACTGTCTTCCATAGGAGACGTCTCTTCGCAGTACTGTTGGCACTTTCAGTTCTGGGAACAGCTCTCGGATCTTTAAAAAGGTTACCAGTCTCATTTTCAGCATCAGCATCTGAAACAACAAAAGAGTAAGAAATATAGGGGATACTTAAGTAAACAGCAATTCAAGGTTTACAGCTTTACAATTTACCAGAAACGTCTGAATTCTCATCTGTGGATGACGTGCCTTCTACGCAGGTTGGATTATATTCACCGGCACTTTCTTCAGAGTCACTTAGGCAACTATCATCACTTTCGGCTGCAGTTGGCACAAGTGTTTTCAAACGTGTGTTTACTTTCTTTGTGGCATAAAAGGACTTCGGATCCGTTGCTAAAAAAGCTATAGAGCGACAAAAATTCATTAGAACTTCCTCAGCACGCCAGTAGTGAAGTGTAAACAAAGTAAATTGCATTGAAAGATTTCTTTTGCCTCATAAATCCATTGATAGTTGTTATAAATAAAGGTGAAAAAAAATCAGTGAAGGAAGTTAGTGCTAAAGACGAATGGAAATTATCGTCCTTTCTTCGTTTTATTTTATCGCTTGCATTTGCCCATAGAGGTGCCCATTGCCCAAGTGCCTGATGATGCATATTTTACACAAACCGTATTTACATGTTCACTGAAAGTTTTATCCTCTTTATCACATCTAAATATGATGTAAAATACTTAAAATATATTAAAAAAACAAAATATAATTTTCAACGTGAAACTTACCTCTGTATTTAGCTGTATTTCACGGAACAATGAACACAAACTCAGGTCTTGGTCAGCAACACGCACACAATACACAAATGTTGTCATAGAAAGACAGTCAGTGCTCGGTAGATGGTATCACATGTCACACGCACTGCGCCGGTCCCTGTAGAATCTGATACAACCGCGATGGGGTCTGAAAACACTTATTCTTCCATATATATGGGTCACAACGGTATGAGGCGAATTTGCGACAACCGGCATTAAGTGGTTAACAAACAATAGCAAATTGCTCAAATTTTACTAATATATCGTGTAAACATCTATCTAGAAATGTAATTTCTCTTTTTCCAAAAATCTTTATCTGTTATCAAGATACACTCAAAAAACCATGATGTTTAGGTAGTTCAAGTGTGAATTATGCTGAAAGACATAATTTACGCAGTTTTGAAACGTATTATCCAATTTTTAAAAATATCTACTTGGCACAATTTTTATATTTGTATGTTTTACAGATTGTTATCTTTGCTAAATGAAGGGGTGATTCGATTTTTGTTATTCATCACACTTACTATGGAGCATTCAATTTACTACATAATTGCAGTTTACTTTAACACGTTGGCTGCCATGTGGCCGCCGGCGGCCACAGCAGGCGGCTCTGGCGCGCCTCTGACGTCATCGCGGCAGTCAACGTGTTAAAAAGAGTTTGCAGCGGTAAAATCAAATTGTGTAGACTTTTTGAGTAGTTGATTTTAGCATCATACGTAGTTGCATATGAAATATAGATAAAATACTGAAACTTTGTTTAAAGTTGAGAGCAGAATGATATTTTATTGGGTTCTTGAGATATCGATCTGTGCACAATAGCTTGCGATAGAAAAATGTCCTAAAACGCTGCATTCGAAAATGTGATTTTCAAGACGTCATACCATGGGGAGTAGAAAATAAATCAAATGTTACCTGTATATTGTTTAGAAGTTTATGTAGAAAATCTATTTTCATTTTCCGAAATATGTATTCGTTATTAAATATGCTAGAAAAAATCATCATCAAGTGTGCGTTGGGCGCATCTACATTTTATAGTCATATTAAATCACTGACATTTTTATGATATATTTTTTTATGATGATCCCAGGAAACCCTGAAAGTTTACTGAGATTTGGAGCTTCAAAGTTACCGTACATATCCAAGTAAAATATCCATGCATGATGTATAATTCTAGTTTTAACAATGAAGCAAACATACAGCAAGAGTTCTGTGTTATAAGGTTACAAAACTATTTTAGTGACCATTTACTCACAAATAACAGTAAATTTTGTTTGTGATGGAAAATTTTGCAATTTTACCAGTATTCATCACAGATCGCTGTACATTTTGTACTTTTCACAAGTATAGCTGTCACATATTGTTGTAAATCGTAAGTGTGATGAAAAGTCCTACAGTTAAGATGTTACGCATGTTGAATACTGATGTTAATCAAGGCTATTTTCAAAACTTGACAGTTTCAACGATGGATACACCATAACTTATCACCATAAATAATGTCTAACAAAAAACTATTTACGATGGGCATCCTCCCCCTCTCTCCTGTTACATGTTTGTATCCATTGGACACTACTGGCCATTAAAATTGCTACACCAAGAAGAAATGCAGATGATAAACGGGTATTCATCGGACAGATATACTATACTAGAACTCACGTGTGATTACATTTTCATGAAATTTGGGTGCATAGATCCTGAGAAATCAGTACCCAGAACAACCACCTCTGGCCGTAATAACAGCCTGGGCATTGAGTCAAACAGAGCTTGGATGGCGTGTTCAGGTAAAGATGCACATGCAGCTTCAACACCATACCACAGTTCATCAAGAGTAGTGACTGACGAGCCAGTTGCTTGGCAACTATTGACCAGACGTTTTCAATTGGTGACAGATCTGAAGGATGTGCTGGCCAGGGCAGCAGTCAAACATTTTCTGTATGCAGAAGGGCCCGTAAAGGACCTACAACATGTGGCTGTGCATTATCCTGCTGAAATGTAGGGTTTCGCAAGGGTCGTAACATATCTGAAATGTAACAGCCACTGTTCAAAGTGCCACTGATGCGAACAAGAGATGACCGAGACATGTAACCAGTGCAACACCATACCATCACGCCGGGTGATATGCCAGTATGGCGATGACGAATACACGCTTCCAATGTGCGTTCATCGCGATGTCGCCAAACATGGGTGCGACCATCATGATGCTGTAAACAGAACCTGGATTCATCCGAAAGAAATGACATTTTGCCATTCGTGCACCCAGGTTCATCGTTGCGTACACCATTGCAGGTGCTCCTGTCTGTGATGCAGTGTCAAGGGTAACTGCAACCATAGTCTCAGAGTTGATAGTCCACGCTGCTACAAACGTCGTCGAACTGTTCGTGTAGATGGTTGTTGTCTATCAAACGTCTCCATCTGATGACTCAGGATTCGAGATGTGGCTGCACGACCGGTTACAGCCGTGCGGACATGATGTCTGTCATCTCAATTGCTAGTGATATGAGGCCATTGGGATCCAGCACAGCATTCTGTATTGCTGACCTGAACCCACCGTTTCCACATTCTGCTAACAATCGTTGGCCAACCGCGGTGGCCGAGGGGACTGAGGCGCTCCAGTCACGGTCTGCACGGCCACTACGGTCGGGGGTTCGAATCCCCCCTCAGGCATGGATATTTGTGCCGTCCTAGTTCGTAAGTAGTTCATAAGTAGTTTGTAAGTTTAGGGACTGATGACCCCGTAGTTAAGTCCCATAAGCTTTACAAACATTTGAACATTTGTACAATCATTGGATTGCGAACAACATGAGCATCAATGTCACGATACAATAAACTGCATTTGCGATAGGCTACAATCTGACCTTTATCAATCTCGAAAACATGATGGTATGCATTTCTCCTTACAAGAGGCATCACAACAACGTTTCACCAGGCAACAACGCTCAACTGCTGTTTGTGTATGAGAAATTGGTTGGAAACTTCCTCATGTCAGCATGTTGTAGGTGTCGCCTTGGGCGCCAACCTTGTGTGAATGCCCCGAAAAACTAATCATTTGCGTATCACAGCATCTTCTTCCTGTCAGTTAAATTTCACATCTGTAGCACGTCATCTTTGTGGTGTAGCAATTTTAATGGCCAAGAGTGTAATTCATTTCTTCTGAAAAGGTGAACATTGCTACCTTCCCTGCATTCCAAGAGTGTTAGAATAATCCAACCATGAATGAAAAAATTATGTCTCTGCTGATAGCAGATAATTTGTAATATCTATTTAAAACAGCTGAAAAGAGATTTTTATCATTTCTTCGCCATGGACTAAAATATCTAAATAACTAAAGATACCAAATGGTTCAATGATATATTCTGTTTACGTTTCTTTAAAAAACACCATTTTTCCATTTTCGCAAATCTTTATCCCTAATGAATATACATAAAAAAATAAAATAAAATAAAATAAAATAAAAACACAATGTTAGGTGACACTTGATCTGAGATATGGCATTCCACAAAACAATTTTATGAAATCTTCTAGGTGAAAAAAAAGTTCGATTTTGTATATCCTATAGTATGGAATTTTCGCTCAGTGGAAAACTGATTATAGTTATAAACTACCAAATCTAATTTTTTTTTTTTTTTTTTTTTTTTTTTTTTTTTTTTTTTTTTTTTTTTTTTTTTTTTGGATAGGAGGTATCTTACTACTTGTTTGATAACGCTCTGACTGCTTCATGACTGATGACCAATGCAGTTTTGTCCCCCTAAAACATCCAAACTGCTTCACCATTCAGTATGGTATTATTTTACCCTGACAAGTAGAAAAGAGATCTTACCTCAAAAACAGTAAGTGTTATATATTAGAAGAGGAACCTGCACTACAATTTCTGAAATTGAATTAGGATGTTATTTCCTATTTTATGAACACAGACTCTCCCCTGTAAGTTAATTTATTGCCTATTCATGCAATTCTAATCTCCAGGCACATCAAAATTCTTTACCTTTTTGAAAAATGAACTTATAATCGAACACATGACCCTATCTGTTAGGACTGGTCATGGACATTTTGCTCAATCTTGAAATTGCAAAGTGTAATGCACTGTTCTCCTTTATACCACACTAAAGGAACAAGTGATGAAACTGGAATATAATAACCAATACTGAACCTAAACTACATCTACTTTCTCCATATACCCCTACAGATCACTAAAGATTTTCCTGCACACTCATTGAAGCAGAAGTTGACATTTTGGTCCAAAATAAGTATACCATAAACTGGAGCTCCATTCTGTATGCAGCACTTCACTGCCATCTGCATCTGTAGCAATTGTTTAAATTGCTGAGACCTTTCATGTCTAATAAAGCCTTTGACAGACGTACTTCAGTCACAAACTGACCCAATGTTCAAATTATCAATCCCAATATGCTATACCGCACTACAGCTATAACAGTACTTTGTCAAACTGCCCTCTTCAATTTCTTAAATACTGTTTAGTTTGGGACATATGCTACTCTGGTACCACCCACAGAAATCTAAATGAAAAATCACCAATATGACCACTCCCCTGCAAATATCTCTGCCAGAGGCATGAAGGGAGTATGCCAACTGTTCCCATCCCTGTCTCTCACCACAGCTTGAAATTTCCTATTTCTCATATTACCTGATGTGTGAGTTATTGCCCTTAAATTTATGAGGTCCAGCTACGTTATGATGACTTCAAAAACAGTCTGTTTACCTCAGGCTTTTCTTTTTTTTTTTTTTTTTTGCCACATTTGGGTGGTATTCCAGACTACCTGTCGTTACTTTAACTTCTTCTACAGTGCTGTGTTTAAGTATTATATTGGCTGTAATTTTGCTATATTAGTACTACTATTTCATGACTACATTTCCTTCTTTAATTGCATTAAAGATGTTAATTAATAACAGAGTATAGTATGTGACATCATTTGAATCATCTCAGCAAAATAAATTCAAATGTAAGGGTTATGTATTCATTGTGTGCCCTTACACTGTTACTGTGTAGTATAAAATTAAGTAAAGTATTGCAAAGTATTTAATGGATTTTCAAAGGTAAAACCACATGCGTAGATGTTGGGAATAGCTCAACCATAGCAGCTTATGAAATTCAGAGAAAATATCATAATGTTGTATGTGCTTGACATCATTCAAACTGGGAGTGCGATCTAATATCTTGTAATGGGATTTTGTATTAGCAGAGAAGCCAAGATCACTAATTTCAAATTGCTTTATTTTGACCAGTTTTGGCAATTTTATGTTGCCATCTTATCACGTGATATTTAAGAGTTAATAGACTTGAAGGTGGCAACATAGAATTGACAAAACCAGTCAAAATAAAGCTATTTGAAACTAGCGATTTTGGCTCCTCTGCTTATGCAGAATCCCATTAGAAAATTAAAAAATGTTATTTACAAGTTATAGCACGACAATATCTCTTTGCATTCTTGACATTTTGGTTTCACATCCAGAGGGTGAATTCACAGTTAGCCCACTGCACTTTAACTGAACTTGGTGGTCATTTAATTTTGTACATCGTACAGTCTGATATCTTCTCTTGATAAATGACTCAATTTCTTTTTGTAGTCATTATACTGTGTGTGTACATATGTATGTGTGTGTTGAAGAATATAAATTGCTGTTGAATCTTTCCTGATCTACAGAATTGTTTTTATACGAATAGCACACACTACTGTAGCAAGCAAAAGAAGGGAACCAGCTCAAAAATATGTTTGTGTTTAAAAAATTCTAATCAAAAATTGGGGAACCTCAGTCTGCCTTCCTCACTAAGAATTTTGGCGTGGAAACATATTCATACTTTTATTATTGACAGATAATTACTGACAGACAGTGCTGGTGGAAGAAAGAGAAGGCACAAACAGTTGGAGAGAGAGAGAGAGAGAGAGAGAGAGGGGGGGGGGGCGGGGGGAGGGGGGAGGCAGGCCGAGGGGGATAGAAGGAGATAGTACCAGTGGGAGCAAAATAGAGATGAGTGGAGTCTACATAAGCTTTGTTAGTCTGAATTCCTAGATATTCTAACAAGAAAAGTTTGTAAACTTTGTACACATTCTCTCTTTCCCCTGTACCCACCCAAGGATTACAGTTTCTCAGGCTAGGAGTAACAAACCCAACCAAAACATCGGGAAGGACATGTGTAAAGAGGTGACAATGTTGACCAACAACACAGCCAGCAGACTGTGAGAAAGAGGGTTTCGACTACCTTTCATCCTGTCCTGAAATGAGAAATACCCTACCCAATATCCTCCTCTCCCCACATCAGTGGTATTCCACTGCCCACCAAACCTACATAACATCCTTGTCCATCCCTACTCCCAACTCCTTGCACCATGGGTCAAATACCTGCATCAGACCTAAATACAAAAACCTGTCATATCCACCACCCCACCACCATCAACTCCAGTCCCATAACATGTATTTCTCATGTCATAAAAGGCAGGGAAACCTGTGGAAGCAGTCATTTTATCCACAAACTGAGTTGGAACCACTATGCAGCTTTCCCTGTGGGCATGACTTGTAACAAGCTGCGTGTGTACAGTAAGAGGCATTGTCTACATGTGGTCAGGAGACAGCTGGAGGATCCTGTTGAGAGCTTACAGGCCCACATGATGTGGCTCAGTTCAACGACTTGTGCCATATGGATCCTTCCCAAAAACACAAGCTTTTCCAAATTTCGCAGGAGTGAACTCTCCCTACAACCTATCCTCCATTCCTGCAGTCCCCCAGACCTAAACTTTCACTAGTTCCTGCCCTCACCACCCTCCCATTCCCTTCTCTGCCCACACTCTGGCCTCATGTATGTGTTCCAGTCCATCACACACTCTCTTCCCTTTCTCCCTGTCTGTGAGACAGCACTGGCAGCTTTCCCACCTCCTACTGTGCATCTGCCCCCTCCCTTTCTGCTTCCCTCTCTATGCTGCCTCTTCACCCCACCACTAGTTGCTTCCACCTCAGGTACCGTAAGTCCTACAGTCTGGCTACAGTGGCCAGATATGGTGAAGCTTTGTATTAAGTTGTATCTAATATGTCTGCCTTTCTGTAGTTCATCGGAACATCTCTGTTGTGAGTAGCAACCTATCCTCATCAAAAATATTGTTCAAGGATTTTATTTAAAAAGTATAAGGGAAAAAATGTCATGAAAATTAGATTATTGAAAAGTGAAATATACAGACAACTAGTTAAATATGCTACTTTATAAAAACTTTATAAATTTATAAATCAAAAATTTATAAACAACAGTGATCATTAGCCAGCATGAAAGTAAACAATGTGATAATCAGGTCTCTCATATAGATTTTGATTCTATATACACACTTTTTTTTTTAAAACCCAACAACAACAGGACACCTTGAAAACTAGAGTAGAAAGTTCATATTCACAGAACAAGTTCATTAGTGTGTTCTGAAGTAATGATTACCATTTCAGTCACCTATATTTGAGATGTGTCCTATTACTAGTATACATAGGGTATGATCCTGCAGTACAGAAACATGTGGTCGTGCACTGTCTTGTTGAAAAATGATATCTGATATATGGTGCAGAAAGGGCATGGCTATGGGTCGCAGGATGTCATTTGTGTAGGTCCAACTGGACACAGTGCTCCAGACATGCACCAATGTGATTTGTAGTTATATCCAATAACCCCTCCCCACACACACATTTGAGTTGGCACTATATCTCTTGTGTAAATGCAACCTCTGAGATGCCTCTCTCCCTATCAGTGACAAACCAAACTGTGGCCATCATTTTGAAATAAGTAGAACCTGATTTCATCTGAAAACACTATCAGATGGTGTTCCTGCCCCAGTGACATCATTCCATAGATCATTACCTTGTAGCCTATTTTTACGCAAACATAGGTGGAGAAGTGGACAACACACATGTAACCCCTGCAGTAATAAACTGTGATGTAGTGATAGTTATAATGGGACCACAGTTCTGGAATCCCTTAACAGAAATAAATTAAGCACGGAATTCCAGAGCACACGATCGACAACAGCAGTATTGGATGGTTAAGTAGTGTCAAATTATGTGATAATTTGAACAGAAAAAACTAAATTGGGTGTGCAAGAAAGAACCTGTGTTTATAAACATTGTAAATGATGCAAGTGCTGACAATAGACTTCACTTGTGGCATCCTAATGAAAATTGTCATTAAGAAATTTCTAGAAAGAAGAAAAACAATTAATACATAATTTTTGTATTTAGAGAGAAATAAGAACTGTATAAATGAAAACATACTTGTGAACATGACTATCAAGTTATATAGACAGTTTTGAACAGCAGTAATGTCAGTAACATTAAGGTTTTGATAATTAAATATGAAAAATGTGTAGAGAACTAATCTTTCATGTTTTATATTTGTACATTTGTGAGCTTCATACTAGAAAACTAACATTGTAAAATCTTACTGGTATTTATATGACACCTATGTAACACTTCGTAAAATTGTTCATTCAATATTTAAATGAAAAGTCATGAATTGAAGACAAGCATTGCTTATAAATACAATTTTGATATTTCATCAAAGAGAAACCCAAAGAAATCCCAAGATTTTGTGTAAATATCATATTCTTTGTTACTGCTAATATTCTACATTATGATCATTAACTTATTGTCTTGTCCTTGTAAGTCAATGTTCATAATTGTTATAACAGTTCTGATGTACAGATATAGTTGTTAACAAATATAAATAGGAGCTTGCTGCAGCACAGGCAGTTCACTGTAAATCGAAGTTTGGGCAGGTCGAAATCTGTTACTTTGGTATCGTGATTTTTCAAGAAGTTTTGATGTCTTAAGTTTTTAACACTTGTCTACTGCTGAAGGAGCTGTAAATGAGCTGTGTTACTACCCCGTGAATAAATTGAAGAAAGGAATAAAGCTGAGTGTTATTTAAAATAATGCACGAAACCCTCCACATCATACAATATGCCAGGCAACAAAGTTGAGTATTTTGCTAAATTAATATAAGTCACTCTAAACCAACCCTACTAAGTTAACAGAATTCATACATTGGTTTTAAATGTAAATTCTGCAAGATAACTTAGGTATGAGTGATATTTTTAAATACGGTGGAAAAGATCTGGGATATGTTTTGTGGGAGAACATGCCTTTATATGCTTTATGTTTCAGGTGTGAAAAATATCACTTATAATAATAATTTATTGATATTGATGGAAGAGAAAGCACAAATGAAGACCAACAAAACAACATTTTATAACCAGCCAAGTAAATGACAGTAATCATTGAAAAAAAAAAAAATCAGAAAAAAGGAGTAGAAGAAGCAAGAGAGGAGGACGCCAAAACATCCCTGGATGACACAACCACTGTTGTTGTTGTTATTGTTGTGGTCTTCAGTCTGGAGACTGGTTTGATGCAGCTCTCCACAATACTCTATCCTGAGCAAGTCTCTTCAACTCCACATAAGAACAGCAACCTACATCTGTCTGAATCTGCTAACTGAATCCATCTCTTGGTCTTCCTCTGAGGTTTTTACCCCAATTCTGTTCAGTACCTCCTCATTAGTTACGCGATCCACCCACCTAATCTTCAGCATTCTTCTGTAGCACCACATTTCAAAAGCCTCTATCCTCTTCCTGTCCACACTGTTTATCGTCCATGTTTCACTTCCATATAAGGCAACACTCCACACAAATTCCTTCAGAAAGGACTTCCTTAGGCTTAAACCAATATTCGATGTTAACAAATTTCAATTATTCAAGACGATTTTCTACCCATTGCCATTCTCTCTATACTGAAACCATCATTTGTTATTTTACTGCCGAAGTAACAAAACCCGTCTACCTCCTTTATTGTTTCATTACCTAATCGAATTCCTTCAGCATCACCCGATTTTCTTAGACTGCACTCCATTATCCTGGTTTTGCTCTTGTTAATGTTCATTTTATACGCTTTCTTCAAGACACTATCTATTCCATTCAACTGCTCTTCCAGGTCCTTTGCTGTCTCTGACAGAATTACTTTGTCGTCGGCAAAACACAATGTTTTTAATTCTTCACCCTGTACTATAATTCCTTTTCCAAATTTCTCCTTGCTTTCCTTAATGGCTTGCTCAATGTACAAATTGAATAACACTGGAGAAAGGCTACAACCCTGTCTTACTCCCTTCCCAACCACTGCATCCCTTTCATGCCCTTCAACTCTGACAACTGCTGTCTGGTTTTCATACAAGTTGTCAATAATTCATGTTAATATTTTGCAACCATGACTTATTAAACTGATGGTTCTATAATTTTCAAACCTGTCTGCGGCTGCTTTTTCTTAAAGTCTGTGAGTACTACGCCTGTTTCATACATCTTACACACCAGGTGAAACAGTTTTGTCATGGCTGGTTCTCCCAGAGACTTCAGTAGCTCTGAGGAAATGTCATCTACTCCAGGGGCCTTATTTCGACTTAGGTCTATCAGTGCTCTGTCAAATTCATCTCTCAGTATAATATCTCCTATTTCATCCTCATCTACTACTTCTCCCCTTCCTACAATATTGTCTCTAAATTCATTTCCTTTGTAGAGCCTCTCTATATACTCTTTCCACCTTTCAGCTTTTCCTTCTTTGCTGAGAACTGGTTTTCCATCTGGGTTCTTGATATTCATAGAGCTGTTTTTCTTATCTCCCAATATCTCTTTTATTTTCCAGTAGACTGTATCTATTTTCCCCCTATTTATACATTCTTCTACATCCTTGCATTTGCCTTTTAGCCATTTTGCACTTCCTGTCAATCTCATTTCTTAGTCGTCTGTACTCCACTTTGCCTGTTTCATTTACTGCATTTTTATATTTTATACTTTTGTCGATTAAATTTAGTATGTTCTGTGATATCCAAGGACTTTTTGTAGGTCTTGCCTTCCTACCTATTTTGTCCTCTGCTGCCTTCACTATTTCATCTCTCAATGCTACCCATTCCTCCTCTACTGTTTTATTTTCCCCCATTTCTGTCAATTGTTGCCTAAAGTTCCCTCTGAAATTCTCAAGAACTTCAGATTCCTTCAGTTTATCCAGGTCCCATCTCCTTTTTTTGCTACCTTTCTGCAGTTTTTTCAGCTTCAGCCTACAATTCATGAACAATAAGTTATGGTCACAGTTTATATCTGCCCCTGGGCAGTTTAAAACCTGGTTCCAAAATCTATGTCTTCCATTATAAAATCTATCTGGTATCTCCTGGTCTCTTCCACGTATACAACCGTCTTTCGTGATTCTTAAACCAGGTGTTTGTTATAACTAAATTATGTTCCTGCAAAATTTTACCATGCGGCTTCCTCTTTCATTCCTTTTGCCCAGTCGAAATTCATCTACTATTTTTCCTTCCCTTCCTTTTCCTAATACCGAATTCCAGTCTCCCATAACAATTACGTTTTCCTCTCCCTTAATTGTCTGAATAATTTCCTTTAGCTCCTCATATATTTCTTCGATATCCTCATCATCAGCAGAGCTAGTTGGCATATAAATCTGCACTACTGTCCTCAGTATTGGCTTCATATCTATCTTGACTACGATAATGCGATCACTGTGTTGCTCATAATATTTTACCCGCATTGCTATTTTCTTATTATCAGACCTACTCCTGTAATACTCTCAACGGATTTTGTATTTATAATCCTGTACTCACCTGACCAGAAATCCTGTTCCTCTTTCCACCGAACTTCACTAATCCCCACAATATCTAACTTCAACCTTTCCATTTCTCTTCTCCCTACCCGATTAAGGGATCTTAACGTTCCATGCTCTGATCCGTAGAATGCCAGTGTTGTCTCTCCTGATGAT
The DNA here is from genome assembly GCA_026315105.1 of Locusta migratoria. NCBI lineage: Eukaryota > Metazoa > Arthropoda > Insecta > Orthoptera > Acrididae > Locusta > Locusta migratoria. The sequence continues at coordinate 122,404,855 of CM048751.1, forward strand.
CACATCTTCCTGAGTAGACCCACCCGGAGATCCGAATGGGGGACTATTTTACCTTCAGAATATTTCACCCGAAAGGATGCCCAATCATATGTTCATAAAGTAGAGCTGCATGTCCTTGAGAAAAGTAACAGCTGTAGTTTCCCCTTGCTTTCAGCTGTTTGCAGTAACTGTGTGGCAAAGCCACATTAGCTGATGTTACAAGGCCAGCTCAGTCAATCATCCAGACTGTTGCCCTGTAACTACTGAAAAGGCTGCTGCCCCTCTTCAGGACCCACACATTTGTCTGGCCTCTCCATAGATACCCCTCCACTGTGGTTGCACCTACAGTACGGCTACCTGTATCGTTGAGGTACGCAAGCCACCCCACCTCAGCAATGTCTGTGGTTCATGGGGGTGGACACAACCACTATAAGTACTTTGTTTTTGTATTGAAGATAGATTGTGATACTGAGAACAGGGAGGACAGTGGATGGGTTTCCTTTACCAACCCAAACTAGAACATGGACATTACTAAGGCAAATTTAATCACTAGTAGTCCAGTGGTGAATAATAGAGAAATGTTAGGGGAAGGAGAAGTTGTGTTACCATCTCTTGCAAGTTTATTGAGTGTTCTGACTCAACAAATAAGTTAACAGATAGGTCAGCAGGTAGTGGCAGTGAGTGATAAATTAAGTGAACAAGTAACTACTTCAAACAAAAAGTACAGACAAGTGGCAGAGAAAACAAATCAACTGGGGAGAAAGTTTGAAAAAAATCTTACTGAAATCAGGACTAAACTAACCAGCACTAATAAACTAAAGTCAGATTTGATGAAAGTTTGTGATGAGAGAGAGTGAGTTTTTACAGGACAGAACCAACTCAATACTTGTGTTGATAAGGTAGAACTAAAAATTGGAGAAGTAGAATCAAATTTGAGTCATAAAATCTCTGAAATAACTGAGAATATTAATACTTTAAATAAGTATGTGCAACAAGAATGTGCTGTGTTAAGATTTGAGGTCAGGGAGAGAAGGGAGGTTTTAGGAAACTAGGTAGAATGGTATAAAGCTGGGACTGACCAGTAGATTTCAGTGGTAAAAAGTAATGTAGACACATGTAATTAGGATGTGCAAGTTTTGTGTAAAAAGATGAAGCTAATGCAAGAAGACATTGGAACTAAGAGATTAAGAGGCAGTTGTGGGGGTATGTTAAAATATATCCCGGGGATGAAAAATTACACCTGAAAGACTTCCTTCACTATTGCAGTGACTGTTTTACCTATGAAATGTCTGACTCACTTAAAATCGAGTTTGTTAAAAGTTATCTAGGGGGGAAGGCCTTATCACGGGGCAATCAAATATGACCTACGATGAGTTTGAAAGAAGCTTTCTATATAAATATTGGCCCAAGGCAGAGTTACGAGTGATTTCTGAATGGACCCAGGTATAGAGCAGAGAAGGGGAGTATGAAAGACTTCTGTCAGCTACATTTGAAGAAAGTTGTCCACTTAGATCAACCATTTGATGATATTCAATTTGAAGCATTAAAGAGAAGTCTACTGGATAAATTTCAGAGAGAACTGTCATACAAATCTGATGATTCAAATGAAGAATTCTTGAAGTATTTAGGAAAACTAGACAGAGTTGACAAATATCATGATAGAAGATGCACTAACCAGACTGAAGATCAGCCAGCTGAGGGAGGGGAGGGGGATCACATTAACAGGGGCAGAAAAGATGACAGGTGGCAGAATAGGAATAACTATGAGAATGACAGGAACCAAGACAAGCAGAATAAATCATGGAGGCAAAATAACAGGAAACAAAAAGACAAAAGACCCACAGGAAAAGGATGTGGATGGGAAAACTAGCAGCTGCCCCATTGGGAGTCTGCCAGTGTGGGGTAAAGAATTGGAACCAAAATCAGGCTAATGACAAACAGACATGGCATGGATGTAATAGCAGATTTAATTAACACAGACCCAGTGATAAGAGATCATACCAATAAACAAGTTGAGGTTTGACAGTAAACTCTGGGAAACTATGGACAAAATGGAAGATAATGATGTAATTGCTAAGCAGAAAAAATCTGAAGAAGTAATTTTAGATGAAGATTCAGTTACCACATTGCTTGACATTTGTAATATTCATGAAATAGACAGTAACACCATGTATTTGGTTTAAGTAAGTTAATGAATAACAATTTTGAAGAAGATGCAAACTGTATGGGTAGTATTATTCAGCTTGATGGTAGGACTGAGGATCAGGGAAATGTTGCTGTTGATGAGGAGGAAGATGTAGCTACTGTTGAAGATGATGATACTGTCATTGAAGACATTTAAGTTACTGATACTTGTGAGGAAATTGAAGATGATGTTACTGTTAAAGAAATTGAAGAATTATATGGTACTGTGTAGGTAGAAGATGATGTTTGAGTGATAAATGTTGTGGGAATAATACCGAATGTATTCGAGGAATTGTTGAAAATCTGATCCTAACAGTAGAGCTTAATATTACATCAAACAGTGTAAGAAATTGTAACTGGGAAGATGTTGAGAAGAAAGTCCTTGATGCAGTATGGAACTGGTTAAGGAATTACAGAGAGGGAAATAAGATTAGGAGGAAACTTTAAACCTCATGTGCAGAAACTATTGACTGTGTTAATGTGTCAAACTGTAGTCAGGACCATTCGAGCGAGGTGGCGTAGTGGTAATGCACTGGACTCGCATTTGGGAGGATGGTAGTTCAAATCCACCTTCGGCCATCCAGATTTAGGTTTTCCATTATTTCCCTAAATCACTCCAGGTGAATGCCGGGATGGTTCCTTTCAAACGGCATGGCTACTTTCCTTCCCTGTCCTTACCCAAAACTCCGAGCGTTAGCTCTGTCTCCAATGATCAAGCTGCCGACGGGACGTTAAACCCTAAGCTCCTTTTTTTCTGTAGTCATGAGCATGAACATAATAATCAACATGTGCATAGTGATGAAGGCAGTGTAAACCAACTGGGTGTGGACCTCCATAATTTACATCCTGAACCAGACGATGCAAGGAATATGGCATTTGATAGAGTTACAATAGATTTAGTACATGAAGATGGGAAAGAGGAGGAGTCTGACCAACTGCAAGCTGATATGTAATGATGAAGGTAAGCAAATTTTGGAGAGGCATTGCCCTCAAAGATACAGGAAGTCCAATCAGTGGAATTTCAGCCAAATTTAGAGATAAAAGTGAGTGGCTCAGGGGAACACAACTCAAGAGCTGCAGAATATAATACACCATGAACAAGGTATCTCTAGAAGGAAATTACAACTTTTACCTGGTGCATTATACTCTGCAGCTCGAAGACTGCATTTACTGCCCTGTAATGCAAAGTACTCGAAAGTGGCGCTTACCATTATGTTCCCCCAAGCCGCTCAATTAAACAGAGTTCTGATTTTGTGAAGATGCCTGCAGTTGGTGTAAAAATTAAAGGAGCTACTGGAAGATGTAGTAAGTTAGTTAGTAGACACGTTTTGTGACTTTTCCATAGGAGAGGTAGAATTTACTGAGGAGGTCTCATTATACCAGATTTAAATGAATCAGTGTTTCTAGGGGTTGACTGGATAGCAAAGGCTTAGGTGACATTTGATTGGCAGAACAGATGTGAAAATTTTATTGACCCTAACTCTAAAGGCAGATATAACACACAAGATTATTCAGCACTACGATAATGGTCCTAGGATTTTTATCTGTCACTTTCCACTTCTTTCACCTCTGGCTCACTTGAAAAACACCGAGTAGCACCGTGGTTCGGAACCCACGTTAAACTGTAGGTCCCCCTATAACTGGCTGGGTAAGTCAGTTCGAAGGTCGGAAGAAGGCAACGGCATACCACCCCCAAACAGGACCATGCCTAGTAAAGCACTGTGGTGTTCAAACCAATCTTCGGATTGTTGACTGCTTTACTTACTTACGATAATAGGAGCAATAAAATCCAAGAAGTTAAATTTCAAAACCAGGGCTATTGTTTGGCAAAGTTATGAGGAACAAGAAGATTTAGAAGGGGCAGACTACAACAGTACAGTAGAAACAAAAATAAGGGAGGCAGAGAAATTGAGCCCTGAAGAGAAGGCACAAGAAGTTTATGGGCTCAAACTGAAGGTGAAACCTCATGAAGCTTTCTACTTCAAACCATATTGTGTACCTATAGCCAAGAGGAAAGCTGTAGAGAAGCAGCTGGAGAAAATGGAAAGTTGGGAAATCATTGAGAAGGCAAAGAGCAAATACAACAACCCAGTCATCATGGTTTCCAAGAAGAACGGTAATGTACAGTTGGTTTTGAAATGGAAAAGAAAGAGAAACAGATCATTAAGAGAACATGGATAAGTTGCTACAGAAGTTTGAGTAAATAAAGTTTATGACTAGTTTGGATTTGACTTCAGGACTCTTCAAGTCGCATTTGCAGTTGAATCAAGGAAATATACAGCATTTTTGTAAGAAGGAAGAGGTTTCCAGTATTTTGTCATCCCTTTTGGTTTACTGTGTCTATTGCTGAGTTTATTAGGACATTGGATACAGTGCTGAGAAAAGAATTACTCAATAAACTGACTGTATGTTTATGACACCCTGCTTACCAACAATGCTCGGCAGTCCCGATCAGTTACCCATCCAAGTGATAGCCTAACCTGACAATGCTTAACTTTGGTGATCTAATAGGAACCAGCCTATCCACTGTGGCATGACCATTGGCAAAAGCTTTGTTTCTGCTACTATTAAATTGGCGCAACCCATGCAGCCCAGTGGAATACCACACAGAACAAGTAATTGGTAGTGTGACAGAAACTTCAAGACTCTTGGAAAATTCATGATTCAGTAAAAAAATCCATACCATTTTCACCAAGCATAGTATAATTGCTACTTATCCATAAATAAAATGCAAGATCTGAAGTGTGGATATTCAATGTTTTGGCTTAGAATCCATTGGCACAAAACTGAAATTTGGTATAGTGGTCTTGTGGACAGAGATTTTCCACACATTTTCTGTTACATGTATAAAGTAACTGCTGATGAAGAACTTACCACAAAACACTGTGGTTTATTCATTTTATGCAGCTTTCATGATTGGTACTTAATTACTGCTGATATTGGTTGCTTGGATATGAGCCTGTGGTCTGTGGCATAATTATCTGCCTGGAATTTCATCTTGCACTCGTGGAGACATCTTTGGAGTCTTTGAAGAGACAAAGGATAGTACACAATTAAACCAGCTTAGCAAGCCAAACTGTTGATACATATCTATGCAATGGTCTGTTGGTTTGTAATGTCATAAGACTGCTGCCTACAATCAAAGCCAGTGGAAAAGAATTGGCACTTTGTTTTATTTAACTCTATGGCCCACGATTAGTATAATTTCTGTTCTTCTTCTTTCCTGTTGTAATTGTTTTTGGGATTTTGAATTTCTATGGTTTCTCCATAGACAGTAATTATAAGGTCTTTCTGAAGCTAGTGTGTCTGATAAAAGAATTTGGTGGTTTCCCAGTTCTTGTGTATGATCTGCTACTGTTGATTTATCCGTAGTGTACAGGCAACAATTACTCTCATATTCCTTTAGGTGCATGGTCATGTTTATGTCATAGTTCTTTGTGCTCTTGGCAAGAAATGTGGGGGACTTGATATACTCTCAATGTGGCAAGCATTGGGCATAGGTCTTTGGCACTATTTAACCATCCCGTGGGTGTGCCTCCTGATTTTGCCAGAATGGGTATGTTGCAGTATTTACACCACAATTTTACCTTTTTACAGATCCAAAGGCTGAAAACTGAAATAAAACCAATTTTCATTATGTTAATGATTTATTTTAGGTAAAAATAAATAAAAAGCCAACAAATTTATTTTAAAAGTCAATCTCCTGCTTATTCTGGCTGTTGTGTATGATGCATAGATCTGATCCACAGTATCTACGCCACTTTTAGTTCTGTTGTTATCAAAATTTATTTCTGATTTTCCACATTCGACATCAAGTTTATCTGAATCATGCATATGACAAATATAATTGAAAATGATGACTTAACCATTTTTAGACAAAAATTGAATAAACAGGCTGATAGAGGTGAAAATTCTCTATGAAGTTGCTCTTTTACATTTTTTCCACATCACTGTTTTACAGATATTTGCAAAAATAACAGCAATTTGACCTTTATGTGTCTAAGATGTTCCACATTTTTAGGTATTTGTTGGCTATCAGTGACCAGAACTTCCCTCTGGCAGCATAACAGATGTCAATAGAGGGTTGCAGTACCTGTCTCTGCTGTTATGTTATGGATAAAAAAAAAAAAAAAAAAAAAAAAAAAAAAATTGTTTGAATTTTTTTAATATTTTGACTCAAAGTCGGTACACATGTTCCAAGATATAATTCTTCATATGGCTCTACCATCATCTTCTTTTCCTGTAGCTCATTTAATGGAGATTCAAGAATGGTTTGATGTTGATATTTCATCTATTTCTCAGTCTTGTAAACATTTTAGACAAAAATATAAATAATGTAAAATTAAATATATAAAACAACTCATTATTTTTATATATTTTATTTTATATTATAATTTATGTTTTATTATTTTTTGTCCTAGATCACAAAACTAAGGTACAACCTAAAGTGGATGTAAAACACAGTGTGTTTTTTCTTCTTATTTTCTGTTTAGTGCAGATTGAAAACATACAGAAATCATACTGAAAGCCAGTAAGTGTAGTTTTGATTTTCCATGCATTATTATACTTAAAATTCAGGAGGAATTACCTTATTATTATGTTATTTTTGAAGTGCCAGAGGTTGTCAACTTTTTATCTAGCAGAAGGGAATAGCTGGTATAGTAGTTATCAATTGTAACATTCCTATTTGTGCTCTCTATGGGAGTTACCAGTCTTGTGACAAAAATCTTACGGTTTATTGCATTTTTGGTATGGCCCAACCAATTGTTTGCCACAATACAATTCGAAATTTAGGGTATACAATTTCTTTTCTAGTAAGGGCATATATTTTGATACTATACTTTGCAGTTTTATTTAGAATGTATTGTATAAACTCACAATGGCAACTAAAAGCCTTCAGCATTCAATAATGGTAAAAAAATCACTGACATTATAGTAAGCAATAAAGTTATTTACAATTTTTTTGGATAATTCATGAAGAAGTGCCGATTTATTTTCCTCCTTTTCTTATTTCTATATTGTCAAACCTAATTACTCTTAGCTGAAAACGGAAATGTTTATAATTGAAAAGTGATAGATAATCATACCATTGTCATCGAGTGTCCACAGTTCGATTTTCATAATTTCCTTCCAATTACAATGAAAAATTGTTCCAAAAGAGCATGAAATTCTTATGCTATAGAGACTTTACAACTGTGAGCTCAAAAACACTTGGGATCATTTAAGATTTTTTTCAATCCATATGTTGGTATGAGCTATGACGACTTCTATGATGGTTTCATTGATACATAGATGTAATACTTCTAAATGTGCAAGTGTGTTTCTAGCAGTCCATTTCCACGTCTGTTATGGTCCAGTCAACAGTTTGCCGCAATAAACTGAAGATTTTGACAGTGGTTTCAGGATCTTTTTTCATCTTATTAGGGGCTGGCTAACCCCAAGAGTATTTCTGTCTTTCCTAATAAAAAATGAATAATTAAGCTGCCGAGACATCAAGTGGAGAAGTTTCCATAACTGTAATGTTCCATCTGTGACTCTTAAGATTCACTGCTGTGGTTATTACACTAAATAACTTCCAATTCCATATCAACATAGATTCAACACACACAAACTCATCTTCTGAAACAGCCACCAGTATTTGCAGGACCTCTTCAGGATCCCTTACAATTTCACGATCCAAGCATAAACAACCTACTAAAACTGTAAATAATAATAAATATTGAATATGTGTGAGCAAAAAACAAATACTTACACGATAAGGCACATAGGAGTAAATACTGCACTCAATAATGCTATTGCAACAAAGCAATCGTCAAATCTGGTTTCAAACTAGGCAAAACACACTATCTATGATGAAGAATGAATAGCAGAGTCCATGAAAGCCAACTACAAGCAAAAACTAAAATTTGTGGTGCTTATGCTGCAACACACCTTCAGGTACCTCATTTGTTTAAAGACCGAATTTACCCATGTATTATTACTTTATTTAACCTTTTTTCTTTGCTAAAGATAACTGTAGCTGTTTTTACACATACGAGTACTTTCCCTTTAGTTGGTTCTTTTACATTAGAAGAATTAGAACTTTTTGGTGTTTAGTACACTATCTCTTTTTCAGAGTAGCCATTTCTTCTGGAGTCTGTTCTTAAATGATTGAATTTGTTTTGGAAAAAAAAAGAGAGAGAAAAATGCTGTTGAGTGTCTTCCAGTTACTGTGGTTCAGATAATCATCCCATAGACCAAACAAATGAATATCAGCAATAATGCCTCCAGCAGCTCCAATTATCCGTACACTTGTTACATGATCAAGTTCTACTTGATCCAACACATGTTCTTCAAATTCAGCGCGCAAACTGTAGGAAAACTACTGCAATCATTGTTCATGTTACTAATGATCCCATGCCTGCAAGTCAATGAAACAATCTGATAAATACTTAATAAATGAGCTATTGACAATGTCATATGGAGTACAGAACATGTGCCTTTTGATTAAGAACCAGTCAATTGCAGGGTCAATCTACATCTACATACATACTCCGCAATTCACCGTAAGGTGCGTGGCGGAGGGTACACTGTACCACTACTAGGCATTTCCTTTCCTATTCCACTCCCAAATTGAACAAGGAAAGAAAGAATGCCTATATGCCTCCGTACGAACCCTAATTTCTCTTATCTTGTCTTTGTGATCTTTACGCGAAATGTATGTAGGCGGCAGCAAGATCGTACTACACTCAGCTTCAAATTCCGGCCATCTAAATTTACTTAACAGAAATTCACGAAAACAACGTCGTCTTTCTTCCAGCGATCCCCAATTGAGTTGCCGGAGCATTTCCGTGACACTCGCGCATTGGTCGAACCTACCAGTAACAAATCTAGCTGCTCGCCTCTGAACCGCCTCTATGTCTTCCTTCAAACCGATCTGCTGCGGGTCCCAAATACTTGAGCAATACTCAAGACGCGGTCGTACAAGCGTTTTATACGCGGTCTCCTTTACAAGTGAAGTACATCTTCCCAAAATTCTCCCAATAAACCGAAGTTGGCTGTCTGCCTTACTCACAACAGTCCTTACATGCTCGTTCCATTTCATATCGCCCTGCAATGTTACGCCTAGATATTTGAACGACGCGACAGCATCAAGAAGCTCACTACTAATGCTGTATTTGAACATTATAGGATTGTTTTTTCCACTCATGCGCATCACCTTACATTTTTCTACATTGAGAGCTAGCTGCCATTCTTCACACCAACTAGAAATTTTGTCTAAGTCAACCTGTATGCTATTACAGTCAGTTACAGACGACACCCTCCCGTACACCACAGCATCATCAGCAAACAGCCGCAAATTACAACTTACTCTGTCCATCAGATCATTTATATAGATAGAAAATAATAGCGGTCCTATCACACTCCCCTGGGGCACACCTGACGATACACTCGTCTCGAACACTCGCCGTCGAGAATAACGTACTGCGTTCTATTACTTAGGAAGTAATGTAGCCACACAGCACCTCAAATATGAGTTAGTAACCTTACTCCTTAAATAATTTATATTCCATGATGGACTTTCAATTGCCATATTTATAATACGGCTTTTATTTATACAGAGCTTTGTATCTTCCATTGAATTGAAAGCCACTAATGTGTACACTTAATTGAAAATATGGCATTCCCTATATGTGGCAAGATTTCTCAATGGTCAATCACATTCATTTCAGTATTGATCTTGACAAATCTTCTCTAAGTGTCTTCTTCTTTTCTTCCCCTGTATAGATATCACTGAAGTCATTCTTTCGGTTGTGATATACTTTCCCTATGTGAAGTCAAATGAAGGTTTGACGAGTATCCAAACTTTCTGTTCATTCTGAATTCATCATGTTTGTGAAAAAAGAGATGTAGTATAGAACTTATTAAGGATATGCTCACCAACTCTTGTAAATTAAATCTTACTAAGAGTATCTCAACAGTGTACCGGGCAAATTGTCATGTCGTCAGTAAAGGTATGTTGCATTTATTGCATGCTGATAATTTAGTTTAGACTGCTTCCACTGGCTCCTTATGAGATCTTTGGCAGTGAACAGTAGTTTTAGGAAATGATACCCACCCCTCTACAGTTTCCTATCCACTGTCTCAACATCACACAATGTATATTTTTACTGATCTCCTGATTTCCATACTAACCCCCCCCCCTTTGCCCCCACTGAGTCATACAGCCAATGGCTATTGAAACAGCTTAACAGCATGATTCTGCAAATTATATCAATCCATCTGCTCCCCCCACCCCCAAATGTACTGTATTGCTTAAGACATAACAGTCAGTTCTTCTTTGTATGACAATAATTACCATCAATTGTAATGAAAAAAAATGAAAATCAAAATGCAAATTACTATGGCCATTAGTGTCAAAACTTGCTACAAAAATTAAATGACACTATGACTAAGCAAATAATAGTTTAATTAGTCAGAATTATTAAAATCACAAATTGTATAAAAATTACAACTAATTATCCTTAGTCTAGTCCTCTGAGAACTGCATATATTTTGGGATAACAAAGTCTCAGTCCTTTCAAAGATTCTGTTTAAACATCCTATAACCAAATTTCAACCTATATGTAATACATACTTCTTAAGAAAGACTTTAAAAATGGTGGCAAATTCATTAAGTCAATTTAATTAGTAAACTAGTACCACCTTATAACTAAACATAATGATAGGTCAGCCACATGAATACTTTCAATAGCACAATTAAATACTCAAAAGGAATAGTAAATTTCTTTGATTCAAATATTTACAGTTTAATAAACATAGCAACTAAAGTAAATACCAAACTATTTTTTTACCATATGCTTATTGTCTACTATTTCTTTTGAACAAAATACACATGAAATAGCTTTACAAAGATTACCTATTTTCATAGATTTTCATGTTCATACACATGTATATAAATATTTTTCAATGTTACAAGACAGTTGCAGCATACAACACTGTAATTAATGTGCAACACAGCATATACAGCACAATTGAAATAAATAATCTTAATTAGTAGGACAGCTGACTCAAGGTTACATCTGGTATAATTTTTTTTACTATTAACTATTAAAAAGTAATTATTCAAAAGATTTGTACAAAATAATAAATGTATGTAAAAACTGAAATAACATGAATACATTAAATGCTGTCACCAAAATGGTGGTTAACAAATTAACACTGGCATGTTCAGCCAGGAATATATTTTATGACATTTAATGCCACATGTTAACGAGTTCAATGATTCAGACCAAGAAAAAAATGTCATTTAAATATAGTAGTTAATATGCATCAAGAAGAACTTTAGTTCCATCACATGTCTATTAATGTAAATGTGGAAACAGATGACTGAACAAAGGACAACTTGTCTCTGTGACGGCAACTGAACACACTTTTCATTGTTCTTCTGTATCAACTTTGTTACAGAAGAAAATGCAGAAGACTAAGATAATTAGTTAACAAGTATACATAGTAAAATGTCTTAATATAATAGAGCACCTTGCACAATACACTTGTCACATTCTCTCATTATTGCCCAGGACCAGAAAGGGACTTGTCCATGAACTTCTTCTTTGCAAAGCACAGCCACCACTTTGATGGCTTCCCATCCTCACTAGAGAAAACTTTTTCACATACTCTAACTCCAGTCTCTTGACGAAGCTGCTGTATATACTGTCTCATCAGGTCTGTAATAAAAATGAGTATATAGCCTATTACCTCAAATAAATTAAAAATAAATAAATAAATAAAATTATACATATAGAAAAACCATCAAGTTCTGAATGTAACTGCACAGCTCCAAATCTTGTAAAATCTGTTTAACATTTCCGATCAAATACCACAACAAATATTTGGATACGGCTGAACTCAAAGGATTAGGTGCAGCAAATCAAGCCAATGTGGGATATTTCTGTGTAGTCGGATATCTTTCTACACATTATACCAAGAAATGTTAATAAAAGCAGTAATTCTGAAGTAATAATTAGGTTCAACTATATAATACTATGTTGATTTGTTATCCAAAGGCTCATAGCTTTTAATATTGTGTGTTTTTCATTATACTGGGTGATCAAAAAGTCAGTATAAATTTGAAAACTTAATAAATGGCGGAATAATGTAGATAGAGAAGTAAAAATTGACACACATGCTTGGAATGACATGGGTTTTTATTAGGGGGAAAAAAAAAGGATTGCTAGACACGTAAAATATCTCTTGCGTGTGTCGTTTGGTGATGATCGTGTGCTCAGCTGCCACTTTCATCATGCTTGGCCTCCCAGGTCCCCAGACCTCAGTCCGTACAATTATTGGCTTTGGGGTTACCTGAAGTCGCAATTGTATTGTGATCAACTGACATCTCTAGAGATGCTGAAAGACAACATCTGATGCCAATGCCTCACCATAACACAGGACATGCTTCACAGTGCTGTTCACAACATTATTCCTCAACTACAACTATTGTTGAGGAATGAAGGTGAACATATAGAGCATTTCCTGTAAACATCATCATCTTTGCTTTGTCTTAATTTGTTATGCTAATTATTGCTTCTCTTATCAGATGAAGCGCCGTCTGTAGGACATTTTATGAACTCCCCCCCCCCCCACCCACCAATGAAACCCCTTGTCATTCCAAGCATGTGTGTCAATTTTTACCTATCTATCTACATTGTTCTGTGATTTGTTAAATTTTCAAATTTATACTGACCTTTTGATCACCTGGAATACTTAGGTGATAATTTAAAATTAAATTTAGCTTTTAGCAGTTTTTTTTTTTCAATGAATAACCATTGCATCAACTATCATTTAGTCCACTGATAGACAAATACTAGCTTTGTACAGTTGCATAATTTCAAACTAAATCATATTTGCAAAGTTGTAATAAGAATTAAAAACATAATAATTTTTACATTTACCTAATTTTATCGTCAGATGGTGTATCTAAAAAAATGTAATACATGACATTTGCTTCCCATGTCTCTTTACATTTACTGCTCTTCTCTCCCTTTTCTTTCTATCAAATCTAAGTAGTTCTTGAAGTGTCACTTGAAACATTTTGAGACCCAGTACATTCTCCTACCCCACTTCCTCCTTTCATGTTTCATTGGGTCTTGGTTTACACCAAGAATTTATTTTGGAAGTTTAAATGCTCCCACCAACTGTTTCTGCATGGATCCATTTTCCTGATCTGTGAATCAATTTGTAATTTCTTTCTTATGTCTTCATTTCTGAAGCAATCTTTTCCAGTGGAGCCATTAACCCACCATAGAAATCTTATTTCTGTAGCTTGAATCCTGCTCACATAATCTGTTTGGGAACCTAGCACTTAAGTTGTACTTGAAAAGACTTGGAACAGATCACAGCTCTGTTTAACTTTGTGAGGGAGAGAGGGAAAAATTCCTCGTCAGAAAAAAATACAGGATGAATCACTTAACAGATGCACCGCAAATATTGTGGAAACAGAAAGTGCCATTGATGTGCAATTTTCACAGAATGGATTGGTAGTCAGGGAATCTTATTTTTAGCCAACAAACATATTGTAATATCACTTAGAAAGTGTATTTTTTATGCAAACACACAGTTTTTTTAACAATGCGTGTAGACATTAAGAAACTAAAAGTAAGGTGCACTAGAATATCAGTAGTGTTTGTTACAGGATTCTAGTGCAAGTCGTTTACTAGATATCGCCTTTTGAAACGTTCCCACACCAACATTTGCATGTACCAGACAACACGCATAGTTGCTAGGTACGATGATGTTATGTTTGCTTATAGCGTGCTTGTGCGTTCCTTGAGTGCACTGTGGCTCACTAATCAGTCAGTGTGTAAGAGTCCAAGCCAAGCAACACAGACATATATTACTAGACTGGCAAACGTCCCTTTGTGATTGAAGCCTGCCGCCGCCATCTTGCGTCACCTCACGTCAAAAATTTTCCGTACGGTACTACCACGATCTGATACGATATGACATTGTAAGCTTTACTAGTTGAATTGAAAATGATTTGCATTTGAACTAATACTTCCGCAATAGTTAAATTTAACACATAGGCGTACATAATCGAATCGTGTTATGAGCAGAACTTGTTACGTATGGTTAAATTTTACTTACCGTCTTGACCGCTTCGCATCATAATGTTATCAATCATGTAACGTTGGCATCAGCCGATCGCGTGACAATGTAAATATTTTGTTATGAAGTCTTCGTTTACGAGGGCAATTACTTTTCCTGAGTGAATGAGTATACATACAAGAACGTGTCAACCATAGAGCAGCATTATTTATTTACTTCATCGTCTGTATGAAACACTGATCAGGTCACTTTGTGTGGATTTCTAAGAATATATTATCTAGCCGAGGGCTTTCTATCATTTTGTTGATGTTGCCAACATAATCATGTGAGGCTGCCGGGATGGTAACTAAAATTTTACCATTGCGTACAGTTAAAGTAGCCTGTAGTTATCTGAAAAATACACTCATAAAGAGATGTGTTATCTATGACAAGTAGCACATTTATAAGGTCATACTATTAAAAGAAAAGCCGAAGTTGATTGAAACTGGCATTCTTTAGCGTCTATCGGTGCTCTAATTTACATAAGAATTCTTTGCAAGGAAAATGGAATTTATGTAGTTCCCTTTCTGATTTTGGTGTACCCTTATTACATTTTGAGTGTGTTCGGTTTAGGAATGCCTCGAAAATGCCATAGTACAGGAAAGGACAAAGTGAGGCAACATTAGTTACATAATACACCAAATAACTAATAAGGGCATTGCTGCATTATATAACTATGGTGTAATGCACTACAAGAAGGGGTGGTACGGCCGTTGAATGCTTTTTCAAAAATCAGTCACGTAGTATAAGGGGAATAATTCTTTATGTTCACGATGAAATAAATAATGTATGCTGTTCTGGTTAGTAAATTAATCATCCTCCTAAAGTGAATAGTTCGTTGCCAACAATAGCAAACTAAACCGCTGCCACTACGAGTAAAGTTTAGCACAGGTAGAAAACAACAAAAAAAATTTTTTTCTTCCTATCTATAACCTATATGCTCTGCAATGTCATCGAAAGAAAAGAAGTGCATCTTTCGACAGGTATAACAACTAAATTATACATAGAGTAGAAATATCTATGGAGTGGGCATTGGCTTTTGTGCATCTTCTCAACATTAAGCTCGAATTAACAAGTAATACTGAGACAAATCAACTCTTTCCACACATTTATTTGCTCTTATGATTGGTTTGTACTGCATTGGCTGGAAAGAAGCCCCACTTCCTTTTTGCAGAGCAACCACGTAACATGAAATAATATCCAAATAAATGTGTCACGAAAGCAAGAAGAAAGTTGAGGAAGTGTCACTAAAAGGGCCATTTACACATAGTCATCCATCTTAACCGAACAAAAACGGACCAAGATGAAGTCATCAATTAGTAGATTTCTCCCAATATCAGGTGATATTTCCACCTTAATGTTGAGGACAGAAAATGTGTTTTGCGCATCTTTATGCTCGCTCCAGAGATATTTCTGCTCTGTGCCTGCCACTAGAGAATATACACACGGGACCGACAAACTCATCAGAAACCTCCCTGCTTTCATAATTGTTCGGTACAATATTGTGATTAAAATTTGTAATTACTTACTTTTGGTGTGGACTACATTAAGATGGAGATATCAACATAACAAGGTGATCCCCACTTCAATAATCATACTAGTTTAAGCTCTCCACAGATGCCGAATCAACATTGCTGCACCTACAGTTTGGCTGTATTTATCACTGAAGTATGCAGGCCTGTACAATGTGGAAGGTTCCTTGGTTTGGGAGGGGGGTCTTATTTACACAAACAGTGGAAACAAAAGTAACATTTAATATATGTATACTGAGCACTCATCTGATGTACACACCATATTTTCCAAGATATTAAGAATTCTGAAAATGGAACCACAACTATAGCGGACAACTTTAAGACTTAAAAACTGTAAAAGTTATCTTCTATAACAAGATCCTAAACTTCTGGCAGTCTGACTTTGTTTTCAATACAAGTTTTTAAATATTATCCTTAAAATTAAGGTTGTCCCTTGAGATTGCATCAGTGCTCATCTGTTCAGCTACAAGATATTGAAAACTTCACACAACTAAAATAGTTAACTGTTTAAGGTTACTATTAGTATGTACTTGCCTGCTTCACTAGGGCTGCTGGGTTTGGCATATACGGAATTGAGAGGAAATCCTGGCTCACCAGGAATGTCAAACTTAGATATAGCCAATGCATACATTTCTTGCATTCCTTGTGCCTTCGTACTGCATTTTTGCAGCTTCTTCAGACATTCCGTTATATATAAGGTTATGTAAATAAGTACTCTATCAGCTTCATTCTGAATAATTAAAGATAAAGTCATAGCATTAGATGTAATATAAAATTATCAAATAATTTAGGTACAAGCAATAATAATAATATTAATTTTTTAAACAAACTCTGTGGCATAATTACTAGCAACTCTGATTAATGGAGAGACTTCTCAATGTTGACACAAACTGCAAGTATATTGTTTAAATAAACACAAAAATTTCATGAAAAGTCTCATTACAAAACTGCATCCATGTAGGCAAAGCATTATAAATATTTTATTTTCAAGTAATATATAGTAAGATCTGAAGACAAGCCCATTCAAATATAAGCCTAGCTACCATTAATGCACCACTGAAAAGTTTTTCTGAAAGACAGTATCTGGAAATAGTAGTTCACAACAGGGTACTTTACATTAAATATAATATTTGGCATTTTGATGCCACTACTGTTGGATGGTGTTTAATATCCACATGCTATAGAACACAAAAAATTTACACATACACACTCACACTCTGACAAAATAGATAGATAAAGCAGTTAGAAATGGATGGATGTTACTACAGTATCAAATTGCACACAATGAAAACTACAGATTGGAATTCAACTATGTAATAAGGGCAGTTTACAACTCATTGCAAAGATGTAATGATGAGTTGCGGAAGGCACATAAAAAAGACAAAAACATGCAACAATTAAGCTTATGGCCTTATTCAGAATAAAGAACAGGCACACTTCACAGTCACACAACCATCATCTCTGGCTGCCGCAATCCGAATCATGCTCTGTGGTGACGGAATAGGGAAAGGGAGAGGAATTGGGGGGGGGGGGGGGGGGGGGTATGATTGTAACGTCATAGTGGTGGGGATGGATACAGCACACCCTTGCTTAGCATGTACGTATTAGTTGAGTCGAATGAAATGTAGCTTACAAATGGAGTGGGGAGGCAGGTGAGGGGAGGGAAGCAAAACAAAACAAAATTGATACAAATACATGTACGCATGCACGTAAGGATATATTTCCTATCTGTGTAGTTCAGAAACGCTGTTGGTGAGTGGGAGTATCCAGACAGCCTGAGTTGTGATGCAGCCATTGAATATAACCATGTCCTCTGCTGCATGCTGTGCACAGAGTAGGCTATCTTGTTGTTGGCCACAGTTTCGCAATGGCCATTCATCCTAACTGACAGGTGGATGGTGGTCATTCCAATATAAAAAGTCACACAGCAATTGCAGCACAGATCCCGGTGGCAGTGATCTGGGTTTTGGGCTGGCGCAGGGATGGACTAGGATGTTATGGAGGTTGGGAGGTCACCGGAACACCACTTTAGGAGGGGTGGGCAGGATGTCTCATTTCTGGGCATGAGGACAGAAATTCAAAATTTTGGCAAAGAATGCAGATTAGTTGTCCGAGTCCAGTGTAGTACTGGGTGACAAGGGAAATGCTCTTTTGTTAATGGTTACTGGTGGTTGAGGGAGTATTTGGTGTGTGTGGGGATATGGTGGCAAGGGAGCTCTGTTTGTGGACGAGGTCTGTGGCGTAGTGAGACCTTCAGCATATTGAGAAAGGGAGTTCTTGTCACTGCAGATAGCCATTCATGGGTGGGGATGGTGAAGTGTCAGTGAAGGAAATGGTTGGTATCCTTGATATGGAAGGATAGATTTTGGACAATTTGTTGAAGGTGTTGGTCAATGAGGGCTGAAATTTTTTCGGCAGGAGCACAATAACCAGTCACAATTGGGTGTTCGGGTTTATTTGGTTTGCGGACTTTGGCGAGCCTGTACAAGGGGGGGGGGGTGCTGTTGGGGTGACTCCATCTCCTTTCACTGATCCAGCACATCCTATTCCAGTCCCGTCAAAGACCTATCCCACCCAATCAGAGGCCAGGCAATCTGAGATAGCAGACATTTAATTTACCAACTGTGCTGCAATCGCTGCACAGCTTTCTATATTGGCATGACCAACAACCAGCTGTCCATTAGGATGAATGGCCACCGTCAAACTGTAGCCAAAAACAAGATCGCCCACACTGTGGCACAACATGCAGTGGAGCATATGCTTCATTTCAACAGCTGCTTCACAGCCCGGGTTATATAGATCCTCCCACCCACAACCAGATTTTCTGACTACACAAATGGAAGCTATTCTTACAGTAAATTCTCTGATCATGAAATTATTCAGGCCTCAACCTATGACTCCCTGTTTTTAGACCCAACAGTTCCTACCCTGTCTATCCTACATCTCTTCCATTTTGTGGTGTGTGTGTGTGTGTGTGTGTGTGTGTGTGTGTGTGTGTGTGTGTGTGTGTGATCCATCTAATACATACATGTTACATAAGGTTGTGCTGTATCCATCCTCACCACATGAAACAACCTTCCTATCCCCCCTCCTCTATTCTCTCACCACAGAGCATGAATCGAAGTCTGGCAGTCACAGATGACAGTTGTGTGACTGAAGTGTGCCTGTGTTATTGTGTGACTGTTCTTTATTCTGAAGGAGGCCATGGCTGATAGCTTAAGTGTTGCACATGGGTGTGTTTTTTTATGTGCCTGTTGCAGGTCGTCGTTACGTCTTTGTGGTGAGTTGTTAACTGTCCTCATTATACTGTTATTGCATTGTATATACACATACCTTTGGTGGGACTGTAAATGACTGGAGTTGCAATCGTATGTGATAGACAGGACAGCCACCAATGTACACAAGTATTGTTTGTGTTTAGTTAGTTACCAGATATAGTATATAGTATGGTTATACTAGTAAACTGCCAATTCTTTAAAGAATTGAACCCATATGTATGAAACATCTTCAGATGTTAATTATTTTACAAATGAGTTAATGTGTTAAATATTTTACATCAAGCATGTAAGCAAAACTAATGTTTAGAAAATGTTTGAAATTAGTTTGTTGGAAGACACCAAGTGTTATCATTATAAAAAACTGGAGGGATATAGTCAAGGTAACACTCCAGCATCAGCTAGTTTTACACATGTCTCACTAAATCATACAAGGATATAATATTGCAGGTATGTATATACAGTCTCCAAAATATGTTGCAAATAGATTTAGTGGTAAGCAGTAACAATAAATTCATGTAATGCTTGGTACTAAAGTTTTATAAAGTTTTTTCCCTCCTATCATCATTTAGTGAGATGTACCAGCAGGAAAACGTTTGGTACTTTTGTGTTGGAGGTAAGGATTAACTTTGAAAACCTTCACCAACTAACAATCTAATCTAGCCCTTTGATTATGCAATAAATTAGTATTGCACCACAGTTAAGATTTTGTATTCAGATCTGCTGGTGTTTCACACCCACAAGCAAATTTCACCTTCCAGAGTAATAAGAAACTCATGCTATTTCATAAATAATGGCCAACATTCCAAAACAATTTTAGGAAGAAAAAGACAATTCAACCCTGTCACCAAAGTTGTTACAAATGTGGGACTGTCTTAGCAGGGCAACAGTAGGGAGGAGCCCATAAACGTCACAACTGAATGAACCACAGTAACTTTGCTCGAAGTGACATAAGAAAGTCACGCGAAACTTGTCCAAGAATGGCCTCATGCAACAGAACAGGTGTTCAGTATATTGATTTATGAAGTATAACAACAATGGAAGATCCAGTAAGGAATGTTAATAATAATAATAATAATAATAATAATATACAGATAGGGAACAACTCACCGTAAAGATGAATGTTGAGCCATCGACAGACACAAATAAAACACACACACACACACACACACACACACACACACACACACACACAGAGTTCTAAATTTTCAGATGCGGTCTTACTCAGAAAGAGAATACTAGTCCACACACGTCAGTCATCTCTGGCCCCCAACACAGAAGGTGAATGGCAGATGGGTGAAGATCAGTTTTGATTCAGAAAGGGATTAGGAAGAAGAGAGAGAATTCTGGCACAAGGATCCTTATCAAATATACTCACACAAAAACTTCTCAGACTGTGTTGGGTGGTCAGAGATGGCTGATGTGTGTGGATGAGTTTTTTTCTTTCTGAGGAAGGCCGCGGCTGTTTGTGTGTCTGTTGGCGGCTCAACATTCGTCTTTACGGTGAGTTGTTCTCTATCTATGATTTATTCAGTATCTTATTCCAGCCTCTCTCTGGGTCTGTAGTGTTCAACCTTAAGTTTGATTTGCAGCAGCATGTGCCAACACAGCATAATTATCAGTCATTTAGTGTTTACCTGATGGTGTAACAACTGAAAACTGATTTGTAAATACAATAAATTTGCAGAATATTACACATCTATCTTCTGCGTTTCATCCAAAATAAATGATGACAGCATCCTCTTAGGTAAAATATTACAGAGGTAAAATAGTATCCAAATGTTCAAAAGTTTGTAAAGCTATTGGACCAAACTGCACGGTCATCAGTCCATAGTTTACAAACTACTTAAACTAAGGCAAACTAACCTAAGGACAACACACACACACACACACACACACACACACACACACACACACACACACCTATGCCCCAGGGAGGACTTGAACCTCCGACGGCAAGCAACTGTAGCGAGGCGCCTTAGACTGCTTGGCTACTCCACCACGGCCTTAAATAATGCCCCATTTGAATCTCCGGGTGGGGACTACTCAGAATGATATCATCAGAAAAGACAACACTGGAATTTTTTCTGGATTGGAGTGTGGAATGTCAGATCCCTTAATCAGGAAATAGATAGGTTGAAATTAGACATAATGGGGATTAGTGAAGTTTGGTGAAAAGATAAACAGGATTTATGGTCAGTTTGGGGCATTACATGAGTAGATGTAGTAATGAATAAGAAAAAAGAAAGTGGGTAAACGACTATGAACAGCATTATCATAGTCATAATAGACAGGAAGCCAACACTCACCACAGTGATATGATTTATATGCTAATTAGCTCTGCCAAGTATGAGGAGATGGAAGAAATGTATGAGGTGGTAAAGAAAATAGACAGTTAAGGAAGAGGAAAAATAGACTGTGATGGGAGACTGGAATTTGGTAGTAGGAAAAAAGGCTACGAAATTGTGCACCGACTGTTTGTAACGAATACTTTTCTCTAATATGGGATGGCATTTAAAGATACAAATAGCATATCTCTGAGCTAAGAGTGCACCAGAACACATCTCAGTCCACCAGGGAATGGATGGAACAGGCATCAGCAGATGAATGAAACATAGGAAATGATCATTCAAATGTGTATAGAACAGACCGCTCAAGATGACGGGCAATCTGAACAGAAGAGATTTGAAAGTCCAAGTGGGAAAGGGTATACATGGGGTCTGAAAGAAATGTAGGTTTCCCAGTGTTAAGACATTGACATTAAGGTGAAACTTCCTGGCAGATTAAAAATTTGTGCCAGGACTGAGATTCGATACTGGGACCTTTGCCTCAGGTACAGTCGGTAGAGCGCTTGCCCATGTAAGGAAAAGGTCCCACGTTCGAATCCCCGTTCCAATACACAGGAAGTTCCATACCAACACACACTCCGCTGCAGAGAACAAGCTTCATTCTGGAAGGAAGGAAGCTTAGGCTTTAACGTCCCATCAACAACAACATGGTCATTAGAGACGGAGCTAACGCTCGGAGTTTTGGGTAATGATGGGGAATGAAATTGGCCTTGCCCTTTGAAAGGAACCATCCCGGCATTTGCCTGGAGTGATTTAGGGAAATCACGGAAAATCTAAATCTGGATGGCCGGAGGTAGATTTGAACCACCGTCCTCCCGAATGCAGATCCAGTGTGTTAACCACTGTGCTGCTTCGCTTGGTAAGCTTCATTCTGGAGATTACAGTGATTGAAGACATCTGCCAGGGCAGCACCTCTCTTGATGAGAATGGAGAGCTCCAAAGAGAATGGGTGGCACCAGCTCCAGCAAAGAAACTGCCTACATCACACTTGTGCGTCCTCTCCTGGAGTACTGTTGCCCCTTGTGGGACCCTCACCAGGTGGGACTGACGGAAGATATTGAGAAGGTTCAGAGGAGGACAGCTTGTTTGGTTTTATCACGTTACGGGGGGGGGGGGGGGAAGCGTCACGGAAATGTTGCACGAATTCGGGTGGAAATCATTAAAAGAAAGACGTTATTCATTGCGGCGTGATCTGTTTGAGAAGTTTCAATCACCGACTTTCACTTCTGAATGTGAAAATATTTTGCTAGCATCGACCTACTTAGGGAGACATGACCATCCCAATAAAATAAGAGAAGTCAGATCGAAAACGGAACGATTTAGGTGTTCTTTCTTCCAGCGCGTTATTAGAGAATGGAACGGTAAAGAAAAGTTATGAAAGTGGTTAATGAACCCTCTGCCAGGCACTTGAATGTTATTTCCAGAGTATCTATGTAGATGTAGATAAGTCACTGACCAGCAGAAACGGATGAGGAGGCTGATCAAAGAGGTGTAAAGGTCTGTCTTTGTGAAAGTAGATAATAAGGGTGTGTAGACATTACACAGTAAGAAGGTCAAACGAACAAGGGAAAGACTGACAACTACATCTTCAAGCTGGGTGTGCAAAGGAATGATGATGTCCCTTATGAGCAGTATGATGCCCCCATAAACTGGAGTCCCTGCTTTGAGGGGGGGGGGGGGGAGAGGTCAAAACGAAATTACCATTAGGGTGTGCCCTGAAGGCAGAAAATCATTGGGGAGTAAAAGAAACTGCAATTCAGTCCTACTAAATTAGATACCGTGAATGTTCCATTTAAGAATACCAAACTGACATGGATCAAATGAGGAGCTGTCATCTAAGTAACTGTGGACTACCATAATACAAATTGTTACAAATGCCAGGGTCCGTGCGTGGAGGATCTTGGTTCATTAGTTCAACAATGGTGTCAAAGTTTGCTTTATGAGGGGCATTTGATTAGTCCATGCAAAAATGAAAATTACTAACATATTTAGGGAAAACCATTTTTATTTTTTGGCATAGTCTCATTTTAGACTTATACACTTTGTCTAACGCTGTTCTAATTTGTTTATCCCTTCTGAATAACAGGAATTGTCCAAGCCTACAAAAAAATAGCTATTAGTTTCTGCAATCACCACCTTGTTCGAATGAAATTTTCGCCTCGCCAACTATTTCTTCAAATTGGGGGACAAATAGTAGTTTGAGGGAGCGAAGTCTGGAGAATAAGGGGCATGTGAAATGAGCTGGAGTCCTATTTCCAATAATTTTGTGACCACAACTGCTGAGGTGTGTGCTGGTGCACTGACATGATGAAAAAGGACTTTTTGAGGGTCAACTGCCAGCATTTTTTTGCAGCTCAGTTTTCAAATGGTCCAATAATGATGAATAATATGCGCCTGTAAGAGTTTTATCATGTTCCAGATAGTCAATGAGGATTATCCTTTGTGAATCTCGAAAGACTGTTGCCATAATCTTTCTGGCCGAAGGACCGGTCTTCACCTTTTTTTGGAGCAGATTATCTCTTGGTAATCCATTGTTTAGATTGCTAAAAGTCCAGTGGATTCTTCCTGAACAGCTGCAAGCCTTCCTTGCAACACTTCACACAATGCCGTTTTTGGTCAAGTGTGAGCAATCACGGCACCCATCGTATGGATAGGTTTCTCATGTCCAAATGTTTACGCAAAATATTATGTGCCCATTCATTTGAGATGCCCACAGCACTAGTAATCTCATGCACCTTAACTTTTCCATGATTCTTCGCCAAATCAAGGATTTTATCAATGATATCTGGAGTAGTAACCTCCACAGGACGTCCAGAACATTTCGTGTCACTTGTGGCCATATGGCCACTACCAAAATTTTGAAACCACTTATAAACTGTTCTAATCAAAAGTGCAAAATCACCATAATGTTTATCAAGCTTTTCTGTAGTTTCCTCAGGCATTTTGCCTTTCATAAAGTAATGTTTAATCACCACACAAAATTCTTTTTCCTCCATTCTTTGACAATCACTCGACTTCCTTGATTCACACAAATGGCAAACACAAAGATATAGACCAATATGGCTGAAACTTGGTCTGTGTTATTTCCAAAGATGTTGCTAACTAAATATGACCTCGATATGTGCAGGTGGTTCCATCTCTCAGACTTAGCAGGGAATTTTCAAATGTCCCTAATATGCTGGCCTCCTGACTGACCATTGGCAGTGAATACTGTTCACACTGAGGTGATCTGGGGGTGGGCGTCAATAGATGGCACTGAGGAAGAGGAATGGAGAGGAGGAGAAGCGGAGGATCTTTTCCCCTTGTTCAACTTCTATGAACCCAGGCAGTTGTCAGATGAGGATTCAGACGGTTGTTGGGTAGATGTATGCAGCAAGTTGTCACAGGAATAGTCCCCTTGGATTTCTGGACATCCATCCACAGGGAAAGAGATTTTCTGGATGCAGACAGAGGTTTGGTAGAGTGGTGTGCACCCTTACCAGATGTGACACTATCTTGGAGCTAGGTGTTGCAATAACTTCGGCACTGAATATGAGGTCTTAGGTCTGCAAGGCCAAGTCTCTAGCTGGTCGAGGTGTCACAAGAACTGAGGTGTAAGTGCCAGAAGGTGGTACACTAGATTTCCTATTTGCATACATCTTTCAGGCAATATTTGTGGGCTTCTTTTTCTTCACCTTTATCTCCTGGATGGCTTACTTATCAAGGTAGACAGAACATTGTAGTGAAGAGATGGCATGGTTATCCATGTAGTTGATGCAGTGAGGAAAAGCAGTTAGACAGTTACCCGCATGCGCAGCCGAGCCATAGGTAATGCATTTGGCAGTGTTCTCGTACTACTGAGAGGTGTGCTTGAATCACTTACACTAGAAGCAATGTGTAGGGTTGGGAATGTAATGTCGGACAGTAAGAACTTCTTAACTGGTCTTGATCTTTGATGGAAGGACCATGTGATCAGTGGCCGGACAAAGAGCACAGGTTGTTATTAATTAATTATCAATCTCGTTCATCACCGATGAACTGCTGTGATGCCCTTATCTGCTTTAATTTCGAATTTGCTAAACCCATCATGCAAGCTGTTGGAAATAACCAAATGGGAAGACTTGAGAGTACAATGTACCTCCACTTACACAGGGTAGCTATGCAGATGTGTGGCTAAGAGGAGTCTTTGTGTCTGGAAGTTGCTGTCTGTCTCTGGCAGAAAGAGTTCCATTACACAGACAGAAGCAAGGCTTCACTGGCCCCACAATTGCATCAACTCTTTTCTGAATGACAAGTGGATTGACTTCGTAACATCTTTTTCCTCCTCTTGTACGGGATACTACTAGATACATTGGTACAGCTGGGAGAGCTGCACCGAATTCTTGGTTTCCTTCATTTTCCTTTATGTCCTTACACATCCTCTTATAATTAATGAACCCATTACAAGGGAATCTCCCATGTTTGCCAGCATCTGCGATGGCACACATTTTCCTACTGGGGATCCCACTCAGAGGCGCTACTCACCCGCCTTAGGTGATTGGAAACACCTCATGTCACACCTCCTGCTCCATACAAATGGAGCAATTGGCATTTACGTAGCTATCAGCCCAAGTAATCACACCTCCCTAAGCCTGACCTTTACCAGGGGGTACATACAAACCCTTCATGTTGACACGGGGCTGGGGCTTACAAATTACTCAATCACCTTTTATGCATCAAATGTGTGAGCGTCCTTCAGAAACACACAGGGAGGAGGAAAGAGAAAGGGTTATCAAATGCAGATGGGAAAGAGGGATAAAATTAAGTAAAGATTGAAAAAGTATGTCTGAATTATTCTCCTAATCTTTGGGTTTCCCAAAAGAGGCAAAAACAGTCTCCAAGAGAGGCAAAGAGGATACTGGTAGGATGGATATAGGGCACAGAGGAGAAGTAGTGCTACAAAGGCTGGGGCCACATAGTAGTCAAGCTCAAGCACATACTGACCAGAGAGTGGTGAGCCTCCTGGAGGGGGGGGGGGGGGGAGTTTCTAGGGATAACATGGAAAACTTAAAGGGCTTTTTTACTTATGACTGAACTTGACATTTACACTAGAAACATATGTGCTCATAATTTACTACAATTCCATTAAAATTGCACAAACAAGTTTCAAGTTGGTAAAGTAAATAGGGCCTTATTCCAGCCTGCTGTAAATGTATGTCTGTAGCTGTCAGGGCATTATACTGGCTGGGTATACATGTGTGCACATAACCATGAATGGATTAAAGTACATTACAAATTACATTGTATTCTTGCCCTGTTTAAAGTTTAACAGTTAACACCAAGGAGTACAAACATAAAAAAGGCATTCATTAAAGTAAATTAATAGCTCACAGAATAAGGTTAATAAAAAATTTTCAATTAGGCCTACATATGAGTTTGGAATGTGGGATGGAGAGGGGTAGGCAGGGAGCCAACTTTGTGAGTCATTTAAAGTCACTATCAGATATCCTCATAATTTATGCCATACAAAGTCAGTATGCTGCTATTATTCAGGAAATCCACCAATTCTGAATTCTTGCAAAACTGAACTGTGTTCAAACAAATGGTCACAAATAGAGTAGTTCGGAATAGCATGACTGTACTGTATATGTACCTACAGAATTAAAGTACCACTCTAGTTAAATGGTTTTAGGACCTCAATTCAATAGCACTACTTTGTTTGAAGAAGAACAGCTGCAAACAAGGGATACTAAATAGAGGAGCAGGAGGGATCCATTCTCAGTATGGGTATGAACTGCACCCCTGACTGAAATTAGGGAATATTTCGATGATACTTCAAATCACTATGGAAAACGATAATCTGCAACTATGAAGAACAACTACCAATCTTCCCCCCGGATAAACAATTATGTCTGAAACTTAACCTTAAGGCTATGATGAATGGGCAACTTTGAATCTATGAACAGATATCTTAAGTCAACAGATCAAAGGTTAATTCGGAAAGATGAGGCTACATTGATCATGAAAATGTTCTGTGTGACTGAGGAGAAGAGTAGACTGTTCCCCAGACAATCTACTTAAATGATAACTGTATTCAGCCACCTGAAAGTTAATGAACACTACGGAATGTAAAAGGGATTGGAAGTGGCCAAGTTTACAGCTAAAGTAATTTATAAACTTAAATGTGTATATGTAGATTTCTGATGTGGAAAATAAATGTATATCAAAAGGCTTGAGGAACTTATCTTAAGCTTGCTTCTTTTGACAAGAGAACAGGTTTTGCAGACTTAACAATAATGGAGTGTTGAGTAACCACATCAACAGAAAGACATCCATTGACTGTAAAATGTGTGTGTTCCTCATGGCATAATTTTACGATGCGATTCCACCCTTCTGCTTTGACTTATGATGTCATCAACATGCCGGAAAACCTGTATTTCAGTCATAGCCAACTACAAATAATCAATGTTTCAATTGATTAGTGTTTTAAAATAAATTGTGGGGCAGTTAAAATTTTACTGGTTATCTGGAAGAAGTGTTGCATATCGCATTTGTGACCTACTATCCGTACATTTCAAACACGCAAACATCACAGTGCCATTGTTACTTCTTCAGTCACAACAATTTAAGTTGTACTCTTAGGTTCCAGCCTAACCACATTCTTTAAAATTATGACATGTCCATAAAAAATACTAAAGTACTTTTGTCATAGACAACTGCAGTATAGCTTGTCAAAAATACTTTGCCTAATAATCTTATTTGAAAAATACTGATACGCATAACAAAGCTAGCTGGGATCACTTGTTGCTACTGTAAATGAGATTGAATTGTGTGTCTCACAATTGTCAATGTAGCATATGGTATCCAATAATACTATTCAGGTCAACTGAAGCACTACATACCAACTGTCTGCTCTGACCCAACATCAGCATGTTGTGTTGTATTACCTGACATAAGGATTACTTGGAATGGGGATTTTTCTTTTTGTTGCAATATCATAACTTTTTACAATACAAACTGACTAATTAATGTTGACCCACACACGTACCAAGCACTATGATAAGATTAAAAAACACTAGACCTTGAAACTTACTGTTTGTAATGGCAACTATTTGGCAGAGCACTCTGATGAAGGAAAGTTTCTTTGTGCATAATGGAATGTTTTTTATGAGTGTTGTTTTGTGTTTTGGAATGTAGTTTTCTAAGTTTTTCTCCATTTAGTAAACGTCTCCACCAATGAAGCTATAGGCCAAAGCAGGTGGATGATATTAGGACCTTTGGTATTGCCCTCTAGTGTCTTTAGGCCTGTGTGTGATTGCTTTTTCTTAGAGGCAGCAGTAAAATAAAAACTTCGCCTTTTCAACACTGTAGTGGGATCATTCACGATTTCCAAATATTATTATTACTATTATTATTAATTTGATGATGTTCTAACTTGGTAAACCAGTTATTAAATCGATGCTCGGTGACATACTAAAGTAGGCTACCTTATTTCGCTTCACACTGCTCAGTTATACACAAAGGTGAACTGAAGATTAAAAGTTATTACCCACAGCAGAATTAATCTATGTTCAACATGCAAGTAAAAATCTAAGAAACGATTTGGATTTATAAGCGCACTACAGATTTCGTTAGACTATCAAATCTGACACCATTTAATTAATAATTCTTTCTATACCTTTATCTCGTAGGTCCTAAAAAATACATTTGCTTTGAAGTAGTACAGAGCTTCATCTATGATGTCTGTATCCTTTGTGAATGTTGGTGCTGGTCCTCTAAATTGTGTCTTAAAAGGTAAAATTGCCATATTACCCACGACTTGGCTAAATTCTGTAAAACCTGAGTGATACGCCTGGAAAAGAAGTGTCAACATTGATAAGGTGTCACACCCTTTTATTTAAAAATAAATTAAATATCAACTATTATTGATAATTCGGTATGTATCGTAAAGAAAATCAGAAGAACAACTGTTTACCGTACCGGCATTGTGTCGGCTACTTTTTCCAATTTTTTGTTTTTCAATCCGCACTACACACGTCAAACACCCACAACTTCCGCAGCCCGCACATCAACACAAATTTGTATATTGATAATCTTTGGAGACGACCAACGATCTTAAACGACTGAGATTCAGATGTGGGCACTCTCAACTATCGAACCAAAAGGCTTAGTAAATTTCTCATTAATGTATACCGCCAACTGGCTGTAATAGCAAGTAATGCTGATAAATATACTACAATTTTCGTAAAAATTACTTATGAATTTACTATTAGTAAAAAATATAATAATCGATACTTCAGAGATTACTGTCCTCACATCAGTCGGTCGAAGATAGTGTTCTCGTTCATCTGTTCGAGATTTGACAGTAGACAGAATTGTTGTTGTTGGACTTTCCTGTACAACAGGAAAGAATGAATGATAGAAGAAATGTTTAACAACTATTATAGAACTATTTGATAAGGATAAAGGTTGTCTGTATACGCTATTGTCCAGGGAGATGGACACACTTACAGAACGCTAACTAGGAGGATGTAAAAATTATTGTGCGACAGCCAGTCCCAGCTCGCATTTATATCGTAATGAATAAACATTAAAATACCTTTCTGTTTACTAGAAAACCATTGCTATGATTTTACGAAAGCGGGAAGGTGAGTACTGGACAAACCTAAAGGTGTCATTGTCTTTGCCGATTTATCGCCATTGTATCGTAAAAATGTACTTCGGGAAGTTGTTGGTACATTTATGTTTACCGAGATCTTGTTTTCACAGGACATGGCTGTAGCGCAACCCGTGAATATTGACCATTCTTATCCTGAAGCAGCCGAAGCCCTCACTCTTGACTTTGGCCCTTTTGAGACAGTGCACAGATGGGTTCGTATGCCCGAATGTGACGAGTTTGTAGGAGCAAGGTACGTATCCGCCCTGTTGTTGAACATAAATGCCTGGTTAGAAATATGCTATAGGGTATTTGTGAAATTTTATGGCTCACCTGTAGACGGGGATACCGCCCGTCAGCTTTGACCCGTGCCGTCATCGCAGCGCGGTGTTTTGAGGTGCGTGCATGTTTGTAGAAGGTGTGAGTGATTGTTTGTTGGTTGAGTTAAAGACGATAGTTTGTTTACAAACAAAACATTAATATTTTGTGTTTAAAAAGTGATCTGTAGCTTCTCACTGATGGTTAGGTGTAGGTTAACAGAGTTTTTTTTTTTCTCTCTTCGTATGTGATCGTCGAAGGCGCGAATTTTTGGGCTAAAACATGTAATCGATGGTACGTTCTGTTATCTATAATAACTACAGATTATTTGTATCTACAATACAGAAGTATTAAAATACCCCGCATACTGGTTTTCTGACATCTTGATGACGTCATGGGTCAAAGCAGACAGGTGGTATCCCTGTGAGTGTCTGAAGGTCAACCCACACTCTACGTAGCCGGTGACGGGGTAAGGCGTAACTCCCCACCCCGGGTAGACATGTAGGGCACGTACATACCCCCCGGTAAAGGCCGGGCCCAGGGAGGGGTGATTACCTCCCTCCGTCCGTTCTCGGGAGGTATGACCTGAGGTGCGAACAGTCACCTAAGGCAGGTGTGCCCTCACAGAGGGTCCCCACAAGGAAGGAGCACGCCATCGGAGACGCCAGTAATCATGGGGGACACCTCCGCTATGAAACCTTCCAAATCTTCTATAACCTTGACCCAAAAGCGGAAACATGATGATTCTCGGCCACAGAAAGTCTTGCCTAACATTCCTAAGTTCCTGGTGGTATCGCGTA
The DNA here is from genome assembly GCA_026315105.1 of Locusta migratoria. Taxonomy (NCBI): domain Eukaryota; kingdom Metazoa; phylum Arthropoda; class Insecta; order Orthoptera; family Acrididae; genus Locusta; species Locusta migratoria. Next base: position 122,436,028 of record CM048751.1, read on the forward strand.
CTGACGATCAGGATTTTTCTGCTGTAAATCCGTTTATCATTCAGAAGGGTGTCGATGCGATCGCAGGTCCCTTGAAGACCTGCTCCAGACAGTGCAATGGGTCCTTGTTGCTTGAGATTGAGAATGCGTTCCAGGCACAAAAATTACTTCGGGCTACACTTGTGCATACTTTCCCAGTAAAAGTGGAGGCTCACCGCACCCTTAACTTTTCACGGGGGGGTAGTCTTCACGAGATCCCTGGATGGGTTATCTGATGAGGACATACTCAACTATATGTATGATCAGGGAGTTACGGCTGTTCATCGCATAATGAAAAAGGTTAACAATGACCTCGTGCCGACTCGTACTGTCTTCTTGACTTTTGACAGGGTTGACCTACCATCTAAGGGAAAGCAGGCTACGAAGTCATTTCCGTTCACCCGTATATACCCAATCCTACGCGCTGTTTCCATTGCCAGAGCTATAATCATACCAGTAAATCTTGTCCTAATGCAGCCAAGTGCACCACCTGTGGCAGGGACGCCCATAAGGGTGAATGTCTACCTCCATCCCCTCACTGCATTAATAGCATGGGTGACCATGCTGCTTCTTCACGGGGCTGCCCCATTTATAAAGAAGAGCGAGTCATCCAGGAGATTCGCGTCAAGGAGAAGGTCTCAACCTATGCCGCTCGGAAGTTATTAGCGAGTAGAAAGCCCGCTGTACTCCCATCAGGTACTTACAGCCAGGTCCGCACCTCACCTCGACCAACTAAGGAGGTAGGCATTCAGACCTGCGATTTAACCTTCTGTGACACTGTTGTCAGGTTGGCTAGCTCGAAAATTGCTCGTTCCACCTCTCTGATCCCTTCTGCCCATTCTACAGTGCATTCGTCGGCCAGTTCCCACACATCCCGGCCGCCTAAATCCGCTGCCCGAAGTTCAAAAAAAGAACCCGTTCGGGAAGACTTCCTCAAGACTACGTCTTCTCAATCGTCCACCTGCTTCCTCTGCCTGTCATGCCTCTAAGAAGGCTCACAAAAAGAATAGCCCCCCTCCTTCCCCGCCGCGGCGTGACTCTTTGGTTATGCCGTCCAACAGTTGCCGGCCTCGGCCGTCTTCTGCTTCACCGGGTCGCTCCATCTGCCGGGCACCCGGCCCTTTACCAGTGGTGGAAGCTGCCCCTCCTGATGAACTCAGGGATGTGACAGACACGTCGGTCGAACCTATGGAACATGACCCTTTGCCCCCAAACAGCGATAGCAGTGCTCCCTCGAAATCCGGTCCTCAGCGGCCGTCGAGGTGACCCCGCTTGCTAGTTTGTTTTTATCCTTATTTCTTATCTAATTTTTTATCATGGCGCTCGTTCAATGGAATATTAGTGGCATTTGTACCATTCGGGATGAGTTAAAACTACTCCTTCGATTGCACTGCCCGCTTCTAGTCTATCTCCAAGAAACTAAGTTACGTCCAAGTGATCATGCAGACTTTCCCCACTACACCTCTGTGCGTTTCGACCTGCCACCTGTGGAAGGTACCCCAGCCCATGGAGGGGTGCTCTTGCTCATTTGAGACGACATCTATTACCATCCCATTTCATTGCATACTCACCTACAGGCAGTTGCCGTCTGCATTACTCTATCCAGCTTTTCCTTTTCCCTCTGTAATATCTATTCGCCATCGTCATCTGCCCTTACTAGGGCAGATGTGTTACACCTCGTTGACCAGCTCCCTTCACCTTTCGTGTTGGTAGGTGACTTTAATGCCCACCACCCCCTATGGAGCTCTCCAGCACCTTGTCCGAGAGGCTCTCTCTTAGTGGACCTTTTCCACCACCTCAATCTTGTTTGCCTCAACACCGGTGCACCGACCTTCCTTTCTGACACAACCCATACTTATTCCCACATAGACCTTGCGATATGCACTCCTCAGCTTGCACGTCTGTTAGAGTGGTATGCACTTTCTGACACGTACTCTAGTGACCATTTCCCTTGTATCGTCCACTTTCTGCATCATTCCCCGTCTCCTTGTCCCACCAGTTGGAAAATCTCAAAAGCAGACTGGGGTCTTTATTCTTCCATGGCTGTTTTTCACAATCAGAATTTTCCCAGCTGTGACAGTCAGGTTGAATACCTCACAGAGGTTATTCTCACCGCTGCCAAACATTCCATACCTGGTGCATCCTCTTTTCCACATCGTGTCCTGGTCCCTCGGTGGACTGCAGCCTGCCGCAACGTGCTTAGAGCCCGGCGACGTGCTTTACGCATCTTGCACTGCCACCCAACGTTGGAGAATTGTATAAATCATAAACGAATGAGAGCGCAATGTCGCCGTATTATAAACGACAGCAAAAAAACTTGCTGGACTACTTTTACCAGTTCCTTTAACCGCTTTACTCCCTCCACGATTGTTTGGGGTGGCCTACGCTGTTTATCAGGCATCAATGTCCACTCCCCGATTTCTGGCCTGACTGCCGAGAATACAGTCCTCGTGGACCCCACTGATGTTTCCAATGCACTGGGCCATTCCTTTGCGGAGGTTTCGAGCCCTGCCCATTACCACCCTGTCTTCATCCCTCGCAAACAGGTAGAGGAGGCACGGCTGCCTTCTTTCTACTCTTTTAACCGTGAAAATTGTAATGTCTCCTTCACCATGCAGGATCTAGACCGTGCTCTCGCACTGTCCTGATCTTCTGCTCCCGGGCCCGATTCCATCCATATTGAGATGTTGAAGAACCTCTCTCCTGCAGACAAGTGTTTCCTTCTTAGTACCTATAATCACATATGGACTGAAGGTCAGGTTCCCACAAGTTGGCGTGAAGCCATTGTTGTCTCCATCCCCAAACCAAGGAAGGACAAACATCTTCCTTCCAGTTATCGCCCCATTTCCCTGACGAGCTGCGTCTGTAAGGTGATGGAACGCATGGTTAATGCTCGGTTGGTCTGACTCCTCGAATCTCGACGCCTCCTGACTAATGTCCAATGTGGTTCTCGTAGACACCGCTCTGCTGCTGATCACCTCGTTACCTTGTCGACCTTCATTATGAATAACTTTCTAAAGAAGCGTCAAACAGTAGCAGTGTTCTTCGACTTGGAGAAGGCATACGATACCTGTTGGAGAGCGGGCATTCTGTGCACATTGCACACATGGGGCCTTCGTGGCCGCCTCCCTCTCTTTATTCAAGTGTTTTTGGCGGATCGCAAGTTCCGGGTACGGGTGGGCTCTTGTTTCGTCAGACACCTTTCGCCAGGAGAATGGGGTTCCACAGGGCTCCGTCTTGAGTGTGGCTCTCTTTGCCATCACAATCAATCCGATTGTAGATTGCCTTTCAGCCAATGTTTCCGGAACCCTTTTTGTAGACGATTTCGCAATTTATTGCAGCGCGCAGCGGACGTGTCTCCTGGTGTGTCATCTTCAACGCTGTCTTGACCGCCTATATTCCTGGAGCATTGCGATCGGCTTCCGATTTTCCACTGAGAAAACGGTATGTATAAACCTATGGAGATACAAGGAATTTCTTCCACCATCTCTTCGTCTTGGCTCGGTTGCTCTCCCAATCATGGAGACAACAAAATTCTTGGGGATCAGAAACTTTATTGGTCCCCACACGTGTCCTACCTGGCTGCCTGTTGTGCCCGATCCCTTAATGTTCTTCGTGTCTTCAGTGGCACATCATGGGGAGCGGATTGTACCGTCCTGCTTCACCTTTACCAGGCCATTGTTCAGTCGAAGCTCAACTATGGAAGCTTTGTATATTCCTCTGCACGGCCATCCATTCTCCACTGTCTCAACTCCATTCACCATCAGGGATTACGCCTATCGACCGGCGCATTTTATACCAGCCCTGTTGAAAGCCTTTATGCCGAAACTGCTGTATTACCCTCGCCCTCTCAGTGTGACATACTCCTGTGTCGGTATGCATGCCGACTGCTGTCGATGCCCAACCATCCATCTTACCCATTATTCTTTGATGACTCACTTGATAGCCAATATCAGTTGTCTGCGATAGCCTTGCTTCCACCTGGAGTTAGGTTTCGCTGCCTGCTTCAGCGGCTCTATTTTACCCTTCCTTCCACCTTTCGATTGAGCGACAGCCCATTTGCCACCGTGGCATCAGACCCAGGTTCACACCCTCCTTGAACTTAGTTCGCTCCCCAAGGAGAGCACTCCGGATTTGGTATACCGCTCAAGGCTTGTCAAACTCCATTCGCGGTTCGATAATGCCATATTTATCTACACTGATGGTTCCAAGAGCACTGACGGTGTCAGATCTGCCTTCGTCGTCGGGGACAACCTGTTCCAATACAAGCTCCCTGAGCAGGGCTCGAATTTCACGCCTGAGCTTTTTGCCCTCCACCAGGCTGTTTTATACATCTGCCGCCACCACCGCCACCCTTTTTATGCCATCTCCTCTGACTCCCTTAGTGCCCTGCAGAGCCTTAAGCACCCTTTCTTGAACCATCCTCCCGTATATCGAATCCAACGCTCCCTCCAGTTGCTAGCGGATAACAGCTGTCACGTTTCTTTTCTGTGGGTCCCTGGCCATGTGGGTGTGCCCGGGAATGAGATCGCTGACATAGCAGCCAAGGCAGCAGCTCTTTTACCTCGCATGGCTACTTTTTGTGTCCCATCAGACGATGTTCAACGGGCTCTTCGCCGGAGTATTGTATCGTCTTGGCACAGTGCGTGGTTCTCACTCCACAAAAATAAATTGAGAACTGTAAAACCGATCCTGACCGCGTGGAGGACCTCCTCACGCCCCTCTCGGCGAGAGGAGGTCATCCTGGCCCGGTTGCGGATTGGTCACTGCCGTTTCAGCCACCGTTATTTGCTAACCGCCGACCCCGCACCGCTGTGCTCCTGCGGTAAATTGCTGACAGTGCGATATGTTTTACTGTCTTGTGTTAATTTTAATCATCTCCGTGTAGTCCTTCACTTTCCTTCTACTCTGGAGGAACTCTTAGCCGATGACACACGAGCAGCTGCTCGAGTTTTGTGTTTTATCAACATGCCAATCTATCAAAAGATGTTTAACCCTTTTTTTAGCCTTCTCTTGATACTCTATCAGGTAGTTACCAAATTTTTTGAGATGTAGCGAATCTCTGTTCTTGTCTGGGCGCTAATAACCTTAGAAGTTGTGCTCCCTAAAACCACAAAAAAAAAAAAAACAAACAAACCACACACCATTACCTAGAATGGCCTTACATTGTTGCAGCACCTGGGTTTACGACATTTTTCATTTGCCTCTGCAGACATGTAGGCCTATCTGTGTAGTCCTATGTGTGAACATTTCTCATTCTAAAAATGTTTACCATTTCATTAACATCGGCATGTAGCATATATATTTATTATTAATAAACTGCATTTTACTACCATCTAGATATAAATGTAGGCTTAGGGAATATATAATGGACTCTGGCTGTATAGTTTTTCTTATGGTGAAGTAAGAAAATTGGAGGAACTTTTTGCAGAAATAAGTTACCTTAATGACTCTTTCACACAAATCTTGGACTTTGCCACAGTGGGGTGGCTTATATGCCTTAATGATACAGTTGCTGTAGGATAGGTGAAATAACGAGAGAAGTATATGTAGAGCGTCCAGTTTAACATACAGTTCATGAAGAGTAGTAGCAATATGGATGATTGACTGATTTGCACTTATGACATTAGTATCATGGTATTATCATGTTGGTACTGCATACAGTTCAGAATGTGGGTTAACTAAAGTACCTACTGTAGTTTCTGAAGGAAATATATCTCTACTGAATTATTTAATGATATTATTAGGGTAGAATATTCTGGAGATACAACAGTTTCTCATTAGGATTTTCAGGTGAGGGAACAACTCTTGAGGAATTGCTGATAAAACTCTTCTGGGTATTGGACCGCGTCGTCAATATATCAAATATTTCACCGACGTTTCGGCCACTATTGCAAGCGGCCATCTTCTGGGTGTAAAGGTAACACCCAGAAGATGGCCGCTTGCAATAGTGGCCGAAACGTCGGTGAAATATTTGATATATTGACGATGCGGTCCAATACCCAGAAGAGTTTTATCAGCAATGACAACGGCCGCAGAAGCCTTCGTTTACAACTCTTGAGGAAGTTGTCATTTTAGTTTTGTTGTTGTTGTTTTAAGTCCAAATACTGGTGGGTGTTGATGACCTTGCTGTTTGGTGTCCTAAAATAGCAATTGTTATCCAAAGACTGGCTTGGTGCAGCATTCCACACTACCCTATCTTGTGGAAGCCTCTTCATCTCTGAATAGGAGTGGTAACCTGTACATTCTTTTAAACTTGCTTACTGTATACGTCTCTTTGTCTCTCTTTTAATTCTACCCAACACTCTTCACTCTAATCGTAGATTGATTATTCCTCGGTTATTAGATTAATACTTGGGTCATTCCATGTAAATTCAATGCACCTCTCAACCTGACCATTTCAGATTTCTTTCAAATTTAGTGCATTAAGTGACCCAGATAAGAGATGGAAAAAATTTGCAGGGCTGTATTAAAACTGTGAAGAAAGTTACAGGTCTGGAAAGTTTGGAATTTGTGCAAAATTCACATGCGTCCGTCTCAACATAAATGACTGAGGGAATTTGGTGATAGTTGTCAGTAAACAACTAGGATTCACTCGGATACAGATTTATTAGCACTCAGATTGTCTATACAGATTCAAGTGCAGAGGCTAACTGCTGTTAGCAGAAACTTGTACATAAAACATAGCATCTCCAAGATAACACACTTTGCAAGTATCAATATTTAAGGCACACTACGCCACATAGCCCCCCTCCCCCCTACACAGTATGGAGTACATCCCTGTGGGTAGGGGGGGGGGGGTGAGAAGTTAGAAAGGTAACATATAGTTCTTCTGCATCTGGTGGAAGCGGTCGACTGGGGAGTGAAACCCGGTACGTCGACGGTGAAGTCAGATAGCATAGCCAGCAGGTGAAGACGACATTCCGTCGTGGAGTGGAAGTGCAGCACTTTGTCAGCTGGCAGACGGAGAATCACTTTACGTGAGGCCTAACAAAGACACATAAATTGCCCCACGCCCCACTTGTACTCAACTTAAAACGGTGCACCACACAAGATTTTGCACTTCCTCCCTCAACATTGTCACATGTGAGAATCACACATGCCATATCACCATCAACAACAAAAGATAATTTAGGTATATTATCAGGATGTACATGTGTTGTGAATTCTTGGGTGGCACCTGAACGAGGAATGGGAGGACGGCAGGGAGGTGTGGGTAAGCCATGGCAGGGCAAAGCGCCCGCTGATAGGGGTGTGGCAGGCGAGCTGGACTGCGCAGGCGACAACCTCGGGCCATCAGCTGACTGCCAAGGGGGCTTGGCTGAAGGTGTGGCCGGAGGCAATGACGAGCCAGCGTAGCTTGTACAGCGTGATGAAATGCTGTCCCACAAACATGGTAAAACAATGGTAGAATCTGAGTGGTTGGCAGCTCAACTGTGGGAGCTGTGAGACCTCAAAAAGATTGACCACTCGAATTAGAGGAAAGTGGAGAAGAAGCAGTGCTCGGTAGAGAAGCACACTGTGGATGTGGAGAGTTAGTACCCAAATGTATGGTATGAGAAGATGAATAGCCACTCACAGCAGAAATGGGAGAAGTAGGGCCAGAATCAGGGAGGTTCGCCTGAGGCTCAATGAAAGCTGGTTTCACTCGGTTGAGTGAAACCGTAGTTAGAGAGTCTTCACTCATAGTATAGTTAACAAATTACTTAGCAGAAAATATGCAGCAGGAGATTAATTACACGCAAATGTAGAATAAATGGGTTTAAGCATGGTTGTGTAAGGAGTATTCAGGAATGTTGAAAGAAAAAAAAATTGTAGCTAGTTGTCAAATATTTAGTCACAAATCTTTACATCAGTCAAATAGTGCATGAAAATTATTCATCCATTAACTCCTTGAAACAGACACTGAAACTGATATGTAAAATAGCTAATCACTGAAATGAAAAATGGTGAATTGAAGACCAGAGTAGAGAATTGGGCTTTCTGAATTCTTTCAAAGATTTAAGAAACTCTACAACAACATGAGCAACATAAATATTTATGAAAAATACTGAACTACAGTTCTTTTGAGCAACTCACACTTACAAGACAAATGATAGTACAGTAAGAGAACAACTTGTGTTTCTCGGTTAACGGAAATCCAGTGGGCTTGAAGAGAGTCCATGATGGTCCATATTAATTAAGTCAACAAACTACTTTGTATTTTAGAAGCTTTCATAAACGTCTGCTTCAGCATAGCATACCATATAATTGGGGAAAACATAATTTCAGCTTTTTGAAATAATGCTAGCCACATGAGGGGCCAATGGTACAGAGTTCTCTCTGCAAAACTGAACTGTGATTCTGGACCTGTTGACTGACTTGTTCCAGTTTTTTCAGTTACTGTTCAACACCAGGAATGCTTATTACTATGGCCTCCATATGGGAGGATATTTGAGGTCAGGCAGACATTGTTTGGAGAATCCTCTGTGTGATTTTTTTCCCTTTTCTTTTTTTTAAGTTAAATTTAAAACTTCATTTTTCCTTTGCCACAGCAAACTGGCCACACGACTGCTGATACAGCCCTTCAGTCCGCCTAGTTGTGTTACATGGGACCAGAAGCTTCTTGGGTTTTGGGCAATGTATTTTGCCGAGGTAAAATTGTAGGATATGTTGTATGCTTCATGCTTTGATCTTTTTACAGGCACAAAAATTTGTACTAACTTTTGCCTCTCAACATTTTTGCATTTGTTTTTCAATCAAGAGTGCAATCTCTCTCTTAGGGATTAAATTCTACTTATGGCAGCACCATAGCGTGTTGTTACTGTCAAAGATATGCTCATTGTATGAGTATAATTTCTCAGGAACTTGTTGACAACAGAGGAGGAACAGCATTAATTATTTATTCTAAATAGTCATTGCCAATATTAGCATTCTATGCCGCTGCTAAAAGTTTACCATTTTTAGATTTTTCAATATTTCTTGTTAAATCACTGCTGGTGGTATCTTTTCTGTGCAACCAATCTTTTATCAGTGGAAAATTTGTGAGTGGTTGAAATATGCTGAAGTTAAGAATTTGTATAACTTCTTTGCTTCCTGCAAGTCATATACAAGATGCACAACTAGTGACTTCTGTCTACATACAAAAATCATGTAACCCATCTTTTTTTAATGTTCCCAGTAATTTTTTTAAACAATTTAATTTTTTAGTCTTGTTGGTCAGGTGATCTGTTGTTTTTGTCATCATCTTCATTCTGGAGATTGGTTTAATGCAGCTCTCCACCCTACTCTATTCTGAGCAAGACTCTTCATCTCCCTATAAGAAAGGCAAACCACATCCATCTGAATCTGCATACTATATTCATCTCAAGTTTCTCTCTGTGATGTTTCCCCTCACACACTTCCCTCAAATACTAAATTTGTGAATTGTTGATGTTTAAGAATGTGTCCTGTCAATCGATCCCTTCTTTTAGTCAGGGTAAACCAAAAATTCCATTTCTTTCTAATTCCGTTCAGTAACTCTTCATTAGTTATGCAATCTACCCACCTAATCACCACCATTCTTCTGTTGCACCACATTTCAGAAGTCTTTATTCTCTTCCTGTCTAAACTGTTTATCATCCAATTTCACCCCTGCACAAGGCAACACTCCACACAAATGCCTTCAGAAAAGACTTCCTTAATATTCAATATTAGCAAATTTCTCTTTTTCAAAGATGCTTTTCTTCCCATTGCCATTCTGCATTTTAGATAATATGTTATTTTACTGTGCAAGTAACAAAACTCATATGCCACCTTTATTGTTTAGTTACCTAATGTAATTCCTTTAGCATCGCCTGATTTTCTAAGATTGCATTCCATTACCCTTTTATTGCTCATGTTAATGTTCCTCTTATTTGCTCCTTTCAACACAGTGACCATTCCATTCAATTGCTCCTCCAGGACCTTTGCTTCCTCTCACAGAATTGCAATGTCCTCAGCAAAATGCAGTGCTTCTATTTCTTAACCCTGAACTCTAATTCTTTCTTCAAATTTCTCTTTGCTTTCCTTCAGAGTTTGCTGAGTGTATAAATTGAATAACATTGGAAAAAGGCTACAAACCTGTCTTACTCCCTTCCCAACCACTGCATCCCTTTCATACCCTTGAACTCTAATAACTATTGTCTGGTTAAGACAGGAGATAGAGAAATACTATCAACCATCCTCCCAATTTCACTTTTGCCTGAATTCTCAAATTTTAGGAAATATAATATACAAATATCTGCCTAACCATCTGACTACAAATAAAATATTGCAAATCTTCCAATTTGGAATTCTAAAGGGTTTTGATACTGAGAAGGCTAAATGCACACAGTGAGAATGATCTTAATTCATTAAACTGTCAAGCACAGGCTACTGGTACATTTTGTGATCTTTCAAAGGCATTTGAGTGTGTAAATCACAATATCCTTTTAAGTAAATCAGAATATTATGGTGTGACAGAAAAATGCTTCAAGATTGTTCTGATCTTATATCTCTGAGAGAAAACAAAGGGTGCTAACAGGAAAGAGACTTGTATCACTCAATCGGGCAACATTCAACTGGAAACAAATAACATTTGCTGTCCCCCATGGTTCCATCTGTGATCCTTTATCTTGTGTATATCGATGACTTTCCATCGTTGACATTACTGAATTCCAAGTTTGTTTGGATTGCTGATAACACCAATGTAATAAATAGTGAATGAAGTCCAGCTTAGAAAAGTGACCTAATGATGTACGAATGGATAGTTTCGTGGCTCATCATGCTGATAAAATTCTGTCTGGCTTCCAGCCACATCAAGTGGTTTGATACCCACAAGCTTTCGGCCGAAATCTCCTTGGCCATTGTCAAGTGGTGACTGTCTTATCTTTGAATTCTTGGACCACATCAACAGCATCCATGACAAAATCAATTTTACAATGGAGGTGCAGAGAGATGGTGCTCTGCCGTTCCTTGATGTACTTGTCAGGCACAAAACAAATGGATACCTCAGCCATAGTGTCTACCGGAAACCCACCCACATGGACCTGTGTCCACACACAACGAGCCACCACCAACCATCGCAAAAACAATGTGCTCTAAGGACTCTGGTGCACAGAGCAGAAGTAGTCTGACAATGAACATGTGCAGAAGTAATTGAGCCACTTACAGAAAGTGTTTAAGAAAATTTGCTACAGCAACCGTCAGATAACAGAAGCCAGCCCTCCATCTGAAGACATGCAAGCAGGAGACTGTAGAGGAGGAGACAAAGAATCTCGCATTCTTGCCGTTTTGTGGCTCGGTAACGGGAAAGATTAGCTGGCTTCTTAAGAGACACGAGATTGACACGGTCTTCACGCCTCCTACCAAGTTGTGAAAGATAATCTAGGCCTTAGAACGCCAGGTGTGTACAAGATACCGTGTGGGTGTGGACGGTTCTACATTGGACAGACAGTGCACGATATTGAACAGTGCTGTGTTGAACATGAAAGATGTTTCCGCCTACATTATCCCGAGAAATCAGCAATTGTGGAGCATGTCTAGAAAACAAAAATCGCATTGAGCTCAAGGATACATCAGTCATTACCAGAACAAATACTTTCTAGGATGGTGTAATAAAAGAGGCTATCAATATCAAAATATCTCAAAAATCTCTTAATAAAGATGGCAGTTTGCAGCTGAGCACAGCTTGGGACTCGGCCATCGGACGGTTGAAGCAGTCGCGACAGGCATGCGGCCAAGACATTGCAATATATGGCGTTGTGGCTGAGCACCAGCGACATCACAGGAGGCGGCGCACGTATATAAGGACGGCGGCAGCAATGGTAAGACAGTCACCGCTTGACAATGGCCGAGGAGATTTCAGCCGAAAGCTCATGGATATCAAGCCACTTGACGCGGCTGGAAGCCTGAGAGAATTTTATCAGTCACCTAAAGAAATTTTTATGCTCATTAATGAAGGATTCCCTGCCATTTCTGTCACTAAACCTAGGAAAATCATACTTTAAGCAGTTTAGAAATTGTGAAAGGATTCCTGCCAGTATATGCACAAAATATGACAGTGAGATAGAAGTTAACTGTCTTAAATTCTTAGAATTATAGATTGCTGATAAATTTAGATGGAAAGAGCATACTGCAGAATTGTTGAAGCAGCTAAACAAATCTCTGCTTACTGTGAGAATGTTGTCGGACATAAGTGATATGAAAATAAAAAAAGCCAGCATACTATGCATACTTTCATTCCATATCGTCATAAAGGATTATTTTCTAAAGTAACGCGACTATCCAAATTAAAGTTTTTCTAGCCCAAAAAGTGCAATAAGAATTACTTATGTTCTGAACTCAAGAACATCATGGGAAGAGTGTGATGTGAGATAATTGGAACCAAAATAATGTTTCCAGTGACTGGGTATGTACTAGAATAGATGCTGATGTGTATACTATCATGGAATCATATCTTATTGTAGAATTTGTGTAAGATAAATTTGGAAAATGTGCAATGCATTGCCACTGGTTTAAGTCAACTTTGCTACATCTCTTCAGGTATAAAAATGACTGGGTGACAGATCAGAAACCATTGCATCTTGTACAACTTTTAGCCAAGGCTTCATAAAGATCCTGCACTCTTGATAATTGAAGAGTTATGGACTAACATGAAATAGTGATACATACTTTTTGTTTGGTGCATGTGAAAAGGTCTCAAGTTTAATCAGAAAGAGTGCTTTCATTTTAGCCTTTGGATGAAATTTTGAGCCAGAAAAGTTAAATATTAGACAGAGTTATAAAGTGAAACCTTGTACCCAACTGTGCATTAATTATTGCTGATGGTCAACCTTCATCATCATTCATCTACACAGCAAAGCTAAGTAGAGGAATCAGTGGACAATTACTCCAGTGTTCATTGGTGTATGCATTGGAGGAGAAGCAAATATTGCGCTAGAATACTATCAATTTACTGACTGCTTACTATATACAGAACAAAACACAAAATCCTACATCCTATTGCCATGATGACAAAAAAAGGTATAGCTGTGTCACCCCTTCCTTTCCTTAACCCCCACCTTCCATCTGCCTTCTACCCTCCTATCTTCTGGGTCTCGTAGCAAAATCTTCTGGGAACACTTCTCTCACCTGCCTTCATCCTTTGGTGTCTATCAGTGATAACACTCCTTTGTGTGTGGGGGGGGGGGGGGGGGCCTTTTCCCATAAACTCACCATACAGGTCGGCATCTTAATACCATCCATTACTTTCTTTAGTCACTTTACTTCTTAACTAACCTTTCAAAGGTTCTGTCTTGCACAACTGTCAAAATGAAAGTAAATGTTCAGTTTTTGTGTTTCACTTGTAGTCCTTGGGGGCCCATTTCTATCTGTTGTTACAGTTTCTCGTTTTTGTCTATTAATGAGTATTGATCTATTTGTTCTTGACTTCAGTATGAGATTATGAGCATAAATTATATGAAAAGTGCTGAGAGTACAGAAACGTGGAGAGAAACTCTAATTCTTTAAAACTTATAGCAGCATTCTCTTAAAAGGAATATTCTCTTTTAATATTACAGGCGAAGTAAACATACAGTTGTGGCATACTCGGATGCTATTTATGTATTTGGAGGAGACAACGGAAAATGTATGCTTAACGATTTACTCAGGTTTGATGTAAAAGAAAAGTCTTGGGGACGTGCCTTCTCAACAGGAACACCACCTGCACCTAGATACCATCATTCAGCAGTAGTAAGTTGTCATTTAGCCAGTTTATTTCTAATACATTTTAGGGTTCATCTTTAATGATGAATGTTTGTTTCACTTTCAGGTACACGAGTCCTCAATGTTTGTTTTTGGAGGTTATACTGGTGACATCCATTCAAACTCAAACCTTACAAATAGGAATGATTTATTTGAATACAGGTTTGGCAGTGGGCAATGGATTGAATGGAAGTTCTTTGGCAAGTATGTTGGAAGACACAATATTTGTTGTGCAGGAGAATAGGTCAGCTAATATTTGTGAATTGATGTGTAAAAAAATGACACAAAACTACATATATTATTCTTTTCACTGTTTGAGGACACCTGTACCACGATCAGCTCATGGGGCCGCTGTTTATGACGGAAAATTGTGGATCTTTGCTGGTTATGATGGAAATGCAAGATTAAATGACATGTGGACAATATCTCTTGTGGTGAGCTATTCACTTTTCATTACATACCGTATATTTCTGCAGCTAAGACGAGGTATATGTTTTCATCAAAATTTTATAGTTTAAGTATATATCTGGCCTATAAGACGACCCCCAAGTTACTGTATTTACCCGAATGCAAGTCACACGTTTTTCCAGTTTTCAGGATCTAAAAATATGCCTGTTAACTTAGATTCAGAGGCAGAACTTCAGGAAGTTCTGAAAAATGCCGTTAGAGCAACCATAAGTAGGTTTTGTGAATGGTAGTTCCGAAAAATGCCAATAGAAGCCGCCATAAGTTTTTTTCGTGATTGGTATACCTGGATTTCACCCTTTGTTGTAGTGTTTGCGGTCTGCTATTGAACTTTGGTGCATGTAGTGCTACGTTGTATCCGATCATGAAGAAGCATGTTTATTTGTACATCGCTAAGTTTAAGAAAAAAAGTAATTTCTTTGGCCGAGACGACATTTAATAGCACTGATGCATATATTATGCATTGGAAACACACGTAATTGCCTGAGAACAGAAGAGAAAGGATTTAGAAGAAAGCCACAATTGTTGCATATATAGCTCCGAAATATTTTAACCCTTTCACTGCCCTGTACATAATTATGCGCTAATCATTTCAGTGCGAATCTGGATATATTGATAAATTATTTTTGACAAGCAACATTGTAAAATCAAGCTGCATTGGAAATAATTAATTCTATTCCTGCTTTATGGCATATAGGTTATTGTATGTACCCTTGTCCACTCAGTTAATTGCCACGGCGGAGTGGCCAAGTGCATTGAGGCGCTTTGTTGCGATGCATGAGGCCGCTCCCCATCACGGGTTCGAATCCCCCCTCGGGCATGGATGTTTGTGCCATCTTTAGTGTAACGTAGTTCATAAGTAGTTTGTAAGTTTAGTGGCTGATGACCCACAGTTAAGTCCCTTAAGCTTAACAAACAAAACAATACAAAAAACTCAGTAAATTAATAAAGATCAAAAAACAAATACTTTTTTTTTCTTTAATTGTGTAAACCTTTGTTTTCATAAATCTTTCCTCCACAATGTAAATTTTAGTGTAATTTTACAGATGTGCTACATATTGTGGCTGTAGCAAACCTTCGACCTCCAAACAATATATATCAAACCGATATGTTTCGAAACGATATGTACGGAATAAGCGAATGTTTCTGAACCAGAGATTCTGTCGCTCTGCGTCCTCATGGCCTGAAGAAAAAAATTGTTTGACCTACTTAACCTAACTTTTGCTTTAAAAAAGTTATCTGTAGCGTAGCCTTAAGGAGGTTAGGTATAGGTTAAACAAAAAGTTTTTTTTTTTCCCATTATGTGAGGGTGAATCTACAGTTCAGAAACACTAAATCAATTTACAATTGTACGTTCAATATATATCGCTTCAGGCAGAGCTACTTCAAATGTAAGCTTTCTTGTAAATTATTTAGAAAGCTGTACTCTTAGGTTTATGCCTAAACACATGCTTTAAAATCATAACATATTTGTAAAAATCATAACATTCACCTGTTTGATACCTATCATTTTGATACTTAACCGCTTCGATACATACCGGTATCATTTGGAGGTCAAAGCCGCGCTATGTGCCACATCTGCGAAATTACCAGTTTCACACTAAATTGCAATCTAATTTTTTTTTCTACTGTCATATAACATGACCTCAGATTTTTGGGGCCTTTTTTATTATTTAGCCATTGTCTTATCTGCAGAAATATATGGTATCTAAAATGTACTTCATATAATCTAAGTTGTTGATTGACCACTAATTGAACGTTATGTAAGCAGTTGAGTCCATCCCAGTGAATGGAATGTTCCAAGCTCTCCTTGCAGTATGTACTCCACTTCCACATTCACATCATCCTGCTCACATTCCTGCATCATCTTCTGCTTCCAGTCAGCTCCAATATCAGTATAGTACCGTATATTTCCGGAGATAAGATGACCTTCGGATAAGACGTACAAATTTTCATGAAAATTTTATAGTTTAGCCATATACCTGGCCTATAGGATGGCCCCCAAGTTACTGTACTTGTGAAACTGAGGCTGGGTGCAATTGAAAGATTTTTCAATTGGCCGATTCCACTCTACCAACAATTTTGTGTCATGCTACAGATTGCTCTGTCAGCAGATTTTTAGATTGGCTATGCACCTACTTCCATATAACATTGTTGTCCAAGCTGTCATCTGCCCATCGATAAATCACACCTCCTTACTATTGCAGTTTGTCATGTGAAAACATTCCAACGATCTTCATATGAAAATATACTTGTGTTTTATTTTGTAATGGTTTTAATTTGCTATACCAATGTAATAAGTCTCTATCAAATAGAGTGGCATATTTCATATTTCGCACTGCAATATTGTAAGTGTTAGCTTCTTGGAAGCCAGTGAGAAGGCAGCGCACAGATGACGCGTTCTCGAAGGACTGACGAAAAATTTGTCACATAATGATGTGGGTAGGTCTAAACAAGATTCCTGATATCACAGCACCTTGGAAATAAACACTTGTGGCAGCCAATAATATTAATGCTGTTGTGACCTCGTCACCATTTGTTGTATCATTCTTTCTGCCAATTTGTTGTGACCTCGTCACCATTTGTTGTATCATTCTTTCTGCCAATTTGTTGTGACCTCTTCACCATTTGTTGTATCTTTCTTTCTGCCAATTTGTTGTGTATTCGTTCCAGTCTAGTTATCAGGAAAGGTACTGGTGCAGGATTTGATGTCAACTGTAAGAACTGTTCAGATTAATAATAAAAGTTTTATTGACTGAAAATTATAATACTCAACTCTAGAATGTATGTCTGTTTCTTCTTTCTTCTCGCGGCATTGTCTGTATGATACTAGCTGCCCAGAAACCTAGTGACTACTATTGTTTCTGACTTAGTACTGACCTAGAGCTGTGTTCTTACTGGCCCAATTCGGACCTATTTCTGACATCATAACTGACTAGTATCTGACAGACTGTCCAGACGTATGTCGGCCTAGATATAGCCACTTGTAGAGGGCGCGCATCTTCGGTTACTCCCTCCAGGATGCGTGGTGCCTGCTTGCGATTGGCTTTCAGTTGATTGTTGCCTTCTCCATGATCGTTCTCTTACGTCTGGCATGTGGTGCTGAATTTACGCCACATCATCCCTACCCCCTAAAATGCCGAGCAGTTGTCGTGTATGGAGTTCGCCAACAGGGGAGGAGGCATGCTCATGGATGTGCTGATGGACCAGAGTCTTTAGCTTCAGAGGACGCCAGATTACCAGCCGGGCCCTACCATCCAGCCTGAGCTCGCAAATGACGTCCTCTGGGGAAAGCTCCGAAGGGCCCACATACACGACCTGTGGCCCAGGTGATGTCATAGACGGTGATGTCGGTGTCGGATGCTGCGTGGCATGCTGCTCAATGTCCATTTAGATGTCCTGGGAAGCTGGACGCTACGAGGGTTCCACGACGTCGGGATGCGGTGTCGTGTTGGTCTGCTGTGGGGGCGGCTGCCGAGGTCACGCGGGCGGCAAAGGCTGCGCAGTCTGCGTGGTGCGTGAATCTGCTGAGAGAAACACAGAAGGATCACAGGGTACATAAAAAGGGTGAATTTGATTGTGGTGCTTGCGTATGATGCCATCAGGACCTGAAATTTCAAACACGCGAGCACCGCAATACTAGAATATCTTGCTCCACTCCCACCATCTTTGACTGCCAAAAACTCTGAAAAAGACTGGGTTACACAGAGCGAAGTGATACTTGCGTGCCAGTGGCTGCTGTTGCTCTGGGTGGCGTGGGGAGTGGAGCAGATGGAGCAGGGTGCGGTGGCGGCGGCTGTGTAGAAGCTCGGCCGGCGATGACCCTTTTCGTTGATGAGAGTTGTAGGAGGTGAGGAACAGTTGGAGCCACCTCCCGTGAGTGCTCTGAATGAAGTTTGGACATCTGCTGCTTTATGTGAACTGAGGGCCATTGTCACAGACTATCAGTTCAGGGAGATGTTCCAGACAAAAAAATTGAAGACAACACCATAATCGTGCCTCTAGAAGTCATAGAAGACATTGGTATTGCAAACGGGTAACCACTAAAAGAATCAACCACAATAAGCCACTTACTGTTCCAGAATGGACCAGCATATTCAATGGTGAATCTGCTTTTGGCCACGCAAAAAATTTCTGAGGTGGGGCTATCTGATTGGTAGCGCACACTGAACATTGTGAAGTCATTTGTTCTATTTGGGCGTCCATACCCTGCCAAGTACAGTGTTGTTGTGTCAATTGCTTAGTGCGAACCATTCGCCAATGTTCTTCGTGAAGTAAGTTCAATACTTCTTTTTGCAACCGACACTGAATCAACACATGCAATTGTCCATTGTCAGTCGAAACTAGAATCACACCTCTATGCACTGAAAGTTCATTCCTCCTAGCAATATAGCGACACACCAGTGAATTTGGAATGTCATGTTGTGAACGAGGCTATTGTGTGCGAATGTAGTGCAGAAAAATTTGTAAATCAGGATCTGTTTCTGTGGCCCGAGCAATTTTCCTGTAGTCCAAACGGAAGGATTGCAGGATTTTGCATCTATCCGACAACAAGACATCTCAGAAGCGCCAAAGTCTTTATCAGGGTCAACCGGAAGGCAGGAAAATGTGTCGGCATTTTCATGGCGGGTTGTGGGTCCTTACACAATCTCGTACTGATACTAAGATAATAGCAAAGCCCAGAGTTGCAATTTGTGTGCTGTGTGTGTAGGAATTGGCTTGGCAGGATGAAACAGTGACCGCAAAGGCTTGTGGTCAGTTACTAAATAGAATTTTCTCCCATACAAGTAGTGATGGAATTTTGTGACACCATACACATTGCAAAATCTTCCTTTTCAGTCTGAGATTAAAGGCACTGTGTGTCTGTCAAAAGTTTTGACCCAAACGCTATCAGTCGGTCTGAATCTCCATGTCTATGTGACAGTACTGCTCCTAGACCAAATGATGATGTGTCCACTTGCAAAAGAACCGGTTTTTCTGGATCGAAGTGCACCAAATATCGATCTCTGAGCAAAGCATCTTTTAACTGCTGAAATGTGCGTTGGCATTCGTCTTTCCAAACAAAACAAACATTATTATGGCGTAGCCGATGGAAAGGGGCTGCAATTTTTGCTGCGTTTGGAATAAACCTTATTTAGTACATTAACTTTCCCAAAACGGACTGTAATTCTTTCACATCTTTTATTGCTGGCAGGTCACGAATGACAAGCAAATGTGATGGCATTGGGTGCACACCTTGACTGTTTATTACGTGTCCTGGATACTGCAATTCCGGTTTGAAAAAGTCACACTTATCTGAGCGACACTTGAGACCTGCATCTGACAAAAACTTGAAACAATTTCCTCAGATTTGCAATGTGTTCTTCTGGGGTACGGCCTGACACACAAGTAGTGTGAACAACAAAGTACCCGAGCAGTAAGCTGTTCCAAATATCTTTGAACAATTGCGGGCACGGATGCACTGCCAAAAGGTAAACACAAATATTTAAACAAGCCCAGATGAGTATTTACAACACAAATTTTCTGTGATTCTTCATAGAGTGGCAGCTGAAGGTAGGCATTGATCAAATCTATTTTGGAGAAATATTTTCCTGCACCTAATTTGTCCATTAAACCTTCTGGCCTCGGCAAAGGATAACTGTCTACAACTGTTTGCGGATTCACTGTAGCCTTAAAATCTACACAAATTCGAATGCTACCTGACGGCTTTGGCAAAATAACAAGCGGACTCACCCACTGGCTAGCTTGTATTGCTTCAATGGCACCATTTTCTTGCAATGCCTGACGTTCTTGTGCTACTTTGTCGCGTAAAGCAAGCGGTACATTATGAGCTTTGCAATATTTTGGTTTGGCATTTTCCTTGAGAGCAATGTGCGCAGCAAAATCTTTAGCTTTTCCTAGTCCTGCAGAAAATAAATCTGGAAAGTATTTCAGCAACTTGTTTACACTGTCTTTAGCATCAAAATTGTTCACAGCTAAAACATTTTCTTGCACAGTAAAACCAAAAAGATCAAAAGAATCTAAACCAAAAATATTCCCTCCTTTATAAGACTAAAGCACATGAAATGTCACTGTGCGCATTTGCAATCGATATACTGCAGGTAGTGAACACTGTCCTAGTACAGGAATTTCATTGCCATTGTATGCTGTCAACTTTGTTTTAGTGCAAGAAAGGCGCGGCGATCCTAACTGTTCATAAGTTTTGCGATTGAGCAATGTGATTGATGCACCAGTGTCTAGTTGAAATTTTACTGAAATGTCATTCACATGCAAATTGACATACATTTTTCTGGCCTGATGAAAAACTTCTGCAACTTCTGTGTCCTTGATGTTACAAGGGGCAGCCACTGGTTTGGAAAATACTGCATTTATTGAATAACTATTGTTTGTCGCTGTTTGGACTGGGAGGGCAAATTCCTTTTCTTTTGCTGCAAGCAAACTGTTTTATATGACCTTTCTTGCCACATGCATAGCATTTTGCTGCCCGGGATGGACAGTTCTGTCTTTTTTGCTGTGAGAAACATTGTGGACGAGACTTCATTTCCTTATTTGGCAAGGTTCCGTGTCTAGCAACGTGTTTACGCTTTGAGTGGGCAGGCAGAAGTACACGGCGTTTGACCCGGTGCTCGGCGGTGAGTGACATGACTATACTGCACAGTGGAATTGAATCAAAGTTTTCCGCTGCTGCGGCACCCGTATCGTTCTGCTCCAAAATCTGTTCTACTTGATGGAAAGACTGATCTGACATTTTCAGAATCTGTTCTCCAAGTCTACCGTCAGGAATATTATAGACAAAAGCATCACGTAACATTACATCTAAATACAAAGCTCCACAGGAACACTTAAATTTACACTGCCTAGTGAGACCTTCAAGATCTGTTATCCACTGCCTGTATGTTTGGTTCAGATTTTTCCTTCATCTGAAGAACTGATAGCTTGCGGCCACTACATTGATTTGCTGTACATAATATGCTGTGAGGGCTCCTAGCACTAAATCGTAAGAAAGTTCAGAAGGCTCCGTGGTGGGAACAGTGTTTTCACAAGATGGAACACTGGGGGCATACGCAAACGAAGTTTGACAGTACCTTGTATCCTGTGCACTGTGGCATAGGCTTCAAACTGTTGTAGTCAGTCCGACCAGTCCTCTTCTTTTCTGTCATGTTGTCGGAATGATGAAATTACTGGAAGTGATTGCTGCTTCAGCGGTACGTTCGTAGTTTGTTGCACAGGTGCGGCCAGAAGTTGTTGCGCGGTTTGCAGTAGAGGTGCAGTTTGTTGGCTCTGAAACTGAAACATCTGCATTAGCTGCTGTGAATTGAGTGCAGGAAGCTGCAGCACAGTTACAGGGACACTTGTGTTAGTAGGAACTGACATTGTGCAATAACAATTATAAGAAGAAGTACAAAAATATAGAAATTTATGCTAATCCCTGCAATAGAAATCACAAGATTATTTACTGGATCCACCGAGACCTGTAAGAAAGCAAATTAAGAGTGCAGCAGTCAGAAATTTAACAACACGTCACAATGTGGGTGGGTGTAGTCCTCGTCACCATTGTTGTATCATTTTTCCTGCCAATTTCTGGTGTATTCGTCCCTGTCTAGTTATCAGGATTCGATGTCAACTATAACAAATATTAAGATTAATAATACAAGTTTTATTGACTGAAAATTATAATACTCAACCTTTAGAACATATGTCTGTTTCTTCTTGCGTTGTCGTCTGTATGATCCTAGCTGCGCAGAGACCTAGTGACTGCTTCTGTTTCTGACTTAGTAGTGACCTAGTTCTGTGTTCGTACTGACCCAACTTGGACCTATTTCTGACTTCATAACTGACTAGTAACTGACAGACTGTCCAGACGTATGTCAGCCTAGATATAGCCGCTTGTAGAGGTCGCGCATCTTCGGTTATTCCCTCCAGGATGTGCAGCACCTGCTTGCGATTGGCGTTTGGTCGATCGCTGCCTTTTGCACAATCATTCTCTTATGTCTGGCATGTGGCGCTGACTTTATGCCTCAACAAATGCAATTTAAGCTGTGCCATTAGGTCTCAACCCAACAACCACCTCATAAATTGTTCCATACTTGGGTACTTTTCTAGATACATCGTGTATCACAAACATGGGCAGGGAACAATATATGTGTGACTCTGGATATGTTGAGAAATCTTTTTGACTAGTGACATTGTAAAATCAAGCTTTATTGTAAATAATTAATTCTATCCCTGCTCTATGGCGTATAGGTTATCGTAGGTACCCTTGTCCACTCAGTACATTAATTATGCTTGTAAAGTGAATATTTTTCAAAAAATTACCCAAACCTTTGTTTTTATAAATCTTTCCTCCACAATATAAATTTCAGTCCATTTTTTTTTTTTTTTTTTTTTTTTTTTTTTTTTTTTTTTTTTTTTTTTTTTTTGTACCATTGTACGGATTACCTCGGATTTTGAAGCCTTTTTTATGATTCAACCATAGTCTTATCTGCGGAAATATATGGTAGAGTCCTGCATCTGCGTGGCCTGTCCGCGTGGCATGGTGGTGTGCAAGTGAGAGCATGGATACACTTCGGGAGTACTGGCAAATGATGCTGCAGATGACTGATGCTTTCCTGCATGGTACAACAAGTGCATGCACAGGTGCGTAGGCCAAGCAGATGCCACACGGACGCCACATGCTTAAACTTGCCACTCATTGGTTGCGAATTTGCAGCAGTGCTTGCGAGATGCACTAACCTCTCCAGCATAGCCACTAGCTGTAGCAGGCAGTGTAATGGGGCAGGGGCTGCTGAACTGGCAGTGGCTGACAACTGCGTGCCGGCCACGCATTCGCTGCAGCTCATGCGGAGAGTGCGTGGTGCAGTAACCGCATTGGGCGGAGCGTGTGAACCGTGTGGTGGGCTGCGAGGGTCACTCACGCATTTCTGCCACGCGGATGCAGGGCTCTAATATACAGTACATCACATGTATAGGCCATCTGCCTGTAGTGCTCCCTCTATGCATCCCTGACTGGCACCTGACTGCTTGCTGCTGAGCTGGTAGGCACCCAGCCATAACCGTTTTGTCGTGGGGAGGGGGGAGATAAAATTTTACTTCCCGTCCTGGCAACTTTGCATGAAAATATTTGCAAAGTAAGCTAAATCACGTGATGTTGGCATAGCCAATTGCATGACAACACAAATCTTTTGTCGTGAAATCTTCATTTTTCAAGGGTAACTAATTTTACTACAGTACATACAAGAACCTGTCAACCACAGAGTAGGAACAGCATTATTTATTTACATCATGTTATGTACGAAACACTAAAAAAGTCATTCTACATGGTTTGGATTTCTAATAATAACATCTTGGCAAAAATTTTCTACCATAGTAAAATGAATTCGCCTTTGGTCAAAAATTGTTTTATTTTGCACAATGCATTTTGATCCCTGGTGGTTCATCGTCAGATGCCTCAGGGCTCGAAATGCATTGTGTATAATAAAACACAAATTGTGACTGCAGGCAAATTCATTTTGTTTTACTGAAGTACAGCAGTCGCGGAACGTCACTGGCAGTAATGGACAAAATTAAATTAAATTTTCTTCCGTGTTGTTAAAGTTGTCCACATAATCACGCAAGGCTGTCACGACGGAAAGCAAAATTTTATTGTGTGTATGTACACTTACTCTAGTTGTGATAAAAAGGCACAGTCCAAAAGCTTGTGGGTTTTTCTGTGTCCTTTTTGTGTGCACCTGTTACTCCTTCATTCCTAAGTTATTTATCTTCCAACTGAACTTTCAAACTGTAACTATACTATTTTTTGCTTATGTGTGGCCACAGCCCTGCAATATCTTAACAAAGGACATTTTTACATCAGGACTGATATAATATGTATTGATTCATCATGAACAAGATTTGTCTATGCTATTTCAAGTAAGTGCTCTATCAGTGTACTTTGCATGAAGAGCCGTTCAACTTTCCAGACACAGTTCACTCAGAAAGTATTTTTTTTAAGAAAACTGTAGCTGTTCTTAACTTGGCAATTGTTGACATGAGGCCAGTTTATTAATAACTGTATTAACAATGTGTTGGAAGAACAATAAGTTTACAAAATAATTTGACAACAGAATCTATCTTTTAAAGTTGAATTGGTTTTGAAGCAATTTTTGTTGTTATGGCTATCACTTGATAATGGCATAATAGCCCTAAACATTGATTCTCGTGAATCAGTATGGAAAACTTTATCCTTTCAAAAATATTACTTTATTGACTAATGGCATTCACTTTTATGTCAGTCAATGTGGACAAAAAGGAAAGTGGTGCAAGATGTGGACCAGCCTGGTCCTCTTTTCCAAGGGTGACTTCCAAAGCTGCTCCCACGGACCATTTTTAATAAAATTTCTTGCAAATATACGGTGATAAAATAATAGACTGTCTGAAGTTAGTCCCCATACATATGCAAGATGTAAGCATCTGCTTACCTATCAGGCCAAGGCAAATTTTCTATGGATATTTTTGTAAAAAACTGCATGAAACTTACATAATTAAGTTTCTGCTGGATGCAGTTATTCTAGATAAAACTCATGTTTTATTCATATGCTATCTGCACAGGGATACTAGAACTACAGTATAAAATTGTGTCCTGAAGAACTTAACTTTGATTTATTAGTATTTTAACAAAAGTATTACATTCCTAATATTACTATTTCAAAGGTTATACATAATTATTACATAGTTTTACAAATAAGAGACTCCAAGTAGATGAACTAGAGTGCAGTCTCTAGATTTAAGCAACAGTTTTTATGAACTGTAGACTCAAAGTACTTTATATGCCAGAACTAACTGTAAAATTAATGTATTATGTAAATTTTTCCTACAGAACACATTCAAATATAAAAAAAAAAAAATCTATTATACCTCATTGCTTATAACCCTTACCATTTTTGACCCAACAATCAATTGCTTTTCCTTTGAAGAAAAGTATACAATCAAATCTGCAGCACAGCAATGAGCACCTGCATGGCACCTTCATATGCAAACTTACTTACGAGTCATCTAGAGTAAACCTTCCCAGCCTCTCAAATCCTGGTTGGGTTCAGGTTTATTGATGATAATTTGTTGATTTGGACTCTTTATGATATTTTAAAGATTTGAACTCATGGTTGGAACACCATCTCATCATTACTCGACAACCTTCAACCCTTATCTCATGAGTGTTTCACTTGTCCCTTCTCAACCTGGCATTCCACCTTTGTAGATGTTAACTTCCACCTCACACCTCCGTCCATATTAAGTCTACTAATTATCAACAGTACCTGCACTTTGACAGCTGCCATCCATTCCACAATAAAAAAAAAAAAATCCCTCACATACAGCCTTGCCACCTGTGGACGATGAATTTGCAGTGATGAAAAGTCTCTTGCCCTATATGCCGAAGACCTTGCAAAGGCATTCACACAGTCAGACATTACCCTGCAGACCTAGTCCCCAAACAGATTTCCTGTGCACTATCTTCACATGCCAACAATCCTTCCTCTCCCCCCCCTCCCCCACCCTCCATTAACCAGCCAAAAAGAGTGCCCTGGACTGGAACAATTAAATCACTTCCTTTGTCAGGTCTTTGATTATCTGTCATTATGCCATGAAATAAGAGACATCCTACCCAAGATCTTTCTGACAATTTCTAAAGTGGAGTTCCATCACTCTACCAAGCTCCACAACATCTTGGTGCATTTCTATGCCACTGACCATCCCAACCACTTACCACAGGCACCATATTCCTGTGGAAGACCCTAATGCAAAACCTACACAATCCAACCATCCAGTGCTTCTTATTCCAGTCCAGTCACAGGCTCATCCTACCCTATCGGAGGTCGGACCACCTGTGAAAGTAGCCATGTGATTTACCAATGCTGCTGCAGTCAGCACAGTGTTTTACATTGGCTTGAAAACAGACCAACTCTCCATCAGGATGAATAGCCACTATCAAACTGTGGCAAAAAACAAGCTGGACCACCATGTGGCACAACATGCTGCTGAACACAACACACTTGATTGCAGTGGCTGCTATACTACCCAGGGCATCTGGATCTGTCCCTCCACCACCAGCTTTTCTGAACTGCACAGGTGTGTGTTGTCCCTTCAACACATTCTACATTCCCACAACCAACCTGGCCTTAACCTAAGATAACTTATCACCCTATGTCCCAAGCCCAATATCCCCCCCCCCCCTTTCCCTAAACCCCACAACCATCATCAACCTTTGTTCCGCTCACTATCCTGAATACCTCTAAATCATGTCTTCCTTCCAACTGTGTGTCAACCCTTCTATTATTTATCTTTCTTAATTTTCAGTAGCTCTTAATTACTGTATAATATTTCCGCAGATAAGACGATGACTGAATCATAAAAAAAAGGCCCCAAAATCCAAGGTTGTCTTATACGACAGTACAAAAAATAAATAAATAATAAAAAAATTAGATTGAAATTTAGTGTGAAATTGGTAATTTTGCAGATCTGGTGCATACCATGGTTATAGTGAGGCTTCGACCTCCAAACGATATATATCGAAGCGGTTAAGTGTCAAAACGATAGGTATAGAACAGGGGAATGTTAAGATTTTAACGTATATGTTATGATTTTAAAGGTTGTGGTGAGGCAGGAACTTAAACAGTACAGCTTTCTGGGTAATTTACAAGAAAGCTTACACTTGAAGTAACTCAGCCTGAAATGATATATAATGAACATACAACTGTAAATCGATTTAGTGTTTCTGAACCATAGATTCAGGCACTACACGCCCTCATGTACTAAAAGAAAAAGTTTTTGTTTAACCTATACCTAACCTTCTTAAGAATACGCTACGGATAACGTTTTTAAAGTGAAAGTTAGGTTAGGAATAGGTCAAACAAGAAATTTTTTATTTTTAAGTATGTGATGGCATGTAGCACCTGAAACTCCGGTTCAGAAACATTCACTTATTCCAAACATAGCAATTTGATATATATATCATTTGGTGGTCAAAGCCTCACTAAAGCCACGCTGTGTAGCACATCTGCAAAATTACCCGAAATTTACATTGTGGAGAAAAAGATTTATAAAAACGTATCTGCAATTTCAAAAAAAAAAAAATTAGAGTTTTATTGATTTACTGAGGGGACAAGGGTACATAACATAACCTATATGCCATAAAGCAGGAATAGAATAAATTATTTCCAATACAGCTTGACTTTACAATGTTGTTTGTTAAAAATAGTTTCTCAATACATCCAGAGTCACACTGAAATAATTAGCGTATATTTACATACGGAGCAGTGAAAGGGTTATATAATATTTGCTATACGCAACAATTGCGACTTCCTTCAAAATCCTTTATCTTCTGTTCTCGGGCAATTTCGCGTATTTTCACCCGCATAATAAGTGCATCGGTGCAATTAAATGTTGTCTTGGCGGAAGAAATTATTTTTTTCTTAAACTTCGGGTGGAAAAAAAAAAGCTTCTTCACAGTCAGATACAATGTAACACTACACACACACACACACGAAAGTTCAAAAGTGGACTGCAAACACTGCAACAAAGGGTGAAATCCAGGTGTACCAATCACGAAAACTACTTATGGCGGCTTCTAGTGACATTTTTCAGAACTACCATTCACAAAACCTACTTATGGTGGCTTCTAATGGCATTTTTTTGGAACTTCCTGAAGCTTTGCCTCCGAATCTAAGTCGAAGGCATATTTGTAGATCCCAAAAACTGGGGAAAAAAAGGTGTATCTTGCATTCAGGTAAATACAGTAACTTGGGAGTAATGTTATAGGCCAGATATATGCTTAAACTATAAAATTTTGATGGTAATTTGTACCTTGTCTTATCTGATGTCTTCTTATCTGCAGAAATATATGGTATTCATTATTTGTATTGTTTTAAATCTTCCATTCCTTTCCATATACACCTCTGCTGGTTCCTTTTCTCCTTTCCTGCCATTCACTGCATTCCGTGCTGAATACCTCATTCCTGCCTATCAGAGCCTTTACAATCCATGATGAAATGTGAAATGTTCCATCCCACCCTTACCTTTTGCATCTTTCCCCCTCCACTTCCCTCCTCTTACCCCCAGGGGGCCCAGAGCTCTTTTGTGGGTACATGTGTGGTGTGCACGGGCCCCCGAGCCAAAGCAGCCTTCCTTCCTGCCCCGGGCTACTTCATTTTCTCTCCCGCTTCATGCCTTAGTCCAGAGACGGGCATCCATTGCAAGTAAAGGTGGTTTCCTGTCATAGTTTTTCTCTTTCCTTGTTTCTTCCTTTCCTAACCCTTGCTTCTGTCATTTACTCCTTGCTGTACTCTTCTAGCCTTCCTCACCTCCTCATTTAGTCTCTACTTCGGCATTTGAGACACTCTCTTAACTTCCTCTATTCTTCTTCTTTCCTCCCTGCGCGAGTCTGAAGACTGACCCACGCATTATCATGCATAGCAGGTGACGGGGTAACACGTAATTCCCCGCCTTGGGTAGACAAGTAGGGCACATACATTCTCCCTGGTAAAGGCCAGGCCCAGGGAGGGGTGATTACCCGAGTTGGTACCTTCTGAACATGCCGATTGGTCCCTCCGTCAGTTCTCGGGAGGTGTGACCTGAGGTGTGAACAATTACCTAAGGTGGGTAAGACCTCAGTGAGGGGCCCCACTAGGAAGGAGCATGCCATCGGAGATGCCGGTAATCATGGAGGACACTTTTGCAATGACTTCCCTTTCTTCTACTCTGACTTTGACCCAAAAAGGAGATAGATTCACCTCAGTGTAAGAAAACTTTGCCTAATCTTTCCAGATTCTGGTTGTTTCTCGAACTGATGGTAAAGATTTCTCTTGTGTTAATCCTTCAGTAATTCAGAAGGGTGTTGATGCCGTCGTGTTATAAAAAAAGCAAAAAAGCCTGTTGGACTGCCTTCACTAGTTCTTT
Organism: Locusta migratoria; assembly: GCA_026315105.1. Lineage (NCBI taxonomy): Eukaryota > Metazoa > Arthropoda > Insecta > Orthoptera > Acrididae > Locusta > Locusta migratoria. Next base: position 122,465,161 of record CM048751.1, read on the forward strand.
TAACAAATTCACTCCCTCCTTGGTTGTTTGTGGTAGCCTGCGCCGGTTATCTGACACTAAGGTCCACTCCCCAATTTCAGGCCTGACAGTATCAAACGCAGTCCTTGTTGACCCCGTTGACGTATCCAATGCCTTAAGCCACTCTTTTGTGGAGGTTTCGAGCTCTGTTCATTACCACCCTGCCTTCCTCCTCCGCAAACAGGCAGAGGAGGCACCTCCGCCTTCTTTCCAATCTTTAAATCGTGAAAGTTACAATTACACCTTTACTGTGCAGGAACTAGACCGTGATCTCACTACATCCCGCTCCTCTTCTCCGGGACCCACCGCCATTCACATTGACATGTTGCAGAACCTTTCTTGTGCAGGTAAATGTTTCCTTCTCCGCACCTATAATCGCATATGGACTGAAGGTCAGGTCCCCACAAGTTGGTGTGAAGCCATTGTTGTCCCCATCCTCAAACCAGGGAAGGACAAACATCTTCCTTCCAGTTATCACCCCATTTCTCTTACCAGCTATGTCTGTAAGGTGATGGAACGCATGGTTAATGCTCATTTGGTTTGGATCCTTGAATCCCGACGCCTCCTTACCAATGTCCAATATGGTTTTTGTCGACATCGCTCTGCAATTGACCACCTCGTCACCTTGTTGACCGTTGTTATGAATAACTTTTTGCGAAAGCGTCAGATGGTGACTGTGTTCTTTGATTTGGAGGGCAGGAATTCTCCACACCATGTATACATGGGTCTTTTGCGGCCATCTCCCCCTTTTTATCCGTGCATTTTTAACGGACCAACATTATTGGGTTACGAGTGGGCTCTGTTTTGTCAGACCCTTTTTGCCAGGAGAATTGGGTGCCACAGGGCTCAGTTTTGAGTGTAGTACTCTTCGCCATAGCAATTAACCCAATTATGGACTGCCTCCCACCCACGTTTCTGGTTCCCTCTTTGTGGACGATTTCGCAATCTACTGCAGGGCTCAAAGAACGTGTCTATTGGAACACTCCAGCGTTGTCTTAACCATCTTTATTCATGGAGCATTGCAAATGGCTTCCATTTCTCCAATGAGAAAATAGTGTGCATCAACTTCTGGCACTACACTGAGTTCCTTCCACCATCACTACATCTAGGTCCCATCGCTCTCCCACTTGTGGAGACCACGAAATTCTTAGGACTCACGTTGGATAGGAAACTTTGTTGGTCTCCACACATGACTTCTCTGGTTGGCCGTTGTACACGTTCCTTTAATGTCCATGATATTCTTAGCGATACGTCAATGGGAGCTGATAGAACCATCCTTCTTTACCTTTATTGGTCCATACTCCGATCGAAGCTGGATTACGTAAGCATTATGTACACATCTGCACAGCCGTCCATCTTGCGCCATCTTAATTCACCATCGGGCGTTACGCCAGGCGATTGGAGCCTTCTATACCAGCCCTATTGAAAGCCTCTATGCAGAAGCTGCCGAATTATCATTGCACTATTGGTGTGATATATTACTCTGTCGTTGTGCATGCCAGCTGCTGTCAATGCCTAAACACCCATCCTACCCATCATTTTTCAACGACTCCCTTAATCCCCAATATGGGGTGTCTGCATCTGCACTGTTGCCTCCCGGAGTTCGTTTTCGTCGCCTGCTTCAGCAACTCGATTTCACCCTCCCTGAAACCCCTCAAATGGCTGTGAGCCCAACACCACTGTGGCTTCAGGCACAGGTTGGTGTCCACCTCGAACTCAGCTCGCTCCTAAAGGAGAGTACCCTGGATTCAGTGTATCACTCAAGGTTTGGCGTTCTCAGCTTGATGATAACATCTTCATCTGTACAGATGGTTCTAAGAACACTGATGGTGTTGGATCCGCCTTTGTCATCGGGTTTGACAGCTTTAAATACAAGCTCATAGACCAACGCTCAAATTTCACAGCTGAGCTATTTGCTCTCTATCAGGCAGTCCAATATGTTCGCCACTATCACCACCCTTCTTATTTCATCTGCTCAATTCACTCAGTGCCATTCAGAGTCTTAAAGACCCGTATCCGGTCCATCCTGTTATACTCTGACTCAAACGCTCCAAAAGGTAGCTGGCCACTTAGGTGTGCCGGAGAACAAGGCTGCTGACACTGCGGCCAGGGCTGCTACTCTCCTACCTCTGACAGCTACTGTTTGTGTCCCGTAAAACGACATTCAAGGGGCTATTTGCAGGCATATTGTTGCATCATGACATCGGCTATGGCCCTCACTTCAGGACAATAAGCTTTGAACCATAAAACCGATCCCGACAGCTTGGAAGACCTCCTCCCACCCCTCCCAGCGGGAGGAGGTAATCTTGGCCCGGCTGAGAATCGGTCATTGCCAGTTCTGCCACCGACATTTATTGACAGGCGATCCCCCCACCAGTATGTTCCTGCGGTCACCCAATGATGGTGCACCTTGTTTTAATATTCTGCCCCAATTTTAATCATGTTCTTGTTGCAGTAAATCAGCCGTCCACTTTGGAGGACATTTTAGCTGATGACGCATGGGCAGCTGCTAGAGTTTTGCGTTTTACACATATGACTAATTTGTCCAAGGACATTTAATTCCTTCTCAGGATATTTTTATTCCTCGTTTCAGTGATATTCTGAAATTCTCCTTATTGGAACCTAATTTCTTAACCTTGTTTAAAGTCAATCTAGGGTCAGAATCGGGCGCTAATGACCACTGAAATTGAACGCCCTAAAATTAAAAATAAAAAAACCACACCACACCCTCCCCTTCTCACTCACTATAAAGATGCTTGTTGCATTGGAGTGGCCAGAGATGATGGTTGTGTGTGTGCATAGTTATGTGAGAGTGATTGTTTGAGTGTGTTTCTTTTTCTGATGAAGGCCATGGCTGAAAATTAAATTGTGTGATTGTGATAGTCTTAATCTACATGCCTGTCAGCAACTCAGCAATCTTCTTTATGCCGAGTTATTGATTCTCTTTTATTGACATTCCAATCATTTTCATTGTTAGATAAATCTATTACAGTTATAACCATCACCCTAAGGGGTGTTCCCCAATCACTCTATGGTGGCTTTGTTTTGAAACAAATAATGGAGCTGAACAATAGAGAAATGATGTCTTTCGCAAAAGGAGCAACATATAGCTGTTAACTAGAGTGGTAAGTTTGATCCTGTTGTAAAATTATGGCTTTTCATATCTCTCAAAAATCAGTTTTTTTTCTTTTCAGGTTTTCATATATCTCAAAAATCAGTTTTCTTCTTCTCATTCGTCTCATGTGTCTCCTGTAAACTGATGTCCTTGGCAGAGTTCCTATAGTTATCACTATTTGCCAAACTTCACCAATTCTTTTCCTTCATTCCTCTTCCTTCACTTCAACCCTCCTGCTAGGAGGATGAGCATCTGCGTCCAAAAACTTCTACATGTACATGTCTCGACATTTTCACACCTTTTGTTGCTTTTTTTCTGCTGCTGCTTGGTGAGTACACTGCTAGCAAGCCAATATGCAACACCAAGAAAGCCCAGAGGCATTGCAGCCAAATCTGATTGGGAGAAAACACATTGTACAAAGATTACATGATACGAAATACAGCCCCATGTGAAGTGAAGATGATGAAATCAGTATTGTTGGAGCCTTCCTCGGATCCATCAGACTGCATTGCTGCCTCCCATTATTCTGATCTCTCGCCAATTGAAAATGTCTGGTCGACGATTGTGGAACAACTGGATTGAGGTACACCACTTGCTGCTGCAGCAGATCAACTTTGGAAATATATGGAAACAGCATGGACAGTTATGTCCCGACATCCCATCCAGAGTGTCTTTGATTCAATGGTGAGGTGTGTAGCAATGGTAATAGCCTTTAGTGGAGGCAAAACTCAATATCGATTTCATTACCTTTATTACTTGGCATGGAGGCTGCATTTGCAGTCATGTGACCTTTTGTACAGTTACTCCCAAATAATTTGGCTGTGATATCTCTGGTCCTTTATGGTGTTGCATTTTGGCTGCCCACCAGTGTATGTTATTTACCCAGTTATATAGTAAATAACACGTGTTTCTCACTGTGATATGAAGTTTTAATGTAAGTTTCTTATAAATGTATGTGTGATTTTTGTTCAGGGGGAGACAAAACTTTGGGAGGAAGTAGCACAAATTGGAGACTGTCCACCTACTTGCTGCAATTTTCCTGTGGCAGTAGCTCGTGAGTCCATGTTTGTCTTCAGTGGCCAAAGTGGAGCAAAGATCACCAACAGTCTTTTCCAGTTTCATTTCAAAGAAAAATGGTGAGACAATAAGTTGGTAGTATATATATATAGATATGTCACTGACAAGTTTAATGCTTAATGTAATTGTGTAATACAGACCAGATGAAGGTGGCTGTGTTCTTCAAATTCAGGTAGATACAGTATTTTCTTTGCTCTTCTATCCTTCCCCTTTCCTTTAGTTATGTAATTCACAATTTCATGTTCAGAGGGTATTTTAAAAGTAATTTTCTGATTCTACAGTGTTACAGCATCTATTGAAGTGTATTTTGTGAAAAGTAACTGCCACTAATTTGGTTGAAAACAGTTAGGGCAATGTAACAATATCATAATTGACTATATAGTTCAATTTTATCAATGGTAATGTAATTGTGGATGACCTGCAATGAAGAGGTCAAAATTTAGTAATGCTGGTAGGCACTCGGCTACCACCATGGCTTGACTGAGTTCAGTGTAATGACACGTGACCCTCGCTCGTTCACTTCCCTGGCTACACCATGTGCAGAACATAGGACCCTCAACCGATCTGATCCATACTGGCCTAATACCTTGTATGTACATGGTCTGATGAGGATTTGTTCTTGTCTACTAAACCAATGTTCTTCGTTGAGAACCTCTGAGACAAGTTTGGGGAGGTGGCATCACTTTCTAATATGAGAAGTGGGTCAGTTTTGATACAAACAGCATCCCCTGCCCAATCACATGCATTACTTGCTTGCAGCAAGCTGGGTGATGTTCCTCTATGTATCCACTCCCAACAAGGTGCTAAACATGGTCCAGGGTATAATTTACCACCGAGCTCTCCTGTTCCAGTCCACCGAAGAGTTTCACACCAACTTAGAGTGATGAGGTGTTCGCTTCCTCCAGCGCGTCTATAGGGAATGAACTGTATCACGGGGTTGCTACTAGTGCTTTCATCTTCGCCTTTGAGGGCAATACACTGCCCAAAAAGGCCAAGGATACGATTTACTGATCTGATGTAAAACCATAGGTTCCTCCCCCAAGCGGTGTTTTAACTGCTAGAAATTTGAGCATATGTCCTCCTGATGTACTTTCAGCTCCACATGCAGGGAATGTGGGCAGCCAGCACATCCAGGCACTCCATGCACCCCCCCCACCCCCCTCCCATCTGTGTGAATTGTGGGCATCACCATCTACCTTGTTCACCTTACTGTACTATAGAAAGAAAAATTATGAAGATACAGATCCTGGACAGGTTGACATAACTGAGGCTTCACCATGTTCATATTGAAATGTCATTCACTGCTGTCATCACCAATTTCTTTGGGGATGATGGCATCACAAGTGCAACCTCCCTTTGTGGGACCTATGTCCATCATCCTGACTGCCCCATTCTACCATTGCTTCCTAAACACCTCCTGTTGGAGCAATTTCCTGCCCAACCATTGGGGACACCAATTCTCATCCCCTCAGCTAGAGATGTAACAGCATTCTCTGGCTCCTCTCCCTAAGAAGGGTCTGTCGGGACACTTCCGTCAGAGGTTTCTCGCAGTAGAAAAGAGGATCCCAGCCAATGGCTCAAGGATCCACAATCTGCTGGTTGAAGGGTTTCCCAATCTTCATCGGCCCGTGAAGGCACTTAAGCCCTCCCAACCCTTGAAACCAAAGGGTCAATGAGAGGCAAAGACGACAAGGAAAAAGAAGAAAAAATAATCTTTGGTGGCTTCGATGCCATGGCCTTCTACATCTTCTGCTTCAGAAGATGAGGTGGAGATCCTCGCATATCTTGAGGATCTCGGCCTCATTGGATCCAATAGTACTTGATTCTGTAAGTTCTCAACTGTTGGCAGCAAGTGATCCTAGGGAATAACATGCTTATCTGTCATATCATGGGCTACTGGTTCAGTCCAAACTAAATTCTCCAATAGAATTGTGGCATTTTTAACCCCATCTCTCTGAGCTTAAACAGTTTTTGTGTTGCTTCCCTGCACTCTGTTTAGTCCTACATGAAACCTGGTTTCCTGTTTGTGGCTGTCGAGACTACTATAACATCTGTTCCGCCTATGACAGGGTATCGATTGGTGTTTGTATCTACGTCCTCGCCACTATCCCCAGTGCTGCCATGCCTCTCCACACGACTCTCAAGGCAGTGGCTGTTAGAATCCAGGAAATGCGGGAATTTACAATCTGTTCTATTTACCTTGTAGTGTTACAAAATAACTACATTCTCCTTCATGATGTGACTTTTTGTGAATCATTGAGACATCTCTGTGGTCAGTAGCTACCTATCCTTTCAAAAATATGGTTATGTATATGAAATAAATTCAAGGTCACCTCCAATGAAACACTGAAACTGAATCAGAGTAATTTATATGGATATCAGCGATTGTGAAGTTGTCATTGTGTGTCATTTGGCAAGAGAAGTGAATCAGAAAGGATGACAAAAAATAACCTATTACAACTAGGAAAGACATTGCTTTAGAAGCCACAAAATAAAATTAAACTAATGCATGAATTTAAATCTTTAACAGTTTCATAGTTACAGACATTCTGGCAAAGAGGTGCAGCCGTTAGTAACTGAAGTATAGGATGTATCATGAGAGTGAGATCTCTCTCTCTCTCTCTCTCTCTCTCTCTCTCTCTCTCTCTCTCTCTCTCTCTCTCTCTCTCTCTCTCACACACACACACACACACACACACACACACACAATCAAGACTGCTATCCTCTGGGGGGGGGGGGGGGGGGGAGACAGCATGAAGAGGAAAGCAGGAGTGGAGAGAGGAAGGATGCAACGCTGGTTGCGGAGAATAAGCCAATGCAGTGTGATGGAGTGTGATCTGACTGGCTGTTGGAGGTAGAGGGAGGAAGGGAAGGGGAGAGACTGGAGTACATGGTGAAATGGAAGACATACATGAGGCAAGGGTGTGGGCAGGGGAGGGGAGGGTTGTGGGGGCCTGGAATTTCTGTTGTTCGATTTATTATTTTGTGTTTTGTATGCTTTTAAATGATCTCATAATACTGTCCAAAAGAAAAAAAAACACGAAATACTATATTCAAGACTTTATACAAACTTTCATTAACTGATAGCTTCAAAGTTTAGTAACAGGTAAAATATAGTAAGTGGATAAAGTTTATGCCACAATGAATTTCTTCAGCTGGACTCGTATATCAACGGAGCACATTCTCCGTGGAGCTCCTCCTCCGCCTGCTCGTCGGTATGGCCACACTATGGTTGCGTATGACAGACATCTTTATGTCTTTGGTGGAGCTGCTGACAGCACATTGCCAAATGATCTACATTGTTATGACCTGGATACTCAGACGTGGTCTGTTGTAATGCCAGCTTCAGATTCACAGGTGTGTAATGTGTACTATATAATTGTTACGATATAGAGTAACCAGTAGATACTGAGTAAGAAAACCTGTCCCATCAAAAGAAATTTTAAAATGGCTGTTGATTATTTTGTCTGTGTCTGTGCACGTGTGATTTTTTACAGCTATTAAATATTTGGAAAATGTGTTTTAACACAGGCTCTTAATTCTCCAGTCATGGTTTATTCACATATTGTTTATCTTTTGTTGAAAAAATTAAAATGAAGCCTATAAAATATTTCCATTATAATAAAATCAATATTTCCTTTCTTAATTCAGAATTTCTGGTTATGAACACACAAATGATAATGTCAGTCTTTCATGTTAATTACCTGTACTCACAGTTAAATCCTAGTTAAGGTGACACTATCTCCTCACGTGCTGATGTTGGTAGCAAAAGGCAGACAATCAGAAGAGTCATTGAGAGAGCCAATGAAAATGGCTTTCATACCATGAAGAATGTAGCACTTAAATTACTTGTAATGACATTTACATGAAGCATATGTGTTAATATGGGCATTTATCTCTTTGTGTAAATGTCTCATGTGGGGCTCCCCCCCTCCCCTTCTGATGAAGACAAACTTGGTGGTAGTCAAAATCTGGATAAAACTTAAGTATTTTAAAGCAAGTGGTGGTGGTGAATTCGCATATACTAAATTATGTTAAACTGTTGCTGCTGTAGACAGGCTATTTTAAGCTCATGTCACTATTATGCTATAAAAATATTCATGTCATCACAGAGTTACAAGACCACTCATCAAAAATATTGGCTTATTTGCAATGAATTGTCACAAATTTCAGCTAAAAACATTTACATGGACAACACAGTGTTTTCTACAAAACAAAATTGAAAGACACATTTTCATTGGCTTTTAATGACACTTCTGATTGGCTGCCTTCCGCTACCAAAATCGGCATATTAAAGATAATCTACTGTCACCTAAATTAGGATTAACTGTACTTAAGAATTTGTCTGAGTATCTAAATGGTGTGGTTATAACAAACAAAATTTGTATGGTACAAGAAGAGAACAAGATGAGGTAAGCAATTATGATTGTTCATCATACATACTAAGGGACTGAAATGTTTATTAGAGTGATTATATCAAAATTTGATTCATTGGGAAATGAAAACTATAGTGAAGATAAATTGAATTAAAAACATAAACAGGAAAAATTTAACAGTTAGTCCCCAAAAGTAAACAAAGAAAATGTCACACAGTAATTTTAAATCCTAATTTTGTAAAGAAATTGTTTGTTTAAGAATAATGAGACAGTGATTCCTTTCATGTCACAACACATTTTATAAATACAGTATATAGCAATTTGCAGCAAAAATATGGGTAATTTTTTCCATTTTTCTTTTTTTAATTCACCCAGTCTCACAGGCTCCATTAATGCAGATCATCTTGATGTATTTTGCAACTGCCTGCAACTACTGTTGGTATGTTGAATCAAGATTAGATATTGAATTCTCCAATTTTCTAACTACTTTACATGATCATTAGTTGTAAGTAATGAGAGGTATTACATCTCTGACTTTTTCTAAACGAGGCTGATTTCTGTTGTAGGTTCCTTCAGGACGATTATTCCATGCTGCTGCTGTTATTGGTGATGCTATGTATATATTTGGAGGAACTGTTGACAATAATGTGCGTAGTGGTGAGATGTATAGGTTTCAGGTAAGCACCACATACTGCTCTTAAAGATCTGGAGATCCTTGACTCTGGCAAGCCATTCTTTTACACATTTTTAGATTCTTTTACTTTATGGCGCAATCAATTTTCTATTCTAGGAGCTACACTCAGTTGAATGGTGGACACTCATAAATCAGGGGTGTGACAGCTGTGGATTGTCAGTTGCATGCAAAACCTCAGGAATGCCCCCATGCTGACTTCGTTTTCTACTATCTTGCTTTTATTATTGATGGTCAATCTGCTGTTCATTACATTTATAGCCCCCTCATTTTTACCGATCAAAGTCCGTGACAAGATGAAAACATATTCTCAATTGACATCTCTACTTCTATATACGTCATTCTTGTATTGAGCAAATGAAGACCTTGCAGCTTAGTTCCCAAACCCTCCTCCTTTTCCACTTTCTTAAAACTCGTATCCTTTCCTTTCTCCTCTCCTTCTTTCCTCTTTTTCCTGAAGAAGCTGCCAGCGGTGATTAAAGCTTGATTGTTTGTGTGTTTTTTTTTTTGTTTTTTTTTGTTTTTTTTTTTTTTTTTTTTTGTTTCTAACGGCAAGCCTGTGCTTTGGGTAAGTCAAAAAATTCTTCATATTTATACATTTGTTTCCTAAAAAGTAGAAAACGGATGACTTACACAAAGGACAGGCTCGACAGCAGACACAAATAAAATCACACACAAACACACATACAAGATTTCGCAATCGTTGGTCGCCTCTTCAGGAAAAGAGGAAGGAAGGAGAGGACAAAAGGGAAGGATACGGGTTTCTCTCCCATCTACTCAATCTCCCATTTCCAGCTCCACCCCTTCCCCAAACCTCTAAATCCTAATCCACACAATCCTGAACCACAACATCCCAATTCAGTAGTCAACCTCTCCTCTAAACCTCTCCCCCAATCTGAAACCTCCGTCCTATTCAAAGGCCTCACCTTTAGCCCCACTCCCAAATTCAACCAAACAGCCCTTGTCAAAGATTTACTATCATAGACTCGTAGTCTTTGCTGGAGATATCGCTTTGTCACGAAGAAAAATAATCCTACTTATAATGATCCAGTTCCCCGAGACATCATTCAAATTGAACCCTGTCTGGAACAGTTCCATCCTGTCACAGCAGGACCCACCTACTCTTCATCAAAATCACCCTCTTCAAACCTTCCAGGAATTCCTTACTTCCAACCCTGTCTCTGTCTTTCCTGAAAAACCTTAATCCTACTCCCAACGTTACCGCAGCTGAATCCCGAGCTATCCGTGATCTGAAGGCTGACCATTCCATCGTCATTCTCCCTGCTGACAAGGGATCCATGACCATGGTACTTGATCAGCGGGAGTGTGTGGCTGAGGGACTGCATCAGCTTTCAGACAACACTACCTACAAAGTTTGTCAAGCCCCCACAGAACTAATTTTTTCCTATATAGACCAACACCTTCAACCCATTATGTGCAGTCTCCCATCCTTCATCGAAGACACCAATTACTTTCTTCACCCCTGAAGTCCTTACCTAACCTGTTACCTCCGGAAACCATCCATGTAACTATTGATGCTACTTCCTTATACACAAACATCCCGCATGCCCAGGGCCTCGCTGCAATGGAGTACTTCCTTTCACGCCAACCACCTGCAACCCTACCTAAAACCTCTTTCCTTATAATCCTAGCCAGCTTCATCCTAATCCACAACTTCTCCACTTTTGAGGGCCAGACGTACCAACAACTAAAGGCAACAGCCATGGGAACTAGGATGGCCCCCTCGTACGCAAACTTATTTATGGGACACTTAGACGAAGCCTTCCTGGATACTTAAGCCTGTCAATGCAAAGTCTGGTACAGATTCATTGATGACATCTTCATGATCTGGACTCACAGTGAACAACAACTCCAGAACTTCCTCTCCAACCTCAACTCCTTTGGTCCCATCTCACCTGGTCCTATTCCAAATCCCATGCCACTTTCCTCGAAGTCGACCTCCATCTGTCCAACGGCCAACTTCACACATCCATCCACATCAAACCAACCAACAAACAACAGTACCTCCATTATGACAGCTGCCATCCACTCCACATCAAACATTTCCTTTCCTACAGCTTAGGTCTTCATGGCAAACGAGTCTGCTCCAGTCCCGAATCCCTGAACCAGTACACCAATAACCTAATAACAGCTTTCACATCCCGCAGCTATTATCCTGATCTGGTTCAGAAGCAAATTACCAGAGCCACTTCCTCGTCCCCCCAAATTCAGAACCTTCAACAGAAGAATCGCAGAAGTTCCCCTCTTGTCACCGGATACTTTCCAGGACTGGAGCGGACTCTGAATGTGGCTCTCCAACAAGGATACGACTTCCTTAAATCCTGCCCTGAAATGAGATCCGTCCTTCATGACATTCTTCCCACTCCAGCGAGAGTGTCTTCCACCGCCCACCTAATCTCCGTAACCTCCTAGTCCATCCCTATGAAATCCCCAAACCACCTTCCCTACCCTCTGGCTCCTATCCTTGTATCCAACCCCGTTGTAAAACCTTGCACCCTTCCACCACCACTTACTCCAGTCCCGTAACACGGAAGGTGTACATGATCAAAGGCAGAGCCACTTGCGATAGTACCCACGTGATTTACCAACTTACATGCCTGCACTGTGAAGCGTTCTATGTGGGAATGACCAGCAACAAACTGTCCATTCGCATGAACGGACACAGGCAAACAGTGTTTGTTGGTAACGAGGATCACCATGTGGCTAAACACGCCTTGGTGCATGGCAAGCACATCTTGGCACAGTGCTACACAGTCCGGGTTATCTGGATACTTCCCACTGACGCCAATCCTTCAGAACTCCAGAGATGGGAACTAGCCCTTCAGCATATTCTCTCTTCCCGTTGCCCAGCTGGTCTTAACCTCCGCTAAATTTGAATTCCCGCCCGCCATCATTAACATCTTAGCCTCAGTTCTCTGGATAGAGCCTCTGCCTCTAGTGGCATCTCTGTCTAACTTCTTAACTTCTTTGGTTTCTATGGTATGTCTGCCTAGGTGTGTTTGCGTCTGTGTAAATGTGTGTGTGTGTGTGTGTGTGTGTGTGTGTGTGTGTGTGTGTGTGTGTGTGTGTGTGTGTATTTGTTCACCTTCCTTTTCTTCCCCCAAGGTAAGTCTTTCCTCTCCCGGGATTTGAATGGCTCCTTACCCCCTTCCTTAAAACCCTCATCATTTCCTTTTCCCTCTCCTTCCCTTCTGCCTGAAGAAGCAACTGGGTTGCAAAAGCTTGCGTTTGTGTGTCTGTGTGTATTTATTTATTTATTTATTTGTGATGCTGTCACACCTGTGCTCCTTCGCCTGGTGAGTAATCTTCGTCTATTATATATATTTTTTAAGTACAGTTTTCTTTATTACATTTTCCTGTCACACAAAAAGATTCTCGTTACATAACCTACCTTAAAGTCTCTGCAATTCATCATATGCACTTAATCTTTGTACGATTTTTATCTGTTTGTTAATCTAGTCTCTCTTTGTTTTGTTTATATAAATCTGCAAGTCTTCCTCTTACTTTTGAAGCATTTGTCCAATTTTTTATGTAAGTCACTTCCCTTGTACCATCAAACAATCATAGCTATGGAAGGAGACAAAATTTCAGGAAATTTATAGGAGGAGATACTTATATATATGGATATTGACAGTAAATGGAGACAATTAACAAAGAAACAATATTTTGTTTCATAAACCACCATTTTAGTATGTTTTTTACCTGGTGACTTTATTATCTGATGAGGTAAACAATTAAGAAAAATTTCAAACATAACTTTGAATTCAAATGCAACTGGGTGTATTGTGTTTCTTCTAAATGTATACGTTAATTATTTGCTTGCAGTTCTCATGTTACCCAAAGTGTACTCTTCATGAAGACTTTGGAAAACTGCTAGAAAGTCGGCAGTTTTGTGATGTTGAGTTTGTTGTTGGAACAGAAGAAGTAAAGATACCTGCTCACCTTGCAATGGTGGCTGCTCGATCTCAGTGGCTAAGGGCTCGCATCAGACAAGCACGTGAGGCACGTGACAAACATCTTGAAAAGGTAACAGCTCTTGTGTACTGAATGTACAATATTTTGATAAAAAAGGAAAAGGGATAGTTTTTGTAAGATCTACATTTTAATATTTTTACAAAACATTCTTATAAACTTAAAATTACTTATAATAATGGAAAGTCCAGGTTGGAATTAATAATATAGTAATAAGGACAGCTTACAACTCACTGCAAAGACGTGGCGATGAGCTGTGATAGGGACATACAAAAGACACACACATACAACACTGAGGAAGTCTTCCAATCAGTCACAAATCTGATATCTTGGCATGATAAAACAGTTGAGGTAACAGATATGTTCTTCCTCTCTTTCATTGAATGTACACATAAGAACCACAACATCCATGATCACCACATACACCAAAACTCGCAACTTTCTGCTGCTGTGTTCAGAATAAATTACTTATTTGTTGAATGCAAAAAAGAGACAGAAATGTATGCAGTGTGCTATAATAAAGACTGTGCATTGTTGTAAGTTAAGTTAGAGAGAGAATATCTATAAAACTAATGTGTTATTTTTAACTAAAATATCAGCGATGGCAGTATTAGACACATGTTGCTTCAAAGGGCATAACTTCTACAGGAGTTGATATTAAATTGCAAAATAAAAAGAAAAGAAAGAATAATTAAATAAAATACCAATGTAATTAAATATGTTCAGATTCACTTTGAGATGAGCTCTTTTGTTCCACTATGTCTGTATTTTATTAGTCATCACTGGAGTCATCAGTTTTGTCATTTGAAAATTTCAAGACACCATCATGCTAGCTATAATTGTCCTCCATCTGCAATTTTCTGCCATACCCTTCTGCCAGTGGTTTGGAGTGACAGAATTAAAAGCATCATCTGTGAGTTTGTTTAGATTTACTACTGTCATGTCACCAGAGAAGGCATGCTCCCTTATGTACAGTTTCATTTATAAACCCGTTTTTCAAACCAATGCATGCCACTATCAATCTTCTGGAGACACCGACACATTAACGCCCAGTACATTTGGGATCTTCACAGCATTTGTTGCTTATTAGATTGCTATCAGTTCATGATTCGAGATTAAAAAAGTTTTGTTTTTAAGGTTCTCTAATGTATCTCAAGTGAGGATGAAACTTGACAGCCAAAGAACAATGTCTTCACATTATAACAAGTTATTTCTTACATTCAGTACAGATTTCCACATGACTCCAATGAAATTAAGCAATGTTCATTTATTTCTTTTTAACGGGGTAGTGTAACAGTCTTGTAGTATCAGCTGATTGGACTGGATTATTGCTTGTAAATTTACTAATCCTGCCCTGCATCCTGCCAGGGTGCAAGTGCTGCTGTCTTACACACTGGATCAATGCAATATAGTTATTATAGTAGCTTTTTGTGTTCCTCCTCTATCTTGAAGTTCTCCAGCACATTGACATTGCACATCATTTTACATGCAACACATCATATTATGCATCACTTTGCTTTAGAGTCATTCTCAAACCTTGCCAAGGAATAGTGTCTTCACTCATTTTGAAATATTAAATGTGAATAATAAGAAAAAACAGTGCACAGCACAAATCAAACAAAGCTGAGTAGAAAATACACAAGGTATTTGGTAATAGTTGGTACAACCGTAAAAGCAAGACCTCTACCAGAAAATTCATCAACCACAAAACCAAACATTCCCCCACCAGAAACTGCCATGATACAGTGTCTGAGTAATTGATGATAAAATAAATGTTGCTTTAATCTTAGAGTTGTTGACATAAGTTGATCACAGACAACTTGCAGTGCTGCTGAAAGCTTTCAACAATGAAGCACAAACAGGTTCTGAGAAACTATTCTGTGGAGTTGCCATAGAGGTATTTACGAAACAGCATAACACAACTGGTGACAATAAATGCATGGAGCTGTCATGACCTAAATACTGTAACTGTAAGGGATCAGCTTAAAGACTCAACTATAAGCAAACAAGGTGCTGAGTATACTGTATATGAGCATAATCAACCATATAACACACAAACTTGCTCATTTTATAATTTGGATCTCCACAACAGTCTAAAAGGATTGAGTCCTAAGAAAGTCCATTAGTTTAAACTTGAAATTGGGGATTACTGCTAAGATTTTGTATGTCTTCTGATAGCTTATCAAAAATGAATATTGCAGATACTATATGCCTTTCTGCACAAGAGTTGAGGTATAATCCAAGTGCAGTGCGAATTTATGCACAAGGTTTATTGAATGAAAGCTAGTAATTCTTGGGAATACGCTGATACTAAACAGCATTAAAGAAAATAAATATCAATAGGCCAACATCAGAACTCCCAGACTCATCTATCTGAACATCTAAGAATTTGGATTACTGAGATTCACATTGTATATACATTTTATGTATTCAAAACATTAGTTTCAGTTCATTTGTGTTTTATAAATTGACTTGCACTGTGATATTATGATATTGTGTTAATTTTACATGTCCTGAACTTATGTATATCATTAATGTAAATTCAGAGCACCTGTCCCTCCTTGAGACCTGTGCCTCAGATGCCACATCATTGACTTTTTCTATACTGTGGTGAATAACTTTTCTTGTATATTCTTGAAGTATAAGAACTAATTGTGAGCTGGTACTCTTATTCCATAATGGCCCAAATTTTTCATTGATCTTTTGTGATTAACAAAATCAAATGTCTTAGTTAACTGTAAAAGAAAAGCTTTGTTTAATCCATTCAATATGTCACACAGAAACTACAGCATTCTCATTTGTTAAACCACTTCTAAAGCCAAACTGAATGTTTAATGTCATATAAAACACCAGTGGCCTAAAAATAAGTCTGACATTGTCTAAATAATCTGCTTTATATATATTGAGTACATCAATCATTCAGAAAACTGAACATTCCTAAAGAATTATTTATATTTGGTATTGTTTCTATGACCAGACTTAAATGATAAACCAGTCTCTTTTCTAAGATTTGATACAGGAAATTATCTCATAAAATAACATTTTTAAGATGTTGAAATATTTCATTCATTTTGTGTGATTGCAGGTTTTTGGCACAACCCAAGTATCCTTTAAAGACTTGCCACTTTTGGAAGTGAGGTTACGTGATGCAGTTCCTGAGGCATTTGAAATGGTCTTAAATTATATATACACAGATAGAATTGATCCAACCAAGAAAAGTGAGTATGTGTAAATAACTTGTTGAATTGTTTTTAAATGAACAATAAAGATTGATCCATGAAAAATAAGAATACAAGCATTTGCAATACGTCATTATTTTAAAAACCTGTCTCACTAATTTTTGGTGTGGTGGTTATTCTATGCATATGAAGTATGTTATGGCTTATTAAATGTGATAAACATTTAGCAGTAAGAGGACTTTTCAATAAATTCCGGACCTTATCCACAATATTTTTCTGCACTTACCTGTTAATTATCGGGCATGGTCTCCATCAAAATGCCAAAGTGCCATCTGTGAATTTTCTTTTATCTCATCTATCATTGCAAATCTTTGTCCTTTCAAATGGTGGATTCTCAGAAAAAAGTGGAAAAAATCTGTAGGGTTAGGTCTGAAGAGTATGGAGGATGGGGGCAGCACAGTGATTACGTTTTTTGTGCAACAAACACCCACTGACAGATCAGTGTGCAGGTGTGTTCATGTGTTGTCGTGTTCAGCCTAAAGGCAGGTTCGATACAACTATCCTTAAAACCTATGCAAACTAAAAGCACTTCAAATGATTTACTAGATTAAATTAGTTGTACGTTCCATAGACCCATATTAAGGGGATCGTCATAGATGTGGAACATGTCAGTTTATAATTAATTTTTTTTACAAGCTGATATAATTTGAGCTACATGAAATTTGTTTATTCTATAAATTCCACATAAGTGATATAAATGCTAAATAAGTAAATTTGAATGTCATTTACTGAAATGACCTATATTCAGCAAAATTTATAGCTCTAGTGCTAATACTTCTTAATGTACAGACAGCAGACTATTGATGATTATAATATGCCCATAATTGTATGTGAAATCACCAGATGAAGGTACCAAAAGACTGAAAGTTAAGATTGGTAATTCTGTTTCATAACTACATATGTGCTATTGACAATGTTCTGCTAAACTTAGCAAGACACATTTATGCTCCACAAAGCTCCTACACAGTAGATAAGATACGTCTTTGCGATCTTTAACATCACTGAAAGACAAAGGATATTTCATTTATACATAGAGATATACAGAAACTTTACTAGAAGTCTTCGGACAGTATATTTTCTTGTTTTGTTGCTTGTGAATGAATAGTGCAAATTTTTTTAATTTTATGCTAATGACTTAAACAGCTCCTTTTTTCCCTGTTGTCAGTTTATAAAATTGCATGGCATTTCAACCACTGTTGCAGTAATTAGGTAATTGCAGGAATTAGGTA
Source organism: Locusta migratoria (assembly GCA_026315105.1). Lineage (NCBI taxonomy): Eukaryota > Metazoa > Arthropoda > Insecta > Orthoptera > Acrididae > Locusta > Locusta migratoria. Next base: position 122,482,899 of record CM048751.1, read on the forward strand.
ATTAAATCAGTAAGGCATAATAAGGTAATTGCAATAATATGGTAATTAAATCAGTAAGTAATAATTACATGGTAAAGAAATAAACTTCCCAAACAAAATGAATTAGTAAGGGAATTAAACTTTGAAGCCTCATCATATGAAAAAAATTCCAAATTAGAGTGCTGCAAATTCCTCACAAGGAACGACAGATATCTAACCATGCAAATCTTATTTACAGTGAGGCATGGGTCAGAATGCATGTGGGGTCAGTTATGTGTTCCCTGTTGCGTGTTCATCACGTAATAGCTGTGACCTTTGAAGAGTGATGTACAGCACTTGATCTTTATCCCACGGATAATAGAAAAATTATGCAACCCATCCCAGTGCTGCATATATAAAATGGGTTGGAAGCGTTGTCAGGATGGAAGGCGGAGTGGTGAAGGCTTGTGGGCGCCCTAGGAAAGGGTGGCTGAATGGCAAATAAAAGATAGGATGCAAGTTAATATTTGGTAAATTCTGAAATACGGGATACATATCTGGACTCGCCTTGCGAACGGATGCAATGACTAAATGCCAGTCTAAGTTAGCAGATTAGAAAATGGAAAAGATTACAGTAATGGTTCACACAGTTGGTGGCTGATGCCGAACAGCTGCTAGGCGGGAGCGGACGGCATGCGGCCGTTCGCCCCGCACCGAGGCTGGACCTCTCGAGTGCGTCTATTCTGTACGAGAACTCAAACTGAAGAGAGTGAAGGAAGGGATTCTCGCACCTCTGAGTCCTACTGCAGTAGCACACATGATCAAACGTGGGTGTCTGCTATTGGCTCCACGGTAGCATGGAAACGTCAGTAGTTTCAGCACAGATGCCAGAAGGGTGGCGTGATTTTAGAATTAGCATTCAATAATGGTTCTGGCCGGCTCTGTCCTGCAAGGTGGACAGGCTTGGTCACGTTGTCAAGGCATATGTCACAGTGGAAGAACACTTGTAAAACTTTGGCGAACTTTTGAAATAAATTTTTTTAATTATTTCCCTTACCTGATTTAGACTGGCTGGTCATCCTGTACAGTAAGCTTTAAAATCATTTGGAATAAGTTGCTTTCCATCATTAGACTGCCGTGAACCTCGAGGACACATGTACTCATTTTTCATTGTTAATCCGCCAATTAAAATAAGTTATATTAATGAATACAGTGGTCTTCCATTAGTATCTTTTAACTTCTACTGTACGTAGTAAGTAGCTTACCTTACCTTATTAACAATCCTGTCCCTGAGACTTCGGATATGAAAAACTACAATGTAAAGAAATAAAAACTCTAGTTTCCTTTAGATTTGATCCAGGTTTTTCGCTTGTAGCCAGTTGCCTTGGCCATTGCACTGTTGATACACTGGGCAAAAAGTGATTACCAAATGGGTACATAAGTGGAATTTCTTAAAGTTTCTGTCTCCAATGTCTGGAAAACTATGTGGTGGCAAACCCCATACATGATGATGTAGAATGCTCTATTTGTAATTATGTTTCGATCCCTTCAAGTTTGAGTCAGTTGCTCATCACAGCCTTTAGGAGTGATTTTTCTCAAAAATGGGAGGCACAGTTGTAAACTCAAAATATCTTGGAGACCTTCATTTTAGGTTTTAGTACATAAACAACCTGCCAAATTTGGGTCAAATCAGTTGGCCATGTCTGTAGCCTTTCTCTTGTTAGTGAACTGTAAGGTGTATGTATATTGGGGGGGGGGGGGGGATCGGTAATTATGCTAAATTTGAAATTATACACTTCCTTTACTATCCAGAGCATCTGTTGTGACTTCTCTTTTTTTGTAAAAATTACACCAGTGGTGTAGAATTAGTGCGGCTGTTTGCTGATGTTTGCTGATGATGCTTTGGTGTATGGGAGGGTGTCGTCTGTAACTGACTGTAATAGCATACAGGTTGACTTAGACAAAATTTCTAGTTGGTGCGAAGAATGGCAGCTAGCTCTCAATGTAGAAAAATGTAAGGTGATGCGCATGAGTAGAAAAACAATCCTATAATGTTCGAATACAGCATCAGTAGTGAGCTTCTTGATGCGGTCGCGTCGTTCAAATATCTAGGCGTAACATTGCAGAGCGATATGAAATGGAACGAGCATGTAAGGACAGTTGTGAGTAAGGCGGACAGCAGACTTCGGTTTATTGGGAGAATTTTGGGAAGATGTACTTCACCTGTAAAGGAGACAGCGTATAAAACGCTTGTACGACCACGTCTTGAGTATTGCTCAAGTATTTGGGACCCGCAGCTGATCGGTTTGAAGGAAGACATAGAGGCGGTTCAGAGGCGAGCAGCTAGATTTGTTACCGGTAGGTTCGACCAATGCGCGAGTGTCACGGAAATGCTCCGGCAACTCAATTGGGGATCGCTGGAAGAAAGACGACGTTCTTTTCGTGAATTTCTGTTAAGTAAATTTAGAGGGCCGGAATTTGAAGCTGAGTATAGTACGATCTTGCTGCCGCCTACTTACATTTCGCGTAAAGATCACAAAGACAAGATAAGAGAAATTAGGGCTCGTACGGAGGCATATAGGCAATCTTTTTTTTCCTCGTTCAATTTGGGAGTGGAATAGGAAAGGAAATGCCTAGTAGTGGTACAGTGTACCCTCCGCCACGCACCTTACGGTGAATTGCGGAGTATGTATGTAGATGTAGATGTAGTTATTGTAGACTGTGGTGTTTCTATCTAATTACAAGAAGATACTAAATTCAGAATGGTTATGGGGAGAAAAGAATTTCTGAAGAAGAAAAATTTCTGCAAATCCAATATTAATTTAAATATCAGGAAGTCCTTTCTGAAAGCATTTGTCCAGAGTGTTGCATTGTACAGGAGTGAAAGATAGACAATTTGGAGTTCAGACAAAAAATAGTTGAAGCTTTTGAAATTTGGAGCTATAGGACAATGCTGAACATTAGCTTGGGTAGATCGCATCATTAATGACATGGTACTGGACAGATTGGTGGAGAAAAGAAATTTCTGGCATATCTTGACTAAAAGAAGGGATCAATTCTGAGACATCTAGGGATTGTTAATGTAGCATTGGAGGGAAGTGTGTGGAGTAAAAATCAGAGGGTGACAGACAAATATTGTAAAGAGGTTAAAAAGGATGAAGAGGGTTGCACAGGTGGTGTGAAAAGCTGCATCAAACCGGTCTTTGGACTGAAGAAAATGACGACAACAATGCCATTTCAGGGTGGCTTTATAATGAGACCAGTGAACATAAAATGAAGGCTCTCACAGCAAGAGTTGTCATAACTTGAAACTTCCGGACTGAGGAGCTGTGGTCCATTTCTATAACTTTCCCCTGACATTTCAAAATCGAAAGTGAAATGTCGGGGGAAAGTTTCTCGCGTGGACCACGGCATCTCAGCTCAGAAGTTTCAAGTCAGACCAGTGGACATTTACTACCTTTCTTTCTTGTCATTTTTACAGCTTATAAGTTACAACATTCATAAGTAGGACTGTTAACCTGCATTAATTTGGGCTTTTTATTTTTTTCTACTTGCAGTTGAGGATCCAGTTTGCAACAGAGTTGTGTTGTTGATGATGGATGTTTACAGACTTGCAGTACAGGTAAAAAAGAAAACAATTTTGTTGTTGGCACTAATTTTAAGGTACTATGTTAGTGAATCTTATTTTATTACATTTTCCTTGCCATCAACATATTAAAATCTTCTGGGAGTACCAGAAAGATAAATAACATATAAGAGCTATGTACAAAAGATTCACAGTTCAGAAATGAAAATGGCTGTGTATCTGCATCTACATTCATACTCTGCAAGACATCTCATTGTGTGGTGGAGGAGACATTGCATAGCTTTGTCACTTCCTCCTATTCCAGTTGCATATGGTTCACGAGGAAAATGATTGCCATTCTGCCTTTGTACAGGCCTAATATCTCTGTGGTCACTTTGCAAGATAAATGTAGGAGGAAGCAATATGGGTTAACTCTTCATGAGACATTTGTTCTTGGAATTTTCAAAGAAGATATTCCGCAATACAGGTAGACTCTCTCGCTCCATCTGCCACTGGAGTTTCCTAATCTACTACATGACACTTTCGCACTTACTAAATGAGCCCATAAGAATGCATGTTCCTCTCCATTGGATCCTCTCTTATGTCTTCTATTAAGCCTGATCCCACACTGATGAACAACACTCAAGTGCAAGCTGAACGAGAGTTTTGTATCCTACTTCCTTTGTTGATGGTCTACACTTCACAAGGATTCTTCCAATGAATCTGTCAGGCATCTCCCTTATCTACGACTGCTTTTATATGAAGTATTTTATCCATTTCAGCAACTGTTCAGATTATAAATTAATAAACTGCAGCAACCAGTTGCTTGTTATTATTTATTTTTATTTTTAACGGCCGGTTTTGGGTGCTTGAGTGCCCTTCTTCTGGTCTATTTTAGTATTGTTGCTTAATGAAGGTACATGCTAGTAGGAGAATCAACACTAAGTGCAGAGATTATGCAATGAAATTATGCAAATGTCTGTCTAGGTGTGTTTGCGTTTCGATGTGTCTGAGTGTGTGTGTGTGTGTATTTGTTTACCTTCCTTTTTTTTCCCCTAAGGTAAGTCCTTCCACTCCTGGGATTGGAATGACTCCTTTTCCACTTCCTTAAAACCCATATCCTTCCCTTTTCCTCCCCTTTTTTCCTCTTTTTCCTGAAGAAGCTGCCAGTGGTGGCGAAAGCTTGTATGTGTGTTTGTGTGTGATTTTATTTGTTTCTATCAACGAGCCGGTCCTTTTGGTAAGTTATCTCTTTTCTATTTTTATATATATTATTATAATTATTATTATATTGTTTTAATTTCATTACTTGTCTGTTATTCAGCACACATTTATCGCTTTTCCATCCCATACATTATGTCACCCTACAATGACCTCATCAAGTTTTATCTACATTCCCTCTGCAAGCATGCTTTCTCCCTAGCCAGATTAAGGTCCCACATTTTATTTACTCAGCCTTGTCTAACATTTGGTATTACCCCCAAGGGCCACACACAAAGTTCCCATCTGTGGCTGTAACCAATTCTTTCATCACACCTAATACTGATTCCAAACAGAACAATACACAGCCCTCACCCGCATAATCCTTCACCTATACATCAACTCTGCCAATGAACACACCTGTCAACTCCTATCCTTAATCAAAATCCTCAACCTTTCCACTCCCACATCCACACCCACAGTTCAAAACATCCTCTTACAGGCCAACCGCAAATTGGAATAGCATGCCACCCCCCACCTCAAAAAATAATCCAAACTCCTGCTCACCCATATCCAGAAAGGCAATACACTCTCCCTCAACAACCTCTCCAATAAACCTCAAGCTCCTCTTATTGCACAGAAACCCAGTCTCTCCCATCTACTCAATCTCCCACTTCCAGCTCCACTCCTCCCAAAACCTCTAAATTCTAATCAACACAATCCTGAACCACAACATCTCAATTCAGTAGTCATCCTTCCTTCTAAACCTCTCTCCCAATCTGAAACCTCTGTCCTATCCAAAGGTCTCACCTTTAGCCCTACTCCCCCTTGTCAAAGATTTACTATCCTATACTTGTAGTCTTTGCTGGAGACATCACTTTGCCATGAAGAAAAATAATCCTACTCCAAATGATCCAGTTCCCCAAGACATCATTCAGATTGAACCCTACCTGGAACAGTACCATCTTACATCACAGTGAGACCCACCACTCTTCCTCAAAATCACCCTCTTCAAACCTTCCAGGAATTTCTCACTTCCAACCTTGACTCTGTCTTTCCTGAAAAACCTTAATCCAACTCCTAACAGTACCGCAGCTGAATCCCGAGCTATCCGTGATTTGAAGGCTGACCATCCCATCACGATTCTCCCGGCCGACAAGGGATCCAAGACCATGGTACTTGATTGGCGGGAGTATGTGGCTGAGGGCCTGCATCAGCTTTCAGACAACACTACCTACAAAGTTTGTCAAGATAATCCCATTCCTGATGTCCAGGCAGAGCTTCAAGGAATCCTCAGATCATTAGGCCCCCTACAAAACCTTTCACCTGAGACCATCAACCTCATGACCCCACTGACAACTCCCATCCCCTACCTTCTACCTACTTCCTAAGATTCACAAACCTAATATACAGGCAGCCCATTGTGGCCGGTTACCAAGCCACCACAGAACGAAGCTCTGACTACATAGACCAACACTATCAACCCATTATGTGCAGTCTCCCACCCTTCATCAAAGACACCAACCACTTTCTCAGTCACCTGAAATCCTTACCCAACCTGTTACCTCTGGAAACCATCCTCGTAACCACTGATGCTACTTCTTCATACATAAACATCCAGCATGCCCAGGGCCTCAGTGCGATGGAGTACATCCTTTCACGCCGACCACCTGCAACCTTACCTAAAACCTCTTTCCTTATTACCCTAGCCAGCTTCATCCTAACCCACAGCTTCTTCACCTTTGATGGACAGACATACCAACAACTAAAGGGAACAGCCACCGGAACCAGGATGGCCCCCCTCATACGCAAACTTATTTATGGGACGCTTAGAAGAAGCCTTCCTTGATACCCAAGCCTGACAATCGAAGTTTGCTTCCCTACAGCCTAGGTCTTCGTGGCAAACGAGTCTGCTCCAGTCCCAAATCCCTGAACCAGTACACCAATAACCTAATAACAGCTTTCACATCCCACAGCTATCCTCCTGATCTGGTACAGAATCAAATTGCCAGTGCCACTTCCTCATTCCCAAACTCAGAACCTTCCACAGAAGAACCCCAGAAGTGTCCCTCTTGCCACCGGATACTTTTCGGGACTGAATCGGACTCTGAATCTGGCTCTCCAGCAAAGATCCTGCCCCAAAATGAGATCCGTCCTTCATGACATCCTTCCCACTCCACATAGAGTGTCTTTCCGCTGCCCACCTGACCTCCGTAACCTCCTAGTCCTTCCCTATGAAATCCCCAAACCACTTTCCCTTGTAACTGCCCCCCGTTGTAAAACCTGCCCTATGCACCCTTTCACCACCACTTACTCCATTCCCATTACCCGGAAGGTGTACATGATCAAGGGCAGAGCCACTTGTGACGGCACCAACGTGATTTACCAACTGACATGCCTGCACTGTGAGGCCTTCTATGTAGTAATGACCAGCAACAAACTGTCCATTCACATGAACAGTCACAGGCAGACAGTGTTTGTTGGTAATCAGGATCATCCTGTGGCTAAGCATGCCTTGGTGCATGGCCAGCACATCTTGGTACAGTGTTGCATCGTCTGGGTCTTATGGATACTTCCCACTGACACCAACCTTTCAGAACTCTGGAGATGGGAACTTGCCCTTCAACATATTCTCTCTTCCCATTGCCCAATAACCTTCGTTAGTTTTAAATTCCTGCCCACCATTCTACAACATCTTTGCCTCCAATCTGTGGACAGAGCCCTCTGCCTCGACTGGCTTCTCTGTCGAATTTCTTTGCATTTTGCATATGTCTGCCTTGTGTGTATGCGCGTGTAGCTGTGTGTGGGTGTGTATGTTTGTTTACCTATCCTTTTTCCCCAAAGGTAAGTCTTTCCTCTCCCGGAAATGGAATGACTCCTCACCTGTTCCTTTAAACCACCATCCTTTCCTTTTCCCTCTCCTTCCCTGCTCTTTGCCGAAGAAGCAACAAATGGTTGCGAAAACTTGCATTTGTGTGTGTGTGTTTTATTTATGTTACTGTCACATACATGTGCTCCTTCGCCTGATTAGTAAACCTCGTCTACTTTTATACATATTTTTCCTGCTAGGAATTTTTTCCTCTGTAACTTTCATATTATATATAAGCTTTGCTCATTTTTGAGACATACTGCAAGTAGTGTCCTGTATCTTTTGTAAGGATAATATTTGCGTTAACAGTGAACAAAATATGCTTACATCTAACAAATCAAATTTATTCAATACTTTATATGAAACAGTCACAATCACATAGATACTTACTCATAGTTGACTGGTTTCTATCCTGAATGGCTACAAATCACCACCACCACCACCACCACCACCACCACCACCACCAGACCTTGGGTCTGTGCTCAAATGAAAACCATTCACTTTTTAATAAGTATCTATGCGATCTAGACTGTTTCCTGATTAAATTATTATTATTATTTGTAAATGTAGCTGTGTCCCAAAATGTTGTCAAAACACACTTGAATTACTATAGTTAAAGGCAATGTAATGTCAGGACGCCACCTTTGCATTAAAACACAAATATTTTACTTCATATTATTTGAAATAAGAATTAAGCAGAAATAGGATAAGTTACTGATTTGGGAGTTGTAAGGAAATGAGTCACTGTACCTAGTGTGTAATTCAAGCTGAAAATGATTTTTTCAGTATTTTCTCGTTGCTTCCAGGCACTTCACAGTTTCTAACTTGTCTTGGTTAAATTATAATCTGCATGTAGTACTTCTAATTTACCGATTATTTGGGCATGTGAAATACACTGTAGGAAATATATACATACACTAGCTTATATGCCTGTGCTTCACAACGGTTGTTAAAGAAGTTCCTGCAGGTATCATGGCTTGTTATAACTGGTGTCATATAAGAAGACACTTCAGTGCATGCCCAGAATGGCTGAAAACTGGACCACCTTCATAGCTGATGCCGATTATAGGGTTCCAGACCTCAGTCAGTCTTAAACATAAATTATAAATGTCAAAAGAAGCTAAGAAATGTCGTCAAGTATGTAATACACAAAGCGAAATCAGTAACACTGTGTTCAATGTCTGTTGTATTCTTAGAGAGAAGATTGCGTCATGTAATTCTCTCAGACGTACACTTCCTTGCTGCACTACACCATACTTATTACGGAGCAGTGGTGTCTCTTAGTTCTTTGGTGCACTGCAGCACCTGTATTGCTTGTTTGCTGCACTACGCCATCCATACTTTAAGCATAGCCTACATCTAAAACTTTTTCTGTTATCCCACTTTTATTAAACAAAGTTGCTCTTTGCTAATCCATGAACTAGTTTAGGAGATCAGGGATTTGTAATAGACGAACAGACACAGTTACTGAAAATACACAAGATTATGATGTATCTTTTTTTCATGATCTGATTTTGATGAAATCATGCCTATATGTTGCCCCAATCTTAGCCCAACTTACCTGTGAAATTATGTTTGAGAAACATGTTAGAAATAGCCATATCTTCATGAATATTATGTAGCTTACATCACATGTCAGTGGTTTTGGCATTTTAAACATTCGGAATAGATCATTCATATCTCAATGTACTGAGGCATAGAAAGCTGAAATATAATAAGTAATTCCTTAATGTTTCCTGCTCGGAATTTTTTGTCTTAATATTCGTATAATATATTTTAATTCCTTAATGAAGTAGAAATATCACTGAAAACAATCATTACTCTTACTGTTGGCTCTCTTCTCGCTAGAGGCACTATTGTCGCTCCAAGCGTGAGACTTCAACTTCCATAGCAGTTGCACGTATACATTAGACTGTGATATCAGTAAGTAAGTATGGATTAAACACTATGAGGATTGTATTAGTTTTGTATTCATTGCGTTGTATCGTATGTCATAGACAGAAAACGATTTTAAGAAATATTGTTAATTTGAAAGTAAAAAAGTAAATAGCATTTTCAAAGGGTAATAATCCCATCACCACCAAACTTCACACCAACACTCGGAGCACTACCTATTAGTTTTCTGGTGCACTACGAAACTAACAGTACCTCTATTGGTTCTTTCCTGCATTACGCCATTCTTTCCAAGCATGAAATACCCCTAAAACTTCAAATTACAATATCTTTTATTTTCATGATCTGATTCTGATGAAATGGAGCCTTTGTTGCCCCGGGCTATTCTCAATTTATTTGTGATACCTATGAATGTTCGTTTAGTACTTGTAGGTATTTGCTGTACTACACTGTGCTTATAAGCATAGTGTACACTTGAAACTTAAAAGTACGATATCTTTTCTTCCCCTGATGCATTTTTGATTAAAAGAATCTTACGCTATACTTCTAGCTATTCTAGAATTACGTGTGAAGCCCCATGAATGTTCATGTAGTACTTTTGGAGATTACCCTCTATAAATAGACTCATGTGATTACTTTCAGAGAAATGTTTAAATTGTGATATTGTTACTTTCTCTGATCCAATTATGTGAAAAATCCCTGGAAAATCCGTCTATTAGTTTTGGATCTTAACACAATGACAGACAGACATGACAGTTGTGGATAGAAAATGTTAAAGTTATGATATTCTATTTTTCTGTGATCCGATTATTATGAAACAAATTCTGTATGTTGCCCCAAGGTAAGCTGAAGTTACCTGTGAAAACCCCATGCAAATTCATGAAGTAGTTTTGGAGATAAGTGGTTTCTAATAGATGAACAGACAGACTTGACAGTAACTGAAAACACTTAAAATTACGATCTCTCTCTTTATTTTATTTATTTATTTATTTCATGATTCTATTTCAATGAAATCATGTGTAGATCCTGAAATAATCTTCACTCAGTTTTCCTGTGAAAACCACGCGAAAATTTGTCCTGTAGTTTTGAAGATTAAAGCAGACAGTGATAGGGCCTACATTTACAGACTTCTTATTAGTATAGATTATCTTTCAAAAGAGATAGATTGGCTGGCCAGTACTTACGGTTACTGAAAACAAAATTATGATATCTTTTTTTTCTGTGATCCGATTTTGATCAAATCATGCCTGTATGTTGACCCAAACTTTTCTCATGTTTCCTGTGAAAACCGGATGAAGATTCGCCCAGTACTTTTGAAGATTGAAGTGAACAGCGACAGGCCTACATTTACAGATTTATTATTAGTATAGATGTATATGTATTACTCCTGGAAAGATGATGTCGATTTTGATCCAATGCCAGCCGGGGTATGTTAGATAAACTGATAATGGTTTAAATGTTGTCTGCCAACAGATAACGATGTGATATAGCTGTCAAAGTATCGTTTATACCCGTTAATAGGGAATGTTTACAAGCATAATGCTCAGTGTTATCTCAACATGTGAAACAAACAGGTTTTTACAGCCATCTAAACAAATTTGAAAGTAGTCAAATTGGGGCCTTCCAAGTAGTGGAATGTTCTTTTTTGAGAAGTGCCACACAAGTTGAACGTACTGCATCAGTTGTGCAATGATGCTGGTTCCAGTTGTAAGGACAGCAGTGGCAGATCCTACAGCTGCCACAGTACAGATAAGAGTTTGTGACACTATAAGTGGCAACATGAAATTGTTACCAGCAGTGGTACTAAGGAATAGCGCATCTCTACCCCGTCTTCCATTCTTGCCACAGCATTGACATGCATGTCTCCACTGGTATAGTCATAAGATCACTTATACAATGGACTGTTATGCCATAAGCTTCAACTGTGAAAACAGATTTTGCCTGCACGCAAGTGATCATTTGCATGTATGACATGGACCTGGTGAGTGTGGCTTCCTAAAGTGCATTCGTCCAAGACGCACTGGCAGTGCTTGAGGTCTTCAGTTCTGGGGTGTAATAAGCACAGCTGTCTTTTACCTTTGGTGCTTATAGAGGGAAAACTTACTAGTGCTAGATACATGCAGAGTGTTGTAAGAACATTCTTTGGCCATTCTTGCAACAGGATGGTGAAGTGCTGTTCCAGCAGGATAATGCTCTCCCACACACTGCATGTGAATCTAAATGTGCTCTGCCAGACATTCAGCAACTTCCTCAGTCAACAAGACCTCTGAACTTTCCTTCAATCAACCACGTGTGGGATGTAATGGAATGATGACTGACATATGCAGTGCATCAATTCTTGACTCTTGCAGAACCATGTAAGCAGGTTAACCAAGTGTGGAATAATGCATCTCAGGACAGTATTTGCTACCTGTATGAACAGATGGCAGAATCAGTTTCTGTATTGCCACCCGTGGAAGCTACACCGCATACTTATATTGGTGTTTTAGCATGAATTAACACCTGATACCTCAGTACAACTTGAGCTATTGATCTGCAAATGTAATCATTTTCATGTACTCCATATTAACTTTTTAACAATAAATCTGGAGTGAAATAGAAAACTCTAAGGTGGTGTACTAATTTTTATTTCTAGCACTGTAGCTAGGGTTTCCATACACCTACACCTACACTTACGTAGACTTGTCCACATTTTCTGTGTTTAATGTAGTGTCGTAATATGTTCTTTGTATTCTGCAAATGTCCACTTTCTTTTTTTTCTAATTAAGTGCTTTTTGTTGTCATCCTTATTGATAACAATTTACATAATTCTTACTTCATTGCTGAATTCTGTCATTTTCTTGCAATTGATCTTGCACTTGTAAAATCACATAAAAGATGTTCCATTTTTTCCAGCTTAGAAAGCTGTTATGTCCCATGTCTGTGAAAAGTTTCATTTAACTGCTTCTTTTTCTGCAAATTTGTACATCTCTAACAAATCAAATTCACTAAAGTACTTTGTATAAATTAAAATCCTTTGTGGAACACTCTAACTATATAGATTTTTATTAATAGGTGCAATGTTGGAATATCCTGCTGTTTAAATTATCTGAATATGTAGATATAACCATTTAATGATGTTCCGATCAATTTTCAATTATTTTTACCAGTGTCAGCTCATAACGCGTGCTTTGACAGGTTGTCCTTAATATACACACAGTGGATAAATGGCAGAAATAGACCAATAATTGAATATGTACGAGGTTTGTCCACAAAGTAAGTTCCATTTGGTTATATAACACAAACGTGTACAGATACAGAAAAAATATTTATTGTACAAAAATATACAATTATTAAACTACTTTTCTTCATAGCTTCCTAAATTTTGTAGGCATTTGTCATAGCGTGGCAGAAGTCTTTGTATGCCTTCTTCGTAGAAGGTTGCCGCCTGTGTATTCAACCATGTGGTAACATGTTCTTTCAGCTCGTCATCATCGCTGAAGTGTTGACCACCATCGACAGGTTTTAGGTGTAAGAAGAAAGTCGCTAGGAGCAAGACTGTATGAAGGATAATCAAACACGTCCCAGTGAAATTCCCGTAAGAGTTGTATGGTCACATTCGCCTTGTGAGGTTGGGCGACAATGTGAGGGAAGAAGGAGAGTCCTTTCATCTCTTCTTACACCTAAAATCTGTCCTTGGTAGTCAACACTTCAATGATGATGAGCTGAAAGAATATGTTACCACATGGTTGAATACACAGGCAGCAACCTTCTATGAAGTAGGCACACAAAAACTTGTGCCACGCTATGACAAGTGCCTACAAAATTTCGGAAAGTAGAAAAGTAGTTGAACAGTTGCAGAATTTTATACAATAAATATTTTTTCTGTATCTTTACACGTTTGGTTCATATAACCAAACGGAACTTACTTTGTGGACATACCTCGTAAAAGGGCGTGCAATAGTTAAATTTTATTTTAGACATTTCCTATTGTAAATTAAAAATAATGTCAATGTAAAGATCTCCTTAAAAATATTTTTCCAATTTGTTATGCCATTCTTTGTTTTGCTTCCTATTTAGTGCATTTGAAACTTGGGATGTATCCTACAATATCCACCAGTACCTACATCTTAATAGTTCCCATCATGTCCACATCAAAGAATCCTTCCCTTACAGCCTGGCCACCTGTGGACAGTGTATTTGCAGTAATGAGAACTCCATTGCTCAATATACTGAAAGCCTTCACTGACAGATACTACCCCCCCTCCCCCGCACACACATCTAATCCTCAAACAGATTTCCTGTGTCATACCCCCCACACATCCCAGTCCTTCTTCCACTCTCCAATAACTAGCTACAGCAGAGAATCCTCCCTTGTCACCCAACTTCTACTCTGGACTGGAACAACTAAAGTTTTTATTGTCAATGATTTTATTTTCTCTCATCATACACTGGAATGAGATATCCTGCTTTAGATCCATCCCACTCCCAACTAAAGCAGTTTTCCATTGCCCACCCAATGTCCGCAACATCCTAGTTGATCCCTATGCCACACCACCACTAGCCCACCTACCACAGGGATCATATCCCTGTGTAACACCTCAGTGTGGTGTAAGAACACACACATTAAGGTCTGTGCCTGTTTGTTGATGATACTATGATATGTAGGAAAGGGTCAAGCTTGAGTGACTGCAGGAGGGTTCAAGACAACTTACACAAAATTTTTAGTTGGTGTGATGAATGACAGTTTACTCTAAATGTGCAGATAATGTAAGTTAATGCAGATTATTAGAAAAAAAAACCTCTGACATTATTTAAATGTAGCTTTACTGTTTTGCTGCTTGACATAACATCATCACTTTAATATGTAGGTGGTGTGTTGCAAAGTGATATAAAGTAGATGTGCATATTATGATCATTGTAGGTAAAGTGAATTGTTTACTTTCGTTAGTTGGGTCAGTTTTAGGGAAGTGTAGTTAATCTGTAAAGCCCATTGCACGTAGAGCACAAATCAAAACCATTCTTGATTACTGCTAGAGTGATACATTGAAATAATTGCAATCACAATGTTAGTATTGTGGAGATGCACAAGGAGCTGAAATCAATGGATGGTAGGTGACATTCATATTGTGAAACATAGTTGAGAAAGATTAGAGATTTGGCATAGGGCTGCAGGGCGAGTCTCACCAGTGGACATTACTGGTAAAGATCCTGAAGGAGACAAATTAGAACTTGTATGGAGTCTTATAGATATGGTCTCCTGTACAAAATTATAAGGACTGATACTTTACTGATGTTGATGATTGTGGAAATGATTGCTAATTATTTTTGTACGCTTGTTACTCAAATGAGCCAAATCATTTTAAGCCACAGCCAATAACAAGATTAAATGCCACCAAGTGGCATTATGGGCACAGGTGCAGTATGGAAAATATAAGTAAGCATAGCAAAGACAAATGGAAAATATAGCAAAAGCAGGCATTTTTGCAGGGAAAAGGAAATGTTAAAGTATTTAGAAATTGCTGCGAGTCACAAATATATTTTTGTTGCTTCATTGTGCTCTTCAAAAATTGAAGATTTACAGTTTATGTAGTGTAGTTGGCCATCAGCTGTACAACAGTATATTTTAGTATCACCTACATTAAATAAAGGACAATGGCTACAGGATTTTAGGTGGTTACACTACATAAACTATAAATTTGGATAGTGCTTTTGTCATTTTAAAGAATGAAACTAGCCAATAAATAATACTTGTGTCTGGCAACAGTTGTCAGATACTTAAATAGAAAATAATTTTTGTGACAATACAGAATGCAAATGAATAATTTTGCCATCTTTGACATAGAGCAGATTTTTCATGATCCTGTCCCTAGAAATACCATTTTAGAGAAAGCAAAAAAAGCTGGTTGACATTTCACTTGTTAAAAATATTTTATGGAAAGTCATTGGGCAATGAAACAACCTGTAAGCAGCAATGTTGGATGTCCACTCCTCAGTAAAGATCAGTGAGGCTTGAGGTGGACGTTCTCTGTAAAGCAGCAGAGCCAGTGACATACAGTAGATGTGATAAGAGTATAAAGATGGTGCAGGAACAAGTGTTACTCGCACATTGTTGAACACAGTTATGGCGAAACACAACAGAGGAATGTTGTGTGTTACGTTTTTGATTAACAACGTAATAAAGACTGGTGTGGGTATTAACACCTGAGATTCCATGGGGTCTTTGGTATCAAAGGCACTATGACTGCTACAGGGTACATGGTCATCCAATGGTATTCCTTTCATGTTTCAGGTCTTCCCTGACAGTGACAGTATCTTCCAGTATAATAACTCTTATATCATAAGCCCAGGAGAGTGCTGTATTTATAAGAAGTGCATAATAGTGAATCTGTGGCCATTAAATTTGGCAAATTAGAACCTGGCAAAACACACCTGGTCACTATTGAGTGCCAGGTCTGTGCATACGTCCCACCAGTGCATAATTTACAGGAATAAATTGTGTGATACCTGCATAGACATTTGGTGGTAGGTACCGTTGGAGATGTACATATAAAAAAACTTTTGTACCCATTCCACTCTGTCACTTCTGTATTGGGTCTTATCACTGTATAAATAAAACTGTAGCTACAGACAAACAGTGACAGTGGACACTAAAAGTACTGCTGTTCCCCTTCACTACTCCACCAATGATGACACCTAGAAATACGATAAACTGTTAACAAAGACCTACACAGATGATGTAGAAAATCTGTTAACTAGTCCAACATGTAAAATGGGAAATAAAAAGACCCACTGATGATGCTACAACTGTAGCAAAACATTTATGGGTACCTAAAAATAAAACCCAGAATTTTGCTCAAGGTAGATCCGTATATAGAACCAACAAAATGTTTATAAAGCAAACACAGATTGAAAAAAGGGCTTCAAAATCAAGATGATCAAAATCTCAGTTGGTACGGTAACTATTTACTAGCTGGAAAAGTCACCTTTTGTAGCACAAGAAAAGTTAAATATGTTCCCATTTAAAAGACTTGGACAGAAAAGTGGGGAATCAGCTGCATAAGTCATCATCCTGCAAATCTTTTCAAAAATTTTGACATAAAAACATATTTGCATTATTTTAACACAGGGTGCTAAATCATTTTTTCCAGTCCCTTTTTGTAGTAATGTTATCATACATCGTATCTCCTTTAGACTGTCTCTGTCTACCTCATACCCTCCCTTCCACTCTCTCCCATTGGCACTTTGTACAGTCCACTTGTCTCTATGCTTTGTAGTAACTCTAATAACAAAAAAAATCAAGAGATGATATCAAACTGTAAGATATGCAAAATTCATTTTTTCACTGAGCAGATTTCTTCAAAGCAGTTGTTAAGTTTCATATCTGCCATAACACCAACATGCAGCACAATGGCATGTTTGTTACACAAATATCATGGTTTCTCTGGTTTATCCTTATAACAAATACAGATTTTCGAAAATTATGTAATGCCATTTGTAGATAAATGTCTACAGAATATATTGTTAAAATTTGACTCATTTGCTTGTTAGTTAGTATTTGCAACTCATGTGAAAACATGGCTTGAAACAGATTTTAAGAATTTTGTGTGCAAGTACAGAAAGTTTGAACCTCTGGAACTTCGTGACAGATAAAGACACAACAAAAAATTTAAAACATAGTTTTAGAATATCATGTTAATAGCATATGGTAAAAAAAATTATGGTTTGCAATGAATGGAAACTATAGAAATGGCCTTTGCCAAAATTCATAGTTTTGGTATTTAAAAAAAAAAAAAAAAAAAAAATCATTGTTTTTCACAGTTGTCTCAGTAATTGCTAATAAATAATGTTACTTTTACAAGCCATATAAAGTCCAACATTGACACTATAAGACAAAAATCAACTGATTTGATCAATAAGGATGGGCTTCAGGCAGTATGTCATATTTAAATTTTGACCCTGTATAGCTAAAGATGACCTTTGTTATGATAGATATAGAAATGTTCTCTGGGCCAAGGGCTATCCAAAACACTTCATCTCTTGTCTGTGATTATTGGAACAGAGTATGGCAACACCATCTAGAGATAAGGCCTAAGTGCAGTCATGCCACACAGAGTAGGCAAAATCGCATAGGTGATTGACTGGTTGCTATGAGACAGTGGACTGTGTCTCGGCAGCCAGCCAATTGACCACTCAATTGTGGCCTACTATGTGTGATGTGGCATGACTGCGCACAATCTTGTTTCTAGATGGTGTTGGCTATGGACCCTGAAGAATCACATTTGGGCAAGCAACATTTTAAACCTATTACTACCATGCTCTGTATGATAAAGCTACGAACTTAGGCAGCCGCCAAGCAGAATAAAATTAAACCAAATCTAATAAGATAAAATATTGTTTTCACTTCAAGCAAATGCTCTCTACACTAAATCAAGACTTTTATTTCTTGCATTATATGACTAATATAGGCCTAATTTAAAGCAAAGATGGTTTATTCACAGTTGATTGAAGCATGGTAAGGAAATTTGTTCCAGGCTGAGATTTGTGAGTAGAATACCTGGCTTCAAATTATTTACAAATAGAACAATCATGCAGAAAGCTGTTGAAATGATCAGCCTCACAAAAAGCTACAACTAACAAAAGCTTACCTACACTGTATATAATTACCAATTTCTTACATATTCATTATTTGATTTTTGCATCTATGTGTATATTACACAAAAATATCTTACTATTGACATAATATAGAATTTAAAATACAGCAGAGATGATCAAACTTGTTGCTTATTTTCCTTTTTGCTTGTCAAAGGAGTAACTGTATAATATTACAGTTTCCTTGGTTCTTTTTTAAATCATGAATTATTTGTTCATTACAATGGAATATATTTTAGATGATGAAATGAAAAGGACATTAGTATTCTTGTTACAGCATTTGCTATTTGCACCTTTCCTTGAAGCCCTTGTCACAAATAAGGAATCGGTCACAATTATAAAATAGGAGACACTTCCTTGTAAAATATGAGTGGTTCTTTTAAGAATGATCTTCATGATATTTTCAAGTTACATATTGTTCAATTATACTAGCAGATATTTTCCTGCATGAAAGAGTGTAAAATTATGATAAGGTAAGGAGGCCAGTCGTTAAAACAGGCTTCTAATTACAGGTGGTCTGTATACTGGTACCTGAACAGGTAGGTTCACTCTTACTATTGAACATTAAAAAATATATATTATATATACAACCCTGTAATCAGTCCTTCAAATCACATGTTTATTCCTGAAAGTTTGCTTTTCATTTTTACTTTAGGATGCAGTAATTTTCAATCCAAATATTAGTTAAATGATGCTCTCACTATATACATTAGTGATCCAAATCAAATAGTAAAGGAAATTATCAATTAGGAGAAATGCTTTCAGTAAAGCAAACCATGATGCTATCAAGAAAAAAAGTATTGGAAAAATGAATGTATTAAAATGTATTTTTATAGAGGTTAATTTGATTGAGAACTATTAAGGAACTAGCTGAAAACCAGGAATTACCTGGATATTTATTTATTCTATACTATTGTAGTCTGTCTTCCATCCTCTCCTCTCCTTTCTCTTCCATCTCTCTTCATCTTTCCCTCTCTTGGCCTTGGCCTATTTCCTCCACTACTGCCTCCTCCTTCCAGCCTCTTTGGTCCACGTTCACCCCACCCTATCTAGGAAAACTCGTATATGCCTGCTTTCGTGGTGATCAGTGAAACACGATCAAAGTCCTTTGCAAGGCCTACAGGCTTGTTTCGTTAACATCAATTTGCAGCAGGGTTTGGGAACACATCCTGCATTCAAATATTACGAATTATCTCGAACAGAATGATCTGTTGACCCAAGGTTAACACGTATTTATAAAATATTGTTCATGCGAAACACAACTAGCTCTTTACTCACACGAAGTGATGAGTGCTATTGTCAAGGGATCTCAAATTGATTCCATATTTCTTGTTTTTCAGAAGGCTTTTGGCACTGTACCTTGGAAACAGCTTTTAATCAAATTGCATGGTTATGGTATATCGCCACAAATTTGCGACTGGATAGAGGATTTCCTGCCGGAGAGGACACAGTGTGTAGTAATCGATGGTAAGGCATCAACTAAAACAGAGGTGATACTGGGCATTCCACTGGGTAGTGTTATTGGTCCTCTGCTGTTCCTTATTTACTTTTCCACTTTTTTGGAGTATTACTGCCCACAGTGGGATGCCTATCATGTGGGTTTGATGGAGGACATTGAAAGAGTCCAAAGAAGGGCAGCTCGTTTTGTATTGTCATGATACAGGGGAGACAGCATTATGGAAATGATACAGGATCTGGGATGGGAATTATTACAAGAATGTCACTGCGGCGTTGGCTACTTACGAAACTCCAAATCGCCAACATTCTCCTCCAAATGCAAAAATATATTGTTGACTCCCACTTACATAGGTAGAAAAGATCATCAGAATAAAATACGAAAAATCAGATTCAGGTGTTCCTTTTTCCTGTGCACTATTCGAGAATGGAATGAGAGATAAATAGCATAAAGGGGATTTGATGAACCCTCTGCCAGGCACTTAAATGTGATTTGCAGAGTATCCCATGTAGATCTAGATTTACCCTTTGTCTCACATGTTACAATTCTTTTTTAGATGGTGAGCATTGTCTTATTTTGAATGTTAAGTGTGAAAAAGTTCATCAAAATCTGAACAAAACCTTAGATCTCTATACAATAGAAACCCATAACACATTGAAAAACACACTTTCAATTTTTCTCAAATTTTCTAATTTTGCAGTGGATTTTCCAGAAATTTTAATTCATACAAACCTTGTCTTATGAAAACAACAAAAATGGGCCAAATTGGTCACTCCATCATCACATTTCGGAGTAACCAAGGGGAATGGAAGTTAATTTTATATATAAAGATTCAAGTCTTGATCTAGTACTTCTCCTGTCCCTTTTCTCTTAGTCCATCTCCTTTTTCTAAAAACATATCATATTTATGGTAGGACATATAAGAAATAGCCATCTTTCATAATGTACAAAATTATAAGTGCAGTATGCAAACAAAGAAAGATAGTAATACAAATTATATGTAACATTTACATACTCATTTAAGTCAAAACTTGACTATAAAGAATATTTCTTGTTACTGGTCCAAACCAGTCTCTGGACTGAAGACAATAACAACAACAACAACTGGTCCAGGAGCTAGTATGACTAAATTCTTCGGTGAGTCCACCCCTGAGCAAGCAACATGAAGTTGTCTATGTGGGAAACGTGGAGATGTCAAATCCAGTTTGCAGTATTTTATATATTGTCCTGTGATATATTAATTGTAAGAGAAAATGCAAGTATCACTGGAAAATGCAGTCTCTTGAAAATAAAAGGTGGATCTGTCAGAAATAATGGGTATTAATTGGATGTACACTGTTTCATTCTCTTCCTTTCCTTGGGGTTCTATAGAAGTATATTGCTTTTGCCTGCAGCGTGTGTGCTTCACAGGTCAATGTTGTCAACTGTAATGTCACCTTTCAGGAATTTCCTTAAGCTGACTGGAACACAAGAATGTCCTAGTAACAAAAAATGTATTATAAGTGGTGAATGATGTGACACGTTTTTTTACCCATCACAGTACATATGATCTCATATTTATAAAATTACTAGCTGTAAACCCAGCATTGCCAGGGTGTTTATTTATTCTACTCTCTCGTAGTCCCTCCTCTATCCGCATTCATCTTTCTTTCCCATGTCTCTGTTCATTTCCACCTTTCCCTTTCTTGGCAATGTTTTTTGCAAGGCACCCTCTGTCATGTACCATACAAGCATATATGTATCTTGTGACCTCCCTCGTGGTATAAGTGTTTTGTGTGCAAAAATTATTCAAGATCTGAGGAAACCGATTCATTTTGTCAAAGTTCGTACGTTAAGTACCCTCAAAGTGCACCGAACAAAATTTTATACAGACAGTGACATTCCTCTTGTTTTTATGGTGAATTGTGCAAAATTTCATAAATATTGGAACAAAACTATAGATTTGTATGCAATAGAAACACAGTCACATTGAAATTTGCACTTTGTTGTTCTCAAATTTTCCAATTTTATTTCATACAACCTGTGTTCTGAGAATAACGAAAACAACAAAAAAAGGATCTGTGAAATTAGTAGAGCCGTTCTCAAGTTATGGCGCAACCAACATACTTAGGGATCGATTTTCATCTTGCAAGGTACCCTCTGCCATGCACCTTATGAAACATTAGATAGACAGTGACCTTCCTTTTGAAAGTCAAGCGTGCAAAGTTTCGTGATGGTCGGAATGGAACTGTACATTTCGTCAGTCTGTAGGAAAAGTATCCTCCCATGCACCTTCATTCCATCCTATCGTAAATACTTTCTTAGCTAACATCTTCTACCTTTAAACTACATACCAGCAAAATTTCAGCTCCATAGGTGCAGTAGGTTTAGAGATGTTGTGTTTCGTCAGTGAGTGAGTGACCTTTAGCTTATATATATGTGTGAGAGAGAGAGAGAGAGAGAGAGAGAGAGAGAGAGAGAGAGAGAGAGAGAGAGAGAGAGATCTCCTGAATTATGGGTCCTACAAAGACATAATTTACCAGGTTCGTAGAGAGGAATATTAGGAAACTGCCTGCGAAATGTGTTGTAAATTGATTTGGTAGTAAAGATGTAGTAAATTACATCATGATGCTTTTTAGGGCTAAGTTTCATGTATTTGACGTCATAACACCTGAACTATATGTTATAATACAATATTATTTCGGAGGTACATCCAGTGGTGCATATGTAAAACATTTGCAAAATATGTCACGAATAGAGTTAGTAGGAAAGAAGTAACAAATCAAAACGTCATGTGTGATGTGGTGGCTTTTCATTAACGTAATTGTTTATTACTCCATATTTCATGAACTGTGTGGCGTACTATGACACAATTTCAAATGTACTTTCAGTGGTATGCGTCTATACTGTCTGTAACATTTCTCGTGAATACAATTAATAATTTATGAGTAATAAATTCTAATGTCATGCCAAATGCCATAATTTTACTTCATGAATGCCGAAAAAGTAGTAACTGACAAACTTTTTTTCCTATCATCATTTTGCTGGGGTTGTCAGCGAGAAAAAGTTCCCTAAAGGTTTGAAATTATGTTTGAAGTTTGTTGCAAGTCGCAACTATCACGTGCCGCAATACGGGGAAGTTTTTATTGTTTATGATGTCATATCTCCTGACCTATCAGCCCTGTCACAAAATCCTTTCTTAGCTGACGTCTTCTACATTCCTGCCAAATTTCAACTTTGTAGGTGAAGCAGTTTTTGAGATTTCGCGTTTAGTCAGTGAGTGAGTGAGTGAGTGTCTGAATGAGTGTCCTGCTTTTATATAGATACAGATGTATTGTACAACTATATAATTTTGCATGTATATATTCTCTTTTATAAGTGATGTATGTATGTAAAATGTTACAAATACAGCTAGTAGTAAAGAAGTAATTAATTAAAACCTTTGTCCACATATCTCATGAAATTAAGTGCTGTACTGCGATACAATTTCAAAGGTACATTCAGCTGTATGTGCGTATATTGTCTGTAAAATTTCCAGCATCTAAAATTTGTAGTATGGAAATTACATGTTGTGATGTCCTACCAAATGCCATAGTTTTACTCCATGAACAGGGTAAAATTAGTTAGTGTGAAATTTTTTACTTTAGTCATTTTACTGTGGTTGTCAGTGAGAAAATAGTTTGTTGCAAGTCGCTAAGTGCTTTCTCTCATACAGTGCTCAAATCAATACTCGTCACATGATGTGCCAGTGTCATGCAGGAGTGGCCATGAGCTTTAAAGTGTTTTTCTGAGGAGTGTGCATCTGCTCAGTCACGCGCGCATGTGTGTGTGTGTGTGTGTGTGTGTGTGTGTGTGTGTGTGTGTGTGTGTGTGTTGTCCTTAGCATAAGTTAAAGTAGATTATCATTGCAGTTTGTTCACATAGCTCTACAAATATTTGAACATTTGATGTGTCAGTTTTTTATGACTCCTGTTACTTATTATATAATAATGGAAAGGCCAGGTTGGAATTAATAATGTAGTAATAACGAAAGTTGAAACTCATCGCGAAGACATGGCGACGAGCAGTGACAGGCACATACAAAAGACACACACATACAACACTTTCAGCTATCGGCCATGGCCTTCTTCAGAAAATAGAATATTCATGTAATCACACAGGCACATAACACAGTCATAAAACCATCACCTCCGGCTGCCGCACTTTGAAATTGTGTTGTATGTATGTGTGTGTCTTTTGTATGTGTCTGTCACAGCTCGTCGCCATGTCTTTGCAGTGAATTGTAAACTGTCCTTATTACTGTACTATTGTTTATTATGTTATCTCCTGAAGCTTGTGTCATGTGGTACTCATCCCTACATAAATTGTTACCTCATGGTAAGGAATATATGCACTAAGTTTGGTTGAAATTCATCCAGTGGTTTAGGAGGAAATAGACAACATTGTCATGTGATGCAGCAGTTTTTTATGCATTTCACTGTTTATGTTGTCATATTTTTTGAACTATGTGCTTTATGTGACCATTACATTGACAGTGCCTGTCCTCTTGGTAAAATTTTGCACTCTTGGCCTTCAAACCAAGAGCGGTACGAAACTGTTGATTTGTATGCAATACATACTCACAAATGCACGGACACTCTACTTTATATACAAAGATAACAATTGTACAAAAATACTATCTTCGTCAGGATTTTCTGTTGTGTGCCTTAAAACAGTCTGTCTCCTGCTTACCTTTACTTTTTGCTCCTTTTCATCTTTTAATATTAATATCGTCCAAAGTGTGTTTTAACATCACTTTTAATTTTAATGAATAATGATCAGAACTATTTTCAATGAATAAGTTTAAGTCTGTGTAAGATATGGAGTAGCTTCATGTTGCTTCCTAATAATGCAGCTGTAATGGGAACTAACTTGACCACATGACCAGGTACAGCCACACTCCAGTTGAAGCGGTGTGTGCTACGCCACAGTGCATGCTAGAAAGGTGTAAATGGAAAAAGTCTTTTCGGGTAGGCTCAAGAGCTTGTGGTTAATGTCTTGAACTTAGTTGACAATGAGAAAGAGAATTGATTTATCATGCCAAGAGAAGAATTCAACTGAAAATGCAGCCAAAATTTTGAAGCTGAGTGTGAGTCATTTGAAAATTGTAGGAGGAAAGAAGCTCAGAGTTTAACGTCACTTTGACAGCGTGATTATTAGAGACGGAGCTTATGCTCAGATGTTTGGGTAAGGATGGGGCAGGAAATTGGCCGCGCCCTTTCAATGGTACCATCCCGGCATTTGCCTGGAGTGACTTACGGAAATCACAGAAAATGTAATTCAGGCTGGTCAGAGGTGGATTTGAACCAGCAACCTTCCAAATGAGAGTCCAGTGTGCTACGACTGCACAACCTCGTTCAGTGAAAATTGCAGGGGGGGGGGGTGTGAATACAGTGGATTCAGTTTTTTACTCCCAAAAAGAAGCAAGATGCTTCCATTAATGATATGGTAATTGTATTATTAAGGAACAGTTTCTGATTTCTTACAAAGATTGTAAAACAAAATACCAATTTTCTGTAAACTAAACAGTTTCCACTGTACATTACACAACTTAGAGCCTAACAAGAAAAAAAATTATCTGTCTATAGAATTTAGTTTAAAATAGTGTCAAAATAAAGGTGTTTCTACATTTAAATGAGGACATGATTGCAAAAAGAGCATGGTACTATATCAGGTTTAGGAAAAACTGAAGGCATTGCTTTACTTAGATTTAACCTGGATAAATACACAGGCTAATGTTTAAAGCAGCGTGTCCATATGTTTGTGTGTACATGTTGCATGCAAATTTTTGTTTTGTTCCAATCTTTATGAAATTTTGAAAAAGTAAGCTTCAATCCATGAGGACGGTCGCCATAAAAGTAAGAATGACGTACAACAAATAGTTCACGACATATGACATCACAAACACTGAGATGCGCGAAAAACTGCTGTGTTTAGTGAAAATGCTGCTCATATTCTCCTAAATCACTGGACCTATTTCAACCACATTTGGTGCACACATTCCTTATCGTGTGGTTACAATTGCTGCAGGGTTAATAATCATATACAACACATGGTCCAGAAGATATGACGTCATAAACAATAGGAATCGAAAAGAAAAAAAGAAAAAAAAAAAAAGAAAAAAAAGAACCTGCCACACAATACCACGAGACTATGAGACTGTTAGGCAAAATATAATAATGGAAAGTCCAGGTTGGAATTAATAATATAGTAAGGACAGTTTACAACTCACCGCAAAGACATGGTGACGAGCTGCGACAGGCACATAAAAAAGACACACACATACAACACTTTCAGCTATCAGCCATAGCCTTCTTCAGAAAATAGAACATGCACACAATCACACAGGCACACAACACAGTCATACAACCATCAATTCGAAGTGCAGCAGTCGGAGGTGATAGTTGTATGACTGTGTTGTATGCCTGTGTGATTGCGTGAGTGTTCTATTTTCTGAATAAGGCAATGGCCGATAGCTGAAAGTGTTGTATGTGTGTTTTTTGTATGTGCCTGCTGCAGCTCGTCACCATGTCTTTGCGGTGAGTTATAAACTGTATTAAGGTTACATATCTTTTGCATTTTTATGACAACCTTTCTTAGTTTTGTTACTCAGTTATTATTTTGTACATTATGCAAGACAGCCTTATTTCTTGAATACTGTCCCATAAATATGACATGTTATTATAAAAAGGAGATGGACAGAGAGAGAACGGATATGAAAAGAACTAACTCAAAGCTTGAATGAATAAATAAATATCCGGGCAATGTTGGGTTTTCAGCTAGTACCATAAATAAAGTTGCCAAAGTGATGATGTGTGAGACGGTTTCAATGAATAAAATTGCCAGTCAACACTTAAAGTTGTGCTTACAGTTGGTCACATGGGTTTCATTCCGGTCTCTCATCTCATTTCAATCAGAAATAGACATAAAATAATAATAAATACAGACGATTCCAGCTCAATGTAGGCTTTACACTAACAAGGAACATTCACAAAGTGTCTTGCGAGAGTTCACCCCATGTTTGGTATGCAGGTATAACTGATCCACTAGATCGCAATAACGCACATTCTAGCTGCCCATGCTGAGTGGTGAGTAACAGATAGTCATTTGCAGGCAATTCATGTGCACGGCAGCACAGTGACTTGGCAGCGCTAGAGAAGTATATTCTAACTCTATTGTATTGGTGTGAGTGATATTGCGAACTGTTAGTAGACATTTTACATTTGTGTTCATATCATGCATCAATGATAATTGATGTAAACAAGTTGGTATGAGATTTTTCACCAGATTGAATTACCGACTTCATCACATGATGTACATGAAGGAAGAGAGAATGCAAATGACAACTTTGATTTTATCAAGAAACTGGAACATACCAATTCACTGACATTCTGGAGGATGAAAAACTGATGCAAATACCTTCACAGTACATTACTGATATCAAACCAATATATGAACCTTTATTGGTAATTATACATCACTTCAGAGAGACAGTTATCTTCCTATTGTTCAAAAAACACACCTGTCCACTCAATTTTTAAGCCATTATATTTAGGGGATGGGTCATGTACTCCTGCACAAGGGGACCAAATGTACCACTTTATTGATGCAAGACAATGAAAAGTGGAAAAAAAGTCTACTTTCTATGGAAATAATTTGCTGAATTGCATACGGAGGTGATATTACAGACACTGATTTCACTTAGAAAGTCTTTTCTGTTTCACTTGTACTAGACAGAGTACATTCTTTCTGGATGTCACAATTAAATACAGGTTTATTGGTATTCAGGATATCAGCTGCTGCATAATGAGGAATCAGTGTGCATAAATTCAATGCCAAATGCAGTTGCAGAACTCTCTCTTCTAGCACTTGAGCATGTTTGTAACTTTGTGACACACAATTGTGTGAACTGCCTTAAACATCAAATCCAGATAAGTCCAACTTTGAAAGTCAGTCTGCCCAAGAACTCAAACTTTTGTACATACCTTCTGCCTTATATCAACATCATACAAACCCATGAGATTAGCTCTTGCTCCTCGAAAAGTAAACCAAACCTATTCCAATATGACCTTAAGGTTCCTTTTCGTTCATAATACCTATGACAGTGATTTAGGTAGTGTCTGTTCTTGACTCTCTGAAGTGATGCATAGTTATTTTTAATGACCGCCTTTTTGTTTTGCTTCAATAGACATACTGTAAAGTAAGATATTCCTGTTTGGAACAATGGAATATTTGTACAGTGCTGATGTGATTTGTGGTGATGTAATGATGTTTGTTTATTATCTAGACAATGTTTTACCTTTTGCTGTGATAAATGCCTCACAAGATATATATATTCCACATTTGTGTGTTAGTAGTGTGATGACATGACTTGTAGCTGTGTAGTCTGCAGGTGGCCTAAACATAACAATCCATCTGTGCACTGTAAATAATAACACTATACCCATCCCTCAAACGTAATCCATTTATCCATCACTTTACTGCCAGACATACCACTCCAAATTTGAATATGGTGGGATATCTTTGTAATAATTTTTGACATACCTTCTGCATACATCAACCAGTTGCTTTTGTAGTGTAATAATGACTACACATCTGTATAATTATTTTAAACAAAAAACATCCAGGTACAAATGTGGTACCTATTTTATGTTAATTACATGGACTTATCAACTTGTCATAATGCTTTTATTGCTATGACAAGGACTTAGAGAGAGAGAGAGAGAGAGAGAGAGAGAGAGAGAGAGAGAGAGAGAGAGAGAGAGAGAGAGAGAGAGAACTCTCAGAATGTTTTTTATATATTCTTTTATTTTTTATTTATTTACTTTTTGTAAGTAACCACCAACTTGTGCTACTTGTAATGTACTCTACATCTGTAATTGAATTTTTAATAATTTTAATAATGTTATGCACAGTACTTGATAATGACCTAAGGCCGAAACCTAGTTGTGGAAATAAACAATTATTTTGGTCAAATGACAGTGAATTCCTTTAAAAAGTTTTACATGACTGATGTTAAAGATACATACAAAATAATAATCATTATGTTATACTGGCACTGGTGTTTCCTTTCCTATTCATTATTACACCACTATCTGTAAGGCAGACAAACGTGTATAATTACCACAATGGGCAACAAAAATGTGTATAGTATTTATTGATTACACCTTAAGTTTCCATTGTAATTACACTAGACACTCACTAATCTGGCCATTCCTGGCACTTACGGATGCCAGATTAGCAGAAGTGTCGGATTATTGGGAGCAGGGATACAAATACGATTATACATAAAGTATATTTTTGAAGGCACTTGATCTAGCAGTAGTGTACTGTAATCAATTGTACAGTACTACATTACTAATGATCAGGAAGAAAAACCACAGGTCATTCAGATTTCAAGGAAGAGAATCAGATTGGATGTATTGCTTGTATCGCAGAAATCTGTCAAATGCCAGCCTGTTCAAAGAAGACAAGAGCATCCACCTATGTGCCCTAATATATCTACTTGTTCCCAGGCCTCATTTACAAACAGAAATAGCCTTGTCTGTAGAATCCACATTCATTTCTACGTACTACATTTCGCTTATCCAGAAATGTTATAATATGTGAGCATTATGATACAAAATGTGTTTCCTTTCAAAAGACATCACACAGAACTGCAGATAATGCCACAATTATAAATACAGTTTGTTTGTATAATGCATAGCATTGTTGAAATAAAAATAATTCATTTGTGTGTATCCTTTCGCATGTGTACAGGATTACTGAGAAACTGAACTAGTGAGGGCTGGATTAGTTAAGTTATAGTGTAATATTGTTTCAGTATCAGTGAGACACTTTGCAAATTAAGAATTATCTTTCATTATAATGGCCCATATTACAATAAGTAGGAAAATAAATGAAGTTAAAGTGTCAATTTTTACATCCGGGTTCTCATAGTGACAAAAGCTCTCATCCACAATCACTTGCTGGTAATGAAATATTAAGTAATTCACAAAGGGCTAAAGGGGGAGGAATCAAATTTTTGAAACCAGCCATAAGATGGTTAGCAAGTAATAACAATAATACAATTATTAAAATGAATAAAAATAATGAGTAAAGTCATTCTATTAAATATTTATCAATAAAAACGTCTCATTACGAGGGATTCCAGTTTTTACCACCTTTCATGTCTTTCCTGCACTCAAACCACTATGCTAACTCTTTATGACAGAAAACCGTACTTAATTTTAATATTCTGGAATGAATAGACTAGCATTATACAAAATACTTTTTGTTAATTATTTATAGTGTCTTATTTTGATATATTTTTGAGGATAGGTTGCTTGCTTACCACAGAGACGTATGATGAGCTGCAGAAAAGCACAAATAATAGAATGCAACATTTGAACTTTCGTCCCATAAGGTCTTCGTTGGTTGGATAGAGAGAGAAACATACACCCATTCACACAGACGACCGACATCTCCAGCCGATGTGGCCTGTCTGTGGTACCCAGCATGAATGAGGCGAGAGCAACCAGTGGTGGGGGTGAGGAGATGGCAAGGAGAGGGAAGCAGGAGAGGAGGAGGGGGGATGCATTGCATGGGTAGGGAAATACGCCAGTGCTGTCTGATGGACAGTGCGGAAGGAAGGGAAGAGACTGAAATGTGTGGCGGAATGGGAGACAAATGTAAGGATAGTGTGTGGTCAGGGAAGGGTGATAAAGGCAGGAACTAGTGAAGGTTTAGGCGTGGGGGATTGCGGAGCATTGGATATACTGTAGGAAGAGTTCCCACGTGCGCAATTCATACAATTTGGTGTTTGTGGGGAGGATCCATGTGGCACAGGCTCTGTAGTGGTCATTGAAGTGAGCCACATTATACAGCACTGCATGCTCTGCAACAGGATGGTCTAGCTGTCTCCTGACAACAGTTCGACGATAGTCGTTCATCCGAATAGACAGCTTGGTGCTTGTCGTGCCCACATAGAAATCTGCAGTGTTTACAGCTCAGTTTGTACATTACATGAGTGCTATCCTCCTGTTGTCCTGCCTTTTATGGGATAGTAAATACCAGTGACAGGACTGGAGTAGGTGGTGGTGGGATGGTGGATCTAGGTCTATTGCAGGGATAAGAGCCATGGAGCAAGGGGTTGGGAACAAGGATGGAGTAAGTAAGTAAGTATGGACAAGAGTATTACATAGGTTTTGTGGGTGGGTGGGGGGAGGATTTAAGTTGGGTATTTCTCATTTCAGGGCAGGATGAAAGGTGGTCAAAACCCTGGTGAAGAACATGGTTTAACTGCTCCAGTCCTGGGTGATCCTGGGTCACAAGACAGGTGCTCATTTGTGGGCAGATGGTGGGTGTGGTGGAGCTGCTGGGTGACTGGACACACACAGACCGTGAGACTGTTTCTGGACAAGGTTTGGAGGCTAATTGCGGTCAGTGAAGGCCTCGGTGAGATGTTTGGCTTATTTGGAGGAGTACTGCAGGAGTACTGCTTGGCACTGCAGACGTGACAGCCTGTGGCTAGGCTGTATGGAAGGGACATATGTGTGTGGAATGGTTAGAAGTTGTCAAAATGGCGGTATTGTTGATGGTTGGTAGGTTTCATGTGGACTGGGTACTTTCAAGGGCATGTTTGAGGAATAGGTCTATGTCGAGGAAGGTGGCTTGTTGAGTTGAGTATTACCATGTGAAGTGACTGAAGGAGAAAGTGTTCAGGTTTTGAAGGAATGTGGGTAGTTTCCTTGCCCTCATTCCAGTTTATGAAGATATAATCAATAAATCTGAATCATATGAGGGGCTTGGAATTCTGGGTAGTCAGGAAGGATTCCTCTAGATGGCCCATGAACAGCTTGGCATAGGAGGGTACCATATGGGTGCCCATGGCTATGCTGCAAATTTATTTGTAGGTGATAACTTCAAAGGAGACGTAATTGTGGATGAGGATGTATTTGATCAAGGCAACTGAGGAGGAGGTTGTGGGCTTGCAGTCAGTTGGGCATTGTGAAAGGTAGTGTTAAACAGCGGGAAGGCCATTAAGTGTGATGTTGGTTTGATGAACACTGTGGCAAGTTGCAATTTTTGTGCTGATCCTCTCTCCCCAACTTTCCAGATCTGAACCCAGTTGTGCACATGTGGGATGTGATTGAACATGGTGTCAAGAGCTCATCACCATCATCTCAAAAATTTAGGGGACTTAGATGTCTTGAATTTGCAGATTGTGTGCCATCTCTCTCCAGTTACCTATCAAGGTCTCATTGCTTCCGTGCCACAGTAAGACATATACTGGCTATTGGGTTGGTGATCATAATTTTCTGGCTGGCCAGCATATGTGGCAATATCCTTAAACAATCAGTCAAGAAAATCATAAGAAACTAAACAGTTAAATAAAACCCTTATAAATAGAAAAAAAATTGATAAATAATACCTTCATAGTCACAGATTTACAATAAGTTGCAAATAAATTCAACAATTACTTTGGAAGCAATATAAAGCAACTGCTACAAAGTAACAAAAAGACCAAAGACAACAGCCAATACAAAATTAAAAAAATACATCTGTAACTTCTTTATTTTTCTGAAAACTACTGTTGATAAAATCATATTAATCACAAAGAGCCTTAAATATCAATTTTCATCTGCAATTCATAACATTCCAGATTTTATCATAAGTAATTGACCTTCGAAAGGCGTACAATACCACCTGGCGCCACCATATATTGACTACTCTGCATGACTGGGGCTTACGTGGCGCCCCTTCCTATTTTTATTCACAATTTCCTCTCCCATTGCTCGTTTCGGGTGAGGGTTGGAGCCTCTTTTAGCTCCTCCCATATTCAAGAGAACGGTGTCCCACAGGGCTCCGTCCTCAGTGTCCCATTGTTTTTAGTGGCAATAAATGGTCTTGCTGGGGCTGTGGGGTCATCGGTCAGTTGCTCCCTGTTCGCCAATGACTTCTGCCTGTATTTCAGCTCTGTTAGCATTGGCGTAGCTGAACGGCGGCTGCAGGGTACCATCCGAAAGGCCCACTCATGGGCCTCTACTCACGGATTTCAGTTCTCCGCGCAGAAAGCCCGCGTGATGCACTTCTGTAGCCGTCGGGTAGTTCACTCTAACCCAGAGCTCTACCTGGGTGGTGAACTACTTCAGGTTGAGGAAACACATCGCTTCCTGGGCATGGTTTTCGATGCCTGGATGACTTGGGTGCCACACCTACGTCAGCTGAGACAGAAGTGTTGGTGGCATTTAAATATTCTTCGATGCCTCAGCCATACTGGTTGGAGAGCAGCCCGTTCCACCCTCCTTCAGCTCTACAGGGCTCTTATTCAGTCACGCCTTGGTTTACGACTCAGCAGCCCCTTCTGCCTTGCGGGTCTTCGACCCCATTCACCACACTGGTGTGCATCTTGCAACAGGGGCTTTTCACACCAGTCCAGTAGAGAGCCCTCTAGCTGAAGCTGGTATTCCCCCTCTGCGGTATCGCCGGCAATGGCTGTTGATGACTTATATTGCCCTTGTTCATGCTTCAGCCCGCCATCCGAACCACAGGCTTCTCTTCCAACTTTCTGCACTCTCTTCCCCCCGACGTTGGCCTAGGTCGGGTCTTCCGATTGCGGTCCGTGTCCGTCCTCTTCTCTCCTCTCTTGGTTCCCTACCCCTTCCTCCACCTTCCCATTACTCCCACCGTATTCCCCCCTGGACAATTCCTCGCCTGGAGCTTCGGTTGGATTTGTCCTGAGATTTGAAAGCCTCCATTCCACCACTGATTCTCCATAGCCGGGTCCAAGCACTGCTGGTCACATTTCACGGAGCAAACATTCTTGACACGGACGGTTCTTTGGTTGATGGCCTTGCTGGATATGCCTTTGTCAATGGTGACCACACCAAACAGTGATCATTGCCTTGTGGATGCAGCATCTTCACCACGGACTCGACTGAACCGAATAAGCTCCGTGTTGTCAAGCCATCTACCACTGGATGGAAGAAGTCCCTGTGGGCTTCTCGCAGGGAGTCGTTTGTTCTTTGCCGGCTCCGTATAGGCCATACTTCGTTCACACACGGTCACCTTCTGCGTCACGAGGACCCCCCCTCAGTGTCGATGTGGTGCGCCTTTGACAGTCACCCACATCTTACTTGAATGCCAAAATTTAGCCGCAAAGTGACGAATTTTTAATATCCCTGACGCTTTGCAGCTTGCTTTAGCTAACAATGCCTCCATGGCTGACTCTGCTTTAAATTTTATACGTGAGTGTGGATTTTAAAAATCCATTTAAAGTTTGTGTGTGTTTGTCATTGCTCTTTCCTCCACCTGCCTAAGTCTTTTAGGTAGGTGGTTTTAAAGTGTCCCAGAGTGGCTGTATGTGTTCCTTATATTTCTGTGATCACCCAGCAAAAACACTATTGTAATGTTTCCGCTCTTTTATCTCTTCTTCGTTTTTACTTCTATACTTTCTTTATATTTGCCTGTGAGTTTTAAACTTTTGACTTGTTAACTCATTTAGTTAGGAACACTTAACAATATGTTTTACCTCTAAGACTGGAACAAAGGACTGATAACCGTCGCTGTTTAGTCCCTTCCGAAAACCATCAACAACAACAACATAAGTAATTACATAAATAAAACATATGTTGGGTACATTTCCTGATTGTATGAAAGAAACATAAATTTATCCCGGTCGTTAAGAAAGGCCAAAAAATAAAAAAAATAAAAAAAGGAGCTGCTGTACCAAAGAACTTGGCCAGCAAAGAAACACATTGTCATGCTATCACATTGATCAATGTAGTCACGCTGTGATATTACACAAGGAATGCCCCAAGGTTCTAAGTCCAAAATAAAATTAAATGGATATAGAAAATCTTACATGTAAGAAAAACATTTTCAGGCTTGGGGATCCACGACAGTTTAAAACAAATAAATTGAAGAGTGCTACATCTTATGCATCCACACATATTGCACAAGTCCAGAGATTGTTTACACTGTGTACTATGCATACTTTCATGCTGTAATGCAATATGGTACCATAATCTAGAGAAACTTTACGGTAAGCTCAGACATTCTTCTCTTACAAAGAGAGCTGTGAAAGTAATGAACAAATTACAATAACTGACAGTTGCAGACCTATCTTCCAAAATTCACTGAATGTACTCCTTGGTTATATTTGTGTAGCTAAACTCCTTACTTGTCTATTGCTTATGCACAGTATCTGAATATTTGGCCCATATGTGTAAAGAGAGTAAACCCAGTTATGTATTTATAACACCTCCTAGGCAAACAAACAACACTACAGTAATTGAAGGCCTCGGGGGTAGATAATGATAACCCTCAACTTTTGTATTTTTAATTTATTTGGTGCAAACAATCACGTCCAATAGAATCTTTCATTTTCTTCAAGTATTGCATGAAGCTGCAGTGAGATGGCAAATATAAAACAAATATTAAAACATGTAATAGAAACTATTTTTTAAATGTACAAGTCATCATATCTCAAGACTTTATAAATGAGGGTTATCATTATTTTCCCCCAAGGTCTTCAATTATTAAATATGTGAAATTATTATTATTATACATTCTTGTCATCGAAACATCACAACATGCTAGTGTCCAACAACAATTTATGTTTTGTATATCACCTGGTGGATGCCTTGTACAAGATTGAGTCAGAGGACATAAATCAGTCAGTCAGTCACTCAATCAAGTAAAGATTCCTACCGTTTCATTTCGTCACCTTGAGTTCCCTTCTTTTGACCACTAAGTGTAAGTTTTTACAATATCCACTACTGAAGTTTTCACCTTTCCTTCATTTTCAAGTCATTACAAATACTGAAAAAACAGCAGTAGTCAACAAAAAAGAAAGAAAAAAAATTAAAATGGTATGAACCTTGATCACTTGACAGCTCTTTGGTACATACACCATCTATGCAAAGTGTAAAATACATTATCAAGTGTTGAAGACATGCCGTGAAAAACATAGATAAATGCATCAAATTTACATTACTTTACCATTATATAAGAAATTCCAGGAAGGGTTCAACAATATTTTTGAAAAATGGTAGGTTGCTACTCACCACAGAGATGTCTCAATGAGTCCCAGAAAGGCACACACAATAGATCACAAGTTTAGGTTGCTACTCACCACAGAGATGTCTCAATGAGTCCCAGAAAGGCACACACAATAGATCACAAGTTTACTAATGGATTTAGGACATTATGGCTCTCTCTCTCTCTCTCTCTCTCTCTCTCTCTCTCTCTCTCTCTCTCTCTCTCTCTCTCTCTCTCAGGAGGCAGCATGGAGAGAGAAGCAGGAGGAGTTGTGCAAGAGGGCATAGGGAAATAGCCCAGAACTGTCTGGCAGAGTGTGCTATGATTGGCTGTTGGAGGCAGGGGTCAGGGAGGAAGAGAAGGAGAGAGATTGGAGTGCGTGACAGAATGGAAAACATAGTTGAGGCTAGAGTGTGGGTGGAGACGGGGAGGGGAGGGTGGCGGAAGGGCAGTAACTAGCGGAGGTGTAGGCCTAGGGG
Organism: Locusta migratoria; assembly: GCA_026315105.1. Classification (NCBI taxonomy): domain Eukaryota; kingdom Metazoa; phylum Arthropoda; class Insecta; order Orthoptera; family Acrididae; genus Locusta; species Locusta migratoria. The sequence goes on from CM048751.1 coordinate 122,518,991, forward strand.
ATTGCAGGAGTGTAGGATATATTCTAGGGAGAGTCCCACCAGCACATTTCAGAAAAGCTGTTGTTTGTAAGGAGGATCCATAAGGCACAAGCTGTGTAGCAGTCATTGATGTGAGCCACATCATGTAGGGATGATCCATCTTACACAGCCCTAGCCATATGTAGTCTCCCCACAAACACCAGCTTTTCTATGCTCCTGTAGTCCTGCAGTCATAAGCCTTCACTAGTTCCTGCTCCCACCACCCTCCCTTCCTCTCACCTTCCCTGCCAACATTCTAGACTCACATGTCTTCCATTCCGCCACGCTGTCCAGTCTCTCCCCTTTCCTTCCTTCCTGTCCCATTGCCTCCAGTAGCCAGTCAGGGCACACTCCGTCAGACAGTGCTGGCGTATTCCTCCACCCCCACCTTGCATCCCTCCCCTCTCCTCATGCTTTCCTCTCCAAGCTGCGTCTTCACCCCCACCATTGGTTGCTCCATTCAGAGTTTTGGAGTGTAACCATATGCCTAGAGACAACAGGTGTGTGTGTGTGTGTTTTGGGGGGAGGGTGTTTCTCTTTCTGATGAAGGCCATAATGGCCGAAAGTTTTTAGTAAACTTGTAATCTGTTATCTCTGCCTTTCTGTGACTTATTTTGACATTTCTGTGGTTGATTATCCTTTTCAAAAATGTTATACTGTAAACAGATAATGAATGTCACAAAGGCCTACCAGATCCATGGATGTTAATTTCAGTAGCTGTAATCACTTGAAGATGACCAAAGATGAAAATTATAATAGTGGTTATTGTAATAAATGTACAGTTGATGATGAATATAAGGTCATTAATAAAATTCTACCATAGTTTGAGCCCTTAAAATCTTAATTCATAAGACATTACCCAGTGTGTTACTGCTCAGTTAAAGCCCAGCTAAATTTGAAATCTGCCCAATGCAGTTTCCTACCTCGGGGTAATCGAGAAACATTCCACAGTGACAAAATACTGTTTTTTACCTGGAAAGATGACTGTTCAAATCTGCATCTGGCAGTCCAGATTAAGGGTTTTCCAAGAATCTTTTGAAGTGAATGCCAGGTTAGTTCCTCAGTATGTATAAATCCAGTTTCCTTTTCTTACCACAATTTCTAATGACCTCAACATTGAGGTATATCCTAATGTGAGTCAAAGGGAATTTGAGGTTTTGACTTTGTTCTTTATTTTTGGAGAGTGTCAAAATGTCACAGCACCGAAAAGTTATTTTTTTCTACTACTTTTTCATTTCATATATAGGGATGGCCTAGTCCACTCTTTGTTTGACAATAAGTTGAGGTAAATTTTTTGTGATCTACTGTGTTCCTAGGAAACTATGCTTGTTGATCGACACTGTCACACAAAAATGTTTATGGTATTTATGACAATTGTTGTGTATTTACTTTGTTGATTTCTATTCAACTGAGAAGTTTGATAATTAAAATTTAGCAATATTTTATTTATTTTATTTGTTTATTTTTTAATATATGAACACTGCTTTATTCTTTTACTATGTGCTTTATTCTCACTTCTACTGTGAAATGCAATTGTTTTATTTTTAAAAAAATATATTGTTGTTGTTATAAATTTTTGCCTTACCCAAAATATTAGTGCCTTAATGTATATATATTTTTAATCTCTCCTAGTTTCATATGCGTAGACTTGAGCAGCTCTGTGTGCAGTACCTGGAAGCAACCATCAATCATCGGAATGTCCTTGAAGCTCTCCACAATGCATCTGCGCTAAAGCTGTACTTTATAAAAGAATTCTGCCTCAAATTTGTCGTGAAGGAAAGCAATTACAATCAGATTGTGATGAGCAAAGAATTTGAGAACTTGGACAAATCTCTCATGGTTGAAATCATACGCCGAAGACAAATGCCACAGTCAAGGCCGCAGCTTGATCAATCTTTTGATAATTCAGGTCAGTATTACAGAAATTTGGTTTGATGATGTTTTTCTTTATTTATTTTCTTCTTTTCGTTTAAAGTAATTTTTGTTATATATTTTTAATTTTTAAAATCTTTTGTAGATGTTTTTAGTACATGCTGTTTGTTCATCAGTGATTTTGCACAGTGGTCATATAATTTAAAATATTCCATTGCACTGTGGAACATGTTCAGTTTTTATTCTTTCCTTCCTTCCTTCGAAGGCTAAGAAAGTTTCTGCATTCATTCAGATAATTTTCCACACAGGTACAACGCTGGAACAAGATATGGAAATGTTTTTGAAAACAGGTGGCAGAGAGTTCTGTGACATCATTCTCATGTTAGATGGATTACCCATACCTGTTCATAAAGCTGTACTTGCTGCACGCTGCAGTTACTTTGAAGCTATGTTCCGTTCATTTATGCCCGAAGACAATGTTGTGCAGGTAAATGATACCAGACTTCAAGAAATTGAATCATAGTAATTCAGTGCATAACTATTAAATATACCTCTGAAATAAAATACATAGAGTGAGAACTTCATGATTCTATTTCAAGAGAAATAAGTAAATCTAATAGCTCATGACAATTTTGTGCATTTCAGCCTAACAAGGAAAGATCCCCAGCCTTGGGATCAACTTTTTGATGTTACATTTGAATATGGGGGTGTAGGTTAGGGTCCCATGTATAACAACCCTCACCGTACAGTCTGGTGGGCCCTAATATTTGAGTAATCCATGAAAGGAAAACTTACTATTTTGCATGAGAGGTTAGAGCCTTAAAATTGAAGATAAAATGCAGAAAGCTGGGGTAGGGTAGTGCATAAAATGCCAGCATCATGTACAATAGGTTGTGGATTCAAACCTTGTTAGGTGCTTCAATTATTTTTTATTTCAGTTTATTTTTATTTATTTATTGTTCTAAACATAATTTTTATATATTTAATTATATTAAATGTAATTTTAAGTTTATTTACCTTAACTGGTAAAAATGGAACTCTTATAAGATTACTTTGTCGTCTTATCTGTTTTTAAAAAAAAAACTTTTTCTCAGGATTGAGGAATCAACTTGGAAATTGCCTCATACATAGGCCTGTTCTATTTCAATAAACCTATTCTGTACTTCCCATTGATGAAGAATAATTAGAGTTGACAAGTTGAAGGTTGAAAATGGTGTGACATATTAAGGTCTAAGTTCCAGGGGTGATGCAAAAAGTTTCAGGTTGTAAATCAAGGAAGTCGGAATGTATGATCATTCACATCACACATTTTGTTGATCATAAACTAACCTTTATGGTACTTTCTGTTAACAGTCTCATGAAATTTGGCACAAAGCAAGGTTTCACAACACAAGGCAGCCTGACTGTTGCACTGTCAGTCCTTGCCTAAAACACGTACCGTGTCTGTACTGTTTCAGAGCAAATTATTACTGGCAGTTGATGGAGGATTGCCCTTCTGTTAATTGCAATAAGGTTCAGATACTCTTTAAAATGTACATTTAAGAGTTCCACAGAACAGATCAACATTTGCTTAACAACAGCTCTAGGGTCAACTTTACGATTCTGTTCTCTGAAGACTTCCGTCAAATCTTCCCAGTAATCACAATAGTGACAAGAGCAAAGGAAATGCAACTGAAACTACCAATCAGCCTGCTCTAGAATATTACTCCACTGTCATGTGTTTTTATTGATCCTAAAATTAAAACATTCTTGAGAATTTTAGATTTACTGGGACTAATATCTTGACAATATTAACATCAATAACAGGCAGAAATTGTCAAGGTTCTTGATTATGGAAATTGGTCAAATATCTATATGTTGTTGTTGTTGTTGTTGTTGTTGTTGTTATCGTCTTCAGTCCGGAGACTGGTTTCATGCAGCTCTCCTCAATACCCTATCCCGAGCAAGCCTCTTCAACTCCACATAAGAACGGCAACCTACATCTGTCTGAATCTGCTTACTGTATCCATCTCTTGGTCTTCCTTGATGTCTAAGAATGCTACCAAGTGATAGTCCGCACCATTTATCGTCCATGTATCACTCCCGTACAAGGCAAAACTCCACACAAATGCCTTCAGAAAGGACTTCCTTAGGCTCAAATCAATATTCGATGTTAACAAATTTCTCTTTTTCAAGAACACTTTTCTACCCATTGCCATTCTGCATTTTATATTCCCTGTACTGCTACCATCATTTGTTATTTTACTGCACAAGTAACAAAACTCATCTACCTCTTTTACTGTTTTGTTACCTAATCTGATTCCTTCAGCATCACCTGCACTCTATTACCATTGTTTTGCTATTGTTAATGTTCATCTTACATGCACTTTTCAGCACACTGTCCATTCCATTCAACTACTCTTCCAGGTCCTTTGCTGTCTCTGACAGAATTACTTTTTCGTCGGCAAAACGCAATGTTTTTAATTCTTCGCCCTGAACTTTAATTCCTTCTCCAAATTTCTCCTTGCTTTCCTTTATAGCTTGCTCGATGTACAAATTGAATAACATTGGAGAAAGGCTACAACCCTGACTTACTGCCTTCCCAACCACTGCATCCCTGCCATGCCCTTCAACTTTGACAACCACTGTCTGGTTTTTGTACAAGTTGTAAATAACCTTACGCTCTCTATATTTTGATCCTGCTTGCTTCAGAACTTGAAAGAGTTTATTCCAATCAACATTATCAAATCCCTTCTCCAAATCTATAAAAGCTAGAAATGTAGGTTTGCCTTTCCTTAATCTATCTTCTAGGATAAGCTGTAAAGTGAGGATTGCCTCCCATGTTCCTACATTCCTTCTGAACGCAAACTGATCTTCCCCGAGGTTGGCTACTACCAGCTTTCCCATCCTTCTGTAAATAATCCTTGTAAATATTTTGCAACCATGACTTATTAAACTGATGGTCCTGTAGTTTTCACACCTGCCTGCACCTGCTTTCTTTGGAATGGGGATTATTATATTTTTCTTAAAGTCTGAGGGTACTTCACCTGACTCATACATTTTACACACCAGGTGAAACAGTTTTGTCAAGACCGGTTATCCCAGATTAGATTAGATTAAATTAATACTTGTTCCATAGATCATATATACGAAATTTCGTAATGATGTGGAACGTGTCAGTTTAGTAAATGTTGTCTATACTTGACGATCAATATTTTAAGGATTTTTTTGTTTTTTTGTTTTTTTTTTTTTTTTTTATTTCTTTTATTATTTTTTTATTTTTTATTTATTTATGTATTTTATTTATTTTTAAGTTTTATCTAAAAATTCATCTACATTGTAGAAGGAGTTGCCATTCATAAATTCCTTTAATTTCTTTTTAAATACTAGTTGGCTATCTGTCAGACTTTTGATGCCACATGGTAAGTGACCAAAGACTTTTGTGGCAGCATAATTCACCCCTTTCTGAGCCAAAGTTAGATTTAACTTTGAATAGTGAATATCATCCTTTCTCCTAATGTTGTAGCTATACATACTGCTATTACTTTTGAATTGGGTCAGATTGTTAATAACAAATTTCATGAGTAACTATATATATTGTGAAGCTACAGTGAGGATCCCTAAATAAATGTCTGCAGGCTGCTCTTGGGTGGGCTCCAGCAATTATTCTGATTACACGCTTTTGTGCAATGAATACTTTTTTACTCAATGTTGAATTGCCCCAGAATATGATCCCATATGAAAGCAGTGAATGAAAATAGGCATATTAAGCTAATTTACTGAGATGTATATCACCAAATTTTGCAATGACTCTAATAGCATAAGTAGCTGAACTCAAATGTTTCAGGAGATCTTCAATATGTTTCTTCCAGTTCAGTCCCTCATCAATGGAAACACCTAAAAATTTTGAATATTCTACCTTAGCTACAGATTTATGTTCAAAGTCCAAATTTATTAATTTTTATCATTTTTATATTTTCTCCTTTCATTGATTAAATTTAGTATGTCCTGTGATATCCAAGGATTTTATGTAGCACTTGCCTTCCTACCTATTTTGTCCTCTACTTCCTTCACTATTTCATCTCTGTGCTACCCATTCTTCCTCTATTGTTTTATTTTCCCCCATTTCTGTCAGTTGTTCCCTGAAGCTCCCTCTGAAATTCTCAATAACTTCAGGTTCCTTCAGTTTATCCAGGTCCCATCTCCTTATTTTCCTACCTTTCTGCAGTTTTTTTCAGTTTCAGCCTACAATTCATGACCAATAAGTTATGGTCAGAGTTGATATCTGCCCCCTGGGCATGACTTATAGTTTAAAACCTGGTTCCAAAATCTATGTCTTACCATCATAAAATCTACCTAGTATCTCCCGGTGTCTCCTGGTCTCTTCCACATATACAATCTTCTTTCATGATTCTTAAACCAGGTATTTGTTATGCTTAAATCATGTTCCATGCAAAATTCTGCCAGGCGGCTTCCTCTTTCTTTCCTTTTGCCCACACCATATTCACCTACTATCTTCCCTTCCCTTCCTTGTCTTATTATCGAATTCCAGTCTCCCATAACAATTAAGTTTTCCTCTCCCTTAATTGTCTGAATAATTTCCTTTACCTCCTCATATATTTCTCCGATCTCCTCATCATCGGCAGAGCTATTTGGCATATAAACCTGCACTACTGTGGTCGGTGTTGGCTTCGTATTTATCTTGACTACGATAATGTGATCATTGTGTTACTCATAGTTGTTTAACTGCATTCCTACTTTCTTATTAATTATCAGACCTACTCCTATAATAACCCAACTGATTTTGTATTTATAATCCTGTACTCACCAGACCAGAAATCCTGTCCCTCTTTCCACCGAACTTCACTAATTCCCATTATATCTAACTTCAACCTATCCATTTCTCTTTTTAAATTTTCTAACTTCCCTACCCGATTAAGGGATCTAACATTCCATGCTCCGATCCGTAGAATGCCAGTGTTGTCTTTTATGATGATCACATCCTCCTGAGTAGTCCCCGCCCAGAGATCCAAATGGGGGACTATTTTACCTCCTGAACATTTTATTGTATATTCATACAGTAGAGCTGCATGTCCTCAGGAAAAGTAATGGCTGTAGTTTCCCGTTGCTTTCAGCCATTTTCTGAAGGCCAGCGCAGTCAATCATCCAGACTGTTGCCCCTGTAACTACTGAAAAGGCTGCTGCCCCTCTTCAGGAACCACATGTTTGTCTGGTCTCTCCACAGATATCTCTCCACTATGGTTGCACCTATGATACGGCTATCTGTATCATTGAGGCACGAAAGCCACCCCACCTCGGCAATGTCTGTCGTTCATATCTATATACATAATTAAATTTATATAGGTCCCTTCCTGTCCTGATTTTTTAAAAATTCTTAATCCTTTGTCATGTTATTATAAATATAAGATTTTTCATTCACTCACATGTTTTATTCTTGTACAATTATTTTTTTTTTATGTCTACATCATAATATTGAAACATTTGAAAGTGCTGATCTATCGGTTAAAAAACACTAAAGAAGAAATAGTCTAATTCTGATGACTGTGCAGTGTGGTAAAAGATGTTCTTCATTACAATATTTAAATTACTTTGGGTGATGATTGTCATACAAAGCTTTAAAATATCTATACTAATAATAAATCTGTAAATGTAGGCCTGTGGCTGTTCACTTCAATCTTCAAAACTACTGGATGAATCTTCATACTGTTTTCACAGGAAACATGAGAAAAGTTTGGGTCAACATATAGGCCTAATTTTATCAAAATCGAATCAAGAAACAAAAAGATATCACAATTTTAAGTGTTTTCAGTAACTGTCGTGTCTGTTTGTTCGACTTTTAAAAACCTATTATCTCCAAAACTACTTCACGAATTTGCATGTGGTTTTCACAGGTAACTTGAGCGTAACTCTGGATAACATAACAGACTTCGTTTCATAAAAATCAGATCACGGAAAAAAAGAATATCATAATTTGAATTTTTTTATCTACGACCGTCATGTCTATCTATCTCCTTGAAAACGTTCATCTTCAAAACTACTTGATGAATTTTTATATGGTTTTCACACGTAACTTTAGCATATTGTGCAGTTACATAAAGGCTTCAATAATTTGTGTTGCTCTCCAGGAAACCTGGTTTCCTGGTCATAAGACACCTACCCTTCGGGGCTACCGGGGGTACTACAATAACCACACTGTCTACAATAGGGTGTCGGGTGGGGTATGTCTCTATGTACATGCCTCTGTCTACAGTTCATAAGTGCCACTTCAAACAGCCCTGGATGCTGTCACTGTCAGGGTCTGGGCATCATGGGACATTACCATCTGTTCCCTATCTCCCCCTCTTGATGCATATGAGCACCTGTCGACCTAGCAGTGTTGATTGCTCAACTCCCTTCACCATTTCTTCTTTTGGGAGATTTTAACACTCATCACCCCCTGTGGGGGGGGGGGGCGGCAACGTGACTACAGGACATGGTCAAGACATCGAGCTGCTTTTTAGATAGTTTGACCTTTGCATTCCTAATACTGGAGCCGCCACCCATTTTAGTGTGGCTCATGGCACCTTTTCAGCCGTAGACCTTTCTGTGTGTAGTCCAGGCTTACATCCACTCCTTAACTGGTGGGTCCACGACGACCTTTGTGGAAGCGAGCACTTTCCCATCTTCCTTTCGCTTCCCCACCGCCAACCCCATGCACGCCTACCCCACTTGTCCTTCCACAAGGCTGACTGGTCAGCATACACTTCAGCTGCAATGCTGGATACCCCTCTCCCTCCTGCCGCAACAATGGCAGCACACCATATTACTTCTGTTGTCGTTTCTGCCATTGAGTCCACAATACCATCCTCTTCTGGCTTACCCCGCCAAAGATCACTGCCCTGGTGGTCACCAGAGATAGCGGCAGCCATTCGCAATCACAGCAGAACTCTGCAGCAGTACCGGTGCCACTCCATGGTAGACCACCTGGTAGCTTTCAAACACCTTCGAACCTAGATGCGGCGACTCATCCAGTAGTACAAGCAAGTATGCTGGGAAGAATATGATTCCACCATTGGACCCCGTATTTCTTCTACCCAGATATAGATGAAGATTTTCCGCATCTCAGGCTACCATCCTCCGGCAGGGGTCGCGGGTCTCTCCATCCACAGTACAATTGATACTCGCCCAACTATCATTGCCGAGCATTTAGCAGCGCACTTTGTTCTCAATTCCACATCCACTGGCTCCCCCCCCCCCACCCCCCAGGCTTTCCTACCTTGAAAGAGTGGGCTGAGCAAATGCAATTGGTATTTCACACAAACCACCGTGAACCATACAGTGTGCCATTTAGCGAGTGGAAATTTCAAAGTGCTCTTGCCAGTTGCCCCAATACATCTCTGGGACCGGACCAGATCCACTGCCAGATGATAAGACATCTTTTTGTAAACTCCCAAAATCATCTTTTGGACTTCTTCAATCGTCTTTGGATCGAGGGAGCATACCCGTCCCAATCGAGGGAGAGTATCATTATCCCTCTATTGACACCAGGTGCAGGTCCACTGAATGTTGATAGCCACCTACCGCCCTATAAGTCTCAGAAACGTTCTATGTAAGCTCTTTGAACACTTGGTGAGTCGGCAGCTGTTATGGCTTCTCGAGCCTCGGGTCTACTCGCCCCACAACAAGGTGCCTTTCGGCAGGGTCGCTCTGCCATTGACAACCTCCTCTCTTTGGAGTCGATGATCCACACCTCTTTCACCTGACCTCAACACCTCGTCTACATCTTTTTTGACCTGCAGAAAGCATATGACTCTTCATGGCGTCTCGTCTCCACTTCCTTGCTGGACTACATGGATGGGGTCTCCATGGCTCCCTCCCACTTTTTATCCAGAAAGTTTTACTTTCACGCCATTTTCTACTTGGTGGCTATTAATGGCCTAGTTGCTGCAGTGGGGATGGTAATTTCTTGCTCTCTCTATGCGGATGTTTTTTGCCTGTACTATACCACAGCTAGTACAAGTGTAGCTGAACGACGACTGCAGGCAGCCATTTGTCGGGCATAGAATTGAGCATCTGCCCATGGTTTTCAATTTTCTCCTGCGAACACTAGGGTGATGTATTTTTAACACCGCCGAACAGTTCATCCGCATCCAGAGCTCTACCTTGATGGTGAGCTCCTTCAGGTATTAGACACTCACCACTTCCTGGGTCTCCTTTTTGACTCACATTTGACCTGTCTTCCTCATCTGCACCAGCTTAAAGCAACGGTGCTCACATCATCTTGATAGCTGAAATTAACTGTGGAGTGCCACAAGGTTCAGTTTTAGACCCTTTTCTTTTCTTTTTTCATTCTAATGATAAAAGATTTACCATTTTATATAAATACCCACTCCATTCTCTATGCAAATGATACCACTTTTGTCAAAGCCAGTTAAGTCTATAATAGTCTTCAAACTATGACTAAAGACACACTATCACAAATATCAATCTGGTTTTGAGCCAATGGAATCCTGCTTAATGAGAATAAAACTTAACAAAATGTATTTAGTTTAAGGGAGCTGCCATTAGAATATTGTCTAGGCAGTGTTAAGTTTTTAGGTATCTTTATAGATAGTAAACTGTCATGGTATCCACACATTAAATATTTTAGTGCAAGACTATCTAGAGTGGTGTATTTGTTAAGAAATCCAAAAAATCACATACCTCTGGCTTATGTGAGATCAGCCTATTTGCTTTCTTTCAAAATGTTACATCCTATGGACTTCTATTCTGGGGCAATAGCACTCATGTTCAGGACATTCTGGTAATCCAGAAGAAAGTTGTTAGGATTATTACTAACTCTGAAATACTTGCCTACTGCAAACCATTGTTTATTGACCTAAAAATATTAACTGTAATAAACTTGCTTATTTATATTGTCATCTTGTATAGAAAGAATAACTTTTCAGAATACCAGTGCAGACAGGATTTTCACTCTCATGGTCCCAGAAACAGTAGGCATATCAACATACCTTACTGAAGACAATCTAAGACACTGAATAGTTATGAAGTAGTTGGTACGAAGATGTTCAACACACTCCCTGTAGACTGGTAGAGGCTCCATTTGTTTTATTTAAGCAAAAAATATACAGCTGGTTCCCATAAATCTATTTTACTCACTCAGTGAAGTCTTTGAATGCTTGGAATGTGCATCTAATTCATTTAATGCTGCCAATTTAAGATCCATTTGTCAAATTATTTTACCTTAAGTTCTGTATATTATTGGAAATTTACTGTAACCTGTATAAACTTATTTTTGTTTGTGTGTATGTATCCTGTATATTTTATACATGTGTAATTAACTTTGTCTATTGCAACAATAGTTGAACGATAGTATTATCAATAATGGAGGATAGGTAACAACTCACCGTAAAGAGGCGCTCTGAACTGCTGACAGACACGAAAATAGATACATTCACAGTAATATTATTATTATTATTATTATTATTATTGTTGTTGTTGTTGTTGTTGTTGTTTTTATTTTTTCTTATTATTCTTTTCATTTCAAATTCCCCACTCCCTACTCACACTCCTCTACACCTCCCTTTTATCCTTTCCCGCCCCTTCCCTTCACTGTGTTCATTGCCGCAATTCAAATACCAGTCTTTAAAATCCATCATGCAATTCGGAACTTTCCATCCCCCCCCCCCCTTTACCCAGCAGCCTTCCCCCTCCACTTCCCACCTCACTCACAGTCTAGCTTGTGTTGCTGGAGTGGCCGGAAATAATAGTTGTGTGTGTATAGTTGTCTGAATGATTGCGTGAATGTATGTATTTCTTTTTCTGACAAAGGCCATGGCCGAAAATTTAGTTGTGTGAATGTGATTATCTATTTTCATGTCTGTAAGCAGTTCAGCGAGCCTCTTTAGGGTGAGTTGTTACCTATCCTCCATTATTGATATTCCTATCAGATTTTCTATTGTTAAAATTTTGCTGAACAATAGTATTGTTTATTATTATTATTATTATTATTATTATTATTATTATTTGTTTAGTGTTGCTTACTTTCACATTTTTCTAATTATGTAGTTTTACTTCTTATTGTCACGTCTGTTACAGATTCAGATTGGTGATATCATCCCGTCACGTCAATCATTCGATTCCCTTTTGCGATACATATACTATGCTGATGTGAATATGCCACCAGAGGATTCCTTGTATTTATTCAGTGCGCCTTACTTTTATGGGTTCACCAACAATCGACTTCAGGCATTTTGCAAGCAGAACTTAGAAATGAATATCACATTTGAAAATGTTATTCAAATCCTTGAAGCTGCTGATAGAATGCAGGCTACAGACATGAAGAAATATGCTCTCAGTCTTATTGTACACCACTTTGCAAAGGTAAACAATGTTGTAATAATATGCCTGGAATATTTCAAAAAGTTCTACATTATTTTCAGGGTAAAAGAGAGAAAATTAATTTTGATCTACTTTTTTTAGCTTTCAATGATAATTTATTTTTAATCCCACTTATTATAATTAGAAATTAGACAGTACTTAAAGTAGTTAGTGACATAGTAAGTGAGAAAAAATGTATTATTACAATTTAGACAGATTCATTATTTCTCTAAGTGTAAGCTCAGATTAGATTATTCATTCTGTTTTTAGTAGCTTCCTTTTCCCTTTCCATCCTTCAAATACCTTATAAATTTGTCAATGAAATAAAAGATTCCTGTATAACTTTCACACAATACCGTGAAGTTTCTGTGTGTCGCTGGTAACATGGTACTTCTGGTACACAAGGTATCCTATAATTTCACTGTTAAAAAGGGAAGGCAGGGGGTGAGGGAATTGTACAACTTTTCCTGTCTACTATTTTTTTCAAGCCTTCACTTTCACACAAGTTGTTCATAATGTATGATACCTCGTTTCCAGGTATAACACTAGTAGATTAATGTTGGTAGTATCACTGATAGTGAAAATTAAGGCTTCAGGCTTGATTCTCAGGACCCCTTAATTCTCTATATGGACAGTGACAGCATTGAATATATGTGTATATTATGCTAAACGACTCTCTGCAAGAATAAAGATGAAATGTTACTGATAAATATCAAACTGCCATCAGGTTGTGAATCGTGTTCAGTTGGCCTGCACAGTATTTTAACATCCACCTCACCAGTGCAAACTAAGCACAACCCAACAGTCATGTGTGAATCAGTGGTTCTTTGTCTTCACTTTTGTTAGTTGCCCTGGAATGCCCATTATAAAAAATTAACATTAAAAAGTCAGAAGTTGTTAAATAATAGCATTAGGAATTATTAGTGGGCATTGTTGGAAGTCAGTTGCCATTCGAACATATGGTAATAACTGCTTCATTTTTGTTACTGTAACATAATACAGGGTGTTCAGAAAAGGGCTCCCTGATTTGAAAATTAAATATCTCGAAAACAAAGATCGGTAGAGGAATGCAGTAAACAGCATGTTTATTGTGAAAGCTGTAAGAAGTTTTACAGTAGTTTGAAATAATAGTTACAAAAGCTGCTAACAGATGGCACTGTAAGCTGTACAGCTCATATCAGCATACATAAGTGAAATAATCGTATGAAAACACTCTTTGCAAACAATCACATCACAATGTTTTCAAAATGTTCACCATTGGCACTACAGAGGTCGCGCAAACGAAGAACGAAATTCGCCATCACATTTCGTAGTGTCTCAACCGAAATGGATTCACATGCCACAGAGATCGTCGATTCAAGCTCGTCCAGCGTGGCAGGATGCTTTGGGTAGACCATGTCTGTCACTGTGCCCCACAAAAAATTCATAGGGAGTCAAATCCGGTGAATATGGAGGCCAATCCATGCCTGCACCAGTAGATTTGGGATATTCCAAAGCAATGACTCGATTCCCAAAGTATTCCTCAAGAAAATGAAACACTTGTCCGGTCTGATGTGGTCGGGATTCATCTTGTGACAAATTGTTCCAAAATTGCAACGTAACGTGCACCAGTGAGCGTTTCTTGAATGAAAAGAGGGCCAATAATGCCTCTGCTGCATACTGCAGCCCACACAGTAACTTCAGGAGAATACAGGGGTTTCGCTTCACACCAATATGGCATTTTGGAACCCCAAAATCGCGAGTTCTGCTTATTCACGTATCCATTCAGGTGGAAGTGTGCTACATCTGTAAACCAGATGCAGCCAAAATCAAATCCTTCACTATCAATCATTGTGAGCATCTGATTAGCAAAGGCAACCTTTGTTGCACAGCTAATACGGGTATGGCATGGTGCATTTGAATTTTAAAGGGAAACGTGTAGGCTCTTTCTCAGTATTTTCTGCATGCTGGAATGCTTCAAACCAGTCTCAGATGCAATTCTACGGACGGATGACATTGGATTTTGCTGAATAATTCCAGAAACTGTGGTGATATTTTCAGGCGTAACTGCAGTTTGCTTGCGGCCAACATGGCCGATTGATCATCAGTTATGCTTGTTGGTTGAAAGTTTGCGAAGAGCGTACGAATGATTTTCGCATCGGGTCCTTCGGTACGCTAACCTCCTTTCACATTTCAGTAGTAGAACTGATCGCTCTGGGCTTCGGATCACTATTTATACTAGGCATTATGTATGGAGATTACAGCGCCATCTGTTAGCAGCTTTTGTAACTAGTATTTCAAACTGCTGTATAAACTTCTTACAGCTTTCACAATAAACATACCGTTTACTGCATTCCTCTATCGATCTTTGTTTTTGAGATATTTAATTTTGAAACCAGGGAGTCCTTTTCTGGACACCCTGTACATTGTTGGTTTGGAGAAATACTGAGGAAGTAGAACAGAAAAATTCATAGTATTAGCAGATAATAATTTTTAGATAAATTAATGTAAAATAATGAGAATTTGTCATTAGATGAACAAAATCACAAACTGTCATTCATTAACATGTCATGTTTAACAAAAGAGATGCTCTTTAAAAGCATAATGTCCAATCATAGTACATTATTACAGAAAAAAGCCATAATAGCAAACTTCCACAAAAGTAAATCACATAGGTACAGTGAAAGAATGCATAGTTTTAGATGTCAAAAAAATACGAGACGTGAGTGTTTTATATGCACTCTTAATCTGCACTACAAAGAAAGACACTCACACACCTTTGGAACAAGATACAATTTACATCTGTAAGTAACACATCTTTGAGAAAGTACAGAAAAAAAACCATGAGATTTGAGTGGCTTGTATTCCATACAGTTTCACCAACAATGTGTTTTGATCCTTTGTAATCTCTTTGAGTTGGCTGCTGGTTGCAAAACCGGAGAGTCTACAAAGAATTATTACATAATAATAGCCTACAAAAATGCAATGTGTTTTAATGTCCTTGTCCATTTTAACTGCAGTGTTAACCATTAATATGTAAGAAAATTGTTCTGACTTTTCTGCAGTTGACCACCAGACTCTGATAATGGAAATACGCACAAGCAAAAACTTAATACACTTGATAACGAACTCAACATTCCCTGTGTTTAGGATTTGTTTTTGAATAGAACTGACTTACTTACAATTTAGGTCACAGCGACTGTGTGTTTGCGTTCGGCAACATTGTTTCCTTAGTTACCTGAACTACTTGTATAAAAAAGAGAAGTGTTGGTAATAATAATAAATTAGAGCTGCCAGTTATTTGTAAGAAAATGCTTAGATATGTAGTCAGATTTCTGTATCATGGAAATATTATCACATTGACAACTGCAAGTGGGTCAGAATTCGAAGCCTGGGTCATTAACACTTTACACTTAGAACAGGTTCATTGTTAACACAAGTTTATTCTCAGAACAGACTGCCTCCTGATTGGAGTACTCAGCTATTTATACATAGAAAGAATTTTCTGGGACTTGCAAGTTCATCAATCATAAGAAACGTTTAGAACATTCTAGAAATAGTAAATACAAAGAATTTTATTTTTTTTTTTCCTATGCCCGCACAGCAATTTGCAACGACGCTAACCACTGAACCATGCATTCTTTTGGAAGACATACGGCATTGTTCCCCTTCATGAAGAAACAGTGAGTCGCTGATAAGTTCCCTTTAGAGTCAGTGGCAGTGTCCTGGATATTGCCATGGAACCTCTGTATACAGTTCTAGAGAATCCTGCTATTCTGTATGCATGCCTTCCTTGCAGTGACAATGGCTGATGACAAGCCCTCCTGTTGTGGTTTCATCATTATCATAACGGTCTTTAGACTCCTTGAAAAAGAAGTGGTTTTTGTCTATCTGCTCTTCGGGATCATAGTAAGGCATCATATGGAGGAGGACGTTAACAATGTCTTTTCATTTTGTCATTTCGAGGATAGTTCATAATCCTCGACTTCATATGGGACTTCTGACAGGTGGCGTATGACATGATAAGGAGCAAAGTATGCCGTCAGTAACTTTTCTGATAGCCCAAATTTCCGTACAGAGGTAAAACTCCTTATAGGTATCCTGGGCTGTACACAACAGGTCGGTGCTTGTCTTTATACTGCTGACAGCCCTTCTCCTGGATGCCCAGTGTCTATATGAAGCCAGCTTTCTTGCTTCTTTTACCCTGGTGATGAAATGTTTCACAAAATCATCCTGAGTGTTGTCTGGTTGGAACAGGAGCAGCGTATCCATTGTTGTCTCAGCTTTGCTACCATGGAGCAGGAAAAATGTAGTGAAGCCTCTGGTGTCTTGATTTGCTGTATTATAAGCAAATGTCACAACTGGCACTATTACAACCCAAACCTTCTGCTCAACAGTGACGCACATCGACAGCATTGCTGCTATTGTCTAGTTAACATATTCTGTAAAACTATTTGTCTGAGTATGCTGGGCAGTTATTATTCTGTGGATAATGTCACAAAGTGACATTACCTCTGTTACTGATTTTGTAATGCTCTTCTACGATCACACCTCATCATGCGTGGTGTACCATGCTTCAAAATAATGTCTTCTACAAGGTATTTTGGGGTCTCTGGAGCTTCTGCAGTCGGCACAGACTTGGTGACAGCCTAGCGAGTGAAGTAGTCAGTGCAGTATCCATCATCTACCAGTTGTTGACTTTGGGGACCTCCCTAAAATGTCCATTCCTATTCGGTCGAATGGAGTTGCTGCAGTTGGAATTGGTATCAGATGCCCTAGAGGTAATTGCGGCACATGCTTCCATCACTGGCACTCCTTACAGTGACTCATATAGTAAATGACCAGGGTTGAACTGGAACGACCAGTAGTCATTTTGGGGCCCAGTGGATTGTAGTTGCTTTTATACAATGTCCCTTTATAAGTTGAAACTCTTCTTTGGTCACTTCTCCTTTTCCAAGGCCTGTATAGTTTTAATAATGATGGTTCTTCCGTCTGTTCAGCTGTAATGTCACCTAATTCAATCAGGGCAGAAATTTCACCCATGCTGATATGTTCCTCTAATGGATTCCTCGAAAGGCAGTCGGCGGCCTGTGTTTGCACCTATTGTTGAATACCACTGTGCCATAGTACTCGTAGAGTCTTAGTGCCCATCTTGATAGTCGACCTGATGAATCCTTCAAGCTAGTCAGCCAACACAAAGAACGGTGGTCTGTCAAGATGGTGAATGGTTTGCCGAATAAATATGACCAAAACTTGTTTATAGCCCAGATAACTGCGAGACATTCTTTCTCAGTTGTAGAGTAGTTTATCTCAGACTTTGAAAGTACTCTTGATACATAGGCTAGCGTCAGTGTGGAGTTCAGTTTCTCCCAGTAAAAGGTTTCTCCCTGCAGAAGTTCTTGCTATGGACGCGCCTTGTTACAAAAACCTTTGATGAAATGCCAGTACTATGAGCACAGCCCGAAAAAACTTCTCACATCACGAATGTGCTGAAGAGTTGGAAATTCTGTGACTGCCCTTACTTTATCTGGATCAGGACAGACACCATCTCCATTAACTAGGTGTCCCAGGATTTTTCTCTCTTTGGTGATGAAGAGGCACTTCTTCGGATTGAGGCAGAGTCCTGCAGTCTGAACACACTTCAGCACAGTTGACAGGTGGCTTAGATGTTCCAGATATGTCATCTAGGTAACAAAGACATGTCATCCACTTAAGATGTCAAAGCAAGTTGTGCCTTCGAATGTGGCTGGCCAAATGGCATGACTAGGAATTCATAGAGGCCATCAGGTGTAACGAAAGCAGTCTTTCCTTTTTAACTTTATCAAACTCAGTTTGACAGTAACCTGTCTGCATGTCCATGGTTGAGAATTAGGTAGCTCCTTTCAAGCAGTTTAAGGTGTTGTCAATGCTTGGAAATGGGTAGACATCTTTCTGTGTGATTTTTGTTCAGCCACCAATAGTCAAAACAGAAATGCCATGTGCCATTCCTGTTCTTCACGAGGACCACCAGAGATGACAAAGAACTCTCCAAAAGTTGAGCAGTGTCATAGTGCAACATCTTCTCCACTTATTCCCGAATTATCCTTCTTTCAGCTGACAACACTTTATATGAAGGCTGGCTAATTGGTGGATGATCCTCATTATTGATACATTGTTTTTTCATGGGCTGTTTCATCTGGCTCTTCTCCTGCCTGGCCCTTAATGCACCTGAAAATTGGTGTAGTATGGCTAACACCTGATGACATTGTTCCTGCTTAAGACCGGGCCCTACATGCAATTCCACAGTAGTTTCCTCTAATGCGTGGGCAGCAATAACAGCAGAGCATGAGACTTCATCAATGACATTGAACACATTTCCTTAGGGATTAGTTGTGATTTCCTGTGAAAATTAGTTATCCTAAGCTATCCTCAAACACCTGTAATACTTACGATAGCCGCTGGTATGTAGATTTCCTTTATTATAATGATTAGTATTTTTCGATCGATAAGCACTTTACAGTTCTACTGGTCATTTTAGGAGCTGACTGGAACTCTTCTCATTGTTAATGGCGGGATCTCAACATTCTCAACAGCACACAATCTCCCAGGGGAATACATTTTACATCTGCTCATCGGTACAGCTTCCTCAATTTGTAGCTCATATGTTTCACAGTCAATGACAGCCTGGAATGCCTGAAAAAGTCCCATCGAAGGATGGCGTTATGGCTACATCCTGTGAAAATGCAAATTCAAAAGACTTTGTTCTGTGGTCGATAGTTATTCTTGTGACGCATGTTCCTGCCGCTCAGACATTTTCCATTTGCGACCTTCAGCACAGTTGTTCTTGCACCCCAGAACATTGTCTTCTTTAGATTGTAGCAGTAATCATTCGACAATACTGAGAATGAAGCTTCTGAATTGACTAGTGCCTGGACAAGTTGGCCGTTGATGGTAACGTCAATGAGATTTCCCAACATCGTAGTGACTGTCGACCGTGGAGGACTTTCATTGTGGCGGCCTCACCTCTGTTGACGGTTGCCTCACCTAGTTTTCCTGAATACAATGGTTAGGCAAGCAGTTGCTATCTCTGTAAGGTGATTGTGAACAGTGGCGGCTTGTTGGAGACCGATCACGATCAGGACACGGCGACATGCTTCTCACCATAAGTCGACAGTAAACATCTGCAGTTGACTTCCATTGAAAAGACTGCTCCAATGGTGCATCTTGCGACATTATAATTGTCACATACTCATCTTCTCTCCTGCAGTATCAAACAATATGTCCATGGAGCTCACAGTGAAGACACAGTGACATGCTGTCTTCTGTCCTGCAGATATCTGTTTTCCTGTGAGGCTTCATAGTTACCGGGAGAGTTGGTAGTGGTTGTGTCAGTTGGTTTCTGGGCAGCCAATTGGTGGCTGCAGCCTAAGTCATAGTAGGGCGAGGCCTTTCTTCATGCTGGGTGCAACTGGTGGGGCAGACAGACACTAATGTTTGAAATACCTCTTCCTCAGCAGCGTTGGTTCCCTCGTAATGTACAGGACTGACATCTATGGCCATAATCTGGTGATCGTTTAGTCCAACAGTTCTGGTTGTGAGAAACTGTAGTAATTCTTCTCTCACAGTTTGTTGCACGAGAGAAGCAAAGTCATGCTGGTCTTCCACAACGGCCATAAGGACTTCATTTGGGAGTCTATCATACTTCTTTCATCCAACCTCCTCCCTCCCTCTGTTGCATCTCTTTAATTTTCTGGCACCATTTGATAAACTCTTGGGGTGTTGAAATGTCTTTTAGCAAAAGAGCTCAATATGTCCTCTACTGAGGCACTTCAGTCACGGTCTGCATGGCCACTACGGTCGGGGGTTCGAATCCCCCCTCAGGCATGGATATTTGTGCTGTCCTTAGTCTTAGTTAGTTCATAAGTAGTTTGTAAGTTTAGGGACTGATGACCCCGTAGTTAAGTCTCATAGACTATACAAACATTTGAACATTTGAATGTCATCTACAATGTCCTTAATCAGGTGTGAAATTTTATCGGCCTAAGTCATATCTGGGTTAACTATGTGACATAGTGCCAAAACATTATATATATATATATATGAGACTGCATTGACTCGTCATGTCATTAAGCACTGTTCTTCAATTGGTCTTCTGATAAACAGACTTGCTGTTGGTCTCCAAATGTCTTCTAAAGTTCTGTCTGGAATTTGTCGCAGTTATCGAGCTTGTCCTCTGTTTTCAAACCACTGCTGGGCTGCCCCACCCAGGTAGAAATATACATTCACCAAGCACTTCTTATACTTGGTGACTCGGTCGAACCCTTTCAGCCATTCTTTGGGGTCGTGTCCAGCGTCTCCCAAGAACACTGATGGTGTCTGATGGGCAGCTGGCTTACCGCTGTTTTTGTATCCATGCATCTTTTGATGACACAGACATTCAGAATGAGTTAGTGAGTATATCTGTTGTATTCCAGTTCTTGTCTGTGCAGGTGATGGCTCTTATGCTGTCTAAATGGAGCCAGGAGCCATGGTGATGCAGATGTTTTGCAGTGTACCTGGCACCTCAATCAAATAGTGGCATGTTGACAGCTGCAAGTGGGTGAGAATTCGAAGGCTGGGTCAGTAACACTTTACACTTAGAACAGGTTTATTGCTAATGCAAGTGTACACTGAGAGCAGACTGCCTCCTGATTGGAATACTCCGCTATTTATACATAGAAAGAATTTTCTGCAATGCTAACCACTGCACCACACATTCTTTCAGAAGACTCATAGCAATATATTTGTTTGCATATGTGTTTGAGCTACCATAGAAAAGAGAGGTGTCTGCAATAAAAATAAATTAGGGTTTCCAGTAAGCCATAAGGTAACACTTAGCTAATGTAGACAGAATATATTTGTTTACAAATGTATCCTTAAGTTTCTACATCTCTCCTGAGAAAGTGATGGAGTAGCTGATAAAACAACTTTGCTAATGGCTTGGTGAATAAACATTGCTATAATAGGTTTTATACATGTTAGGTTTTATCTATGACGGTTAATACTAAGAAACTAACAATTGCAGCTTGTTATGACAGTGCTTAAATACTGAACAGCATAAGAATTGTTTGTCACTAAGTTCTTTTATTTATTGAGTATAATTACATAGTATGGACATTTCATTTCCTGTTAAAGGGTGTACATGATTAGAAATTTTGGTTTTGATCTAATTTTGTGTTCATAAATGGAATATTTCTTACAGGTTGCAAGATTGCCAAAGATGCGATCTCTTGGTCGTGAATTGCTTCTTGATATTCTGGAAGCCCTTGCTGACGACATGAGTGATTCTAAACTTTGCCAGGATATGACAAGTGTTAGTCTCAACAGTGACACTTGATTGTATGATTGAGGAATTCTTCCTTAAAAATAAAGTTTACAGAAACTGTGCCTCATCTTTTTTACTCAATTGTATCCTTAAATATTATAGTGAAGGAATTTACCTCAAAGCAGTATTAGATTTTAAAATTTAATAAAGTTATAGAGAAACATTACTGCAGATCTTTATAATAAAATATTAAGGTCTTGACACAAAGCTAGCTAAATGACTGTTGCAAAATATAAGAAAATACTGACAATCTGATAGGAATATCAATAATTGAGGGTAGGTAACAACTCTCCATAAAGAGGATCTCTGAGCTGCTGGCAGACATGACAATAGATAATCACATTCACACACCTTCAATTTTCAGCCGTGGCCTTCGTAAGAAAAAGGAATGCATACATTCCCGCAATTGCTATCACTATCATGTATGGCCATTCCATCGACACAAGCTAGACTGTGAGTGAGGTGGGAAGTGGAGGGGGTAGGATGCTGGGTAAAGGTGGTGATGGGAAGTTCAGCATTGCATGAAGGAATTTAAAGGCTTTGATAGGCGGGAATGTGAATTGTGGCAATGAATACAGTGAAGGGAAGGGGTGGGAAAGGATAAAAGGGAGGTGAAGGTTTTTTAGAATTTGTGCACTTGCTCTATAGACAAATCATAATTAATTTCAAAGAAAGCTATGTAAGAACCTAAAAAGTTTGAGTGGGTGTCTGAAACTCTGCTGCAACCTTTTGACAGCCATTTCCAAGCAGTTATGTTATTGTTAAATGTCTTTTTTGTAACCTATGTTAATCAATGGAATATGACATTTAGTGATTATTTTTTATTTTTTTTATTTTTCCAAGGCAGACAGGGCGAGTGCTTACTGGGAACTGCCACTATGGCACTTTCCACAGCTGGACAGTGTTAACCAAAAAGTTAGTCATTAATCATCAACCCGTTACTAAAACTGTTAACTGGGTTAAACATTAAAGTGTCACTTGACGGACAATTTAACAGAAGTTAACGTTAACCGTTAACTCGGAACTGCATTGTGCAGTCATGAAATCTCGCCTTCAGTCTCTGAATTTATATTCATATTGTCATACCACTGAAATAGAGCAAATTAAGTAAAACATATTACCCTACCAGTTATTAAAAAAACTGAAACATTTTAAGAAAAAAAAACTGACATGTTTTATGGCCCACCATAGATTTGTAGTTTTACAAGTTTTTGCCAACATTTTGAACCAAAATTATAATTAAACAATAAAAAATTAATTAATAAGAGTGTCTGAAACCCTTTTAGGAAAGAAAAATATAAGTAGTGGCGGGTTCCAAACCACTGACCTTCAGTATCACAGGCCAACGCCTTGCCCACTGCATTACGGCTATCAATCAAAAATTGGGCTCTTTAATCTCATACTATTGTTGGCCATTGTTAACTGAAGTTAATATGGCATTAGTAGACACTAGATTATCATTTATGAACGATGTGTTTTTGTTAATTCTTCAGTGCGCCATTGCTTTGAAATGACAACATGTAAGTTACAATAAGGAAATTATCAAATACGCAATGCATGATGGCATATGCCAGAGAGTGGTGTGGGTGAGGAATGTCACGTGACATCTCAAATCGGCTGGTTTTCCGTTAATTCAATGGAGGGTGTCAAATCTCTGTTATTTTTGGAAATATCTCTCAAACGATACAAGATACGAAAAAAACATAAGAGAGGAAAGTTGTAGAGAATTTTCTCTTCTACAAATTCGGTTATTCAATTTTCGTGTCAGATGAATAATTAAGCCGTTATTTTCATTTAAATTTCAAGCTGTCAAAAGACAATCGCAAAGGCCCACTTTTAGTGTTACTACCGTAAGCTAAAGTGGGCCAATAAATATTCATTACTGCACCCTGTGATTTTAGTGCTGGAAAGAACTGAAGACTTCAGGATAAATATAAAAGTAGCGTCCCTCGACTATATTCCTCAATGTTTACCATCAGGTCTTCCCACACGAGGTCCAACGATTTTATCACATTAGCGATGGAAGATTGGAACCCAGAATGCCATCGTTGCATGTGAATACTACTTATATATTGGGGCTCTGTCTGTCGTTTCGGCCGCCCGCGGTGGCCGAGGGGACTGAGGTGTGCCAGTCACGGTCTGCACGGCCACTACGGTCGGGGTTTCGAATCCCCCCCTCAGGCATGGATATTTGTCTCGTCTTTAGTATAAGGTAGTTCATAAGTAGTTTGTAAGTTTAGGGACTGATGACCCCGCAGTTAAGTCCCATAAGCTCTGCAAACATTCGAACATTTTGCTCTTTCTAAAGACATCACACCAATAAGCGTTTGTAATGTTGATTGTGTGAAAGAGTGTTGCAGAAATGCTAATTTTGGTAGGTCAAAGTGGCATATATGTATTCCTCTGACTTCTACTATTCTTTTTTCTCTTCTAATAATAGCCTGTTAAGGTGATCATACTTGCAAATGTGGGGCATCTTTTATAATTACTCACTACTCAGAGTGCAATAATGCCCTGTGATTGTTATACATTTTTGAAGCTTACAATGAAATGAGTAACGGGCACCAAATCGTAATATATCAAATATAACGTAAAACATACATATATTCTCAGTTACTATGTAAGATACACTCCAAATTGTCAAAATTTCTTTATTGATGCTGACTTTTAAAAAGCAAAAGCTGCAATTTGAAACTTTCAGCCAGTGGCATAGCGTGGATTTCTGCCACTTGGTGCCGGCCCTCATTTTGCCACTGCCCCCTCCATCTCCCCTGTATTTTCGGAACTGAACAAAACAAAACTTGAGACATTGGCCATAAGTGCCAATATTGTTTCAGTGTTTATCAAAATAAAATAGGGTGTACCATAAAATTTATGAGCCTGCAGAGCTTTCATGGCAATAAGTTATGGTATTCTGAATAAAGTCGGGTGAATACTTTCACATGAATTAGATGGATAAAAGTCTCTTGTCATTAGGACTTCAGTGCCCATTACATAAGTCTGCATATGAACAGTCACACTCCATTTTGTAGGTTTACCAGATTCAGATCTTTTAGTCCATTTTCAAATCAACTAAATGAAGTTCTACAATACACCTGTTGCCCACATAGTTCATTTTTCTGGGGTTACAGCAGATATTTCACAGGTATCCGTATGTTAGTTTATAGAGCTAATCGTTTTGAAGGCTTTTTACTGAGAGATACAGATTTGTCTGTAGACAGGGCAAGAGGTGAAGCAGTTGTGATGAAATATCCTTACCTGTAGAATTAGGGCGAACCTCTAAGTATTTATCGAGCTGCCAATGAACACGTAATTAACTGTGATTCTTGAGTTTCTCCTGGCGTATTTGATAATCAAAATATCCACAGGTGTACTGCCGGTCTATAGTGTCCAACGGGCACAATATTTCGGCAATCATACATGTCATCATCATCAGGTGAACTGACGGACTGAGCTCCTGGAAACGTGCCGGCACGGAGATCTGCACGCTACAGCGGCTCGAAGGAATTGGTTTCTAGCCCAGAAGTGGGCGATTTAAATACCCTCAGCCCGCGGAGCGCCCCCTCCGTGACCTGCGCCCCGCACCGTGGTCACGCAGTGGAACCGATTGCGATGGCATCTGAGATGACGTCGATGTGAGGGCTCTGTCCGCCATGGTTGTCACTATGTTACGTTTGCTAGATTTACTCTTAATTAACCCAATCGCTGGTTCCCTTAGTTTTGCTAAGATTGTAGCCACAGTCACGTTTATGAGGTCATCACTTGTGTGAATTTCAATGGCCTCTTTAACGACACAGTCCCAGTATCTCGGTGTTTGTACCAGAATCCTAGTGCATTCATACTCCATCGGGTGAGTCTCCGACAAACAATGTTCATTGACCGCCGACTTGCTCGGATACATCAATCATGTCTGCCTCTGGTGTTCAACGCATCGATCCTCAATGGTACGCATCGTCTGTCCAATATATGACTTGCCACACTGAGACGGCCTTCCTCAAACTGAGATCATCTTTGGCGCTCCCCATCAGTGCACGATCTGGTGTTTCTTCAAAATGCTGGTGACCTTCTCTGAAAGTGCGCCGGTATGTGGAATAAATGCAATGCCTACATCCTCCCTCTTGTTTTCATCCATTTCCACAGGTTGTGCTGTAGTGGTTGGGTGGAGAGCCCACTGAATCTGCCACTCTTAGTACCCATTTTTTTGGGAATACAGTTCTCAGGTGTTCCAATTCCTGTGGTAGACTCTCTTCGACGGAAATAGTGCATGCCCTATGTACTAGAGTTTTAAGTATTCCATTCCTCTGTGAAGGGTGGTGACAGCTGTCTGTATGTAAATACAGATCAGTGTGTGTTGTCTTACGATACACACCATGACCCAGGGTGCCATCAGCTCTTCTCTTGACCAAGACGTCAAGAAACGGCAATTTACCCTCTGTTTCAGTCTCCATAGTGAGTTTGATATTGGGTTGTATTGAGTTCAGATGTGTAAGGAAGTCAAAGAGTTTATCTGTACCATGTGGCTAGATGACGAAAGTGTCATCCACGTAACGGAAAAAACAAGTGGGTTGTCATTCAGATAATGCCAGGGCTTCCTTCTCGAAATACTCCATGTACAAATTTGCGACCACAGGAGAGAGTGGGCTACCCATGGCGACTCCCTCCGTTTGTTCGTAGTATTCGCCATTAAAAAGAAAATACGTGAAGGTCAAGACATGCCTAAAAAGTTCGGTGGTCTTCTCATGAAACTTGTGACCAATCAAATCTAGTGAGTCTCGAAGGGGCACCCTCGTAAACAACAAGACAACATCAAAACTCACCATGATATCTGACTCATCCAGCCTGAAGCTGTTAAGGTATTTAACAAAATCCACGGAATTATGGATGTGATGAGGGCATTTTCCCACATAAGGAATTAATATTCCCATCAAGTATTTGGCCAATATACACCTACATATTTGCGTAACGAAGTAGCGTGTGTGTCTCACTTTACCTGTAGCACAGGGACAAGGACATCAGACAGTCTCACGGATGTACGAAAACATGGGAGGGAGCTTAACAACTTCTTTACATCATAATCCTATAGATGTACTACCTAGAGAAGCTATACAAAATGTTTGCGAGGCTGCGACTTGAACCAGGATATCCAGCTTTTCGTGGTTGGTCACCTTGAAACTTTCGGCACATTTCCAGGACCAACCGAAATTTGTGTACTACAATGACTGTGTATTTACGACAGTCACTACTTGCTGAATTCATTCGTCTCTAATAGGTATCGTGTCAAATAGAAAGCAAGGAAATCAAATCAACTTCTGCTGTTTTGTTGTGGTCTTCAATCCAGAGACTGGTTTGATGCAGCTCTCCACCCTACTCTATCCTGAGCAAGCCTTTTCATCTCCTCATAAGAACGACAACCCATATCCACTTGAATCTGCTTACTATACGTGTCTCTTGGTCTCCCTCTGTGATTTTTACCCCACACACTTCCCTCCAACGCTAAATTCACAATTCCTTGATGTCGAAGAATGTGTCCTACCAATCTATCCCTTCTTTTAGTCAAGGTATGCCAGAAATTTCTTTTCTCCCCAATTCGGTTCAGTACCTCCTCATTAGTTACGCAATCCACCCACCTAATCTTCAGCATTCTTCTGCAGCACCACATTTCAAAAGCCTCAACTTCTGCTATTGATACACAATTTAAGAACTTTTGGTCTATAAGTATATAATAACCTTGATTGTTTGTAAACTCCTTTTGCTTTATATACACAATTTGTTACGGCCGGCCAGACACTTCACTGGTGTTGCCTCATGCCTGCAATCGGTCACTGTCCTTTTCCCACATCACACACGAGCAGTGAGAAAGCAATTGTAGCTGTTATTCCAGACATCACTGTGTCACCAAATTCTGGCATGAACTGTTTAGGAGCGGTTGCACTAATTTCTGTACATTGTCGAATACATGCAAACTATAGAAAGAAATTTATTTGGTTTGGAATGCTTTTATTCCAAACTAGGCTAGATTATAAAATACATTTACATTTAACACTTTCACTGCGGCTGACGCTATCTTACATTGAGCGCGGAAACTTATGAGCAACAGCTGCAGCGAAAGTGTTAAAATTGACATCAAATCAGTCATGTACATTTTTCCAATCTGTATTTGTGAAATAAAATTCTGGAAACCTCTTACTTTTTTTTAACAAAACTGAATAAATAATTGTTACGAACTCAGTGAAAACTCCCTGAAAATGTATTCCTTTTTACAGATTATTTTGACCAGAATGAATATTAGAGCAAACTGATTTTAATTGTATTGACGTATTTAGAAGTAGTAAGTATTTTTCATAGCACAATTAAAAATGTTAGGGAAGCTTAAAAATATATCTGAATGCAACATAACAGAGATATTAATTTCCTGATAAATCTTTAAGTGTCTCTGTACCACACCAGCTCTGCTGCCCCTAAATATGTGCCGTCCAGGGCTATGCCGCCCCCCCCCCCCCCCCGCTCCAGGGGGCTCAGCGTTTTTTCCTGAGTACGAGCTTGGCGAACTCGGGGTCCTTAGCCGTGGGCTGTGTCGCGCCAACAGTCCGCTACACTGTAAGCTCTGTACGTGCTTCAACGACCAACGTTCGGTGCGACGGTGGAACGTTGTAAGTTTCAGAGCCCGGGGGTCTTGGCTTAATCACCCGGGTCACGAGGACGGTACAGTATAAAAAAAAGATGCATAGGTGTTGAGGTTGAACAGTCGCTACCGAGCAACCTCTGAGGAACCTGCTGCACCTCAGTTGTATAAGGCTTACCTAGGCAAGTGGGGCTCTGCCTGGGTGGACCTTTTGATCCCTAGCTGCTCGTGGTAACAAAATGAAATGAGCAAAAGATAATGTTGGTGGACGTATAACCACCGTCTCTAAGCGTGGGAAGTTCAATGCCACTTCGTATGACCCCAAATCGTTCCCTTCCTTAGCCACACCCTGTAGGAACACGGGGCTGCCAACAGAAACAAGCCGTATTCACCAAGGTATTTAGTTTGTACAAGGACTGATGGGGAATCATTTATGACAGTGAAGCCTCAGTTCTTCTTGGACCATCTGAAGGAGAAGTTTGGAGACACGGAGTCCCTCTCCAAAATGCATAATGGTTCCGTGTTGATCCACACCGCATATCCCCTGCCCAGTCGTGGGCATTGCTTGCTTGTGATAAGCTGGGAGATGTCACGGTAAACATTACGTCACACAAGTCACTGAATCTGGTCCAGGACATTATAGTTCACAGGAATCTCCTCTTACAGTCCGATGAGGAGCTGCGCGCCAACCTCGAGCGGCGGGGTGTTCACTTCGTCCGGCGCGTCCATCGTGGGTCTAAAGATAACTGGTGTCTTCATCTTAGACTTTGAAGGCGATGCTCTGCCGGAGAAGGTGAAAGTGATGTGCTACTGGCGTGATGTGAAACCTTACATCCCTCCTCCTATGAGATGCTTCCAGTGCTGGAAGTTTGGACATATGTCATCCCACTGCCCTTCCAGCGCCACTTGCTGGGATTGTGGACGTCCAGCCCACCCGGATGCCCCATGTACACCGCCGCCCATCTGCGTGAACTGTGGCCAAGAGCATCCTCCCTGCTCGTCGCAATGCCCTAGTCTCCACAAGGAAAGGAAAATCAATGAATATAAGACCATGGACCAGTTGACCTATACTGAGGCGAAGAAGAAATATGAGCGCTTACACCCAGTAACTACGACCACCTCTTTTGCGACAGTCACATCATCGCCATCGTCTTTGGTGACGCATGTCTTTCCCACTACTTCTTTTTCTGTGGGCCCTCAGGGCCGTAAACCTACACCGACCCTCAAGATGGTTGAGGGCTCCCTTCTTTCCTCTGCTTCCAAGGTGATTGCCTCAGGAGCAACCTCAGCTCGACCTCTGCCTCTTAAATACTGGTGCCCCCACACATGGCACGTTCTTGGCCATTGATTTATCGATATGCGGGCACAGCGTTCCACAATCTGTCCACTGGAGATCCCATGACGACCTGTGTGGCAGTAACCATTTTCCACTTTTCCTGTCACTCCCAAGACGTCAGTCCCCAGCACGCCCCCCCCCCCCCCTCCTCCCTCCAGGTGGGCTTTCAACAGAGCTAACTGGGAAGATTACATGTCCACTGCTATTGTCCGACCTCTCCCACAAGATACCATCAATGTGGTGGTCGAGGACGTTACTCACACCATTGTTTCTGCTGCAAAAGCTGAAATTCCATGCCCCACTGGGTGCCCACAGCAGAAGTCAGTTCCATGGTGGTTGCCGGAAATAGCTAGTCTATTAGAGATCGTAGGCGGGCCTTACAGCGCTACAAGCATCACCCCTCTCAGGAGCTCCTCATCACATTCAAAAGACATCGCACTCATGCTCGCCAGTTAGTAAGAAGACAGAAACAGCGAGTGCTGGGAGAGGTATGTCTCCACTTTTGGGACGGGTATCTCTGCCTCACAGGTGTGGAGTAAAATCAAGCAGTTAAAAGGATTACAGACACCAGCAGGAATACCTGGAATCTCCACAAATGGAGTTACGTGTATGAACCCGGCCATACTTGCAGAGGTTTGCCGAGCATTATGCTCGCACCTTTGCCTCCGCAAATTATCCACCAGCTTTCCGTACATTGAAGGAGCAGGTAGAATGCCAGCCTCTCACCTTTACTACCCTCCGCTCTGAATCTTACAACACACCTTTTACTGAGTGGGAGTTTCACAGTGCTCTTACACTATGGGTTCCACAGTGCTCTTACACTATGTTCTGGGCCCGATAGCATCCATGGCCAAATGCTGAAGCACTTCTCAGCAGATAGTCGGCGTAATCTTCTTGCAGTTTATAACCGAATTTGGTGTGATGGTGTTTTCCCGTCACAATGGCTGCAGAATATCATCATCCCGGTGCTTAAACCCGACAAACATCCTCTTTCCCTGGATAGCTATCGGCCCATTTACTTGACTACTAACGTTCCATGCAAACTCTTGGAGCAGATGGTCAGTCGGTGGTTGTGTTGAATTCTTGAGACTTGGGGCTTATTGGCTCCATGCCACGGTGGTTTTCGCCAGGGTCGATCAACCACCGACAATCTGGTGTACTTCGAGTCTGCGATCTGCACAGCCTTTTCCAGGCGGCCCCACCTTGTTGCCGTCTTCTTTGATGTGCACAAAGCATATGATACAACCTGACGACGACAAATCCTCAACACTTTACATGACTGGGGCCTCCGGGGCGCCCGACCGCTTTTTAACCAGAATTTTTTAGCTGTCCGTACATTTCGTGTCCAAATTGGTGCTTCCCTGAGCACCTCCCATATCCAGGAAAATGGGGTTCCTCAGGGCTCTTATTTTAAGTGTTCCATTATTTTTAGTTGCTATCAACGGTTTAGCGGCAGCGGTTGGATCGTCAGACTCCCCTTCACTTTATGCTGACAACTTTTGTATCTTTTTTAGTTCCTGCAGCACCCAAGTTGCCGAGTGCAGGTCGCAAGGCGCAATTCGGAAGGCACAGACCTCGGTGCTTACCCGTGGCTTTTAGTTTTCTGCCACCAAGACCAGAGTGATGCACTTCTGTCGGCGTCAGACTGTTCACCCTCAACCTGAACTATATCTTAACGACGAACTGCTTACCGTAGTAGAAACCCATCGGTTTCTAGGACTGGTCTTTGACGCCCGGCTGATGTGGCGCCCCCATATTCGTCAGCTGAAACAGAAGTGCTGGCGCCGTCTCAACCTTCTCCGACAACTGTGTCATACAACCTGGGGTGCTGATCACTGGACGCTGTTGTGGCTTTACATGGCACTGGTGCAATCCCATCTCGATTTTGGGTGCATTGCCTATGGGTTTGCGGCACCTTTGGCACTGCACCTACTAGACACCAATCACAACTGTGGAGATCGCATCGCAACGGGTGCCTTCCACACCAGCCCAGTGAACAGCTTACTCGTGGAAGCTGGGGTCCCACCTTTGCGGATCCGCTACCAACACCTACTTGTGGCTTTTGCAGCCAATGTATATTGCTCCCCAGGCCACCCAAACTATCGTCTCCTATTTTCTGATGTGATCGTCCCCACCCCTCCCCCCAGCAGTGACGCCCCAGATCAGGTCATACGATTGCCTTTAGAGTTCAGTCCCTCCTGCTGGAGCTTGAGTCTTCTCCCCATCCATCTTCCTATCGGGTCCATGCACATACAACCGCCGGCCGCAGTGGCCAAGGGGACTAAGGCGATCCAGTCACGATCTGCATGGCCACTGCAGTCGGGGGTTCGAATCCCCCCTCTGGCATGGATATTTGTGCCGTCTTAGTTCATAAGTAGTTTGTAAGTTTAGGGACTGACGACCCCGTAGTTAAGTCCCATAGACTATACGAACATTTACAACACATACAACCACTTGGTGCTTGCCAAGGCTGTGTACCCGGCTGGACTTGGCCCATGGGCCCAAAGACTTGGTTTCCCTGGAGGCGCTCTGCCGCCATTTCTCGGCTGTCGTAGCGGAGTTCCCTGGTTATGACCTGATCTTCACCGATGGTTCTCTAGTTGATGGCTGCGTGGGATTTGCCTATACGCATGGTGACCGTGTGGAACAGTACTCTCTGCTGAATGGCTGCAGTGTTTACACAGCAGAGCTGGTGGCCATTCACAGAGTTCTCATGCATATCCGGACCTGCTGAGGTGAGTCTTCTCGTATTTGCAGCAACTCCCCGAGCAGCCTTAGAGCTCTGGACCAGTGTTACCCGCAGTCTCCCATGGTGTTGGCCATACAGGAGACGCTTTGTGCCATTGAACAATCCAGGCGATCGGTGGTGTTCATCTGGTCTCCGGGTCATGTGGGTATCCCAGGCAATCAATGTGTTGACAGGCTTGCCAAGCAGGCTGTCAGTGCGTCCATTCTGTAGATCAGCCTCCTGTCTTCTGATCTCCGTTCATTGTTGCGACACCGGGTACATCAGCATTGGGATGCTGAGTGGCGTAGCCTGAGCACACCCAACAAGCTCCGAATTGTCAAGGAGACCACGGCCGCATTGCGTTCGTCCTTGTGGGCCTCTCGCCAGGACTCTGTGGTGCTGTGTAGACTCCGCATTGACCATATGTGGTTCACCAACGGACATCTCCTTCGTGGTCAGGACCCACCCCAGTGTCAGTGTGGCTCCCGTTTGACAATAGTCCACATCTTGGTGGACTGCCCTGTTTTAGCCACCTTGCAGCGTAGTTTTAACATCCCTGATGTTTTATCAGATGTTTTACGTGATGATGCTTCAACAGCAAATTCAGTTTTAAGTTTTATCGAGAAGAGGGTTTTTATCAGTCTCTCTAACTGAGATTTCCTTGTGCTGCCGAGTGGTTGACTTTTCCTTTTTTAACTCCTATGGTCGGCCAACCACAGACATCGGCTTCTTTGTTGTAAAGTGTCTTTTTGTTTTGCTTCTTGTCCATTTTATTGACGGTTTGTGGACTCAGTGGGATTCACCTCCCACTTTGCGAACCTAATCTCTGGGCGCATTTCTTTGACGTCCGCAGTTTTACTTTTGACGCTTAGTGATGGAATGGGGGACTGATGACCATTGTAGTTTTGTCCCCCTTAAACACCCAAACAACAACAACAACAACCCCACACCTCCCCCAGCATCCCCTACGCTATGCCACTGCTTTCAGCACCTTGTCCCTCGTGTGTTATGGACTGTTTATTTTCGTAGTGACAGTGCACTAGCGGAGCTTTGATATTTATGGTTGAGTTGCATGTTTAGCACAGTGCTTTCCCAACACACTTTACAAATTTTCCCAGTATGCATCAAAATTGGCACACTTACATCTGAACCTTTTTTGCTCATGCTGAAGCTCACAGTACAGATTAACAGTGTCACACTTGATAGGATTCAGAACGGGTATTTCAGTGCACTGAAGAGGACACGACTGCGATCTCTGTCTGAGCTTCCATAGCAACCACCCAAGGAGGACAGGGAGGGGGAAAGCACCAGAGTGGCATGGGGCGTACATACTTTGAACCATTACCTGGTCGTAGATCGATGATTCTTGATGTTGAAGATTGTTGCCTCGGTAGTGGCTCGCTGAAATTTCATGGGGCGAAAACTAATTCACCACAAATGACGAAGGCAACACACACAATTGCAGTTCTTTTACCCTTTCAATTACTTATAAATGCCCAGTTGTCCCCATTTATTGCCAGCTTACAAGTCCCATTAATTACAATTAATGTGACCAGTAACGCACATTCAACACATTAATAATATGACTTTATAGACCTAAAGTTTATGTGTGATATACACAAGTCCAAGGTGTACATCTTAATGTGGCACAAATATTAATTGATCATTCATAATACCTGTTTAAACATTTTCCACCCGATTAACATTGTCAAAATTTTACATAATTGTTCAAAATTAAAGTTCCAACTGGTGTGGCTTGTGCCACAGATCGTGGCCCAAACAATAAACAATACTGTGAACTGAACATAGGTTGTGCATCTGACAAAACAATACTCTATTACATGCAGCGAACACATCCTATTTATATCTTTCAAACAATGTCACTGAAAATTACATATTGTTAATTGAGTTCATTACATTAATTATAATGGAAAAGTAAAGAAATTACATGCAACTGTCTGTAGTAAAAGATAGCATAAATAATACTGATTAAATTAATATACAAATCTCGGTTCAATTAATAGTATTTCATTTACATATTTAACAATAATTAATAGTTTCATTAACAATACTTTCCTAATTAATGGTAATTATACAGAAACTAAAGAGTACCAGACTTTCCTAACATTACTTGTGAAACATAGTAATAACTACTTTAATATCATGAGCAAAGAATTTACTTGGTTTTAACAGAAATACCAAGTATCATACTACCTAAATTCTAACAAAACATCTCTGGCATTAACTAATTAACATTTGCTAATTATACAAACTTCTCTGGCGTCAAATAATAGAAAATGACTTCAACTAGTCTAGTTAGAAAAAAGAATAACAAGAGTTTTGGAAAAGAAAATGTTAATAGACTAATTACATTCTTTTTTTTTATTATTAAGCAACAGGAGGTTCAGTAATGCAAGCAGATGGAAGTAAATCCAAACATGCTTCATCACAACTTGAGTGCTCCAGTCAGTAGGGCCTCCTTCACAACAAAGAACGTGTTGTGAACTGTTTAAATTCAGGACACTGGTTTCGTCGATTTAGTGTACACATCTCTCCCATTTTTATCAGAGATTTTGATTGCAAAATTTTGAATACTGGATGACTAGCTTGTTGGGCCATTCAAAAAAGCTCAGTGAGCCACAAGTGGCCTGAGGGCTGCAGGTTGAGTACCGCTAGTCTGAAGCGTAGCCTTATAGGGGAGGTAAATATGAATGACAAACAGTTCAAATAAGAAGAGAGTATAAGCTTCTGAAATGTGGTGCTACATATTAATGTGGAAGTTGAGATGGGTGGGTTACATTACTAATGAAGAAGTACTGACAAGAGAACCTCCCCCATCGCACCCCTATCAGATTTAGTTATAAGTTGGCGCAGTGGATAGGCCACGAAGAACTGAACACACACCAATCGAGAAAACAGGAAGAAGTTGTGTGGAACACAAAAAAGGCAAAGTATAAAAACTGGGCAGCCCATGCAAAAGATAAGGAACGTCGAGCACAATGTGTGCACAGGAGTGTCGTGGTCCCGTGGCTAGTGTGAGAAGCTGCAGAGCGTGAGCCTTCCCACAGGCAAAAATTTTAATTTTCAGAAAATTATCTGTCTGTCCATCCAATGTGAGGTAACTGTACCGTAGTATGGGGACGCTATGCCTAAACAAACATCTAAACACACGTCGTCCACTGTTGCTGTTCGTTACTTTGGACAAGAGTGTATTAAATATGTGAATTGTATTCTGTGGGAAATATGAATCCAGCAAATATAGCTCGCGGCTTCAATACCAAGGTCCATGAATATTTTCCGAACTTTAAGGAATCTAACAGTTCCTTAAGGGATCAAACAATTGTCGAACATTTGTATGATTATTTCCTACGTTTATTGATAAATAGTAAGTGTGTTGATGAAGATACCTTCCTGCGGAGGAATCAGTGGACCTATCACCTTGCGATCAAACGTTTTAGGTTCCCATTGGAGAGGCACTTCCTTTCATCTGCTAATTGCACGGTTTTGTGGTGTGGTCACTGAACACAGACACTAAACTGATTACAGTGAACAGAGACGTCAGTAAACGGACCGACAGATAATAATTTTGCAAAAATAAAAATTTTTTGTTCGAAGGAAGGTTTGAACCGAGAACCTCTCGCTCCACAGCTCCTCACGCTAGACATGGGACCACAGAGCTCCTATGCTTACAGTGTGCTCAATGTTGCCTACCTTTTGCATGGACTATTCGGTTTTTATATTTTTCAATTCTTTTTCCATAGTTCCACACAACTTCTTCCAGTTTTCTCGGTTGATCTGTGTTCAGTTTTTCACGGCCTATCCACTGCGTCAACTTATAACTAAATCTGTGGGGAGGGGGGGGGGGGTTCCCTTGTCAGTAGAATTGGGGAAAAAATAAATTTCTGGCAGTACTGTACTAAGAGTAGGGATTAATTGGTAGCAGCAATCATTGTGCTGCTTATAGTAGTTTACCTGCATTCCTATTCATTATTAGACCTACTTCTGTAATACCCACAACTGATTTTGTATTTGTAATCCTGTACTCTTACATTTAACTTCAATAATCCCCACTATACCTAACTTCAACCTATCTATTCCCCTTTTTAAATTTTCT
Organism: Locusta migratoria; assembly: GCA_026315105.1. NCBI lineage: Eukaryota > Metazoa > Arthropoda > Insecta > Orthoptera > Acrididae > Locusta > Locusta migratoria. Next base: position 122,555,362 of record CM048751.1, read on the forward strand.
AACCTCCCAACTCGATTACGGGATATAACATTCAACACTTGGATCTGTAGAATGTCAGTGTTGTCTTTCCTGATGGCAACATCCTTTTGAGTAGTCCCTGCCCAGAGATCCGAATGATGGACTATTTTTCCCTCTGGAATATATAACCTGAGAGGATGCCATTATCATATATTCATTCAGTAGAACTGCATGTTGTCAGAAAAAGTAATGCCTACAGTTTCCCTTTGCTTTCAGTTGTTTGCAATAACTGTGAGGCAAGGACAGCTCAGTCAATCATTCAGACTCTTGCCCCTGTAACAGGAAGGGCTGCTGCCCCTCTTCAGGAACCACATGTTTGTCTGGCCTCTTCACAAATACTCTTCCGCTGCAGTTGCATCTTAAAATGTTTTAATAGATTTAAAGTAATTACTGTTCATTCTACCGATACTCAGCTTTTCAACATTACAAGGTATGGGGGTTCTGCTCGCTGCAACATTATTCTCCTGTGGCGTCGTGGTAGAAACAAATACTCGCTATGTACAATTTTTCACTTCTTCTTTAATTTGAAACCAAACTGCATCTCCACCAAAACATTACAAATTCAAACTTGCATACAACAACAACACAGACTGACATAGATTCCAATGCACTTGACAAACGACCAAAACTCCAACTCCCCCACGCAAGGCAAATATATAACATCGACAATAATGACGTTACATTATGCATTGTTCTTAACACTTGAAGATACTAATTTACAATTAACGAACACAACAGTACAGCATTTCATGTATACGAAAATAATCACAATATAAAATGAAAACTATACATACAATAATTTTGGATGCCACTATTTTTTTAAGTTTTAATCACGCTACTCTTTGTTTGACAACAAACCAATATGTTAAATGTCAATTAATTTGTTAAAGAGTACATCATACATGTTCCTAACATGTATTGAACAATACAATATCTTGTCACTTCTCAAAATAAGTTCAAAATCTCACGTCAGTCAATATATACAAAGAATTACGATATTCAAATTTTGACTATTACATTAATTAAAACAATTAGCTGGTCAACACAACTTATTTATGAGCCTGACATATATAAAATGCTATTTACTTTTAATTCTTTTTGTTTTCACAAAAGTTTTTACAATTCATCTGTTGAAGTCTTTAAATAACATACAATGACGAAACTATTGTTTATAGAACTGTCTGGAAAGTATCTAAATGAATCTCTTAATTAATGAAATCTATCACTTGTTTTAATCACAGTATCACCAAGACACTGTCCTACACTGATTCCTAGGCTGGCTATATCGTTTTTAACTAACTTCACACGCAACTTTTATCACTATTGAACCACACGATTCCGGATCCGACACAGACAGTATCGTACGATAACATTGAGATGAGAGGGCCAGCAGTATTGTCACAATCTACAGTATGGCTACCTGTCTTGTTGAGGCATGCAAGTCACCCCACCTAGGCAATGTCTATGGTTCATGGGTGTGGAGTGATTTATGCCACTAATATTTAATTGCTTTTGTCTATTATTCATGTGATTTCAATGTGTAGTGGGGTTTGAAATGACTCTAACAAATCAAGAAAATACTTTGAAGACAATTTTAGTCATCTATTCAGCAGTGGGCATTTGCAATAAAGACAGAATAATGGCTTTCCTAAAGGTTTTATAACTTCATTCAAATATCTTTTGTGTCCTTTTGAAAGTCTGGAAAGTATTAAAGTTAGCTACATGGTAATCTGTAGACTGAATTAAAATTGCTTGGGTTTTTTTTGTTCATAGGGTTTGACATTTAGGTATATCTTATAGAAATCCTACACCATTTGAAGTAAGAAGGCTCATATTCTCCTTATACTGTGAGGAAACATAAGTGATATATTTTTTCTATGCGAACATAAAAGAAAGTTGTGTTAGTTACACTATTTATAACTAAAGGACGTCTGAACCGATTTGGCTCAAAATTGGTTGGGGGGTAGCTTAGAAGCAGGAGACGGACATAGAATATTTTTTGTCCCATTTGACTGCGTTCCCATATTACGTGACATAAAACTGAAAGTACACTTCCAGATTAGATCATTTTCTAGATTCTAGAGTGTCCAAAACTAAATTATTATGCAGAGTATCAAAATAATATTATTTACTATGAAGAGAAAACAACTGTTGCCATCTAAAATTTCATTGGCTATCTCAAGCTTTGCCGCGATTGGTCGGCTTCATTCCTACGATCCATCAGCCAACATAGCTATACCATGTCTGTGTCGCGGATCATAAAATTTTACCGGTATATAGCAATGTTGTTAATCGTGTTTCAATTAGACTCCTAATAAGAGTTCATTATTCACTTACAGGTCAGGAAACAAACAGATGAATATTGCTGCCAATTACAAAAACCATACTAATCTGGTTGAGCGAACTAGCCTTTTTGACAATGAAAAATAAGGACATAGATGATTTGAACATAAAAATTCAAAGCCAAATCGCTTGCCAATAACATACGTTTATTAAAATTGTCTCAAGGAAATGTATTATTGTTGATATTTGCATTCATTTACTTCGATGGTTTCCATTTCCGATCCTGTTGAAGTCATCAATTATCCAACACAATTCCTGAATTCATTGGATTTGCTATGAATGCCACCGCACGATTCGCAAATCAAGGTTGGGTCTTGATAATGATGTTACACAATCTAAGACAACCGAAACTATGCAATGGAACAAGACTCTCTGTGAAGGAGGTGATGAACAATGTGATTGAAGCAACGATAATCACAGGAAAGTTCAAAGGAGAGGATGTTCTAATTCTAAGAATACCACTGATTCCAACTGACTTGCCATTTCAATTTAAACGTGTCCAGTTTACCGTTCGCCTTGCATTCGCAATGACGATTAATAAAGCGCATGACGAGTCGGAAGTTTGTGAATTAAATCTTGAATCGCTGTGTTTTTCACATGGGCAGTTTTACGTGACATGTTCGAGAGTTGGTAAACCATCTGCACTGTTAGTTTTCTCTCCAGATGGAAAGACAAAAAATATCGTTCATCAACAAACATTACAATGAATGCAACACAAAGAATTAAGAAATGTATTTGTATTTTAGTTAATTATTTTGTTTCATAAGGACTTTATATCATTAAGGTGTGATCATGCTATAATTACTTTGTTTTCAACTCATAGGCTCACAAGAAGGTATAAACATGTTATAAAAAGCATTTCTATTCTGCTCGCTGTGAGAAAAACTTGCTAAGCTATGCTGTAAAAAATGTGCGGTTTTGTTTTTCTTTTTCCAGTCATTTTTAACATGAAACAGGAATTTTTTTTTATGCTTAAATGTATAATAACGCATGTTCGTACAATAAAATCATTAAAAGTTCGGCCATTAAAGCTACTAACCTCACAGATAGAACAACTAAAGGTTTCTCTAATAAACCGTTTCCAATTGATTTACTCATCCATTTTGACTTATATTACCAATCAGGGTCCCAATAACAATAAATAAGATCAGAGAGAGATGGAGGAGGAGATGGAGATTGCGAATGAAATGGATTTAAAAAGGGGGGATGATATAGACACAGAGAGAAGGTGGAGGATATGGATATGGTGTGGGATAAGAGGGAGTAGTGTGAAGGTGATGGAAAAAAGACAGGGGAAGGAGGCGATGTGAAAAATTAAATTATTTATAATAAAGAAAAATCATCGATGAGGATTTACCAGGTGGCATGTGTATCACATTTTTATGTAGAAAAATTACAGTCTCAATCGTAGGCTAGCTATTTCAGAAATAGTTGTGCCCGTGGCAGGAATTGCAGTGTGTTTCTTGTCACGGCCCAGCCGGCTGCCTCACCTGCACACTTGCTCGGTGCAGCCTCAGCTGTGTGAAGTGCTACATTGGACAGCAGCTCATGGTCACAGAAGCAGCGCTCCACGAGCAGGTGAGTGCTCCCTAGCTCATGGTGGAGCACGTGAGCTGGAACAGCCTGCCTTATAACTGGCTGGGTAAGTCAGTTCAAAGATCGGAGGAAGGCAATGGCATACCACCTCCAAACACGCCCATGCCTAGTAAAGCACTGTGGTGTCCAAACCAATTTTCGGATTGTTTACGGCTTTACCTTATCCAGGTGATACAGCATTTCTGAATTGACCAGCGCCTCTTTAATTTGCTTGAATGCTGACTGACATTCTTGAGTCCAACACCAGTGTGCATTTTTTCTTAAGAGCATTAGCAAGGGTTCAGCATTTAGTAACTGATTAGGCACAAATCGACGGTAGAATGAAATTAGGCCCATATACGCCTCCAATTGTCTCCTGGTGCGACGAACAGGAAAATTTTAGATCACACTGATCTTCTCCTTCTCCGGAAGTATCCCATATGATGAAATTAGATGATCAAGAAACATGATTTCCTCCAGCACGAATTTGGACTTGGATAAATTAACCGTGATGCCAGCTTGAGAGAACTTCTTTAGTACACACTCTAGTAACTCTGAGTGTCCAGACCATGTATCAGTCATGATTAATAAATCATCCACAAACAATGACACTCTGCTACGCAGTTCAGGTCCTAGGACGGAATCAAGAGCAGCTATAAATACTCCCAAGCTATCACTTAATCCAAAAGCAAGAATTTACCACTTGTAAGTTCTTTCGATGGAAAATGAATGCAGTGTATTTGCATGACTCTGGTTCCAAACTAATTTGTCACTAGGATGATCACAAATCGATGCTGGTCAGATAATCTACCTCATGGTAACGTTGAATCAATTCTTCAATGTTTTCTGGTCCAGTCCAGACCAGAATTATTATTCTCGTGCATCAAGAAAAGTCTCACGCCCGTTAGGCTTCCTGATTGCTAGGAGCGGGCTAGAATAGGGACTATCTGAGGGTTTTATTTTCCAATCAAGCATTCTCTGAATTTCTGAACTGACTGCTTGCTTCTGAGACCAAAGTATTCCATAAGTATGATTGCATTAAGTTTTATGTCCACCCCCATGAACCACAGACATTACTGAGGTGGGATGGCTTGGGTGCCTCAACGATACAAATAGCCGTACCGTAGGTACAACACAATGGAGGGGTATCTGTGGAGAGGCCAGACAAACATGTGGTTCCTGAAAAAGGGCAGCAGCCTTTTCAGTAGTTACAGGGGCAACAGTCTGGATGATTGACTGAGCTGGCCTTGTAACATCAGCTAATGCAGCTTTGCCACACAGCTACTTCGAACGGCTGAAAGTAAGGCGAAACTACAGCCATTACTTTTCCCGAGGACATGCAGCTCTACTGTATTAGATTAGTACTTGTTCCATAGATCATGAATACGACACTTCATAATGATGTGGAATGTGTCAATATATGATGGCATCCTCTCGGGTAAAATATTCCAGAGGTAAAATAGTCCCCCATTCGGATCTCCAGGTGGTTTTTTTTTTTTTTTTTTTTTTTTTTTTTTTTTTTTTTTTTTTTTTTTTTTTTTTTTTTTTAGGGTGCACAACTTCTACGGTCATTAGCGCCCAGACAAGAACATAAATTCGCTAGATCTCAAAAAAATAAAACAAAATTTGGTGACTGTCAGAACATCAAGAAGAGGCTAAAAACAAAAGATAAAAAACAATAAGAAGGGTTAAATATCCTTCGATAAGTGGGCCAAGTTGATAAAACGCAAAACTCTAGCAGCTGCTCGTGTGTCATCAGCTAAAATTTCCTCCAGTGTAGACAGAATGTGAAGGGCTACAAGGAGATGATTAAAAATTACGCAAGACAATAAAACGTGTCGCACCGTCAGCAATTCACCGCAGGAGCACAGCTGTGCAGGATCGGTGGCTGAAACGGCAGTGACCGATCCGCAACCGGGCCAGGATGACCTCCTCCCGCCGAGAGGGGCGTGAGGAGGTTCTCCAAGCGGTCGGGATTGGTTTGACAGTTCGCAATTTATTGTTGTACAGTGAAAGCCACGCACTGTGCCATGACGACACGATACTCCGGCGAAGAGCCCATTGAACATCGTCCGATGGGACGCAAAAGGTAGCCATGCGAGGCAAAAGAGCTGCGGCCTTGGCTGCTATGTCGGCGGCCTCATTCCCACGAAGGGCAAAAAGCTCAGCCGTGAAGTTCGAGCACCAGTCAGGGAGCTTGTATTAGAAACGGTTTCCACGACGACGAAGGCAGATCCGACACCGGCAGTGCTCTTGGAATCATCAGTGTAAATAAATATGGCATTATCGAACCGCGAACGGAGTTCGACAAGCCTCGAGTGGTATACCAAATCCGAAATGCTCTCCTTGGGGAGCGAACTAAGTTCAAGGTGAGTGTGAACCTGGCCCTGATGCCACGGTGGCAATGGGCTTTCGCTCAACCGAAGGGTGGAAGGAAGGGTAAAATCGAGCTGCTGTAGCAGGAGGCGAAACCTAACTCCAGGTGGAAGCAAGGCAATCGCTGACAACTGATATTGGCGATCGAGTGAGTTGTCAAAAAATAATCGGTAAGATGGATGGTTGGGCATCGACCGCAGGCGACATGCGTACCAACACAAGTGTATGTCACGTCGAGTGGTCAAGGGTAATACAGCAGCCTCGGCATACAGACTTTCAACAGGGCTGGTATAAAATGCACCGGTTACCAGACGTAATCCCCGATGGTGGATAGAGTTGAGACGGCGGAGAATCGACGGCCGTGCAGAAGATTATACAAGGCTTCCGTAGTCGAGCTTCGACTGAACAATGGCCTGGTAAAGGTGAAGCAGGACGGTACGATCCGCTCCCCATAACGTGCCACTGAGGACACGAAGAACATTAAGGGATCGGGCACAACGGGCAGCCAGGTAGGACACGTGTGTGGACCAGCAAAGTTTACGATCCAACATGAGTCCCAAGAATTTCGTAGTCTCCACGAAAGGGAGAGCAACAGGTCCGAGACGTAGAGAAGGTGGAAGAAATTCCTTGTATCTCCAGAAGTTGATACACACAGTTTTCTCAGTGGAGAATCGGAAGCCGTTTGCGATGCTCCAGGAGTATAGACGGTCAAGACAGCGTTGAAGAGAACGCTCCAAGAGACACGTCCGCTGGGCGCTGCAATAAATTGCGAAATCGTCAACAAAAAGAGATCCGGAGACGTCGGCTGAAAGGCAATCTACGATCGGACTGATTGCAATGGCAAAGAGCGCCACACTCAAGACGGAGCCCTGAGGTACCCCAGTCTCCTGGCAAAAGGTATCTGACAAAACAGAGCCCACCCGTACCCGGAGCTTGCAATCCACCAAAAACGCTTGAATGAAAAGAGGAAGGCGGCCCCGAAGGCCCCATGTGTGCAATGTGCGGAGAATGCCCGCTCTCCAACAGGTATCGTATGCCTTCTCCAAGTCGAAGAACACTGCTACTGTTTGACGCTTCGTTAGAAAGTTATTCATAACGAAGGTCGACAACGTAACGAGGTGATCAGCAGCAGAGCGGTGTCGACGAAAACTGCATTGGATATTAGTCAGGAGGCGGCGAGATTCGAGGAGCCAGACCAACCGAGCGTTAACCATGCTTTCCATCACCTTACAGACGCAGCTCGTCAGAGAAATGGGGCGATAACTGGAAGGAAGGTGTTGGTCCTTCCCTGGTTTGGGGGTGGGGACAACAATGGCTTCACGCCAACTTGTGGGAACATGACCTTCAGTCCATATGCGATTGTAGGTACTAAGAAGAAAGCACTTGCCCGCAGGAGAGAGGTTCTTCAGCATCTCAATATGAATGGAATCGGGCCCGGGAGCAGAAGATCGGGACAGGGCGAGAGCACGGTCTAGCTCCTGCATGGTGAAGGCGACGTTATAATTTTCACGATTAAAAGAGCGGAAAGAAGGCAGCCGTGCCTCCTCTACCTGTTTGCGAGGGAGAAAGGCAGGGTGATAATGGGCAGAGCCGAAACCTCCGCAAAGAAATGGCCCAATGCATTGGAAACATCAGCAGGGTCCACGAGGACTGCGTTCTCCACGGTCAGGCCAGGAATCGGGGAGTGGACCTTGATGCCGGATAAACGGCGTAGACCACCCCAAACCACCGTGGAGGGAATAAAACAGTTAAAAGAACTAGTAAAAGCACTCAAGCAAGCTTTCTTGCTGTCGTTTATGACACGACGACATTGCGCTCTCATACGTTTATAATTTATGCAATTCTCCAAAGTTGGGTGGCGGCGGAAGGTGCGTAAAGCACGGCGCCGGGCTCTAAGCGCGTCGCGGCAGGCTGCAGTCCACCAAGGGACCTGGACACGACGTGGAGAAGAGGATGTACGAGGTATGGAACGTTCAGCAGCGGTGAGAATAACCTCTGTGAGGTATTCGACCTGACTGTCACAGTTGGGAAAATTCTGATCGTGAAAAACAGCCATGGAAGAATAAAGCCCCCAGTCGGCTTTAGAAATGTTCCAACTGGTGGGACAAGGAGATGGGGAATGATGCAGGAAGTGGATGATACAAGGGAAATGGTCACTTGAGTACGTGTCAGAAAGTGCATACCACTCAAACTGACTGGCAAGCTGAGGAGTGCATATTGCGAGGTCTATATGGGAATAAGTGTGTGTTGTGTCTGAAAGGAAGGTCGGTGCACCAGTGTTGAGGCAGACAAGATCGAGGTGTTGGAGAAGGTCCACCAAAAGGGAGCCTCTCGGACAAGGTGCCGGAGAGCCCCATAGGGGGTGCTGGGCATTAAAGTCGCCTACCAACACCAAAGGTGAAGGGAGCTGGTCAACAAGGTGTAGCACATCTGCCCTAGTAAGGGCAGATGACGATGGCGAATAGATATTACAGAGGGAGAAGGTAAATGTGGATAAAGTGATGCGGACGGCAACTGCCTGTAGATGAGTATGCAATGAAAGGGGATGGAAATAGACGTCATCTCGAAGGAGCATCAGAACCCCTCCATGGGCTGGGATACCTTCCACGGGTGGCAGGTCGAACCGCACAGAGGTGTAGTGTGGGAAGTCTGCACGATCACTTGGACGCAACTTAGTTTCTTGGAGACAGACTAGAAGCGGGCAGTGCAACCGAAGGAGTAGTTTTAACTCCTCCCGATTGGAACGAATGCCATGAATATTCCATTGAAGGAGGGCCATGATAAAAAATTAGATAAGAAATAAGGATAAAAACCAACTAGCAAGCGGGGTCACCTCGACGGCCGCTGAGGACCGGATTTCGAGGGAGCACTGCTATCGCTGTCTGGGGGCAACGGGTCATGTTCCATTGGTTCGACCGACGCGCCTGCCACCTCCCTGAGTTGATCAGGAGGGGCAGTTTCCACCGCCGGTAAAGGGCCGGGCGCCCGGCAAACGGTGCGTCCCGGTGAAACATGAGACGGCCGAGGCCGGCAACTGTTTCTCCAGTTGGGGACTACTCAGGAGGATGTGATAATCAGAAAATACAACACTGGCATTCTATGGATTGGAGCAAGGAGTGTTAGATCCCTTAATTGGATAGGAAAGTTAGAAAATTTAAAAAGGAAAATGGATAGGTTAAAATTAAATATAGAGGGAATTAGTGAAGGGTGGTGTAAAGAGGAAGAGGATTTCTGCTCAGGTGAGTATAGGATTATAAATACAAAATCAGTTGGGGTTATTACAGGAGTAGGTCTGATAATCAATAAGAAATTAGGAATGTGGGTAAAGTACTACGAGCAGCGCAGTGATCGCTTAATCGTAGTCAAGATAGATACGAAGCCAATATGAACCACAATAGTACAGGTTTGTATGCCCATTAGCTCTGCCAATGGTGAGGAGATCGAAGAAATGTACGAGGTGGTAAAGGAAATTATTCAGACAATTAGGGGAGAGCAAATCTTAATTGTGATGGGAGACTGGAATTAGGTAGTAGGACAAGGAAGAAATTGAAAAATAGTAGGTGAGTATGGACTGGGTAAAAGGAATGAAGGAGATCACCTGGTAGAATTTTGCACAGAACATAATTTAATCATAACAAACACTTTGTTTAAGAATCATGAAAGAAGATTGTATACGTGGAAGAGAACAGGAGACACTGGAAGGTACCAGACTGATTTTATAATGGTAAGACATAGACTTCAAAACCAATTTTTAAACTGTAAGACATACCCAGGGGCAGACAGACTCTGACCGTAAGTTGGTCATGAACTGTAGGCTGAAGCTGAAAAATCTGCAGAAAGGTAGGAAAATAAGGAGATGGTACCTGTATAAAATGAAGGAACCAGAAGTTCTTGAGAATTTCAGAGGGAGCATTAGGCAACAATTGACAGAAATGGGAGGAAATAAAACAGTAGAAGGAGAATGGGTAGCACTGAGAGATGAAATAGTGAAGGCAGCAGAGGACAAAATAGGTAGAAAGGCGAGACCTACAAAAAATCCTTGGATATCACAGGAAATACTAAATTTAATTGTATAAAATTGTAATAAATGAAACGGGCAAAATGGAGTACAGACGACTAAGAAATGAGATTGACAGGAAGTGCAAAATAGCTAAGCAGGAGTAGCGAGAAGGCAAATGCAGGTCTGTAGAAGAATGTCTAAATAGGGGGAAAAATAGATACCACCTTATGACGATCCCTCTGAATAAGGTGATCGCCACATTTAATAATTCATTTGTTATACAATTTGAACTTGATGATAAATATTAATTGAGAAGAGGTGTTTTTCAAAAAGAACAAATACTTCTTCGAAATCCACTTCGATTTATTGCTACAGGCAAGATACAACTGGCTTAACTGAACTCTAATTCTGAAGTACAACAACTGACTGACCACTAATTGCCGTGAATTACATGTATTTATTAACAATGTTAAGTGATGCATAATTATAATTTATGAATCGGTAATTTTATAAACAAATTCATGTAATTTGTATTTGTTATACAATGCCAATGTATTAGTATAACAAATAACTGATTAAATAGTTTTAATATTTTATAAATGAAGTGAATCCTATTGTTTGGTTGAAGTTAAATAATCTGCTTTACAATGAACTACAATGTCTGACAATTAACCATAATGACAATTAGATGTAACAACCACTATAAATTACAATTTGTACTGGAATTTGGTCAAGCCAAAAATATTATGAAAATTAATCTAATCTTAATAAAGGAAATGAAAGGAAATAAATGCTGCAAAATAAATACTATGACATTACAGGGGTTTAATAATGGTAACAATGGTATTAGAGCATTACGAAATTAATGAGGTTTGATAATGGGAAAATATGGTAATAGTAATTACGAAGTTATAGAAATTTAGTAATGGGAATAAAAGCTGTAATTACTATGAAATTAATGGATTTTATTAATGGGAATAAAATGAGGTAAATATTTAGTGACATAAACAATGTAGTTGTTATAATATGGGTGGTATCATAAACTTTACTACAGGAAAGAAAGGCATCCGGAGCTTCAGTATATAGGAAATGGTATGCTAAACTACACTATAAGGAAAGAAGGGTATCCTTGGTTTCAGTATAGAGAGGTATTGTATACTACATTATATGGAGGCTTATGTTGTTACATTACAACCTACAGGAAAATAAAACAAACATCTGGAGACAAGAAAAGCAGCTATATGAATATAAATAACTCAGATGGAAAACCAGTTCTCAGCAAAGAAGGGAAAGCTGAAAGGTGGGAAGAGTATATAGATCTACAAAGGAAATGAACTTGGAGACAATATTGTAGGAATGGAAGAGGATGTAGAGGAAGAAGAAATAGGAGATAATATGCTGAGAGACGAATTTCACAGAGCACTGATAGACCTAAGTCAAAACAAGGGCCCTAGAGTGGACGACATTTCCTCAGCAATACTGAAGCCTTTTGGAGAGCCAGCCATGATAAAACTATTTCACCTGGTACATAAGATGTATGAGACAGGGAAAATACCCTCAGACTTTAAGAAAAATATCATAATCCCCATTCCAAAGAAAACCGGTGCAGACAGGTGAGAAAATTACAGAACCATCAGTTTAATACGTCATGGTTGCAAAATTTTAACGCAAATTATTTACAGAAGGATGGACCAGCTGGTAGAAGCCAACCTTGGGGAAGACCAGTTTAGATTCAAGAGAAATGTAGGAACACGGGAGGCAATCCTCACTTTACAGCTTATCTTAGAAGATAGATTACGAAAAGGCAAACCTTCATTTCTAGCTTTTGTACATTTTGAGAAAGATTTTGACAATGTTGATTGTAGTACACTCTTTCAAATTCTGACATCAGCTAGTTTAAAATATAGGGAAAGGAAGGTTATTTACAACTTGAACAAAAGTTGAAGGGCATGAAAGGGATGCAGAAGTTGGGAAGGGTGTTGTAGCCTTTCCCCAATGTTATTCAATTTGTGCATTGAACAATCTATAAAGGAAAGCAAGGAAACATTTGGAGAAGGGATTAAAGTTGAGGTTGAAAAAATAAAAACCTTTTGTTTTGCTGATGAAATAGTAATTCTGTCAGATACAGCAAAGGACCTAGAATAGCAGTAGAACGGAATGGACAGTGTTTTGAATGGAGCATATAAGATGAACATCAACAAGAGCAAATCATGGGTAATGGAATGCAATCTTAGAAAATCAGGCGATGCTTAAGGAATAAAATTGGGTAACGAATCAATAAAGGTGGTAAATGAGTTTTGTTACTTGGGAAGTAAAATAGCATATGATGGTCGCAGCACAGAAGATATAAAATGCAGAATGGCAATGGGAAAAAAGGGTTTTTGAAAAAAAAAAAAAAAAAAAAAAAAAAAAAAAAAAAAATGTTAACATCAAATATTAATTTAAGCCTAAAGAAGTCCTTTTTGAATGCATTTGTGTGGAGTTTTGCATTGTATGGGAGTGAAACATAGACGATAAACAGTGCGGACAGGAAGAGGATAGAGGCTTTTGAAATGTGGTGTTACAGAAGAATACTGAAGATTAGGTGGGTAGATCACATAACTAATGAGGAGGTACTGAACAGAATTGGGGAAAAAAAGAAATTTCTGGCATACCTTGACTAAAAGAAGGGATCAATTGGTAGGACACATTCTTAGACATGAAGGAATTGTGAATTTAACATTGGAGAGAAGTGTGTGGGGTAAAAATCACACAGGGAGACCAAGAGATGAATATAGTAAGTAAATTCAAATGGATGTAGGTTGCCATTCTTATGAGGAGATGAAGAGGCTTGGTCAGGATAGAGTAGGGTGGAGAGCTGCATCAAACCAGTCTCCAGACTGAAGACCACAACTACAACATGGTTTATGTTCCTTCACATTTAATTTACACTGATATCCACAAATTATACCTGGTTTCTCATTAAACACTTCTGTGTAATGGCATAGAAGACTCAGAGTGCTGATATTCACTAAGGTGGTTGGATTTATTTACTTGATCCATGATGTGTTTCTCTATGTTCAATACATCACTGGATGGTAGTTGAAAAAACTCATGCTTCAGCTTTAAAATTTTCAGAATACGCTTGCATCTATAGTGGGTATCTTGCTGATAATCAGTCTTGAGTAATTCCACCGAGATCTCCTTGGCATCAATTCTAAAATAACAATGACCTTATTAGAAGTTTATCCTTGTGTCTCTTTCAGTGAGAAATTCAAGTCCCAAAATACATTACACAATGAGAGATTCCACAACCGGGAACGAGCATCCTATCGCTACATTTCCTATCTTCATCTCAACGTGAGCTCGAATCCTGACAGCTTTTGATTTGGTGCCGACAGCTCCAACAGTGTTACAGTTGCTAACTGGCAAAGTAGGAATTTGCACTCGTTAAGAGATACATAGCAATGAATCAGCAGTCTCACATAAACAGCAAAACCCGAATATATATATATATACTTGTGTCTGTGTGAATGTGTGGGCATGTGTGCATTTGTTTACCCTCCATTTTTTCCCCCAAGGTAAGTCTTTCCTCTCCCGGGATTGGAATGGCTCCTTACCCCCTTCCTTAAAACCCTCATCATTTCCTTTCCCCTCTCCTTCCCTACTGCCTGAAGACGCAACTGGGTTGCGAAAGCTTGCGATTGTGTGTGTGTGTGTGTGTGTGTGTGTGTGTGTGTGTGTATTCATTTATTTATTTGTGATGCTGTCACACCTGTGCTCCTTCGCCTGGTGAGTAATCTTCGTCTATTTTTTATATATATATATATATATATATATATATATATATATATATATATATATATATATATATATATATAAAATAAAGATTTTTGACTTACCTAAAGTACAGGCTTGTCGATAGAAACACGAAACACACAAAAACACACAACCATTCGAGCTTTCGCCACCAGTGGTGGCTTCTTCGGGAAAAAGAGGGAGGAAGGAGAGGAGAAAGGGAAGGATACGGGTTTTAAGGAAGTGGAAAAGGAGCCATTCCAATCCCAGGAGTGGAAGGACTTACCTTAGGGGACAAAAAGGAAGGTAAACAAATACACACACACTCACACATATCCACATCCAAACGTGATTTACCAACTGACATGCCTGCACTGTGAAGCGTTCTATGTGGGAATGACCAGCAACAAACTGTCCATTCGCATGAACGGTCACAGGCAGACAGTGTTTGTTGGTAATGAGGATCACCCTGTGGCTAAACATGCCTTGGTGCACGGCCAGCACATCTTGGCACAGTGTTACACCGTCCGGGTTATCTGGATACTTCCAACCAACACCAATCTTTCAGAACTCCGGAGATGGGAACTTGCCCTTCAACACATTCTCTCTTCCCGTTGCCCACCTGGTCTCAACCTCCGCTAATTTCTAATTCCCGCCCGCCATCTTTAACATCTTTGCCTCGGTTCTGTGGACAGAGCCTATGCCTGAAGTGGCATCTCTGTCCAACTTCTTTGGTTTCTACAAATGTCTGTCTAGGTGTGTTTGCGTTTCGATATGTGTGAGTGTGTGTGTATTTGTTTACCTTCCTTTTTGTCCCCTAAGGTAAGTCCTTCCACTCCTGGGATTGGAATGGCTCCTTTTCCACTTCCTTAAAACCCGTATCCTTCCCTTTCTCCTCTCCTTCCTCCCTCTTTTTCCCGAAGAAGCCACCACTGGTGGCGAAAGCTCGAATGGTTGTGTGTTTTTGTGTGTTTCGTGTTTCTATCGACAAGCCTGTACTTTAGGTAAGTCAAAAATCTTTATTTTATACCATTTTCCCACCTAGAAGGTCTCCTTCTATAATATTAGTTTCATCCTTTTGAACCTAACAATTACTTACGTTCATTATTGCTCTGTTGCCTTTCGAAATCTTTTCTGTCCTCTTACTTTCTCCTTCTGTTTTTATTTTACATTATATTCTCACCCTATATTCGCTCTCATTTAAGTTCATTTTTCTCCTGACCAAATTAGCCACATACAACAATCAGTATTGACTTCTGAACCTCACTAATAATACGACTAACGACTTTTCGTTTACGCTTTTTATCATTATTATTTTATTTATTTTTTATTTTTTGTTATTTACCGCTTTTATCCACATTTACTGTGGTAATACTATTTCACAACTCCATTTTACAATAACCTACCATTTTCGGCTTTTCCTAGAAACTTCGCGATTATTTCCGAGTCTCGTTTCTCCACATTTCCGTTCATTCTTCCGACATTCGCGATCATTTTTCTAAACTTTCTATACATTTTAACCCTATTACTATTATTTCCGATTCCGTTTTTCCACATTTCCATTCATTCTTCCGACATTCCCGTTCATTTTTCAATAACTTTCTATCCGTTTTAATCCAATTATTCCTTCGTCAGATTATTATTATTATTATTATTATTACTTCCGATTCCCGTTTTTTCACATTTCCGTTCATTTTTCCGACATTCCCGTTCATTTTTCATTAACGTTTTAACCCTATTATTCCTTCGCCAGCTTATTATTATTATTTCCGAACCCCATTTTTCCACATTTCCGTTCATTCTTCCGACATTCCCGTTCATTTTTCAGTAACTTTCATACGTTTTTAACACTATTATTCCTTCCTCAGATTATTATCTACCTCATAGTCGTAATCTGCCACTACTAATCAGTCATTATAATACGCTTTCCTTTGATTTTCTCCTCTCTGTAACTTGTTTTGGACGCCAATACAACCACCAAACTATTGTGCATTACGTTGTTAACCAACTGTAGTTGACCCCAGTTTCCACCAGGTTCAACTTCAACAACTCTCTTGAACAACTTTATAGATTTCTATTTTCTTTGCTGAATCCTTTCGCTATCTATCCACCTTCAAAAAAATTTTTTTTTAATTTTAATTTTATTTTTCTTTCCTTTCTAAATACTTTGTAGTCATTTATTCAACGCATAGTTCTCACTTTTCCATTCCATACATTATGTTACCCTACCTTGACCCCATCAAGTTTTACCTACATTCCCTCCGCAAGCATGCTTTCATCCTCGCCAGATTACGGTCCCACATTTTGTTTATTCAGACATGTCTAACATTTGGCATAACCCCCAAGGGCCTCACAATAAAAGTTCCCATCTCCGGCTGTAACCCATCCTTTCATCAAGCCCTACACCAATTCCAAACAGAACAATCCACAGCCCTCACCCGCCTAATCCTTAACCTATACATCAACTCCGCCAATGAACACACCTGTCAACTCCTATCCCTAATCAAAATCCTCAACCTTTCCACATCCGCATCCACACCCACAGTTCAGAACATCCTCCTACAGGCCAACCGAAAATTAGAACAACATGCCACCCTCCACCTCAAAAACCTATCCCAACTCCTTGTCACCCACCTCCGGAAAGGCAATACACTCTCCCTCAACACACTCTCCCTCAACAACCACTCCAGTAAACCTCAAGCTCCTCTTATTGCACAGAAACCCAGTCTCTCCCATCTACTCAATCTCCCACTTCCAGCTCCACTCCCCCCCAAACCTTTAAATCCTACTGCACACAATCCGGAACCACGACATCCCAATTCAGTAGTTAACCTCTCCTCTAAACCGCTCTCCCAAACTGAAACCTCTGTCCTATCCAAAGGCCTCACCTTTAGCCCTATTCCCAAATTTAACCAAACAGCCCTTGTCAAAGATTTACTATCCTATACTCGTAGCCTCTGCTGGAGATATCACTTTGCCACGAAGAAAACTAACCCTACTCCTAATGATCCAACTCCACAAGACATGACTCAAATAGAACCTTGCCTGGAACAGTTCCGTCCTCCATCACAGCTAGACCCACCCGCTCTTCCTCAAAATCACCCTCTTCAAACCTTCCAGGAATTCCTTACTTCCAACCTTGCCTCTCAGTCTTTCCTAATAAACCTTAATCCTACTCCCAACATTACTGCAGCTGAATCCCGAGCCATCCGTGATCTGAAAGCTGACCGTTCCATCGTCATTCTCCCAGCCGACAAGGGATCCACAACCGTGGTACTTGATCAGCGGGAGTATGTGGCTGAGGGACTGCGTCAGCTTTCAGACAATACTACCTACAAAGTTTGTCAACACAATCCTATCCCTGATGTCCAGGCAGAGCTTCAAGGAATCCTCAAAACCTTAGGCCCCCTACAAAACCTTTCACCTAACTCCATCAACCTCATGACCCCACCGACACCCCGCACCCCCACCTTCTACCTACTCCCCAAGATCCACAAACCCAATCATCCCGGCCGCCCCATTGTGGCCGGTTACCAAGCCCCTACTGAACGAATCTCTGCCTACATAGACCAACACCTTCAACCCATCATGTGCAGTCTCCCATCCTTCATCAAAGATACCAACCACTTCCTCGATCGCCTGAAATCCTTGCCTAGCCAGTTACCTCCAGATACCATCCTTGTAACCATTGATGCCACTTCCTTGTACACAAACATCCCACATGCCCAGGGCCTTGCTGCAATGGAGTATTTCCTTTCACGCCGACCACCCAATTCCCTACCTAAAACCTCTTTCCTTAATACCCTAGCCAGCTTCATCCTAACCCACAACTTCTTCACTTTTGAGGGCCAAACATACCAACAACTAAAGGGAACAGCCATGGGAACCAGGATGGCCCCCTCGTACGCAAACTTATTTATGGGACGCTTAGAGGAAGTCTTCCTGGATACCCAAGCCTGTCAACCCAAAGTTTGGTATAGACTCATTGACGACATCTTTATGATTTGGACTCACAGTGAAGAAGAACTCCAGAATTTCCTCTTCAACCTCAACTCCTTTGGTCCCATCAAATTCACCTGGTCCTATTCCAAATCCCATGCCACTTTCCTTGATGTCGACCTCCATCTGTCCAACGGCCAACTTCACACATCCGTCCACATCAAACCAACCAACAAACAACAGTACCTACACTATGACAGCTGCCATCCATTCCACATCAAACGTTCCCTTCCCTACAGCTTAGGTCTTCGTGGCAAACGAGTCTGCTCCAGTCCCGAATCCCTGAACCAGTACACCAATAACCTAATATCAGCTTTCACATCCCGCGGCTATCCTCCTGATCTGGTACAGAAACAAATTTTCAGAGCCACTTCCTCATCCCCCCAAATTCAGAACCTTCCACAGAAGAACCCCAAAAGTGCCCCTCTTGTCACCGGATACTTTCCGGGA
Organism: Locusta migratoria; assembly: GCA_026315105.1. NCBI lineage: Eukaryota > Metazoa > Arthropoda > Insecta > Orthoptera > Acrididae > Locusta > Locusta migratoria. The sequence continues at coordinate 122,573,900 of CM048751.1, forward strand.
CTGGAGCGGACTCTGAATGTGGCTCTCCAGCAAGGATACGACTTCCTTAAATCCTGCCCCGAAATGAGATCCATCCTTCATGACATCCTTCCCACTCCACCGAGAGTGTCTTTCCGCCGCCCACCTAACCTCCGTAACCTCCTAGTCCATCCATATGAAATCCCCAAACCACCTTCCCTACCCTCTGGCTCCTACCCTTGTAACCGCCCCCATTGTAAAACCTGCCCTATGCACCCTTCCACCACCACTTACTCCAGTCCCGTAACCCGGAAGGTGTACACGATCAAGGGCAGAGGCACTTGCGATAGCACCCACGTGATTTACCAACTGACATGCCTGCACTGTGAAGCGTTCTATGTGGGAATGACCAGCAACAAACTGTCCATTCGCATGAACGGTCACAGGCAGACAGTGTTTGTTGGTAATGAGGATCACCCTGTGGCTAAACATGCCTTGGTGCACGGCCAGCACATCTTGGCACAGTGTTACACCGTCCGGGTTATCTGGATACTTCCCACCAACACCAATCTTTCAGAACTCCGGAGATGGGAACTTGCCCTTCAACACATTCTCTCTTCCCGTTGCCCACCTGGTCTCAACCTCCGCTAATTTCTAATTCCCGCCCGCCATCTTTAACATCTTTGCCTCGGTTCTGTGGACAGAGCCTATGCCTGAAGTGGCATCTCTGTCCAACTTCTTTGGTTTCTACAAATGTCTGCCTAGGTGTGTTTGGATGTGGATATGTGTGAGTGTGTGTGTATTTGTTTACCTTCCTTTTTGTCCCCTAAGGTAAGTCCTTCCACTCCTGGGATTGGAATGGCTCCTTTTCCACTTCCTTAAAACCCGTATCCTTCCCTTTCTCCTCTCCTTCCTCCCTCTTTTTCCCGAAGAAGCCACCACTGGTGGCGAAAGCTCGAATGGTTGTGTGTTTTTGTGTGTTTCGTGTTTCTATCGACAAGCCTGTACTTTAGGTAAGTCAAAAATCTTTATTTTATACCATTTTCCCACCTAGAAGGTCTCCTTATATATATATATAAAGAACAGACGTCCTGCAGTTGTTATTGTTTTCATATTCACAGAATATATGACAAACTGTGAATGGGCAATACTTATAACTATAGCCGACCTAGTTTTAGCTGTATGTGAATGGTTGCTTACATCGGCTATAGGGAGGGAAGGAGACCGAGGAAGACCTAGGAAGAAATGGATGGACAACATACGGGAGGATTTAATGCAATTACAGGCCTGTAATGTTTGGAGAGAAGCGGCCAACAGAAAATTAGTGGCGTTGGTCTTGACAGTGCACATTCCTCTGGGTCTGATCGCGTAAAGTAAGCAAGTATTTTTATGTTATTCCTTAACATGAATAACTCAGGATATTGCTTGTTCAGAACACGGTAGTTTCTTACCTTAGGAACACACAAAGCGTAGAGTATTGTGCTACATGAGGCAATACTAAGAGGTCACCTCATGCACAAATTTAGCAGATAAGGTGAGGGGGTTGTAAGTTGGCTTCCAATACTTGTCTCCTGACTGACCAGAACATGGTGTTGTATGCAAAAATAATCAAAATTCTTTAACAAACAGAATGATATTAAGAAATTACATCTAGGGGTGACTGGCTTCATGTGTAAGCCTATCTTTATTATCTAATAAATATTCCTTTATTATTTTGTTTTAATCCATGATGCATGTAATGGTTAGTGGGTTGAGATAGTAGAATTTTTGAACTCGATGAAATGACCCATTTATGGAAGAATTCCTGGGAACTGGCACACAAAGACTACAGCTGGAAAGCGCCAATGAATTGATTTTCTGCAGCCGCACATCTGAAATGATAGCTGGTGGTAGCCAGAGTGTCTTGAGTTATTGACTGGTGGTAAGCAGCTTACAATAGGCAGGAATGCCTCGAACAGCTGGCCTATCACTTTATGGGCAGTGAGAACGTACCACCCAGTTAAATGTATCCACAAAACACTTGACCCCTGGATGATACTGTTGGTTTACCCAAATGCTCTAAATGTTTGGCTCGTTATTGTGGGATATTGTTATAGCCCAGTCAAATTAGGTCCAATTTTGACATTTAGAGGAAAAAAATTATGAATAAGCTGGATTTTTGCATGGATGATCCTTATACCTTTGTAAGCAACATACTAAAAGTCCCCATCGATTGGGCAAGGAAAATGGTAGGATTTATGAGAATATTACTTCAGTACAAAATTGTTGTTGTTGTGGTCTTAAGTCCGGAGACTGGTTTGATGCAGCTCTCCACAATACCCTATCCTGAGCAAGCCTCTTCATCTCCACATAAGATCAGCAACCTACATCTGTCTGAATCTGCTTACTGTATCCATCTCGTGGTCTTCCTCTGCGGTTTTTACCCCACACACTTCCCTGCAACGCTAAATTCACAATTCCTTGATGTCTAAGAATGTGTCCTACCAATCTATCCCTTCTTTTAGTCGAGGTATGCCAGAAATTTCTTTTCTCCCCCATTCTGTTCAGTACCTCATTAGTTACGCGATCCACCCACCTAATCTTCAGCATTCTTCTGTAGCAAAAAGGCCTCAATCCTCTTCCTATCCGCACTGTTTATCGTCCATGTCTCACTCCCATACAAGGCAACACTCCATACAAATGCCTTTAGAAAGGTCTTCCTTAGGCTTAAATCAATATTCGATGTTAACAAATTTCTCTTTTTCAAGAACGCTTTTCTACCCATTGCCATTTTGCATTTTATATCCTCTGTACTGCGACCATCATTTGTTATTTTACTGCCCAAGTAACAAAACTCATCTACCCCCTTTATTGCTTCGTTACCTAATCTAATTCCTTCGGCATCACCTGATTTTCTTAAGACTGCACTCCAAAATTAAAGAGGACAAAATTGTCTAAAAAAAAAAAGGTCCCACACACTTTTTTCATAGGATTAATGGTTTTCTCATAAAAACCTGTATTCACACCTTACTGCACCAAGCAAATCTACTCTTACAGTCTTCCACAATAAACTAAAATGGTTTTGTATGTCAAATTTCAATATTTACTTGTATTTACTGTCTTTTTGAGAGCTGCACCACTAATTTTCCCTCTATTTTGCAGGAATTAAAAGCAGAGTGATAATGAGCTAAGACATCGTGACTATTTTAATGCATTTTCTAGGTTCTTCAGGACTGAGCTTGAAAATGGTTGTGAGTGAAAAATAAGAAAATTTGAAATGGAAATAATAAAAAGTGTTCGATTTGTGATGGACTACTTTCTGAAGGGACTGCTTGTACAGTTTCAGATAAAGGCCTTCGTACATTGATAAATGCCAGTGCAATACGTGGTGACGGAAAATGTGAAACTCTTAATAGATCGCTGAGTGAGAAACTCCACGTACATTGTCAGAGAGATTATACAAAAGAGAGTAGTATCCATAAGCGTGAGAGACAAAGTTCCGTTAGAACGAGCAACAGACAGCTACTCTTTTCACCAACCAAGACTATATTGAGATCTGGCGAAGAATTAGCTATTACTGTTTTGCCTGGATGAAATAAATGAGGAAATATATCAAAATGAGAAAAAGAAACCAGTACAAAGACGACAGAAATTAACAAAAAAAGAAACTTTAACATGTAAAGATTCAATAATTGCAGAAGCTCAAAAGAGGAATGATGATTAGGGTAAAAGTGTTATGAAACGCCTTGATAACATCACTTACCTAGTAGCGGCAGATGGAGTGTATCATCAGAGATGTTTTGTTGAATTTTTAAGGGAACAAACTAGTAGACACAAACGGCCAGCTCGCCCTCCTGATTTGGAAGTAGGCGAGGTGATCGAGAGAATCTTCAATATAATCAAAAACAGTGATGAGTGTCAGTTTGCAGTTAAAGACTTAATTGAACAGGCTGGTGGCTACATTCCAAATGGGAAGACTGTGGGAACGCAACTTTAGCAGAAATATGGTGAAGAGCTCGTCGGGGCAAATGCACAGGAGAGCTATTCTGAAGCATTCAGTGGAACTGGCAGTCAGTGAAACTATGATCATTCCAATGAGTCAGGACAAGTTCTTAGAAAATGATGCAAACAAAATGCAACTCATATCCCTGCTATCTATCTATATAAATAAATAAAAATAAATAAATAAATAAAACTTTAAAAATGTGCGATCAAACTGAGACAAGCTAAGGATGATGCCAATACTTTAATAGTTCAGACAGCAATTGAGGTAACAAGTTCCAACCATCTGATCAAGTTGTAGATGTAGGAGCAGATGTTGACTTATTGGTTTTGATTGTGGCATTAACTCTGCCTCGGAAAGATATTATCTTCCATAAACCAGGAAAGAAAACAAGGCACAAACATTATACTCATCACAGGAACTGCAAGAAAATGAGGACCTCCAAGAACAGGTATTGTTCCTTCAAGCATTCAGTAGATCTAACACCACATCGTCAGTATTCATGAAAGGAGAAAAGAAAATGATGGAAGTACTGAAGAAATGCCAATATTTGATACCTGCAGCATCAGTGTTCAAGGTTCCCAGTGCATTACATAGTGCCATATTTGAGGCCAGCTTTCAGTGGCATACGGTTCTGTATGGGGCTTCTGTCAACAAAATGTCTTAACATGTCACATTACCACCGTTTCATAGCCTCAGCAACCATAAATAAAGCGAACCTCCCATCACTTCGGCCAACAGAAGAGGCCACTAGGCAAAACTCCTATTGAGTGTCCCAGCATGTGCAGTTGTGGAAGGGTGTTGCAAAGAGTGTGTGTGGGGGGGGGGGGGGGAATCTGTCAACACGTTAGTTCCAGTCACTACTCTACTTCCTCCCACCCCAGGCTGCCTCCTGAAGCTGATAAGCTACAAATGTGTAAAAGGATGTGGATTTACCTGTGGTTGTAGGAAGGCTGCCCTGCAGTGCTCGAAAATATGCAACTTCTCTCGAGGTGTCTCTGGCCTCTACAACTTCTTCACATCTTGTAGTGGAACAAACAGCTACATAGGCCTAAATAGCCTTGAGATAATCCTACATCTCCTATCTTTTTTTTTTTTTTTTTTTTTTTTTTTTTTTTTTTTTTTTTTTTTGGACAATTTCTGACCACACTTGAATTTTTACTGCCACCAGAATGTCTGTGCACTGCCGTTTGTGGTGGTATGAAATGCAGCAAAGTGGTCAGAGTGTCTGCAGCAGCATGGAATGCCAGAAGCTATGGGTGGGACTATGGAACATGTATATCCATTATTAAACAAATGACATTGTTTATTCCAAGAGTAACTCATTGTGCTTTCAATAGATTTATGAAAAAGTTTCTCAAGAGTGAGCTAGAACTGTGACTGTTAAAATGTTTGTTACACTTATGGGACTTAACTAAGGGGCCATCAGTCCCTAAACTTACAAACTACTTATCTACTACCTTATACTAAGGACGGCACAAATATCCATGCCCGAGGGGGGGGGGGGGATTCGCACCCCCGACCGTAGTGGCCGTGCAGACCATGACTGGAGCGCATCAGTCTCCTCAGCCACTGCGGCCGGCAACTGTGACTGTGAAAACTTTATTGTTCAGTTATATGCTTCTTAAGTGTACATGGACAAGAATGCTCATTCAAGTAGTTTGAGAAGTACAACTATTTGAGTCAATCATATAAGAAGAAGACCAACTGTTTTATGGTGGTTTTATTATGCTAGACTAGGGCAGTTCCACGAGTAACGGAATGAATTTCAGGAATTTTTTTGTACTTTAAGGATAATGAAAAGACCAAGAATAATTATAAAGCCAATTTCTTTTACCGTATTTCCAACATAAACAAAGAAACATAATTTTAATAATGTGAAAGTTTATATTCCATTCATATATTTAGACTTATATATTGTTAGCATTTACTATAAAAATTTACAAGAATTATGATACGAAGAGGAATAAATGGGAAACAAAATGGTATAAAAGAAATATGCTCAAATATTTTAATAATGAAAGTAAAAATATCTCTGGTAAAGGAAGGACAATTTCACTTGAAAATTACTAATTTTTTTCTGCATAGCTCACAGGGTGGGGAAAATGGTACTTATTCCTCTGATCTACTGTAGGTGCAGCCAGGTTCTGTACAATTCAATTTTTTTGTACCAGACATTTCTTGCGTAGGAAATGTAAATATCCATCAGCGTCACTCTTCCTTAACTGTCTTCAACATAAATCACCTGCCCCCACAAAAATTTTGCTATAAAAATACACTCTCTCTTTTAAATAAAAATTTCACTTTAGTGAACTTCTAGCAATGCAATAAAAATGCTTTAAATATCAGGCCTAACTGATAGTGACCTTCAAAAGTAGCCAACATTCTATTGTAGTAAATAGGTAAGTTAGTAAAATGTTTTTCTTTAGTCATTAGCAGTGTCTCCCAGCAAAACTATTTATTTGGCTTTGGTTATGCAAGAAGAAAGACTGTTCTTCAAAATAAATAGCTAGATTCTACATGTACTCATTTCATTGCACATTTTAACTGAAGACTTATTAGCTCACCTTTTTCAGCAGTTGCTCTTCAGACAAACTGAATATAATTTTCTTCTCACTGAAAACTATGTTCTTGCTTCACTGGACTTTCCACCTTTGCATACACTTTCCCTCCAACTTTTGCCAACTCACTCTTTGACCGTGTTTCTGCACATGTAGGGTCAGCCTTGTTAATTCAGATTTGGCATGTGTTAATGTTTATAGGGTGGCCGGATGCCCTTCCTGGCGCCACCCCATGTCTTCCCCACCCCCGGGAGGAAATGTGTACCCCAAATGTCTGTGTATAGTGTTATAGGTGTGAAAGTGTAAAGTGTTATGAAAATGTTTGCGAATCATGTAACTGAGGTGAGACGTGGGTACCAGCCAGGTATTCACCTAGGAGGATGTGGAAAACTGCCTAAAAACCACATCCCGGCTGGCCAGCGCACTGACCCCCATTGTTAATATGCCAGGCGGATTCGAACCGGGGCCGGTACACCTCCCAGTCTCTGAAAATGATGTTTTTGATCACATGGCTAACCAAGCAGGTCCTCCAATTATTACCTACAATACACCCAATATAAAACTGCCAACAATTTCAACATAGCCAATGTGCATCTGCCTACAACTGTAGTATAATCATCATCTTAAGGAATTAATAATATAGTAAGGACAGTTTACAACTCACTGCAAAGACGTGGCGGCGAGCTGCAACAGGCACATACAAAACACACACACACACACACACACACACACACACACACAACACATTCAGCTCTCGGCCTTGGCCTTCTTCAGAAAATAGAACACTCATGCAATCACACAGGCAAACAACAGTCGTACAACTATCACCTCCGACTGCCGCTCTTCGAACCACACTCTGCAGCGAATCGGGGAGGGTAGGGGTGAGGGGATAGGAAGGTTACGTCATGGTGGTGGGGATGGGTTAGATGGGAATAACGAGATGCAGCTTAGGAATGGAGTGGGGAGGCGGGTGAGGGGAGAAAATAAAATAAATATATATACAAAATGCGTGCACACTGCAAGTACACAAGAGGCGAGGTTTGGGATAGAGGGGATAGGAACTGTAAGGTATGGAGATAAAATATAGGGAATTTATCGTAGGTTGAGGCCTGGTTGATTTTGAGATCGGAGAATGTATTGTAGGGATAACTCCCATCTGTGCAGTTCAGAAAAGCTGGTGGTGGATGGGAGGATCCAGATGGCCCAGGTTGTGAAGCAGCCATTGAAATCAAACATGTGCTCCGCTGCATGCTGTGCCTCAGGGTGGTCCACCTTGTTTTTAGCCACAGTTTGGCGGTGGCCATTCATCCTAATGGACAGCTGGTTAGTGGTCATGCCAACATAGAAAGCTGTACAGTATTTGCAGCACAGTTGGTAAATTACGTGGCTGCTTTCACAAGTGGCCCGACCTCTGATAGGGTAGTATAAGCCTGTGACAGGACTGGGATAGGAAGTGCTGGGTGGGTGGATTGGACAGGTCTTGCAGCGGGGTCTTCCACAAGGATATGATCCCTGTGGCAGTGAGCTGGGTTTCAGAGTGGCGTAAGGATGAACTAGGATGTTGTGAAGGTTGGGAGGGCGATGGAACACCACTTTAAGAGGGGTGGGAAGGATCTTTGGCAGGATGTCGCTCAGTTCTGGGCACGAGGATAGAAAATCAAAACTTTGGCGAAAGAAGGAATTTAGTTGTTCGAGACCAGGGTAGTACTGGGTGACAAGGGGAGCGCTCTTTTGTGGATGGTTACTGGCGTTAGGAGGAGGATTTGGAGTGTGTGAGGATATGGCATGGGAGATTAGGTCTGTGGGGTAGTTTCTGTCTGTGAAGGCCTTTGTGAGACCCTCAGCATATTCAGAGAGTTTTTGTCACTGCAGATACACTGTCCACAGGTGGCCAGGCTGTAAGGGAGGGACTTTTTGATGTGGGAGGGACGGCAACTGCCAAAGTGTAGGTACTGTTGGTGGTTGGTAGGTTTAATATGGATGGAAGTGTGGATGGAGCCATCAGTGAGAAGGATGTTAATATCCAGCAATGTGGCATGGTAGGTTGGGGAAGACCACGTGAAGTGGATGGTAGAAAAGGAATTGAGGTTCTGGAGAAAGGAGGATAGGGTGTCCTGGCTCTAGAGTCCAGATCATAAAAATATCATCAATGAACCTGAACCAGGCCAGAGGTTTGAGGTTTTGGGATGCTAGGAAGGATTCCTCCACACGGCCCATAAACAGGTTGGCATAGGAGGGTGCCACATGGGTGCCCATGGCTGTGCCTTGGATTTGATGGTAAACTTTCGCCTCAAAGGAAAAGTAGTTGTTAAGTAGGGTGAAATTGGTGAGGGTTATGAGGAATGAGGTACCAGGCTCGAGTTTAGAGGGGCGTTGGGAGAGGTAGTGTTCCAGAGCGGCATGGCCATGTGCATGTGGGATGTTGGTGTATAGGGAGGTGGCATCCACTGTTACAAGTAAGGATCCAGGAGGCAAAAGGGTGGGAATGGTGGAGAATCGGTGAAGGAAGTGGTTGGTATCCTTGATGGGGAAAGATAGATTTTGGACAATTGGTTGGAGGTGTTGGTCAACTAGGGCTGAAATTCGTTCGGTAGGAGCACAGTAACCAGACAATAGGGCGTCCACAAACCTAATAATCCTGGACGCCCTTTTGTGGCTGTTTACTGTGCTCCTACCAAATGAATTTCAGCCCTAGATGACCAACACCTCCAACCAATTGTCCAAAATCCTGCAATCACAGGTGTTGGGCAATCCAGGGAATGTCGACACGCATTTCAATTACGCCGCTCCGTTTCCCCTAATTTGAGGAGATGTTATATAACCTCGTGAGTTATAATTTGAGAATTGGACACCATCATAATTTTGAGATACCTTCATAAGCGAAGGTAAGTTATTGTAGTTACCCTAGCGAGATAAGAAATGGTTAAACTCATATGTCCTTCCTTTGCTGTATTGATTATTTTACCTTTGCAAAAGATAATGTTGGTTGTAGGCATTATGAGATTTGTGGATATCTCAAGGCTTAGGGGAGGGTTATATGTGGTGGAACACACCAATACATAGACCTAAATCGCCTTGAGATAATCCAACATCTCCTATCCTATCATTTTTTGGACAATTTCTGACCACACTTTGTTACTGTCGCCAGAATGTCTGTGTGTTGCAGTTTTTGGTGGTATGAAATGCAGCAAAGTGGTCAGTCTGTCTAATTGCTCTGCAGCAGCATGGAATGCTAGAAGCTATGGATTGGACGAAGGAACTTGTATATCCATTATTAAACAAATAACATTCTGTTTATTCCAAGAGTAACTCCTTGTACTTTCAACAGATTTATGAAAAAGGTTGCTCAAGAGTGAGCTAGAAACGTGATTGCGAAAACGTTATTGTTCAGTTAAAGTTAAATATGAATAAATATGCTTCTCGAGTGTAAATGGATGAGAATGCTCATTCAAGTACTTTGAGAAGTGTGACTTGTGGAAATTCTTTCAGCAATCAGTCGTAAAAAATATATTTATTTATTCACATTGTAACAGCTGCGTCAGTACGAACGCAACCTCCAACATTGAGGTCAAGATGTTTTAAGTATTTTAATTGGGTTTAAGCATTGATAATGACCACACAGTGGTCGAAATCTAGATTTGCGAATAAATAAATATATTTTTTTTACAACTGATTGCTGAAAGAATTTCCACAAAGTAAACGGTCTTGGAGCACCAATTTCAACATGGAATCAAGCCTGATAGAAGGGTAACTATTTGCGTCAAACATATAAGAAAAAGACCAACTGTTTTATGGTGGTTTTATTATGCTAGACTACATACAGATCATTTATGACGAGAGTGAACCACCTCAACCTTCACTTCAAGAAGAAGAAAGTGAAACACCTACAGTTGAAGGTAGCGGTGTAACATCAGACCAGAATCCAGACAATCAGAGAGGTTGCAATAGTGAGTCAGAGGATGATGACTGCTAAGAGTGCTGTGAATATATGTATATATTTATGTATGTAATTTTGTGTAACGTATGTTTCCTTCATCAATAAATATTAAACTTCTGTGTGCCATATCACACTTTTTCTAAAGCAGTTACACTGACACCTGCAGTCACAAAAGGAATTCACATTATTATTATACAGTCAGTATAGACAAATAATCATCGTTCTGAAGATGAACCGTTAATCCTATGAGAAAAGTACATAGGATCTTTTTTGTAGATAATTTTGTCCTCTTTAATGTTGTACTGAAGCAATTTTCTCATAAATCCAACCGTTTTCTTTAAAAAGGCAAAAATGTGATTCTTTGCCACCATTTTCCAATATGGCGGACGAAGCTCCAGCCCGATCGGTGGGGACTTTTAGTATGTTATTTACAAAGGCATAAGGATGATGAGCAAAAATCCAGCTTATTCGTAATTTTTTCCTCTAAAAATCCTAATTTAACTGGACTAATATGGCCGTGTATGTGTGAGAATGCGAAGTCTGTTCACAGAGTTCCACTGATAAAAGAGGATGCACAGTGATTGGCTGTTTTGAAGCACTTATGTTTGATTCGTTCTCCTATTTTGAGAGAGGAGATAACACAAACTTGTGAGGAGGTAGCCTCGACTCCAAAACTTAACACAGTCAGTGCTCTCAAGAAGGACTAAGCACTTCCTTACAAGAAATCACGTTTACAGGCAGTTGTGTGCTGTCCAAAATTCTTAGTGAGACTTTGTGAATCAATGGCCACACTAACGCAGAAGTGGACAGGAGAGTGCGGTGTTCAGCTGTACTTTTACTTTATGGTGATATGCTCTTGCTCTGTCATTCTCTCAAATCACACTAAAATTTGGGAAGTACTTTAGTTGCATTGCCAATTGATTCTTGCTTGCTCCCAGTTCATAGCTTTCTTCTGATTGCAGTCCAACAAGGTTAGTCTCCCTGTTGGCCACACGAGTCAAATTGACCTTTGAAGGAAGGTATAGGTACACTTATTTAATCTTTTGATGAAGATCAGAAATGTAGTGGGTGACGAGTAGTAGAGCTTGTGCAAGATGTCGTGGCCCCTGCTTTCTCGCCTTGTGCACTGGGCGAGTCCATTCTCTTGTTTGGGAGGAGTGGCCACCTCAGTTGTGTGTTGCCTACTGGTCATGGGATGCAGTTGACAGCATGCAACTGAGCCATCCGCTCCTCCAAAACAGAGGAATGGGCTCAACCTGCGCACAACTAGAGAATGCATTTCTGCGTCTGGGGCCAAGAGGCTTGCGTGAGCTCTAATACACCAATCACTTGACAATACATGACTATGTTTCAGTTGTTGATCTTTCCTGAGAACATGCTGGCCAGGAGAAAACATATGCAACAAAGTTGAAACGAGGAGAGAGGGGGGGGGGGGGAAATTGCTAGATACATAAATCAGAGGTTACCATGTTATTTATCAATTATGGCCCATCACACAGCCGATGCTCTACTGGTATGCCCAAGCATCTGAGAGTGCCCAATGCAAAAATGAGAAATGGAAACCAAACCACATCCATCACCTATTAAACAAGATGGAACAGAGTTTAAAAACCATTAACTGCTCACAATCAGCAGGACAGCATTGGTTATCAATCACAGCAAAGGCTATCATCATTCCTTCAACAATCCAGCTAAGCAATTGGGCAACAGAACTGATGGTGTGCGTATTATTCACATTTGATTCTCTGTCTCTGGGATTTCTCTTTTTTTGGTATTGTAAAAACTTTTAAGGGATTGTTCCAGTATTCTGCAGCAACAGGCCAGACACACTCCTGCTGCCTTATACAATATCAGAATTTCTGTACATAAGGAGAGCTGGCACTAGTGTCTAAGATGAAAGCACCACTCGTCAATGAACCATGGGCCCCACCATAAAGGAAAAATGTCCGAGTGCAAGATGCTTGGAGGCATCAACGCCCAAGGCAAATTGGAATTCTAGAGTTCACCTAACCACATAGGGAAACAAAATGCATCTCCAAAAACTGCTCACTTTTAGCATTCATAGCATTGACTGCTGTGTGTTATTGACAATCAATATCTTAAATAGGTCATATCTGGTCCCCCAACTGTTTTCTTCCAAAATGGAATTGGGATGTAACTGCCTGTGAGCAAATAAATAATTTCAATATTCTGTCCCACCTGAACTGGAAGTATCTGTAAAAGGAATATCTAGGTTCAACACTTCATGGCATTTACATAAGGAAAAACAAACTTTCTTTTGAAGACATACATGTTACATTTATTTACAGTATTTTTTCCAAAGAGAAAACTAGTATTTTCAGACATGTATAAAATTCTTCCCTCCAGAAGAAAATGTTACTCTTTAAACAATGTATGGAAAACAGCAGCACCATTACACAATTTGCTGTATGTGTTATTCTTTTAGGTGTGGAAAAAAGAAAAAGATTGAAATCTGATACATGCCTCTTTGTGAATCTCAAAGCCCCCCCCCCCCCCATTTCTTTATTATTTTTAAAAACGAGGAATTACAATTTATCCTCCATGCATTTTCAAAGACAAAATTACAAATTTATTTATTTTTACTGGAACATGCACATTACTGAAACATTTGTCTCATTGCCATGAGAACTTACACTGTTTCAGTGTAAAGAAACAAAAGAATGGAGTGATATATAAATACCTGACATTTGGTGTTCACAGCCTAATTGGAAATCATAATTATTATGAAGCCAAAATGTACAGAACTGGCAGGATAGTTACATCATAAAATTAATTGTAAAAGTAATTGATGAATTACTTCTTTATACAATCAGTCTATTCCTCACTGTTCACTGGTAAATAATTTGTCTGCAAGTATCTTCAAAAACTATAAAAATCGTCAATGTGTTACTCAGATAAAATTATTTTTTTTTTCTTTTTATCATGTATACTTTCATGTACAAAACAGTAATTGCAGAATTTAAAACATTCACCATCGTACATTTCTACATATTTACAAGCTACAATCACTGGCAAAGTATCACAATTCTAAAAGAAGGTAGGAATAAAAACCTCTTTACATCATTTTTGGTACCTAGACATACTGTTAAGTTGTTCTACGAACAGCAAAAATACATTACATTATATTTATATACACATATATAACACCATACACACAAAACTTCCTAATTCAATGGTCATAAATATAAAGAATACAATTTATCAGTATAAATTAAAATTATAATTACGTAGTTCAGAAACTATTTGTACCACCTTGTGTGTCTTTCAAGAAACAGTTGTCTATAAAGCAACTGCTGATTCATCTAGTTAAAAAACTTTTCATTTCAATATAGCAAGGCTTATTATCTCATTAAAGGCTTGAGGAGAAAGAACTATCAGTATGACATGAACCCCCCCCCCCCCCCCCCCCCCCGAAATAAACAATGAATATGCATGCCAATTTCTTAATCAAAATAGTTCAGTATCTGTTACTATCAGTGCAATGAAAATTCACAAAAATCTAAAAAATAGCAGATATTTTACACACATATATATTTACTAATATCAACTGGTATAGAGCAATATTTGTATGGTTGTTCAATTATGTACCAAGGAAAAGTGAGAAAGGTTTGTCAAATATGCTTCATTATTCACTGCTTTAAAATCTCTCTTACATAAACGTTCAGATTTGAAGAGTTATATCTGGCAACATGTAGGCACATAATATTGTAATATACAAATATAGTATAATTTTTCTTTTAGGAAATTCATGTCAGTTGAAAATGCCCTTAAATGATTATTGTGGGCTGACAGTTTCTTCACTGTCATGTTTCATTACAATGTCCAGATTCCATTTATGCACTTTGGACTACTGGTTTTACACACACTAATCCACCTCCTATGTCATTTAAAATGGTATCTACATACATTGGGTGAATTCCTACTATGTATATTACTCAGCTTTGCATAGGAGTGTTCACAGACCTTTCTCCACGTCAGTCCACACCCATAATGACATTTTGGCTGTACCTGACAGGAAGAAGAACGCAGTTTTTTGGCAATTGGAAGTGACTCTGCAATAACAGCTGCTGTTACAGAACGGAGAATTCTCCCTGGTTCTCTAGCAGAACCAAGACCTGTTTTATGAGAATCAACTGAAGAATTCTGTGGCCATATTGGCCTACTTGATGTGACCATCAAGGAAGCAGAAGGCCTTCTACGTGTCACGGCCGCATTTCGGCGAAGTTGCCCAACATGTGTCGACGTCATTTTTCTTCTCTTGCCCCAGCGCTTCCCACAATTGTGTCCATTTCTTGAGCAAATCAGTCCAGTCTGAAAGAGAAGATGCAACATTTGTAATGTGATAAATATAACACACAAAGAGTAAGCACTTCAAAGAACTAAAATGAATCTACTGATAAGTAAGATGCTGATAGCAAGATGAAGAAAAAGATATATTAAGGATAGGAAGTACATTGGTTGTGGTCACAATAGCACATTAAGATGGAGGATGATGGGAGAAACACGGTGAGGGCACATGGCGGGCAAGGTATTGGAAGAATGGGGCAAGGGCGGAGAGGGGAAGTTAGTGTATACCACACATTATTGTGAGAAAAATATAACTTGTTTTTGATATGGTAGTGACACTGATATGTCGTGTCAGATCTCCAGGGTATAAAAATAAATTATTGGCAGTCAATGAAGGCCTAGTTTCAGAACCTCACATAATTTTAATCATTCATCACTAGTAACTTGTAAGCATATAGGAATTTGTTCCTTGTGGACAACCATCTGCATTGAAAATCGTCGGCTGTGGTCTTACAATGGGTAACACTACATCACACTTTATATTATAAAATACCAGCAATTATTTGTTGTCCACATCCTGCAAGTACCAGAATTTATAATGGAAATAAGAAAGGTAGGATCAATTATACAAAGGTAGGATCAATTATACAAATTGAGACTCAGCTGTGTATGTAATGTAATAAAAGGTTGTGCTAATTAATTGCATTCTAATTGGAGATGGAAAACAGTAATACCAAAAAACTAGAATAACATGTACAAATGTGGCAATCTCTAACATCACTAATATACAAAACGGTCTTTCAAATATTCACCTCTGTATTTCTGTAAGAATGTAATACCATACATCAAACATCTACATGATTTAGACTGACCTGTATTCCGCTTTCAAAGGACTATGGGCAGATCTTAGAAATATTTCTTAGGAATTTTATAAAATGAAACTAAGTGAGTGTGGAACTGTTTATCTCACCTTGCCAAATTTTTATTTTCTCATGTCCATATTTATGGTATTTCTTTTCAAACAGAAATAGCACAAGAAGAGGGGGGGGGATTAGGACTAGGCTTTTAATGTCATGTTGATAATGATTATTATTAGTAATACTGCAGATGTTCTACATCTATATCCATATACTCTGCAAACCATTTCACAGTGTGTGGCGGGGGGGGGGGGGGGCCTTTGTAATAGGAGGAAGAAGTGACAATTGTACACAGTCGCATACGGTCCGCGGAAAAAAACTATATCCGGTATGCCTAAGTGTGGGTTCTAATTTTATTCTTGTGGTCTTTTCGCAAGATGAAGATAGGAAGAAGGAATCTATTTGTTGACTCCTTGAGAAACATCTGCTCTCTGAATTTTGATAGAAGCACTTAATCTGCCACTGGAGTTTCATAATCGTCTATGTATGATTCTTTCGCACTAAATGAGATCAAACAAAATATGTTAGTGTTCACTAGATTTTCTCCATGTCATCTTGTCTGATCCCACACTGAAGAGCAATATTCACGCTTAGCCAAACAAGTGTTTTGTAAGCTACTTCCTTTGTTGATGGACTACACTTCCTGAAGATTTTTCCAATGAGTCTCAATCTGGCATCAGCCTTACTCACAACTGTTCCATTTTAAATCCGGGGTGATTACTCAAAGTGCTCAAAACATTTTTCCTGAGAATTTCAGATTTTTCTGGGCTATTCATGACCTTTAACACTATACTCTTTCACTGACCCAAAAAGATCATAAAACTGTAAAATAAACACTTCTAAAAACTAATGCGTTTGATTACAGCAACATGCTTGGGAGTAATAATGCAGGGTGCCAAAAACCTTTCCAAAATGTCTGCATGAAACTTAAATGTGTGCATCAAGATATCACATTAACACAGATCTATATGGTGTCCTGCTTTACACAGTACACTGCTGCTTCAACTTCAATTAATATGAGATATGTAATGCATTTTTTTACTAGCATATATGCCTGTGCTTCACAATGGTTGTTGAAGGAGAACCTGTGTGTATTGTGGCTTTTTAGGATTCTGGACCTCATCAGTAAAAATAGAATCCTTGTTGGATTGCTCTGTCAAACTCAGTTGTCCTGGCCAAGATGTCAAATGTAAGTAAAATTCATTCTCCGAAACGATGTATCTTCATCTTGTTTTTAATTAAAAAAGTGAAATGTGCCAAAATAAGCAAAGAAATGTTAAGTATTTAATGCACAAAGCAAAATCAGTAACGCTATGTTCAATGTTTGTCGTTATTCGTAGGCATAAGATTGCTTAATTCTGTGACAGACGTTCACTTCCATGTTGTACCATCCCATACTTATTATGCAGCAGCGGTGTTTATCAGTTCTTTGGTGCACTACTGCACCTCTACCGGTTGTTTGTTTCCATACTTCAAGCATAACCTACATACAAAACAATGCCCATGATTCCACTTTTATGAAACAAAGTTGATCCATGCAAATCCATGAAGTAGTTTAAGAGAATAGGTATTTCTATTAGATGAACAGTTACACTGAAGATTGCGATGTATCTTTAAGTAATAAGTATTTCCTTAATGAAGTAGAAGTATCACTGAAAACGATAATTATTCTTAATGTTGGCTCTCTTTCCGTTAGATGCGCTATTGTCGCCCCAAGTGTGACTTAAACTTCCATAACAGAGTTAAATATATGTTAGACTGTGATATCAGTATGTAAATATACGGATTAAACATGCTGAGGATTGTGTCAGTTTTATATTCATTGCGTTGAATCATATTCTGTAGAACATAGCAACCAAGAAAACGATTTTCAGAAATATGGTAAAATAGAAAAGTCAGAGAGTAAGTACTAGTATTTTTAAAGGGTAATAATCCGATAGCATGAAACACACCTAAAACTTCAAATTACGATCGGTTGCACAGTGGTAGAGTGCCAGACTACAAATCCAAAGGTCGCGGGTTCGATCCCCGCCAGGTCCTAGGATTTTTATCTGTCACTTTCCACTTCCTTCACCTCTGGCAGTACTGCTCATGTGAAAAATACCAAGTAGCACCGTGGTTCGGAACCCACGTTAAACTGTAGGTCCCCCCCCCCCCCCATAACTGGCTGGGTAAGTCAGTTCGAAGGTCGGAGGAAGGCAACAGCATACCACCTCCAAACAAGACCATGCCTAGTAAAGCAATGTGGTGTTCAAACCAATTTTCGGATTGTTGACTGCTTTACTTTTTTTTTTTTTCTGATCTGATTTTGATAAAATGAAGCCTATATGTTGCCCCAGGACATTCTCTATTTATCTGTGATAACCCCATGAATGTTCATTTAGTACTTTTGGAGATAACTGTCTACAAACACAAAAAAGTACAATTTTTTTCAGAGAAATGTTTAAATTATGATATCTTACTTTTTCTGATCAGATTTTGTGAAAAAAAGCGTTTCTGCAACCAAGAGATACCCTCACGTTTCCTGTGTAAACCCCCTGAATATTACTCTATTAGAAAGAGAAAGGTAGCCATGACGGTTGTCGATGAAAAACGTTAAATTGTGAGGTTTTTTCCGTAATCAGATTTTTATGAAACAAAGTCTATATATTGTCCCAAGTTACGTTGAAGTTACCTGTGTAAACCCCATGTGAATTCGTGAAGAAGTTTTGGAGGAGTGGTTTCTAATAGATAGACACAACGGTCTGTGAAAACACTTCGTAATTCTATTTTGATGAAATCGTGCCTAGATCCTGAACCAATCTTTGCTCATGATTCCTGTGAAAACCGCATGATAATTCGTCCAGTAGTTTTGAAGATTGAAGAGAACAGTGACAGGTCTACATTTACAGATTTAGTATTAGTATAGATATGTTGTAAAATTGTAAAATTTTGCAAGTATATATTGATTTGTATAAGTGCTGTATGTCGGTAAAATCTGTTGTGAATATGGTTAGTAGTAAATAAGTAATAGATTAAAACATGATGCTTGCTGGGGCGGTTTTCCACGAACGTTACTCTTTACGTCCTCATATCTCAAACTATGTGTCGTACTGTGATATAATTTCTAATGCACATTCAGCTTTAAGAGTGTATTCTGTCTACAAAATTTCCTCTGAGTACAATTGGTATTGTAGAAATTATAAATTGTAACATTACACCGAACGCCGCAGTTTTGCTCCATAAACAGCGTAAAAGTAGTAAGGGAGAAACTTATTTCCTTTCATTATTTTTATGTGGTTGTCTGTGAGAAAAAGTTTAATAAAGGTTTGAAATTATGTTTAAAGTTTTTGCAAGTCGCCAAGTACCGTCATTCTCATATCATGTATTTATAAACTTTGGTAGCAATATGTGGCAGTTTCTTGCAACTCTTATTGTTTATGACGTCATATCTTCTGAACCATGTGTTGTATGTGGAGTATATTTCCGCCGCCCACCTAACCTTCGTAACCTCCTAGTCCAACCCTATGAAATCCCCAAACCACCTTCCCTACCCTCTGGCTCCTACCGATACAACCGCCCTCATTGTAAAACCTGCCCTATGCACCCTTCCACCACCACTTACTCCAGTCCAGTAACCTGAAAGGTGAACACTATGAAGGGTAGAGCCACTTGCGATAGCACCCACGTGATTTACCAACTGACATGCCTGCACTGTGAAGCGTTCTATGTGGGAATGACCAGCAACAAACTGTCCATTCGCATGAGCGGTCACAAGCAGACAGTGTTTGTTGGTAATGAAGATCACACTGTGGCTAAACATGCCTTGGTGCACAGCCAGAACATCTTGGCACAGTGTTACACTGTCCGGGTTATCTGGATACTTCCCACCGACACCAATCTTTCAGAATTCCGTGAGATGGGAACTTGCCCTTCAGCATATTCTCTCTTCTCGTTGCCCACCTGGTCTAAATCTCCGCTAAATTCAAATTCCCGTCCACCATCTTAACATCTTTGCCTCAGTTCTCTGGACAGAACCTCTCCTCAACTGTTATCCCTGTCCAACCTCTTTCCTTTCGCATGCGTGCGCGCACGCACGCACGAACTTGTTTGCCTTTCCTTTCGTCCCCTTAAGGTAAGTTCTTTCACTATTGGCATTGAAATGACTCTTTTTCCACTTCCTTAAAACCCGTATCATTCTCTTTCTCCCCTCCTTCCTCGAGGGTTTTAAGGGAGTGGGTAAGGAGCCATTCCAATCCCGGGAGAGGAAAGGCTTACTTCGGGACACACACACACACACACACACACACACACACACACACACACACACACACCTAGGCAGACGTGTGTGTGTGTGTGTGTGTGTGTGTGTGTGTGTGTGTGTGTGTGTGTGTATAAAAGAAACTTTCCTGGTGGTATAAATTTATATTAAAAATAGAAAACGGATGACTTACCCAAAGGACAGGCTCGTCAACAGACACAAGTAAAAACACACACCAACACACATACAAGCTTTCGCAACCGTTGGTCGCTTCTTCAGGAAAAGAGGAAAGAAGGAGAGGAGAAAGGGAAGGATACGGGTTTGAAGGAAGTGGAAAAGGGAGTCATTCCAATCCCAAGAGTGGAAGGACTTACCTTGGGGGAAAAAAGGAAGGAAAACAAATACACACACACACTCACACATATCCAAATGCAAACACACCTAGACAGACATTTGTAGGAAGCAAAAGTCCAACTTCTTTAAGCGGATGAAACTTTGATTACTGCTTTCTTGAATGTGAGTCTGCAGTCTTTTGAAGTAACAATGTGGGTGTAGATCAGATGTGGCTTCCATTCAAAGAAATAGTTTTGACAGTTATTAAAGGAGATATATCAAATGAACTACCACAAAACAGGTTAAATCACTCTTGCGAAAACAAAGAAAAGAGCATGCCATATTGTAATAGCCACAATATCCCCAAGACCAGCAGTCTCTTATGGCAACTTGATTCCTTCTAAGAAGGCAAAACAAATACTCCAGAATTCAAATGAAGAACAGCTGCCAGAATGCGTATTTTGAAAGTAGATATTTCCCCCAGTATTAAAGCAACTTAAACACTTAACAAAACCAAGTCACCCAGTCCTGATTGTATAGCAATTAGGTTCCTTTCAGAGTATGCTGACCCAACAGCTCCATTCCAAGTTATCATAGACAACCACTCGCTAAACAAAGATGTGTACTCAAAAACTGGCAAGTTGCACAGGTCACTTCAATATTCAAGAAAGGCAATAGGAGTGATATAAAATTACAGGTATATATCATTGACACTGGTGTGCAGCAGGATTTTAAAACATACTTTTTCAAGTAATATGAATTACTTTGTAGATAACAGACTACTGAACCATAGTCAACACAGATTCATAAAGTATCATTCTAATCAAATTGTATGCTTATGAAACATTGTCACAGTTGTGCTATTGGATTTGAGATGTCCTGTTTGAAAAGGACACAGATTGTAGCAATTGACTAATTACATCATTGAGTGAAATAGAAGTGATATCTGGCATTTCACAGAGTTATAGAGCCGCAATTGTTCTTTGTATTTGTGAATGGTTTAAAAAGCAATTTGAGCAGTTCTCTTACATTGTTCGCAGATGATGCTGTCCTGTATGGGTCAGTTAAATCACCAAAAGACCAAACTACAGTAGGAACCCTCTAATCCGACCTTGGATGGTCCATCACTCCTGTTAGTCCGATCATGTTCAGGCTTGTGAGCCTGTGCCGACTTGCCACTGATTGTTCGCCTGTCAGGCCATTGTTGCAGTGTCTATCGTTTGCATACTGTTATACTGATGTTATTGTGCAGTTGTATCCTTTGTTAGGATTAAAGAACTTCGTCGTTTGCTTTATTGTGTGTTCCTCACAGAACTTCTTGCATCTATTGTGTGTACAGTTGTCTATTTTTCAACATGTCTGGATTCAAACATAAACACGTAACACTTTCACTAAATGAAAAATTAGCAGTGTTACAAAGACTGGACACAAAAGAAACGCACTGAAAAAATTGCAAACGAACTGAACGTAGGTGTTACGACAATTAAGGACTGGAGGAAGAATCGGAAAGACATTGAATCCTATATAGTTATGATTGTTGATGAAAACACTCTTAAGAATCACAAAACATTAAAAAAGCCTAAACCTGATCTGCTTGATAACGCACTGTAGATGTGGTGTTGTCAAGAAAGAAGGAACTCCAATATCCGAACCAATTCTCATAGAAAAAGCATTAGTTTTACACAAAAAACTGGAAGCCGAAATTAAATTTCCTGCCTATGAAGGCTGGACTGATTGTTGGAAAACTCGTCATGGTGTCCGATTAATTTCTGCAAAGTACAGTACAGTAGTGTAATTTGTAGTTTTTCCTTTTAAAACCAATACATGTTATAGTGTGTGTGTGTGTGTGTGTGTGTGTGTGTGTGTGTGTGTGTAGACGTTTTTTAGTTAATATAATGTTAAACACTATGTAAAAAACGTCTTTTTATATTACTGTAGACATCTTTTGGTTCTTAAATCAAGTCTTTTTATATTTTTGGCTATAAATATCATCTGTTTCGTATAATCCGACCTTTTTGTCGTTCCGATGTTGGTTCTGGTCCCGAAGGTGTTCTCCTGTACAAAATGATTTAGATAAGATATGTACTTGATGCGAAAATTGACCCTAAATAAAGGTAGGCATGAAGTCATCCATATGAACACTAAAAGAAATCCGAGAAACTTCATTTACACAATAATTCAGTCAAATATAAGGCTGTAAATTCAACTACATACCCATGAATTACAATTATGAACAACTTTAATTGGAAAGAACACAGACTGACAGAGAATATAGAGGTATTTCAGAGAAGGGCGGCTTGTTTCATACTGCTGTCAATCAGTGAGTGACTGTTGCCAAGAGCAGAGCCCAGAACAGAGCACATCGATTGAGTGTAACCGGCTTCTTACTAAAACCAACATATTTTGACTGTTCTGTGACATTATTGCTTCAGTTTATTAAATTCATCTTGTGCTCGCATGTACATATGATTCAGTTTCGTGTTAAGCATCTGGTTACTGTATTCTTCCGCCATCCGTATCTCAACAATCATCCATTTTGTTTTCATTGGATTAGTACCAGCTCTGCCTTCATGTACCTCAATTACTCCCTGTCGAGTCTACACTGTGTCTTTCTAGTTGTTAGTTTTTCTCGCTATTGTAATCATGAATAGATACTGTGACTGCTGTGTGCAGATGCAGTCTCAGCTGTAACACTTAGTGCCCAGCTTCAAGCTGAGTTAACAACAGTTGCACAGCTTGAGGCTGCGAACGAAGGGCGTTGTTGTTGCCCGGCCGTGGGACCCAAACAGATGCACAGCGTGTCCATCGATCAGCCTGAGGCAGAGACATGCCCTCATACGGCTAGCACTGAGACAGACACCCTACTCTTGGTTGCAAGGGAGGTCGCTCTAGTGCGTGGCAGGCAGCGTAAGACATTCCGGGGGACCGATTGTGAGGCTTCGTCAGTTCATTTTGCGAACAAGTTGGAGGCACTATATGTTCTGGGTGATGTTCCTCAGATGGATGGTGTCGCTCATCTTGAGTAACCATGCAGGCTGCAAGATCCAGGCCTTCAGAGGGTGGGTTTGCTTGTAGTTGGGAGCTCCAACGTTAGGAGGGCAATGGGATCCCTTAGGGAGATGTCTGCCAATGAGAGGTAGAAAGAAAATGTGCACTCTATGTGGAATCATTTCCGACCTGGAACGGATCCTGCCAGATGCCATGAAGGGAACAGGGTGCAGCCAACTGCAAGTGGTGGCTCATGTTGATAGCATTGATGTAAGTCACTTTGGATCTGAAGAGATCCTCTCAGGTTTTGAGCTGCTATCTAAAGTGGTAAAGAGTGCCGGGCTTGCTTACAAGATGAAAGCAGAGCTCACATTCTCCAGCATTGTTGACAGGACCGACTGCGGACCTTTGGTACAGAGCCGGGTAGAAGGTCTGAATCAGAGGCTCAGATGGTTCTGCAGCTGTGAAGGCTGCAGATTCCTTGACTTGCGCCATCAGGTGGTGGGGTTCTGGGTTCTGCTGAATAGGTCAGGAGTCCACTATACACAGAAGTGGTTACATGAGTAGCAGAAGCTGTGTGGTGTAGACGGGCTGTTTAAGTTAGAGGGCCTCGGGACCACAGAGGAAAGATTTCAATCTCAAAGGGTACAGATCAAAGATAGGAAGAACACAGATAGAAAAACCACTGGGATAATAGTTGTAAACAGTCATAGCTGCATGGGGAAAGTTTCAGAGCTCCAAGCGCTAATAAAGTACAGAATCTCAAATTATCATAGGTACCGAAAGCTGGAGATAAGTTCAGCTGAAATTTTTACTATGGGGCAAATGGTGTAAAACATATGGTGGCATATTTATTGCTGTCACAAGTGGTTAATCTTTTAGAATAATTGAAGTAGATAGTTCCTGTTAATTGGTTTGGGTAGATTTTTTTAAGTTTGATTAACATTAGCTTGGGTGAGAATCTCCAGTCTTTTGATACTAGCAATGTTAGTGTAGATCAGATGTGGCTTACGTTAAAAGAAGTAATATTGACAACCATTTAAAATTTATACCAAACAAATTAACAAAAGAGGGGTCTGACCAGCCATGGTACACAGACAGGTTAGATCACTCTTGCAAAAGAAAAGAAACAGCTTGCCAAATTTAAATGGACATAAAATCCTCAAGCCTCTTCCTCTTTCACAGAAACTCTAAATTTAGCTCTAACTTCAAGTTTACAATAAATTCCACAACAAAACCATGTCACGTAATTTGGTAGAGAATCCTAAGAACTGGTCATATGTAAAGTATACCAGTGGCAAAACACAATCAATACCTTCACTACGCAGTAGTAACGGTGATGCTACTTATGACAGTTCTGCTAAATCAGAATTGCTTAACACACCCTTTCGAAATTCCTTCACGAAAGAAGACAAAGCAAATAATCCAGAATTCCTATCAAGAACAGCTGCCAGCATATGTAATTTAGAAGTTGATACACTTTGTGTATTAAAGCAACTCAAAGAACTTAACAGAAGTAAGTCTCCCGGTTCTGATTGTATACCAATTACTATCCTCTCAGAGTATGCTGATGCAATAGTCTCATACCCAGTTACCATATACAACCACTGGCTCGGTGAACGTTTCGTACCCAAAGACTGGAAAATTGGACAGGTTATGCCAATATTCAAGAGAGGCAAAAGGAGTGGCCCACAAAATTACGAACCTAAATCACTGACATTGGTTTGCAACAGGATTTTAGAACATATACTTTCCTCAAATATTGCCGCGACTCTACAGACGGTACATGTAGTGCAGTAGTTAGTATCGCAGATCACTGTGCTCGAGGTCCCCAGTTCAAATCCTGCCATGAGCAGAAAATTTTTTTATTTCTTTGCATTTACTACTTCCAGAATGTTCTACAAGTTTCTTATGTTTGATGTACTTGTAAGTACCAGGAAATTCTTTCTGTGTATAAATGGTGGAACACTCCCAAGCAGGAGTCAGTCTGTACCGAGTGTACGTTTTTGTTAGCAATAAACATGTGGTAAGTGTAAAGTGTTGTCCTCTTAACAACCAGCCTTCGAATTCCGGACCACCTGCAGTTTTCAACGTGACACATTCTGGTGGAGGCATCAGGTATCCTGAAAAACATCTGCATCATCGTGGCTCCAATTACGAAGGCTATGCTGACTACCTCCATCCGAAGGTCTCCACATTATACCCACGGATACGAAAACAGCGGTTAGTCAGCTGCACATCAGACACCCATCGGTGTTCTCTGGAGACGCTGGACAGGACCCAAACAAATGGCTGAAAGGATTCTACTGAGTCGCCAAGTATAATAGGTGGGACCACAGTATGTGCTTGGCAAACTCATTTCTACATTGATGGGACAGCCCAGCAGTGGTTTGAAAATAACAAGGACAAGCTTGATAGCTGGGAAAAATTCCATACAGAACTTAAAGACGACATTTGGAGACTGTGAAAAACAAGTCCGTTTATCAGAAGAGCAATATAAGAAAAGGACCCAACGACATGGTGAGTCAACGCAGTCGTATATACAGAGTGTTTTGACCCTATGTCATGTAGTTAACCTGGATATGACTAAGGCCATTAAATTTCACACCCAATGAAGGGCATTTCAGACAACATGTACACAGCAAGAGTTTATCTAATGGTGTCAGAAAATTGAAGTGATGTAACAGAGGAGGGTTGGACGAAAGAAGTATGACAGACTCCCAAATGTAGTTCCTATGATCATTGTGGAAGACGAGCATGACTTTGCTTCTCTCATACGACAAATTGTGAGAGAAGGATCACAACAGTTTATGGCAGCTGGGACTCTTGGACCAAGTGAGCATCAGATTAAGGCCATGGATATTAGTCCTGTATGTCATGAGGGAGCTGATGCTGCTGAGGAGCAGGTATTTAAACATAAGCACCTGTCAGCCCTGCTAGTTGCACCCAATGTGAAGAATGGCTTCACCTTGCCATGATTTACACTGCAGCCGCTAAACAACAGCCCAGGAACTGACTGATGTGGCCACAAACAAATCCTCCAGCAACTATGACGCCTCGAATGAGAAGCCTCAGAGGACAACATGCCATTGTGTTGTCACTGTGGGTTTCCTAGACACATTGTACAACAGTGTAGGGAGAGAAGACAAGTATTTAACAATTATTACGCCACAAGACACCAGATATTGAAGCAGTCCTTTCAACGGCAGTCAACTGCATACAATTACCGTCAACCTATAAGGCGAAGCCCATTGCCATATCCTGGATGTGGTCGATTTCCAACACGCTACTGCTGTTTGCTGTCACCTTATGGAGCTGCTAGCTGCTCACCTAGCTGCCGTGTTCTGGAAAACAGAAGGCGAGGTCACTGCAGATGAAAATCCTCCATGGACAACAGTCGGGTAATCTCAATGAGTCATCATCGACGGCCAACCTGTCCGGGCACTAGTCGATTCTGGAGCTTCCTCTCTCTATTTTCAAATGACTACTGGTGCAAATTGAAGAAGATAATGTTCTGTGATACAAGAGCAACTGTGCTGACCAGCAGGAACGTGTTGCAAGAGTAACGACAACAACAGAACACAGTCATTTGAATTTGTCATTTTAACAGAATGTAGCCATAACACCATCCTCGGATGGGACTTCAGTCAGGTATCCCAGGCTGTCATTGACAGTGGAAGCTCTCTGATACAAATTGAGGAAGCCATTCCGTCAAGTACACAATCTCCCGAGAGGATGTTTGTTGCCAAGAATGTTGGGATCCTGCCATTATCAATGAGAAGAGTTCCAGTCAGCAGCAGAGATGACCATCTGAACTGTGAAGTGCTTGTCAGTTCCAAAAAGCTAATCAGTATAAAGAAGGATATCTTCACACACCAGTGGCTATCATAAGCATTACAGGGGGGTCGAGGAGAATTTTAGATCACTAATTTTCACGAGCAATCAACTCATTCCTAAAGTAATGTGTATTGGGACAGCTGAACCAGTCCAGCATGGCGAGCTCAATGTCATTGACGAAATCTCATGCTCTGCTGTTACTGCCGACGAAGCACTAAAGGGAACTACTATGTAACTGCATATAGAGTCAAGTCTGACCCAGGAACAACATCAGCAGGTGTTAATTCAGGAAGAGATGATGATGTTGCACAATGACATTATTCAACCTTCAAGAGAGTCCCTGGTCGTCTCCGGTGGTCCTCGTGGAGGAGGAGGATTGCACGTGGCATTTCTGTGTCGACTATCTGCAGCTGAACAAAATCTCAAAGAAAGATGTCTACCCATTGCCGTGCATTGACGACACTTGAGACTGCTTGAAAGGAGCTACATTCTTCTTAGTTTACTGGCAAATCAAGGTTGATGATGATGACAGAGAAGACTGCTTTTATTAGACCTGAAGGCCTCTGAATTCGTAGTCATGCTGTTTGGACTATGTAATGCCCCGATCGATCACATTTGAACGCATATGGACAACTTGCTTTGACACCTTAAATGGATGACATGTCTTTGTTATCTAGACTACATTGTCGTTTTCTCAAGGACATCTTTGGAACATCTAAGCCACCTGTAAACTGCAATGAAGTGTCTACAGACAGCAGGACTCCACCTCAATCCAAAAAAGTGCCTCTTCGTCGCCAAAGAGATGGAAATCCTGAGGCACCTAGTTAACGGATATGGTGTCCATCCTGATCCAGGTAAAGTAAGGGTAGTCATAGAATTTCCAACACCTCAACACATCCGTGATTGTGATGTGAGAAATTTCTCGGGTTGTGCTCATACTACCGTCACTTCATAAAAGGTTTTTTTAACAAGGCACCCCCATTACAAGAATTTCTGCAGGAAGAGACTAAGTTTTACTGGGATGAGACGAAAGAAAGAGCTTTCCAGGCTCTTACAGAGGCTAACTTCCGCACCAGTTATATTCTTACACAACAAGAATATGGAAACCTAACTTCACACAGACACTAGCGGTTATATGACTGGCGCAGCACTTGTACAAATTCAGAAAGAGGCTGAAAAGGTGATAGTCTATGCATCAAGAGTTCTCTCTAAGTCTGAGGTCAACTACTCTACAAACGAGGAGGAGTGTCTGGGCTATCAACAAGTACCAGCCATAATTATTTTATTTATATTATTAACTATCTTGAAGAGAACGACCTATTGACCCATAGTCAACACAGATTCTGAAAGTATCATTCTTGTGCAACACAGCTCTTCACTCACAAGATGTGTTGAATGCCATCAACAAGGGATCTCAAATAGATTCCCTATTTCTAGATTTTCATAAGGCTTTCGACACTGTACCTCACAAGCCTATTCTAATCGAACTGCGTGCTTATAGAATATCACCACAGTTGTGCAATTGGATTCATGATTTCCTGTCAGACAGGGCACAGTATGTCTTAACTGATGGTAATTCACCGAGTAGATTTTTTTTGTGGTTTTAGGGCGCACAACTTCTACGGTCATTAGCGCCCAGACAAGAACTTAGATTCACTAGATCTCAAAACAAAACAAAAAAAATTGGTGACTGTCAGAAAATCAAGAAGAGGCTAAAAACGAAAGATAAAGGACAATGAAAAGGGTTAAATATCCTTCGATAAGTTAGCCAAGTTGATAAAACGCAAAACTCGAGCAGCTGCTCGTGTGTTATCAGCTAAAATTTCCTCCAGTGTAGACGGA
Organism: Locusta migratoria; assembly: GCA_026315105.1. Classification (NCBI taxonomy): domain Eukaryota; kingdom Metazoa; phylum Arthropoda; class Insecta; order Orthoptera; family Acrididae; genus Locusta; species Locusta migratoria. Next base: position 122,602,803 of record CM048751.1, read on the forward strand.
AAGTGAAGGGCTACACGGAGATGATTAAAAATTACGCAAGACAATAAAACGTGTCGCACCATCAGCAATTCACCGCAGGAGCACAGCGGTGCAGGGTCGGCGGTTAGCAAATGACGGTGGCTGAAACGACAGTGACCGATCCGCAACCGGGCCAGGATGACATCCTCCCGCCGAGAGGGGCGTGAGGAGGTCCTCCAAGCGGTCGGGATCGGTTTGACAGTTCGCAATTTATTGTTGTGCAGTGAAAGCCAAGCACTGTGCCATGACAACACGATACTCCGGCGAAGAGCCCGTTGAACATCGTCCGGTGGGATGCAAAAGGTAGCCATGCGAGGCAAAAGAGCTGCGGCCTTGGCTGCTATGTCGGTGGCCTCATTCTCGGGCACACCCACGTGGCCAGAGACCCACAGGAAAGAAACGTGACAGCTGTCATCTGCTAGCAACTGGAGGGAGCGTTGGATCCAATACACGAGAGGATGGTTCGAGAAAGGGTCCTCAAGACTCTGCAGGGCACTAAGGGAGTCCGAACATATGGCATAGAAAGGTTGGCGGTGGCAGCAGGTATACAAAACGGCCTGGTGGAGGGCAAAAAGCTCAGCTGTGAAGTTCGAGCACCGGTCAGGGAGCTTGTATTGGAAACGGTTGTCGCCGACGACGAAGGCAGATCCGACACCGGCAGTGCTCTTGGAACCATCAGTGTAAATAAATATGGCATTATCGAACCGCGAACGGAGTTCGACAAGCCTCGAGCGGTATACTAAATCCGGAGTGCTCACCTTGGGGAGCGAACTTAGTTCAAGGTGAGTGTGAACCTGGGCCTGATGCCGCGGTGGCAATGGGCTTTCGCGCAACCGAAGGGTAGAAGGAAGGGTAAAATTGAGCCGCTGCAGCAGGCGGCGAAACCAAACTTCAGGTGGAAGCAAGGCAATCGCAGACAACCGATATTGGCGATCGAGTGAGTCGTCAAAAAATAATCGGTAAGATGGATGGTTGGGCATCGACCGCAGGCGGCATGCGTACCGACACAAGAGTATGTCACGCCGAGTGGTCAAGGGTAATACAGCAGCCTCAGCATACAGACTTTCAACAGGGCTAGTATAAAATGCACCGGTCACCAGACGTAATCCCCGATGGTGGATAGAGTTGAGACGGCGGAGAATCGACAGCCGTGCAGAAGAGTATACAAGGCTTCCGTAGTCGAGCTTAGACTGAACAATGGCCTGGTAAAGGTGAAGCACGACAGTACGATCCGCTCCCAAAGACGTGCCACTGAGGACACGAAGAACATTAAGAGATCGGGCACAACGGGCAGCCAGGTAGGACACGTGTGTGGACCAGCAAAGTTTGCGATCCAATATTCGCCCCAAGAATTTCGTAGTCTCCACGAAAGGGAGAGTAACAGGGCCGAGACGTAGAGAAGGTGGAAGAAATTCCTTGTATCTCCAGAAGTTTATACACACAGTTTTCTCAGTGGAGAATCGGAAGCCGTTTGCGATGCTCCAGGAGTATAGACGGTCAAGACAGCGTTGAAGAGAACGCTCCAAGAGACACGCCCGCTGGGCGCTGCAATAAATTGCGAAATCGTCAACAAAAAGAGATCCGGAGACATCGGCTGAAAGGCAATCAATGATCGGACTGATTGCAATGGCAAAGTGCGCCACACTCAAGACGGAGCCCTGTGGTACCCCATTCTCCTGGCAAAAAGGAACTGACAAAACAGAGCCCACCCGTACCCGGAACTTGCGATCCGCCAAAAACGCTTGAATGAAAAGAGGAAGGCGGCCCCGAAGGCCCCATGTGTGCAATGTGCGGAGAATGCCCGCTCTCAGGGTGATAATGGGCAGAGCTCGAAACCTCCGCAAAGAAACGGCCAAATGCGTTGGAAACCTCAGCGGGGTCCACGAGGACTGCGTTCTCCACGGTCAGGCCAGGAATCGGGGAGTGGACCTTGATGCCGGATAAACGGCGTAGGCCACCCCAAACCACCGTGGAGGGAGTAAAACGGTTAAAAGAACTAGTCAGAGCAGTCCAGCAACTTTCTTGCTGTTGTTTATGATACGACGACATTGCGCTCTCATACGTTTATAATTTATGCAATTCTCCAAAGTTGGGTGGCGGCGGAAGGTGCGTAAAGCACGGCGCCGGGCTCTAAGCGCGTCGCGGCAGGCTGCAGTCCACCAAGGGACCTGGACACGACGTGGTGAAGAGGATGTGCGAGGTGTGGAACGTTCAGCTGCGGTGAGAATAACCTCTGTGAGGTATTCGACCTGACTGTCACAGTTGGGAAAATTCTGATCGTGAAAAACAGCCATGGAAGAATAAAGCCCCCAGTCGGCTTTAGAAATGTTCCAACTGGTGGGCTGAGGAGACGGGGAATGATGCAGGAAGTGGATGATACAAGGGAAATGGTCACTTGAGTACGTGTCAGAAAGTGCATACCACTCAAACCGACCGGCAAGCTGAGGAGTGCATATTGCGAGGTCTATATGGGAATAAGTGTGTGTTGTGTCTGAAAGGAAGGTCGGTGCACCAGTGTTGAGGCAGACAAGATCGAGGTGTTGGAGAAGGTCCACCAAAAGGGAGCCTCTCGGATAAGGTGCCGGAGAGCCCCATAAGGAGTGCTGGGCATTAAAGTCGCCTACCAACACGAAAGGTGAAGGGAGCTGGTCAACAAGGTGTAGCAGATCTGCCCTAGTAAGGGCAGATGACGATGGCGAATAGATATTACAGAGGGAGAAGGTAAATGTGGATAAAGTGATGCGGACGGCAACTGCCTATAGATGAGTATGCAATGAAAGGGGATGGAAATAGACGTCATCTCGAAGGAGCATCAGAACCCCTCCATGGGCTGGGATACCTTCCACGGGTGGCAGGTCGAACCGCACAGAGGTGTAGTGTGGGAAGTCTGCACGATCACTTGGACGCAACTTAGTTTCTTGGAGATAGACTAGAAGCGGGCAGTGCAACCGAAGGAGTAGTTTTAACTCCTCCCGATTGGAACGAATGCCGTGAATATTCCATTGAAGGAGCGCCATGATAAAAAATTAGATAAGAAATAAGGATAAAAACAAACTAGCAAGCGGGGTCACCTCGACGGCCGCTGAGGACCGGATTTCGAGGGAGCACTGCTATCGCTGTTTGGGGGCAAAGGGTCATGTTCCATTGGTTCGACCGATGTGCCTGCCATCACCCTGAGTTGATCAGGAGGGGCAGTTTCCACCACTGGTAAAGGGCTGGGTGCCCGGCAGACGGAGCGTCCCGGTGAAACAGAAGACGGCCGAGGCCGGCAACTGTTGGACGGCGTGACGGATGGGTCATGCCTCGGCGGGGAAGGATAGGAACTCTTTTTCCTGTTGGCTCTTCTCGAAGAGTGACGATGAGACGAGGCAGTCGACGGTTGCGAAGCCTGAGAATGCAGAAAATCCTCACGGGGGGGTTCCTTTTTCAAAGTCCGGGCATCTTGTTTAGGTGCCCGCGGTTTACTAGAGGTTGACGAAGACTGTATTTTAGGAGCAGGAGGAGGAAGCGGGGACGTGGAACGGGCAATCTTCGGGCTGGCGGATCATACAACTGTGTCAGCGAAAGTAAAATCACAAGTCTGGGTACTGGAATCCTTAGTAGGTCGAGTTGAGGTGAGGACATTACTGTATGTGCCCGCTGGGAGGACAGTGGGCTTTCGATTCGCCAACAACTTTCGAGCGGCAGATGTCGATACCTTTTCCGTAACCCGAATGTGCTGGATGACGTTCATCCTTGTATACAGGGCAGTCGCGAGAGGAAGCCGCATGGTCACCGTTGCAGTTAAGGCAGTGAGGGGACAGAGGTGGGCAATCCCCTTCATGGGCGTCCCTACCACAAGTGACACATTTTGCTGCATTTGGGCAAGATTCATGGGTATGGTTGTACCTGTGGCATTGGAAGCAGCGCATTGGGTTTGGAATATAAGGGCGGACAGAGATAACTTCGTACCCTGCTTTGACCCTCGACGGGAGTTCAACCCTGTCGAACGTCAAAAACACAGTATGAGTCGGTGTCAGCTGGTTATCTACCTTTTTCAAAACCCTATGCACGGCTGTGACACCCTGATCGGACATGTAGGTTTGTATGTCTTCATCAAACAACCCGTCAAGGGATCTCGTGAAGACTACCCTCCCGTGACGAGTTGAATGTGCGATGCGCTTCTACCTTGACAGGAAACGTGTGTAACAATGTAGTCCTGATTAGTTTCTGAGCTTGGAAGGCACTGTCCACTTCCAGCAACAATGTGCCATTTCGCTGACGCGAACAGGTTTTTAACAGGACCAGCAATTGCATCTACACCTTTCTGGATGACAAAAGGATTTACGGACGTGAAATCTTTTCCATCGGTGCGAGAGACGACAAGAAATCTCGGTAGATTAGGCAGAGTCTTCTTTTGCTGAGGCGAATCTATCTTTCGTTTCTGGGTCAACGTCACTGAAGAAGAGAAGGAAGTCATCGCAGAAGTGTCCCCCGTGATTACCGGCGTCTCCGATGGTGCGCTCCTTCCTATTGGGGGCCCTCTCCGAGGGCTTACCTGCCTTAGGTGATTGTTCACACCTCAGGTCACACCTCCCGAGAACTGACGGAGGGACCAATCGGCATGTTCGGAAGGTACCAGCTCGGGTAATCACCCCTCCCTGGGCCTGGCCTTTACCAGGGGGTACGTACGTGCCCTACTTGTCTACCCGGGGCAGGGAATTACGCATTACCCCGCCACCTGCTACGCATGATAATGCCTGGGTCGGCCTTCAGACACGCACAGGAAGGAAAGAAGAAGAATAGAGAAAGTGAAGAGGAAGAAGGAAAGAAGTGACTCAAACGCCGAGGCGGAGACTAATGAGGAGGAGAGGAAGGCTAGGAGAGTACAAGGAGAGAAAGACAGAAAACAAAGGGTAAGAAAGGAAGGAACCAAGGAATAAGAGAAACGACAACAAGAACCACCATAACTCACGAAATACGCCCGTCTCCGGGCAAAGGCATAAACCGGGAGGGAAAGTGAAGCAGCCTGGGGCAGAAGAAAGGCTGCTCCGGCTCGCGGCCCCGTGCGCGCCACACACATACCCATAAAAGAACTGTGGGCCCCCTGGGGGGTCACCGAGTAGAATGGAAGTGATATCTGGCATTGCCCAGGGAAGTGTTATAGCCCCCTATTGTTCTTTATTTTTGTAAATGATTTAGCGGACTATCTGAGTAGCTGTCTCAGACTTAGCAGATGATGCTGTCATTCATCGGTAAGATAAAAAGCCACTGCAAAATGTTTTCGATATCTGCACAGTGCAAAAAAATGTCAACTGAGCCTTAATAATGAGAAGTGTGAAGTCATCCTATGACCATACATTATAAATCAGTCAAAACTACAGGCCGTAAATTCAACTAAATACCTAGGAGTAACAATTACAAATTGGAAATTACACTTATAAAATACTGCAGGGAAAGAGAACCAAAGACTACATTTCATTGGCAGAACACTTAGAAGATGCAACAGTTCTACTAAAGAAACTGCCTACACCACACTGAGTATTACTGTGCATTATGGAATCCGCACCAAGTGAGACTGACAAGACGATTTAGAGAAAGTTCAGAGAAGGGCAGGCCACTTAGTATTATTGCGATATAAGAAATAATGCACGAGTTAGGGTCGAAATCATAATAAAAAGGGGCATTATTTGTTGCAGCGACATCTATTTGCAAAATTTCATTCACCAACTTCCGCCTCTGTGAACTTATTTTTTAGCACCCACCTACAGAGGGAGACATGATCATCATAACACAAGAGAGAGAGAGATTTCGGTGTTCCTTTTTCCCGTGTGCTGTTAGATAATGGAATGGTAAGGAAATATCATACAAGTTGTTAGATGATCACTCTGCCAAGCACTTAAATGTGAATGGAAAGACCAGTTATGTAGATGTAGATATTAAGGTTTCTACAGTCTAATTTCTGTAACTTCATTATGTTTCAGCTAAATACAACACCAGCAATACAAATTTAGTCTTCCAGGATGTGTTTTGTGGGTTCACTGAATTCATACTATGGAGAAATCAGTTCATTCTACATTTCTGTACTACATTTAGTCTCATTCATACTAGGCTTTATTTCCACCACACTGTATACCACCATAATTTTTAATTTCAGTTTTATTTACATTTTTTGTTTCCTGACCATTTAGTTATGAGACTCTCACCAATACAAATTTAGAGAGATGAAATTACATTCAGCAGTGTATTTGGGATTTAACACAAAATATTGTACATTAAAGAAACTCACTTCCTGTAACACCTTAACTGAGCTTTTTCATCGATAGTATATCGGGTGTTTCAGGTATTTTAAGATGTGGTAGCTTTGACAAATTGCAATAAACAGTAAAAATGTGACCAGTTTTTGACTATGGAGATATAGCTTTTAGTATCTAAATTAAACAAATTTTAAGCAAGGGAAAATAACAACATTTGTACAGATTATTCTCTCGTTTCTTGGCAGAATAACATACTGACTTGAAAGCCCAATTATGTATTTTCTACAAGTTGTTATTTAGTTAACTGGTTTCGGCTTGCAAGACAAGTTTCAGACCTTAAATGTAAGAACCAACAGAAAGTCAAGAAAAATGTCCTGATTTGCCTTTGCTTTTAGCATGTTTGGGTTACATACTAACAGCTTATGTACTCAAAAATTTGTCAAGTTACATGACACCTTTTATTGCAATTGCAAAATATTTACTATTCCTCCTGAAAAGCCATATATATTCACCAGTCATAGATTGAATTTCTCCTCTCCCGCCCACTCCATCTCCCTCCTTGCTGGCTTGTGGGAACCCAACTTACCCATTATGCTTCAGTACACATGTAATCTTGGGGTTAAAGTCATGGGAGGCTAAGCTGCTTGAATGATTAAAGTGGGGTTGGGGCAGGCAGGCTGGAAAAGGATTTGTACAATTGCAAAATTCACAGATCTGGCCTACACAGAACATGTAGAGGACCAGTTTGGACAGCAATCTTGTTCCAATACCAGTTTCCGAGGTAAAATAGTTAGCTAGCTTACCTTTACTTCTAAGTTATTTAAACTATTCTCAGTATCAAGCAAATGTGCTAATTGTATTTTCTTACCTTCATTCGTGATGCAACTGCATGCCTATTATCAGACTGGTTTCCCAAACTGCTCTGTAGGTGTGGAAATGAAGTGACAGACTGCTGGCTAATGGCCTGTCCCCAACTGTTTTGTGTTACAGGCATAGCAACTGATTGTGAAGCAACGGAGTGACGCCTATAATTTTTCTGTTCTAACGATGATGTGAATGTTTTCCCATCAAGAGACTTGCTCCTCCTAATTCCCTTATGGTTAGCACAGGAAGAAACTTTTATTTCATCAATGCTGGTGGGGTTTAGAGACGTTGCCTCCAAGGTTGAAGATGACACGGTGTCATATGACTGGCTCCTCCTCCTCTTTCTTCTCTTCTGTGGAGTTGAAGAACTAGTTAATAATAGCCTGTGATCATCATCTATCTTCGAACTATCATCCCTCTGCAAAGCAGAAACATCTCTACATACATCAGCAGATTTGCTTCTGCGATTCCTCTTTAGAATAACAGACGATGTGATTGTCTTTCTGTTATCAGACTGGCTTCTCCTTCCTCTCAGCTGACTTGGTCGAGAAGTGACTGATTGCCTAAGAACAGAATCCTTGTTCCACGTCCTTTTTTCATCTTTTGTACTATCAACTAAATGTACAGGAACTTGATATTCAGTACTAATCTGTTCAACCACAGATGATCCACTATTTATGTCTTCTGATTGGTTTCTCCTCTTCTTCTGTTGCTGAGATGATAATACTGAGGTAGATTGAACACTGTCTATGTGCCTCTTAGAATTCCTTGTCTGTGTGTGAGAAATGTTAACTGTAGGTTCATGCTCAAGATACCTGTTACATTTTTCATGGTGGGTAAAATTTGTTATTGCTCTATTTCCATCATATGAATGATCCTCCAAATACCTATTACAATTTTCCCCTTGGTTAATATTTGTTATTGCTCTTTTTCCATCATATGAATGATCCTCAAGATACCTATTACATTGTTCATCTTGGCTACAATTTGTTATTGCTCTTTTTCTATCATATGAATGGCTCCTTACTCTTTTCTCTTTGGATGAGACTGTAGTAACTGAATCAGAGTGCTTTCTACATACCTCTTGTACTGACGATGAATGTAATTTAAGTGCACCTCCATCACTACATAGCTTCCTAGAACTCTTCTGTTGTGACTGGTGTACAGCATCTGTGATACTATCATTAGGTTGGGCTTTAAGAGTTTTCTTTTGCATAAAAGATGATGAAACCATTGTTCTGTCATCTGAAAGACTTCGTTTCCTCTTATGCTCAGCCGTAACGGGTGTACCCATCTTCTTGATACTATGTTTACCCCACCTACTCCTCTGAGATGAAGCAACTGTGTTGCTGTCTTCAGACTGCCTTGAAAAACACTTCTGTTTCAATAGATTTGGAGTAAGAGTTCCACTCACATTTGAATGTTCCTTCATATTTGGACGATTTGAAAATGAAGCAACACCTTCTGTGTCATTTGACGGATTCTTGTTACTCTTCTGGAGCAGTTCTGCCTTACTGCCTTCCAAAACAGTTTCATTGCCATTGCTGAAGGAGCTGTTCACTACAGACTGCCGCCAATGTGGGCTACTGTTTTCAAGTTTTGCTGTGTAGCTTGTTGGAAACATGGAAACCTGTTGTCTCGTGTTTGTATTAACCTTATTTTCATCAGGACATACTGCAATTTCTTCCACTCGTGCGGCAACCAAAGATTTTTCTTCTCTTCGCGTGGAAGGACTGTCCTTAATTGTTAGACACACAGGGTCACTGAAACAATAGACAGCAGAATTAGACATGATACCTCTAAAATGACAATATAAAAGTATAGTAGTTGTATTTTCATATTTTCTAAATTCATAATACATAATGATAGTTAAGTAAATACAAAAGTTCCTAATATGAAACTGTGTGTGTGTGTGTGTGTGTGTGTGTGTGTGTGTGTGTAACTATACACACAACACAAGAAAGTCTTTGGAAGTGACGTTTCTAATAATACCCATTCCCCCCTCATTGAAACAGAGCATAAACAAAACTGAATATTCATCAGGCCCACATGCCACATCAGGCATTAGCAGGCTCTTCCATCATAAGAACACGTGGTAGATGGTAGTTTCACTTGTGATGAGTATCACAATATTAATCACTAAAAAATGATGGACCCTCAACTGGTAATTGCAATGATCATTTTTTTTAACAATGACAACAACCTTGTTTCAAAGCTGAAATTTAATTTTTATGGATTTCGATGATGGAAAATGATTCTTCATCTACCTGCTTTCATTCAGTAATTGGTGAAGACTAAGGACTAGAGTACTACAAACTCTACTCCTTGCATTTTTGCGGTAACTGATGGAAATAAAAAGTATTAGAATACAAAAATTAAATCTATTCGGAAATCATTCCACAATTTCGCTTGTGATGTCAAATCTATAAATTTCTTTAATACTTTATACAGTACACTGTGGTAAACTGACATCACTGAAATGACACACTGAATGTGTGCTACTTGTTACAGTTTAAAATTGGGTGTTAATCTTAGGACATTATATAACTGTACAGTTATCATAAGATGAACAGTTATCATCAAGAAAAAACACAGTTTTACCCCAGTAAAAATAAAAAAAAAAAAATAAATAAAAATAAAAATAAAAATGCAATTCATATTCTTCAGCAAGTCAACAATGATGCAACATCTAGACTTTCATTTCCAAATTACAAGCATATTTCTGAAAGCTGTTCAATGTATGGTTGACCAACTGAGCTGCAATCACTGTGCAGCTTTCTATATTGGCATGACCGCTAACCAGCTGTCCATTAAGATGAATGGCCACCGCCAAACTATGGCCTACAATACATTCTCCGATCCCGAAATCATCCAGGCCTCAACCTACGATAACTCCCCCCCCCCTTTTTTTTCCATACCTTACAGTTCCTACCTCTCTATCCCAAACCTCTCCTATTTTGAGGAGTGTGTTAATGTGCAAACCGAATGATTTCTACAAATGTCTGCCTAGGTGTGTTTGCGTGTGGAAAGTATCCGGTGACAAGAGGTGCCCACCTAACCACCTAGTCCATCCCTATGAAATCCACAAACCACCTTCCCTACTTTCTGGCTCCTATCCTTGTAACCGCCCATGTTGTAAAACATGCACTATGCACCATTCCACCACCACTTATTCCATTCCCATAACCTGGAAGGGGTACACGATCAAAGGCAGACACACTTGCGATAATACCCACGTGATCTACCATCTGACATGCCTGCACTGTGAAGCATTCTATGTGGGAATGACCAGCAACAACCTGTCCATTCGCATGAATGGACACGGGCAGACAAAAGTAATCATGCAAAGACAGTCTGATGACTCCAAATTGCAATATCAAATAGTAATTAACCATGCCTTATTCGGCACATTTCAAGTTAACAACGCCAAATACTTAAATTCAATTAAAACTCTCCCCCCCCCCTTCATTGATTCCAATGCATTACGTTTCTAGGTGTACGACTTTTGGAACAGCAATAACTCAATTTTTCTAATATTTGAACATTTCCAAGAAATCATCCACATACCTGCAAAGTGAGTCTCCAACTTTAACAACATGGCCAGCTGTATCTTCTCTCACAGAGATGGTGTCTTGCCCTGCTGATGGGGCTATAGATGCATCGGTGTTACCATCAGCAAGACTCCACGAAGGTTCATTTTTCACCCTTGCAGCTACAGGTGGAGGTCCAACCCATTCACCAGGTGTGGCAAATGGAAGTTTGGAATTTTTATCTGTTTCTCTGATACCATCATCGCAACATTGTTGTGGCCCCTTTCTTGAAACTGCAGCGCCAGCAATTTGATTACTGTTGGTCTCTATGTGTTCACAATTTTCCTTTACCTATTAGGGTAAACAAAAGAAAATAGTTCATTAAGAAATCATTTTGGCACAGTACAAAAAGATTTTTAATACATATATTTTATAGCAAGTAGACATATTTCATCTATTACACTGAATCACTGTGATAGGTGCAAGGAACACGAGCAGACTCGGACAAAGTAAGTGGAGAAATACTGAAAATCATGGGTATGATTAACATACTTTATCTAAGCTTTCCATTTGACTTCAGTATACATCATCCTGAATAAACGGAATGTAGTAGTAGCAATACTGCATACAAAACAAAAGGAGCAAGGTACAACAGCAAGAAATTACAGAACAAATAATCTTATCTTTTCTGTGATAAAATTATTTGAAAGGTCCAATGATAAATACATAACAGAATGTCTACAACAAGTATGTTGGTTAGACAAGTCAGAATGGATTGCCAGTAGTGTGTACAATGGGAGACAAAAAGATTATCCGGCGCGATTAATTAAAGTCGAATGCCACAGCTCATAAGCATGAGTGTTGTCAACTCCAACGGTCTGTGCAGCTTCAGCCTGCTGTTTATATGGTCAAATAGAAGCAATACAATAGTTAAGATACAGCATATGTCGAGTTTCATTTCACTTTAACTCTCATATAATTTATTTTGAAAGAGATTATATGAGCATGCAAAAACGGCTGAGGGATAAGAATTCCCTATGGGTCCCTACAACAAACCGCTTCTCACTTATGTTTCATTGGGTGAGTGGATAGGCTGATAATTTAGGAACGCAGCAGGCACGCATTCGAATCCTGTTGAAATCAATTTACCCTTGCAGGTAATATTTTAAAAATAATTTACAAAAAAATTGTGCAGTTTTAGGCTTTTATAAGTATTTAAAAGATTTATTTTATAATAATCTTTAATCGGACAGACACATGTTCATGGGTCTACTTCAAAATGGCTGATGCGGACATTCACATTGAAGAGAACACAATGAATTGGTCGGACGGGTCCAGACTGCCCCTTTCTCTAACACCCGGTAACGAATGAGAGGTTCACAATTCCTGGGCTTGTCAAAGACTGTTTTCAGATGATTTAACGGCTGTGGAATCGGATCCTGTTGTGCTCTCATTAAAGAACCATTATCTGATGATCAAGCCATGGACAATTGGCAATTACTAGGTTCTGGGAAAGTTATTTTCACCGATGAGTGCACAATTGAGTCCATAAGCAGAGGTCCTGTTCTTGTTTACCACACAGATAGGCAATGATATGATGCCTGCTTCGTAGCTACACACACTTAGAACCAAGCGCATAAGTGTGAAATGTTGGGGGCTGGATGTCATATGGGTGCAGTAACCTTACAATGAATCCAATGCAAGTTCAAGTCAGCATGCTATGAACATTTCCTTGAAAATGCAATATTCCTGGAGCTAGACTTTGGTACCACGAAGGGTGTCATTTACCAACATTACAATCAAACATCGCACATTGGCACTGGGATTCAGAGCTGGATCCAAAGGAGAGAGAATATTATTCAGTGTCTACTATGGCTTCCAAAGTCACCTGATTTCAATCCCACAGATAACGTATGGGCTAAACTCAAGAAGAGTACTTGTTTCTGTTCTTTTGAAGGGACTAAATAACATCTAGGTCATCAGTCACCTACGAGAAAAATGGTCAGATCATCCTCCAAGAATTGGATGCTTTGTGGGATTTGGTTTAATCTTCATAGAAAAGAATTGCCATGGATGAGGCCTTTTTCCACAGACTTTTAGATTCTATTCCTTGAAGGAGCAGGACAGTTCTTAATTCCAATGGCATGTGGACAAAGTGCTAGAGATGTAGCCTACACTATTTTAATGGGAGGTCATTTCAATATCAACCTCCAAGGAAAATTTTAACAATGGAAAATCCGATCGGAGTATCAATACTGGAGGATAGGTAAAAACTCACCGTACAGAGGCTTGCTGAGCTGTTGACAGACACGAAAATAATCACATTCATACAAATTAAATTTTAAGCCATGGCCTTCATCCTTCACTGTATTCATTGCCGCAATTCAAATTCCCGCCTTTAAAATCCATCATGCAACGCGGAATTTTCCATCCCAACCTTTACCCGGTATCCTTCCCCTTCCTCTCCCCACCTCACTCACAATCTACCTTTTGTCGCTGGAGTGGTCGGACATGGTACTTGTGTCTAGTTGTCCGAGTGATTATGTGAATGTATGTGTTTCTTTTTCTGGCCGAAAATTTAAGTTGTGTCTGTCAACAGCTCAGTGAGCCTCTGTACAGTGAGTTGTTACCTATTCTCCAGTATTGATGAACCTCCAAGGAAAATTAATTATATTTTTATGAGAGGTCAGAGGAATAACACCCAGAGGTGCCAGGGTGCGAAAGAATGTAATCGTAATTGGGATAAGAGAACTGAGTAGCAGTAAGAGGAGAGGCTACCAGGACCGTACCGGAAATTTTTTATTGACCGTAAAATGTCGGTATGAGGCGTAGCTGTGACCCTTGAAAAACCTGAAGACATGAGAAATACAGTGAATAATAAAAAATCGCTGATAGAGTATTCATGACAATCAATTACATCGAACTTCATATTCCTTTTGTCTTCGCCAAAGATAAAAACAAGTGCGATTGTTAATCGAATGGTGATCAATAATCCATTTACACTTTACAGTAACTTAACAGCATGACCATCAATAGGCCTAAGTCAAAGCACAGCGTAACTAGAAGTGTACCCACAGTAGTGAAGTTAGCGAATCATCACCTTAGTAGACAAATTTTGTGTTGGCAGATAACAACAATGTATTACGATATTTCTGAAATAATAATAGTTCAGAAAATACTGCAACGAAAAATAGTATGCAGCCAAACTACTAAAAATAATTCAAACAACAGAATCCGTAATTTCGAATGGGGCTTTCATAAGTCTGTAATTTTAGCCTTGAAATTGTGATAATTATGGAAACATCGTAATACTTGGCACATCTGAACACCCTACAATGGGGTTGGTTTGTTATGGGAGGCCCAATAAATATTACTTTCAAGGAGGATTACTTTTAGCTGTCAAATTGACAAACTGTAACAAGTTATTTACTAAGGAGAATTCTGAATAATTATATATATAAAGACGAAAAATTCCTAGCAGGAAAAATTATATATAATTTATAGACGAAGATTACTCACCAGGCAAAGAAGTACAGGTGTAACAGCATCACAAATAAATAAATGAACACACCCACCCACACACACACACACACACACACACACACACACACACAAGCTTTCGCAACCCAGTTGCTTCTTCAGGCAGAAGGGAAGGAGAGGAAAAAGGAAATGATGAGGGTTTTAAGAAAGGGGGTAAGGAGCCATTCCAATCCCGGCAGAGGAAAGACTTACCTTGGGGGAAGAATAGGAAGTTGAACAAATCATTTCCTTTTCCCTATCCTTCCCTTCTGCCTGAAGAAACAACTGGGTTGAGAAAGCTTGCATTGTGTGTGTGTGTGTGTGTGTGTGTGTGTGTGTGTGTGTGTGTGTGTGTGTATATTCATTTATTTATTTGTGATGCTGTCACATCTGTGCTCCTTCGCCTGGTGACTAATCTTCGTCTATTATATTAATATAATAGCAAAAATTAACTAAAGCAAGAAACATTTGCACTAAGATAAAAAAATAAATAGTAGAAGATTAAAAATTGAAGGCTTTGGTGCCATCCCAACCAATGCGCACCACTTAACCACGAAGGCCAACGCACTCCCCATCTCTCTGCCCAGGATGTCTTTTCAACATTAACCTAGCCCACTGACCACAGTGTGTTGAGAGTGACAAAGAACAACGAACAGAGTATATAATTTCACATGAAGGTGTGTAACATTAAGCATTTACCACAAAGAAGAATTCAGAATGTGCAAATATTGAGTACCTTTACATTTTAACAATGGAAAATCCGATAGGAATATCAATAATGGAGGATAGGTAACAACTCACGGTAAACAGGCTCGCTGAGCTGCTGACAGACACGAAAATAGATAATCGCATTCACACAACTTAAATTTTCGGCCATGGCCTTCACCAGAAAAAGAAACAAATACATTCATGCAATCACTAAGACAACTATACACACACAATTATCATGTCCGGCCACTCCAGCAACACAAGATAGACAGTGAGTGAGGTGAAGAGTGGAGGGGGAAGGATGCTGGGTAAAGGTGGGGATGGAAAGTTCCGAATTGCATGATGAATTTTGAAGGCGGAAATTTGAATTGCGGCAACGAATATAGTGACAGGAAGGGGCGGGAAAGAATAAAGGGAGGTGTAGAGGATTGTGGGGAGTGAGTGGGGGATTTAAAACGATAAGCATAATAAGGAAAATATTCCGAGAACATGTTTCTCAAGGATACAACCTACATATTGCTTCCTCCTATATATATCTTGTTAAAAGAGCATAATGATAAAAATAGAGATAATAGAATCACCATGCAGGCATACCAGCAATTGTTTTTTCCATGAAACTATGTGATAGGAAAAGGAGCAGGAAATAGCAATCATGCACAAAGTATCCTACAGCAAACACAGTTAGATTGCTTGTGAGGTATGGATGTATTACTTTTCACTTTACAATTGCAGACAGTAGAACGCAGAACTAAGCTTTGTTTACGCTCTGACAATACTCAACAGTACACGAACAATGCACATATCGCAAGCATTGTACAGTCACATTAATGTCGCAATATTCGCAGTATTCTTAGCTGCTAGAAAATGAACAGGCATCGCGAAGATACACGCTATTAAGGACTATGTTCCGATGGAAAAGTGCTAATAAATAATGTTGTTCAGTTTTGTACAGAAGAAAAACGAAAAGGCTTCCATATACCGTTTGAAAGAGCTGTGTATAGAGCAGCAGCAGCAGCAGCAGCAGCAGCAGCAGCAGCAGCAGCGATAGGGGTAAGTGTAAGAACAGTGCATAATATTGTGAATGATGTTAAGAAGGCAAGACAGTGGTCAGAAAATTGTAACACCGAGGAAGAAGAGACCGAGGAAAAAATACAAAGTGCCTAGACGAACTAGTAAGCTTACTCAAGAGAAAGTTTTGAGAGTATTGCGACAGTAAAAGAGAGATACCCACCCTTCGAAAACTTTATAATTGGGTGAAGGAGGAACCAGACATCTGGAAAATTTTGAAGGATATAGGGTTTTGTTTAAAAAATTAAAAACAGACGAACATTTCTAGTTGAGAGGGAGAACATAGTAGCAATACATGCATGTTTTCTTAGATCACTGAGAGAAAACAAAAAAGGTGCGAAAAAACCTGTCATTTATACAGATGAAACATGGGTGCACACACACTATACTGTCAGTAAATATTGGCAGCATAGTGACATACCAGGTCTGAGAAAAAATGAAACTTCTGGACAGAGAGCGATAGCAGTTCATGCGGGAGGAGAAATGGGTTTCTTTTAAGGTGCAGAGCTCATCTATGATTCCAAATCAAAGTCTGAAGATTTTCACAACGAAATGAGGAATGAAAATCACATAAAATGATTTGCAAGAGCACCTAATACCAAACATTCCAAGTGGAAGTATTGTGGTACTAGACAATGCTCCCTATTATTGTGTTCACGAAAGTAAATCGCTTAGCACATCTCCACGTAAAGTATATGAACAATCGTGGCATAAAAAAAAATTCTCCATTTCGTGCAGATTTAACATGCGACGAGCTCTTGAAAATTGTAAAACGTTTCAAGCCAATCCAAAATATACAGTAGCTAGATTACTGAACGGATCCAGTAAAGACCTTACAGTGTTATGCCTGCCACCCTACCATTGTGATCTGAACCCCATCAAACGTATCTGGAATTTAATGAAACAGAAAGCTGCATTAAACAACATCAGCAGTGTTACCCTCTTCCACTACAGCTGCAGTACAGAGCATTACAAAAGATGACTGGAAAAAGGCATGTGATAAAGTGAAAACTATTGGCGAACAATACTGGCACAAAGATGCACTGATGGACGAAGCTATTTAGAGTGTAATTACCCAGCTTCAACCAGACAGTGACATTTTGTCTTGTGGTTCGGAGGACGTATTTGATGAGGAAGATTCAGAGTCGACAGAGACAGCTGCTTCGGACATTAGTAACAGCTGCTTCGGACATTAGTAACAGCTCCAAGTCAGCAGATGAGACATAATTGTGTGCTGAAGAGCCAGGTGTTCAGCCCCTACATATGGATTAAAGTTTTGTGCCTGTTGTTATGCTGCATCTCTTCACAAAGCTTTACATGTCAACTATGGGATTGTAAAGCCCATTTTATTTCCCCCACACAGGCTTGTGTAATGGTGTGTTAATAGCAAATGCAGGGTTTTGCATTTGTTTGGTTGTATTATAATCAGCTTCTTGATACCACACATAAGGTAGTTGACCATTCACTCGAGTATCACTTAGTTCACGAGTAATCAATGAAAAAAGTTACAGTTTTGGGCAAATTCTGAATCTTTACAACACAACATCTGTTTTAGTAGCTAGGACAACGCAGTGGCTAATGCGCAAGAGGTACAATCTTATTACGTCTTTCAATGTTATTTTATTTTCTCATCTTTATCAAAATATTTATTGAATGACTGCTTTAAATATGATTTTTATTCATATTTATTTTTCTCATTATTGAAAACCTTTTTTGTGGTAAAATTTTCAAATTGCCCACACATTTGGAAATGAAAAAGTTCTGAGATAGGTGGAGAGATTAGAAGCCACACACTTTAAATAAAAAGCAGACACGCTATCCAGTATGCTACAGCGGCTTCTGTGGCATACTCTCTGTAGTTGATTAATTTGTAAACAAGCGCATTACCAGATATCTGAATATGAATATCTTTTCTGTTTTAAAGTTCTCAAGATTTGTGCAAAATTTCGAATGTTTCTTCATCACTTACTCATAAAGGGGGCCTCATCAAGGTAAATGACCAACATGCACTAGCGAATAATAATAGTTTCAAAATGTCGATCCTCCCAGTAGGGACTATTTCTTCCTAGTTTTTAGATTATGCACCAAAATTATCAGCTACATGGTCAACTCTTTGTTACATTCTAAAATAACTGTTTTAATTTCGTGCTATTTTTTGTATTATGCACGGCTTCAGTTGTTCATTAGTAACAATGCAGCCCCCGCCCTCCCCATTTCATATGCTTCCCTGCAGAAGAATACTTTTAAAGCAAATTTAATGTCATTTTGTAAAAGCACTGCAGCTTTGACCACAAACAAAGGGGGGGGGGGCAGTTTTATAGTCTTTTTTATTATTGTTTATCTGAACAAATAGAAAATACAGTTTTAACTGCTTCAACTGAGGAACCACATTACTGGTACATTGTAATTGAGCGCAGCTATACCGCCCATGCTTCATTTTAACAACCAATAGCAGAACACGTCAACAGTTCGCAGTGCCCTCAGCTCAAATCAGCAATTGTAAAGTTAACGGGTAATAGATAGTTGTTAACAGTGGCATAGTGTGCTGTTACAACCAACACACAACTTTCTTCATGTATTAATTCAGAGATATACAAAATTGTGTACCCTCTTTACGTATTTGTGTCCACAACCTCCATATTGTTGACATTGTGCCCCGCACGCACACACACGCTCGCACCCACACGCTCAAGCACGCACGCGCACGCAGTCTGATGTACAAATGAAAAATGAATATGCGAGAAGAAATGGCCACTGCTACCCTCATTAGAGAACGAACACAGGAAACTAAAACAAGAATTTGTGTTCTTCCAAGAGAATTGACAGTGGAATATTAAAGCCTTTCTTGTGAAATGTACGACTGCTGTAATGTTACTTGTGTCATAATGCTTAGAGATGAACGTTTTAAAACGAACATATTTCAATCGATATTTAGTAACATATTTGTTGTAATGTTTACTAAATACTGTATGCAAATAAACCTGACAGTATAATGAATAATGCAGATTGAAACAATGTACATTAAAAGTGACACTGTGGAAACTACGGACTGACTGAATATTCGGTTTCGGTTATGGCCAGTTTCAGCCAAAATATAGGTTTCAGCCGCAGTTTTGGTTTCAGGCAGAAATCAGACGAATCTTCGGCTTGGCTGAAATTACCTTTCTTGAACTTATTGATGATGTCTGGTCGCATTATGGATGGATTGAGTGCGCCGTTTAACTGCAAGGAGTCTCCCCTCCAGTGTAAAAATTGTGGGTATTTTGTTGTTAATCACAATGTAAGGCAATCATACTCTACAGTGACATACTTTGTTAGCAACAATTTCACTTTATCAGTATTCTATGTAATGGAACGGGTTATCTTACTGACGATTTTACTTGGAAGTGAGGAGCTTTTTGTAAGAACTAATATGGGTTTAAGAAACATTGATCATATGGTGCACACTTTTTGCTGTTCAGTTTGCATAAATTTATACTGACAACAATCTTATTGTTAGTCGGACCTATGACTTTAGTTTTCAAAATACTTTCTGCAGCACTTATTGATGCTGCTATATATTCAGGAATGCCATAAATGAGATATGTAAAGTAGTTTGTCGATAGCATAAAATGGAAGTGAAGATGGCAACATAAAGCTAGCACTCTCAAGAACATTATAAAGGCTACTTATGGAAGCATACAAAAGATTACTTTCTTCGTATTTTGTATTTTAGTAGTCATGTTGAGGCTCCAACATTTCATTTTTAAGTAGTCATTTACGTTGTCAGCCTAAAGCTTTTGAAGTCTTTTCACTATTTACTTCGCGATGTAATGGTGGAATGCCTTTTTCTGTGAAGACAGAATGTACTTGCACTCATTACTTTGTTTTATGATGCTTCTTTTAACTCTGAGAATCAAAATGTCAAGACTCCACTGTATCGAGTTCAGTTTACTCATTGTCTAACTTCCTTTAGTTTATTTATTTAATTTTATTCTTTAAGTAGAAAATGTCAGAACGAGGAGAAAGAATCCAATTTGGAAGTACTCTTATTAAAGTATCGCCAATTTGTCTAAACTTGTTCCCCTTCCATGTCATCTACGGACTGCTGATTAGGCTAACACACACTCAAAAACACTTCGTGCAGGGAGGGGATCTTGGAAACATGTGGAAAAACTAGTGATTTGTGGTTTAACGTAAATATACAGAAATTTTAACTTAATTACACAAGTTTTGGTTTCAGCCGAAACTAGAAGAGAAGCCGAATATTCGATTATGGTTTCGGCCACAATTCACGTTTCATTCGGACTCTAGTGGAAACCATTTGAAATAGGCCATACAGCAATATGAACTATTTTACGCAAAATTGTCATTTCCGGTAAACCCCTGAATAATGACCATTTGTCCCGACACACCCTGTGTAAGGGAAGAAAGACTACAAGCTTAAAATAAACAAAAAATCAAGGAACAAGGCTTGTAATTATTCCTATGTTGATTGAGGAGTTAAGGACGGAAACAATTTTACCAGGAGATATCCACAATCAATACCCAGAAAAATTACTGAATTTATGTATTTGGTTTATCCAAAGATTTTGGAAAATAGGAAAAATGCAAATTTAGTTTTATAGTAATTACTGTATAATAATACTGGACGCAATTAATATGTAATTATGTCTAATAATATAATGCTATTTAATTATGCCACAAACATCCATAATGGATATATAGAGATTGCAGCATTGTACCAATAACATGATTCAAACCTGTCTCTCCTGCTCTCTAGGCAGTTGCTCTCACCTTGGCACAGTGGATTTGCACAACCACATGGATTTATCTAAGTATCCTCTCCCCTCAATCCAAACTCTTACCTCTGACAGAACAAAATGGGGATTTTGTTGTAAACCCAAGCATCGGTGCCCCTATACAAATTAATGGTTCAAAGACTTTTGAAAGTCACAAACATCAAAGATGTGTACATGCATATTGGAGCCACTGTACCAGGAAGGTGTAACGGGAGTAAAACTAGTTTGAGAGCAGGAGATTCGGGTTTGGATGCAAGACTTTGTACAAAATTTTAACAATGCTATATTCACAAATTTATTTGATCTATGGAAGACAATCGTAAAATTTCTGAAAAAAAGGTAACTCACAAACCCTTTCTGTAGATGTCAATTCTCTACACTTCTTCAAGTGCTCCTCAGAAGAAACATTGTCTTTACTTCCAGGGATCCCCACTTGAGATCCTGAACAAGCTTCGTAACATTTTCATGCTGATTGAACCTACTACTAACAAATCTAGCAGTCCATTTCTGAACTGCTTTTGAGTCCTACTTTTAAACCAACCTGATGGGGATTCCCTCTGAAATGGTGTTCTAGATAGCATGACATTATGAGCTTTTTAACTTCTGAGGGATATAAGCGCCCTATTCACGACTTAAGGAACCCAACGACAAAATTTTGTGTTCTGACGTTTTTACTAAACTGCTAACTGGTAACATTTCCTTCCAAAAAAGAAACACAAAATAAAGATACTGCAGTTATAATCAGGCCACTGAAACATGTCACATCAAGGTCACTCCATGAGTGCTTTGAATTTGGCAATATGATTGAAAAACAAATGACGAAAGCAAGATGCTGCATCTTCTGAACCAACTACAGCACAGCAACATATGCCAGTTCCATCGTCGTCACTACCACGTTGCCGCGTCCCACGAAAGCGATCGTCTGATTCTGTATAGTGTGTGAATTGACTGCTTCACCAAAATTTTTATTTAATAAAATAAATGTCACCGAAATGGCGTATTCAACAAAACAACAATCTATCATGTAGCAGAGTGCCATTAACCCTTTAATGCATAGTGCAGCTGATCAGCTATATACCTTATTTATAATCGCTCAAACTGATCAACATTTTCCCACAAATTCACTTGTAGCTGCTTCTATACATAGTGCTACATATGCTAGTACCTCGCCCAAGAAATTATAAATTGCAGAGTGCTATTGAATCAGTTCGACACTTAGCTGCATTGAGATACTCTCAACATGTGTGTTTCTTTACTTTAGTATTCCTCCTCTGACATGTGAAAGTAGTCAACAACATTCTAACGTTGCATAATGAGTTACTTTCTGGAAAGATGAGAGGCACAATAGCAAAATTTTCTATGTTGGGTACATCATGGAAGCACTATATAGCTGACCAGCTATGAACATTTTTTTTGCTAATAGAGCATAATAATTGTCTAATAGAGAATAATAATGGTAAGGAATTTTTTCCCCAACATTTTTCTCAGTATATACGCACTGTACATTAATAGTGGTTGTTTCTATAGCTTCAAATAAAAGGTGATGCATTAAAGGGTTAAATAGCCAGGCAACAGAATTAATCAGAACAACATGCAGGTTTTACGGACGATAGAGAGTTTGTTTCTGTTCATGTGGAACCATCGATTCCAACTGATAAAGTCTTAGAGCATACCTTGAAAACTCTAGGACTGAGTCAAAGACTGATAGTAAGGAAAGGTGTGCTGCTTCAAGAAGTACAATACAGTGAAGCAAACTTTGTGCAAGGTAACCCATGTGAAGAAAACAGCATGTTTTTAAGTACCCCAGGCAAGGAAAAGCAGCAGCCTCGTCTAGTTACAAATCTGTTACAAAATGACAAATCTGCTGTTGTATTCACTTGTGAAACAAAATGGTTCGTGTCTACTTATGTAGTAGATGAAGTTGCAAGGCAACAGGGCCATACGGTACCACCTTATCACTTCCATTTCAACCCGACTGAATTTATTTGGACTGATGTCAAGACATACATCAGAAAGAATAACAAGTCTTTTTAAAGAAGCACAGACTATAGATGGCATAATAAATGAGCATCAAATATTATAGATTTCCCGCGATGATGATGATGACGACGACGACGAATTTGGTGCTGATTCGTATGTCAGTGATGCTGGAGAACTTCATGGAACTGCACCACTAACTTCATAAACTGGTGACTAAATTTATGCAGAATTAATTCCTTCACTCTGCAAACTCAGAATGCAACTGTTTCTTTGTTTCTTATTACAATTGGCAGTTGCATGTTCTTTGTTACGAGTAGCTTTACATTATTGCACCACGTTTTATATGCACCTAATATGTTAATTTGGAATAACATTTCTTAGTCACTATCCTTAAGGTAGACTGTTGCCTAATTATTTCATGGTTTCGTATATCATCAAATGATAGGTGATTTGTCTGTTGTCAAAAACACATTGTTTTTTATACTTCCGTATAAATTATTATGCAACTGTTCATATTCACAGTGTTAGGCAACATTTCCAGTACACATTTCGGATGTTTGAAGCTATCAGCTGTCACTGTAGGCATCTGTTGCGTACCTATTGCACCCTCACAGTCTTAGTACAGCCAACTACGTGCAAACTGTCAAATGACTGTTTGTGGCAAAATTTTTTTCTTCATTTCGTCATTTTTAAGAAGCTCTTTCATCAATAATTTCACTTAGTTTTATTTACACTTTTCAGCAATTTTCTTTGGTTTCAGCTCATGATGCAATTAAGGTGCACATCACACTGAAATGGAGGATGAGAGGGGGAATGAGGGGTGAGAAGTGTGGTACTATTTAATGCAAATGAATTTGGATTATTTTCAAACTCTTCTCTGAAGATGGCAGGGAACTCAGTAGACACAACACGGCATTACTTGTGACAATGCTGTCAGGGTGAAGAAACTGAACCTGCTCCATACTGGTAAATCAAATCCTCATCCTTACATAACTGTGGATAAAGTGTCTTACAACGGAAATTCCAGAAAGGATTAAACAATATTTTTGGAAAGGATATGTTGCTACTCATCAGAGATGTCTTGAGTCGCCAGAAGAGCACACATAACATATTACAACTTATTAATAGCTTTCCCCTCACTCACAAAAACTGTTTATCCACCATCTCACTGCCCACCACCACCACTGCCACCACCTACTCTAGTCCTGTCACAGGCATTTACTACCCCATAAAAGGTAGGGCAACCTATGAAAGCAGTTATGTGACCTACAATTAATGACGAGCCTGTATTGGTCAACAGATTATGCTCCTAAAGCAGGAGCCTAAAACTGGAAGAAAGGAACTGTTTCAAAGTATCAAAAACAAGGGAAAATAGAAGAAATGGACATCTGGGGGGTGGGGGGAATACTTCAAACCCTGCTACTTGGTGGAAGAGCCATAAACCCACCCAAGGACCCATGAATGTAGAATTCCTTATTTGACGCGGAGGGCCAAGAGGAGCAGACATTTCAATAAGATATGAGCCACAGATTGTAGGGGAGGTTCAATGCGCAAAATAAAACTGAGTCAGCCTGGAATGTCAATGCGGAGAGAATAGTAGATTCCTTCAGGAAATGTTGTAAGGAAGAACTCCAAGCTGTAGTAGTCATCTTGATCGTAATATTTGTGTGGCTAAATGGCCTGGGTAGTGAGTAACTGCTGCTCTAGTCAACTGGTCAGCCAATTCAGTCCCTAGGATACCCATGTGACTGTGGGCCCAGAGAAAGGCAACAGAACACGTATCATGACAAAGGTAAGCGAGGAGATCATCAATAGAAGTGACCAAAGGATGGGAAAAATAGCATCGAACAATGGCCTGGAGGCTGCTTATTAAGTCAATACAGATCATAACACTGTCCAAGGAGACCTGTTTGATAAAATGAAGTGCTCTACTAGTGGACATCAATTCCACTGTAAACACACTACATGATTCTGGCAGAGAATGGCATTCCTACCCGAGGAAGATATAAAAGCATATCTACCCTGTACGACCGGTGCCTTTTGATCCATCAGTGCAGAAGATTGTGGCACCCTAAAACTCTAAGTACGGGGTGTAACAAATGCTGAAATATTATGGGGGACACTGAAGCTTTTGGACCTTGGAAGAGATCTATCAGGATTTGTGGTCGGGGCACCACCAAATGATGTGTGTGCGCGCGCGATATAGGACAGTATAAACAGTAAAGGGAAGGGTAATCCCACTCGAGAGCCAAGTATCTGGAGGTTGAAAACCATAGCCTGCAAAAAGAACATGATAAGTGGGGGTTAGAAGGTAATTGTTGAATTGCAATGGCGTAGAACACCAAAAGCGGATGTCACCAAATCAGAAGATGGGGAGGATTCCTGCTTTGGCAAGGAGACTGTCGACAGGCCTGATCCGGAAGGCGCCCCTAGCCAAGCGGATACCACAATGGTGAACTGAGTCTTGACTGTTTCAGGGTAGAAGGTGCTGCGGAGCCATAAACCTGACACCCATAATCTAACGGGAACTGAATCAGAGCCTGACAGATATGAAGGAGAGCAGCATGATCTGCAACCCAGGATGAGTGGGCTATAAAACGAAGGGCATTCAGCTCACACATGCAGCAAGTCTTCAGGTGGTGAATATGGAGCAGCCAAGTAAGGTTTTTATCAAAAAGGAGGCTCAAGAAATGGTGTTGTGCACAACTTCTGAAGTGCTGAGTACCTAAGAAGACTTCTGGATCAGAGGGGACTGGAGTACGACGACAAAAATGCATTACCCTTGTTTTGGAAAGGTCAGAACTAAAAACCATCATAAAAAGCCCATGTGGAAGCTCACTGAATGGCACCCTGGAGCTGGCACTCAGCTGAGGCTACTGAGAGGGAGCTGTACCATACGCAAAAATCGTCGACATTCAGCACAAGTGTGACCGGTGGCCCAACACAGCTCACCAGCCCACGGATGGCAATTAGGAAGAATCTAACACTTAACACATAACCCTGTGGAATGCAGTTCTCTTGGATCCATGGGGGGGAGGGGGGCTAAATGAAGAGCCAAACCTAACCCTGAACAGGCAGCGAGGTAAAACCTAATGAACAAAACGATGATGCCAAACCGTGTAAGGTTCCTCCTGGTAAGAGCTAAAATATAAGTTGGAGGCTTCAGCCTGTTTCTTGTGAAGAAATGCAGTCACGTAGGAAGCCACTGCCACTGCCTTCACAAAGATATTCTGCAAGAACTGACGGGTCAAGACACACAACATCTGGTAGAGCAAGGCCATGGATAGAAGATAACGCTAGCAACCTTGGATGGAGCGGAGCATAGCCCATATTCATGACAAGGATATAGACGAGCCCAAGGAAGAGAGAAAATGCTTCCAGCACTCCCACTTGTTCTTTTTGATTAGGTAACGACCTTTAGCACAAAGGTATTTAAAGTTGAGAGACCAGTGAGGGACAGGTAGCGTTTAAGATGTTGCAAGGCTTGACAATGCTCATGAATCGCTGTGGCAATAGTTGCATTCCGCCATGGAATTAGACAGGAGCTAGAAGGGCCCGTCAACTGAGGAATAGCAATGCTAGCGGCTCGAGTAATTGCATCAGTCATATAACAGACAATATCATCAGTACAGTCAGATGTGAACAGTGTGAAAGCAACCATGGATATCATGGATATGCAGGGGCCAATTAGCACAAAAGAAAACCCGAAAGTGGTAGCCTTCCCCCCCCCCTCCCCCTCTAATGGGAGGGGAGTGAAAGAATAAATGGAAAGTGGTCACTATTGCAATGGTCATGTAGTGACCAGTGGTTGGTTGGTTGGTTGGGGTTTTAAAGGGACCCAACTACTATGGACATCAGTCCCTTTTTCCCATCACAGAGATTACATAAAATATCACTCAGATGGGACAAAGTGTTAAACAACATCAAACTGTAGATGGGAGATGTCAGAAATAAAAGAAACAAATAAAAGGGGAAGAAAGAAGAGAGATTTAAAAGAATACCAGAGTGTCTAGGCTGAGTGTTCACAGAAATAAAAGAATGTTCCGCCACTCTGCAACACATAGAAACCACCTGTCTAAAAAAAATTAAACAGTTGCAGAACAAATAGAGAAATCACAGACGAGAAACATCAGATGGAATTGTATAAACCACTGAAACAAATAAAATTTAAAACAGAATCAGCCACAGCGGCACTGTCACCTAAAGCAAGGTTTAGTGAGTCAGGGTGATTAAAAGTCTGCCTTGCAGCAGCGAAAGAAGGGCATTCCATTAAAATGAGGGCGACTATCAAATGCTCACCACATTGATAGTGAGGAGGGTCCTCGCAACGCAGAACGTAACCAAGCGTCAGCCAAGTATGGCCGATACGGAGTTGGCAGAGGACGACTGAATCCCTGAGGGGAGTCCGCATAGAGGACCTCCACATTTTCATTGTCTCTCTTATCACCCGTAACTTGTTAGGTGTTTGCAGGGAACGCCAGTCTGCATTCCACAGCCCAAGAACTCTACTGTTTAACTTCAAACTGAAGTCATTAGGTGGGATACATATATCCGGTGTAGGTTTACGGACAGCATCCTTTGCTAACCTATCAGCGAGCTCACTTCCATTTATCAAGATGTGTCCCCGAGTCCACAGAAAGACTACTGACTGTCCAAGTTGGTCAATGGCATATAGGGGCTCTTGGATGGCCCGAGATAAAGGATGGCGAGATCAGCACAGATAGAAGGCCTGTAGACTGCTCAGGGAGTCACTACAGATGAGGAAGGACTCCCCAGGGCAGGCAGGAATATGCTCGAGTGCACGAAGGATGGCTACCAACTCTGCAGTGAACATATTGGAGCCTTCTGGTATGGAATGCTGTTCGTTATGTCCTCCGTGCACATAAGCAAAACCAATTCAACCTTCCACCATTGAACCATCCATGTAGATCACTGTGGAACCCCGGTATCCATTCTGAATTGACAGAAATTGGCTGCAAAAGGTCTCAGGGTGGACAGAGTGTTTGGAGTGCAGTGACAATTACAGTCGAATAAGGGGCCGAGGTATACACCATGGTGGTGTAAGTGACTGGAAGCTGAACAGAGATGGGAGCGGGTAAGAATCCAAACCATTAAGGAGTGATCTGAGACAGACACCAATAGTCATACCTGATCTCGGGTACCGTTCAGGAATATGGAGCATTGAATTTGGGAAAAGTAGATGGTGGTTGAGATGCCCTGGCAAACTGCAGACGTTGACGGTGTATTTGGCCAGCAGTTGTAGCCGCCTGATCGGAGGAACCCCAGCTTCCACAAGGAAACTGTCCACGGGGGTGGTCCGGAAAGCCCCCGTCACGAATCGAACTCCACAGTGGTGGATGGGATCCAGCATCTGCAGCACCGAGGGAAGTGCAGAACCATACGCTATGCTCCCCATAATCAAGACGCGAACAGGACAAGAGCTTTGTAGCATTGCAGCAGGGTATTCTGGTCTGCACCCCAAGTGGTACTGCTAAGGCAGCAGAGGGCATAGAGGCACCTCCAGCACTTCTGTTTCAGTTGGCGAATGTGTGGCTGTCATGTGAGCCAGTCATCAAATACCAATCCTAAAAAACTGGTGAGTTTCAACTACATTAAGTAGATGGCCATCAAGGTACAACTCTGGGTACGGGTGGACTAGCTGTCGTCGACAGAAGTGCATAACGCACATTTTGGCAGCAGAAAACTGGTACCCTTGGGAGAGAACCCTCATCTGTGCCTTGTGTAGCTGTCTTTCTGCAACAAACATGCTAGATGAGCTAAAATAAATGCAGAAGTTGTCAGCATACAATGAAGGGGATACTGACGACCCAACTGCTGTCGCTAAGCCATTAATTGCCACTAAAAACAGTCGAACGCTTAAAACAGAACATTAGGAACCCCATTTTCCTGGACATGAACGGTGCTACAGGATGCACCAACTTGAACATGAAAGGTATGGACAGCTAAAAAGTTTTGGATAAAAAGTGGAAGTGAGCCCCAGAGACCCCACCCATGTAATGTGGTTAAAATGTTGTGTTGGCAGATCGTGTCGTATACTTTGACAACCAAAAAAAATATGGCTACCAGATGGTGACAGAGAAAAAATGCTGTCTGGATGGCAGATTCAACATAGACCAAGTTATCCAAGGCCAAGCACCCCTTGTGGAAACCACCATGGCATGCAGCTAGCAGGCCCCGAGATTCAAGGAGCCAATACAACTGCCCGGCTCACCATGCGTTCTAGCAGTTTGCAGAAATCATTCGGAAGGCTGATAGGCCGATAGCTGTCCACATCTAGCGGATCTTTTCCCAGCTTAAGCAACGGAACAATGGTACTTTCTTGCCACTGTGACGGGAAGACACCATCATTCTAGATGCGATTAAACAATGCGAGGACATGTCGCTTGGAGATAGCAGACAGATGTTTCAACATCTGATTGTGAATTCTGTCCGGCCCAGGGACGGTGTCAGGGCAGTGGGCAAGGGCAGTGAGGAGTTCCCACTTGCTAAATAGTGCGTTATATACCTCAAGGTGGCATGAGGTAAATGAGGGCTGATAATTGTGGGATGCAGCAGCGTGGGCGTAATGCTCAGCAAAGGTCTCGGAAATGGCGCCTTGATCCGTACAGACAGCTCCATGGAGAGAGATCCTAGGAATTGCTGTGTGGGCCTGGTAGCCATACAGGTGCTGGATCTTCGTCCAGACTTGCGAAGGGCTGGTACGTGATGCTATTGTTGAGACGTACCTTTCCCAACATTCCTGTTTGCGCCTCTGTATTACCTGGCGAGCACGAGCTCCGAGTCGCTTAAACGCGATTAGATTGTCTAGTGATGGGTGGCACTTAGGCGCTGCAGAGCACGCCCACAGTTGCAGCTGGTTTCCGCAACTTCTGATGACCACCAACGCACTGTCTTCCACTGGGAGCATCCAGATGAACGGGGGATTGCGTGCTCTGCAGCAGATAAAATCTTTTGGGTGGCAGCAGGAATGAAGTCATCCCAATTTGTCTTATTTAAAGCCCACAAGGGCAGGGCAGCGATGGACATGAAAATGATCACTACCACACAAATCATCATGTGTCCTCCAATGGACAGATTGTAAGAGGCCAGGGCTGCGAACTGACAGGACAATAGCCGAGAAAGTACCACGCATCACACTGAAATGTGACATAGGTCGAGCTGGGATAGTAAGTGCTCGACAACTCTGCCACAGCCACTGACTATTGCGCCACCCCACAAGGTATGATGGCGTTAAAATAGCCCAATAGCAGAAAAGGCGGCGGGAATTGGGCGATCAGTGCAGCTGTGTGTGTGTGTGTGTGTGTGTGTGTGTGTGTGTGTGTGTGTGTGTGTGTGTGTGTGTGTGTGTGTGTGCGCGCGCGCGCGTAGTGGTGCGTCACCATCTGATGGAACATATACACTGCAGATGGTTATGTCTTGTGGTATCCTTACCCTGACAGCCACAGCTTGTAAAGGTGTCTGAAGAGGCATAAGTCACTATAAGCAGAGTTAAGGTTACACACACAGATACCACGCGACATTCTGTTACACAGACTGATTACAATAAGCCACAATGTAGCCACGAAGGGTAGGAGTCCGCAATGCTGGAAACCAGGTCTCCTGAAAAGCAATGCAGAAAGCAGGTGTTGTGCTTAAGATTTGGCTTAATTCAGCGAGGTGTAGGAAAATCCACTGAAGGATGGTCTCGGAAGACATCAGGTAATAATGGGGGCTTTTAATACCTCAAGATCACTTGCAGGAACTGCTGGAGAGGCTGTTGCATCGATATTCATTGTTTCTGAGGTACCGTCAAGAGCTAGGCCCTCAGGGGATGCTAGAATCTCCACCTCATCCTTGGAGGTGGAGGGATGGTGTGGTGGTGTGACAAGCACTGCTCCTTCTCTGGCTCAGGTGTGGGGGATCAATGTCCTGACGTTTGGGAGGTAATTGCTCCCAATGTTGGGGTTTTTGGAGTAACACAGGAAGAGGTGCTCCCAATCATCTGAGGGGCAGGTGAAGATGGGAGGGCCTATTGGCCCACTACATCTGGCTGAACAGTTTGCGGCCTTTTTGCCATAGATATGACAAAGCGGCTGTAGCATATGAAGTGAGCATGCTTACTGGGTGGAGCTTAAGGTGCTTGTGTTTAGCCTCTAAGTATGTCAGCCTGTCCAAGGTCTTATATTCTATAATTTTCCTCTCTTTGTGCAAAACTGCAATGTGGCGAGCAGGGTGCGTGATGCTGGTTGCAGTTGACGCAGATTGGAGGAGGGGCACACGGGACATCAGGATGAGATTCACGTCTGCATTCCTACGAGATTGGACTGGCATCACACTTGGAAGACATGTGCACAAACCTCCAGCACTTGAAACAACACATAGGGGGAGGACTGTAGGGCTTAGCGTCGCACTGGTAGATCACCACCTTGACCTTCACGGTTAATGAATCACCCTCAAAAGCCAAAAACCAGTGGCAATCGTGTTCTTCGGACCCTCATAAATACATCAAATAAAATGAACGCCTCGCCGTTCCAGGTTTCCTCCTAGTTCCTCATCAGATTGCGACAGGAGGTCCTTATGGAATATAAAGCCTTGGACTTGTTCCCGTCTCGGTAACACCTCACAAGAGTTTGAACATCATACAGCTTGTCACAGGCAAGCAATGCCCATGACTGCGCTGGGGATGATGCCGTTATGAGGACTGCCCCTAATCTCATTGTTGACGTGCCCTTGACCTCTCCAAACTTGTCCTCAAGATGCTCCACAAAGAATAAAGGCTTCGTCGACTGCAAGGATTCACAATCTGTTCTGCTACAGACAAGTTATTTAGGGGCATAAGCCTGTTGACGGGCCCTACATTCCTCCCGTGGGGTCGTCAGGGAAGGGAACAAGTAGGGGGTCATACATCCATGCATTTAAATCAGGCCTGTCTCGCTTAGAGAGGACGGTTTTATGCCTGCCAACGTTTCGGGATCACTTCATGGTGTTCCCACGAGCAGCTAGGGATATAAAGGTCCACCCAGGCAGAGCCCCACTTGCCTAGGTAAGCCTTATACAACTGAGGTGCAGCAGGTTCCTCAGAGGTTGCTCGCTAGCAACCGTTCAACCTCAACAGCCATGCATCTCCTCGGCATGTAGCACACCTCGAGATTGAGATTCTTTTTATTTATAGAGGCTTGTACCATCTCGCGACCCAGACGATTAAGCCAAGATCCCTGGGCTCTGAGATGTACAACGTTCCACCAGTGTAGTGGACTGTTGGTGCGACAGCCCATAGCTCAGGATGCTGGTTTCACCAAGTCCGTACTCAGCAAATCACTGCTGAGCTCCTGAGGGGCACGACCAGTGAAATGAGGGAAAGAGAGGAGGAGGAGTAGAAGAAGAAGAAGAAGTGAGTGACAGATCTATAGCAGAGACAGTGCCATGAGCAGTACTAAGATGGGTTGGACAACCATCACTGAGAAAGCACAGGTCGTGATCTGCAAGGAACTGTTCTTCGAGGCAGCCCAAGCTAGATGTATGAGCACTGGCCTGCAACGGTTGAGGGGCACTTAAGTCCCCAACTATGAGGAAGGGAGGGGGCAGTTGCTGAAATAGGACAGCAGACATAGGTGGTCTATCATGGGTGAGGTACATATCACAAATAATTAATGGGGTGTATAAATTAACCCAGACAGCAACTGCTTCCAATGTAGTATGGAGAGGAAACTATGCACTAGCACAATATCTAAATGGACTAATGTGCAAACTCCACCCGATGCCTGTAGAGGGGCAACCCAGTTCTGACAAAAACATGGAACCCATGGAGGGTCAGTGAATGAGTGTCAATAAAATGTGGTTCCTTCAGAACACCAGCTGCTGAGTAGAATGAAATACGCTATGTTAGCTTCAAGAGGTGACAGTAATAAGGCTCAGCGTTTGTCAGCTATCAGGAAGGGACAACATCCATAAATAGTGGATAAGACCCAAGCTCAGAACGTTGAGTTGGTTGTGAGGACAAGGTTGACACTTCTCGCAAGATGGGGAGGAGAGGTCCCAGAGATATAACTGGGGTCAGTAAGGTCGGGCACTGATGAAGGTTGGCAACCTTGGTACTCTCAGACTGAGTTCAACAGCTGGATTGAGGTGAAAGAACTCCAAACTGGTTAAGGTTGGGAAGACGGGCCCTGGGAGAGGGCTCCTTCACCAACAAGCAGTAAGTGCCAGAGAAGGGGAGAGCAGTTCTCTGGCTGGGATGGAGGAGGTGGACACAGAGGGGGCAAGATAGCTGCAGAAGAAAGAACTGCAGAAGAAAGAAGAGTGGGATGGGAGACAATGAGGAGAGGGGCTAGGTGTGGAGGATGTAACAGAGACAAAGGTAGATACCACTTGCACCAGATGCAGACACTCACAGATGCGGGCCTCAGAGAACATTAAACATTCAAGAGATTTGTACTCTTATTTTCTTCTTAGGTGAGAGTGACGACTGGTGTAGGTTACAAATGACACACACAGGTAGTGGAACACAAGGGCTCCCATCAAGGAGTGGACGTCCACATTCACTGCATACAGTGACTGCTGCAAAACTAGAAGTCATGTGCCCAAACCACATACACTTAAAGCATCTCATGGGAGATGGAATGTTCAGCTTGACATCGAATATGTAAATCACGACTTCACCTTCTCTGGAAGTGTATTCCCCTTGAGGTCAAGATAAAAGGTGCTGGTGTCAGTTTGATTATCCTTGGGCCTCTCTGAATACGATGAACAAAGCAGACTACTTGCTGTTCTTGATTTGCCTGGAGTTCCTCATACAGTTTGAAGGAGGTGGTCCGGATGAAAAATTACTCCCTGAACTACGTTCAAAGACTGATGAGGGTTGTAGTCACCAGGATATCGCCAAGATGGTCTCTCTCTCTCTCTCTCTCTCTCTCTCTCTCTCTCTCTCTCTCTCTCTCTCTCTATACACACACACACACACACACACACACACACACACACACACACAGACAGAGAGAGAGAGAGAGAGAGAGAGAGAGAGAGAGAGAGAGAGAGAAGATTGGGCAGCAGATACAGTTTTTATGAGTAGAGAGATAAAGTGCATCTTCAATCTGTTCAACAAAAAACAGCAACTTGGTGGCAGTGAATGTACCCTCATGATGCAGACCACATAGTGTAGTAAGGGTTTCACCCCAAGCCGATGTGCCTGGCATTCCTCTCAAAGGGTAGCTTGGGAGGAGAAGGCCCTCTCATCAGAAGCAGCTACATCATAAGTTCCATTCCTGCCCTCAGGGAAGGCCGTAGCACGACCATTTTGTAGTTTCACGTGTTTCATGGTGTGAAAAGTCCGCCCTGCTATTCCCACTCTGGGGGCTCTCCCCATAGGTGCCATCCAGCCACAGCATAGGCCACATGGCATGATGCCCATTGCCAGGAGTGAGTCTTGATACCCCAGCAGAACGGGTATAGACTCCTTCACCTGCATGAAGACGTTACAGCTCTGGTACCAGCAGTGATCCATGTGTTGTCAGGGGGCTCAGCGATATGGGTACACAACAGACCTCCCACATGTACTAGGGACCTAGCGGTGATAGGGGGCTATGGCAAGCGAGGAAGGTGGAAAGGAAGGGAGGGGGATCCATGCCGTAGGGACTAGGTCGGGAGCTGTTCCCCAAATGGCTCACACTGGTAACTATAATTATGTGGTGGATGTCAAACCCCAAGCGAGACCAAACTGTACCAAAAATAGACGGAAACAACGAAGATGAAACTCACTAAAACCATCGTTGGAACCATAGGAATAGCCGGGCCGTTTTAAAGGAAAAATGGCTAAAGTGGGGAGATGATCTGGAGTGGGAAGAATTAGGATGGCGAGGAGGGTAACTGGGAGAGGTAATGCAGCCTGAGAAAATATGAAGGAAGGCACTGAGCACCCTCGGGGAGGGAGTACAGAAATTTTAAAGAATTGCAGGTTTTAATCCCCCCTGCACAGTGTTTTATAATTACCTCATTGTTGAAACCAGCAGCATTCCACCTTTGCCAGTCATTTAAAGGCCACAACGTAACAGCCACACACACTGAACTCCCTGTATCTTACATTGTTCCCGGAAAGGGGGAACGAAAAACTTTATTTGATGAATCAATTTGAAATTGTTAAATATCCTTACACTTCTGAAGAACGAGTCCTCAACAATTAGCTGATTAGCTGGCACCAATACCACTATGACACTAAGATGTCAGTTTTTAAAATGTTCATTTGACTCAGAATACTATGTGAGATTTGCCATTTCTGTCGACCGATTTGTTAATATAACCTTAGCTTGTTTACATTAGTTGCTCAGTGTTGTCTTTAGGCTGGATATTTATGTGCTAATACTCTTCTATTTAGACTGGGGTTTAGCAAGGCCAATACTAGTTATAGTGTTTGCCACCTAATTTAAGCCTATGAAAAATCTGAGATGTTTTTAAATGTTCTTATACATTAAGAGAAAGAATGGGAGGAGAGCTCTTTAACACCTTCAGATCTGGGATTTTAAATTTTAAGTGTAATGGTTGTACCCTATTGGTAAATTGTTTCCTGACTTAGAGCAACACTAGCGGGCTTTTTACGTATTACATACACAAGAGGTCAATCACATTGCTGACCAGTGCCAGCGGCCAGTTTGAAACGCAGATGCACAATGGTGGTGACAATATACAGGGTGTCTCACGAAAGACGCCTGGGAGAGGTCCGCAAGATGCGTAGCGCGTTTGCCAGCTGCTGCCACTCTGCCTGCCGTTCGCCGCTATGCGTGTTCTGGGACACTTGGCAACATGCCCTATTGTCGTCAGGTAGAAACACCATGCCCTTGTGTTGTGTACTGCACAACAGAGTGTTCGGGTGTTTTGTTTTGAGTTTGCTGTCGAGTATCCTTTCAGTATGGTGTACACGAAGGATAAACGAGTTTTTCTTGTGCTGAACTATGCAAAAAAAGAATCGTATGTGGAAGGTCGGCTAGAATTCATACATAAATTTCTCGGTGGGCATATTCCCAGTGAATCCACGATAGATTAGTGAAGAAATTTCAAAAGACTGGATCCGTGTTACACGAACGAAGACCTAGAGGAGGTAGTGTTCTAACTGAAAATAAATTAAACGAGATAGGGGAGGCCTTGGAAAAAAGCATGAGAAAATCTCTTCGCTGTTTGGCACTTCAGACGGGTGTGTCAAGAGCATCTACTCACAGAGCCGTACACAAACTGAATTTGAAGCTGTACAAAATAACGGTAGTGCATCAACTCACGAACTCAGATACCGTTGCTCGACGTCGTTACTGTAACTGGCTGTTACAGTCTGTGCACGATGGGGATGGGGAAGTTGATTCAGAGATGATTTATTTTTCTGATGAAGCATGCTTGCATTTGTCAGGCTACGTAAATTCGCAGAACAATCGGCGTTGGAGCTCGGAGCTCCACTTCAGTTTTCACGTCATGAAGAGGTTGTTGATAAAACTCAAGTGTGGTGTGCAATTAGTGCGAGGCGAATAATTGGGGCCAATCTTTTTTCACGAAACAATAAATTCTGACAGGTATGTGAACAATATCCTGCATCCATTTTTAAAGAACTTTCACCCAACGAAAAGCTGTACAGTTATTTCATGCAGGACAATGCAAGACCACATATTGCCAATGCTTCTATGGCAGCAATACAAAATGTTTTTGACGATAGGATAGTTGACTGGCCTCCTTGTTTTCCAGATCTAAATCATTGTGACTTTTATCTTTCGGGAATGTTAAAATACATGGTGCATGCAAGCAATCCCCATACACTCAGAGTTGGAAGACACGATTCGACTAGTCATTTCCCAGATTTTGGCAGCCAAAATTCGTTGAGTGTTCGCAAATGTGTTCAAGAGATGTCAGGCCGCTCTTTCCATAGAGGGACATCATTTTGAACATCTACTGTAAATAAAGGTAAGCTTAAATTACTCAGCTGGCAATGTTTTTTGACTAACTCAGTGTATATGCCAGCGGCACAATAGAGTCTGAGAATTGGGTACTGCCGTGGCCGGGAGCCGTAGCGACGATCCGCGGACATCTGGCAGGCATATTTTGTGAGGCACCCTGTATTTTTACAGTTCCTGATGTGTCCTAATATGTTAAAGTGCGTTTATCTCTGTGCTACCGTGCGCCTATCTCTGTGCTACCGTGGCTGTTACTGCAACCTTATTTCAGGTAAATTTATCCATTTTATATGTTCAATTTCACAGCTTCATGCTTTGGGTCTTCTTCTCTATTATTATCATGTCATGTATCTGGTTTTGTCAATGAGCTAATTATAGAACACTGTGCAGGGAGAGTTAAAACCAGAAATTCTTTAAAATTACCGTGAAGTTCTTACTGTTCCAACTCTGCAGGATAGGACCGCACTTTATTTTGCTACTTACATAGGTTTTTGACGGATGCCCTCACAGCTGACCGACATAAAATATTATTATAAGGTCAGTAGTGACCTATTTCTTATTAGCACTGTGCATGATAAGAGGCCTGTAACGTATCCCCAAAATTATTTCCAAATTCTAATGACACCCTAAAAACGCAAAATGCATTAAAGAAATATAAATCATTGCAACCAAGACTGTATTTATATATATATATATATATATATTTTTTTTTAATAACTGATTTCTAACTAATCCCAGTTAGAATGTTTTCAAGCATCCTAAAAAAAGTCTGATTATCCAAAAAGGGGACGACAATGCCCATAAATGACGCACAAATTTGAGAGAATTTACAGTACCATTGGAATTGCGTATCTGGGGTGCCTTTTATTTATGATTTACTAACTGCAAGTACCCAGATTTGCCCGGGTTTAAAATAAAGTTTTTTGTATAAGCGTACAAAACTGTATTTGCTTGTAATAAAGGAGTACATTTGTGTTAAAGCAATGTGATAAACAACATTTTTGGCAGTTCCATTTGAAATATGTACAAAAAGATTTTAGTCTTTGCCAACTCTGGAGCAGACCACAGAATTTAATCAAGATTGGAGCAAAACTGTGGATTTTGGCGAAATCCATAAGTACCCTCCACCATACACTGAAAGAAATTTTATGTAGACAGTGCCCTTCCTCTTGTTTTGAAGGTCAATTGTGCAAAATTTCATCAAGATCAGTGCGAAGATACAGATTTACATGGACACATTGAAAAAAAAACACTTTTTTCTCAACTTGGTTTTCCAAAAAATGGAACGAAACTTGTTTAAGAACCTTCCCCATGTAATTTGTGTATGTGTATCAAATTTCAAATTGATGAAACGAAAATTATAGAGGGGAAACTTTCCTGGTGGGATAAAACAAAAATAAAAAATAGAAAAGAGATAACTTACCAGCTCGTCGATAGAAACGAATAAAATCACACACATACAAGCTTTCGCCACCACTGGCAGCTTCTTCAGGAAGAAGAGGAAAAAAGGGGAGGAGAAAGGGAAGGATATGGGTTTTAAGGAAGTGGAAAAGGAGTCATTCCAATCCCAGGAGTGGAAGGACTTACCTTCGGGGAAAAAAAGGAAGGTAAACACACACACACACACACACACACACACACACACACACACACATATCAAAATGCAAACACACCTTTTTTTTGCGTTTTGATATGTCTGAGTGTGTGTGTGTATTTGTTTACCTTCCTTTTTTCCCCTAAGGTAAGTCCTTCCACTCCTGGGATTGGAATGACTCCTTTTCCTCTTCCTTAAAACCCATATCCTTCCCTTTCTCCTCCCCTTTTTTCTCTTTTTCCTGAAGAAGCTGCCAGTGGTGGCGAAAGCTTGTATGTATGTGTGTGTGTGTGTGATTTTATTCGTTTCTATCGTCGAGCCGGTCCTTTTGGTAAGTTATCTCTTTTCTATTTTTTATTTTTGTTGTATCAAATTTCACATTATTTGGTTGTCTGGATCTTGAGTTATAAGAGGACAGACAGACAGACAGACAGACAAAAAGACAGACAACAAATGTGTCTTATAAGTATAGAGATTAAGTCAGACTGCCTTCATCCAAGGTAAGATAGTAAATTGTTTACAATGAGGTTCCTATTAAATCTTACATGCCGCCGTTTATGTTCCTCTTATGATCTGGCTGGGAGTATCAGTTTCTAGAAACTGACTTAAAGAAATTGATTTAAAATTTTCCAAATAAAAAAAAAAAAAAAAAAAAGACAGCTGCAATATTGAGGCATTTAAAATTGAGACACATTGCCACCTATATGACGTCTTCAAAACATTTGAGAGTAAGAAATAAGGTACTCACTAAATGACGTAACCAGACAGTATCACAAGGCTTTGAAACCTAAATTGAGGAACTATATTACAGGCTTTGGAACCTGGATGAAGAAACTCACCAGTGGCTTGTATTGCATGGCTATTTGGTAAAGGTAATGTCACCATGGACTAACACAATATTTACCAATATAAAAATTAAAAATGAAACCCATAGTGAAACATAATCAAGAGGTACCAGAAATGTATCTTGTTGCCATGAAGCATTACTAAAAATTTGTGCATCATTACTGTTAGGGCAAGTTGAAAAATCAAACACTTTATGTTTATTATGGCTTATTGCCTTTAATCAACAAGATACACCAAACAAAATTCTGAACTTTTTCTTTGTGCAATATTTGCAGCTTGTTTGGTCCAATTTATATAGCACTGTTAGCCCAAGTTAGAAATTAAATCCACTGTCACAATAGGACAGAGTAAATGTTATTTTAAATAAGATGGCTTTGAAGCTTAAAAACACATTTTTTATAAAAGAAGTGTAGAATGTATCCGCTCTTCACCTATTCATAAAAAGTCATCTTTTCAACAAATGAGTGGAATATTGGAAAACAGAAGGATAATGAAATTTTATATTTCCATACCCTTGTGCTACAGAGCTATTTCATTTTCATCATGTGATTACTTTACTAGATATAAATATACAAAGTTTACTTTTTTCATGACAATTTTTGTACCTCTTTTGTAACCCTTTCCTTCACATTAAATACCATTGTTAGTCTGTGTTGGTCTTTCTAATGAGACCAGCTTGGAAAGTTTTAAAGAACAGTTCAGTTTTTTTTTTCCAAAATGAGGTCAAAAATAGTGAAATAGTGTTTTTATACTTTTACAGACTCCAA
The DNA here is from genome assembly GCA_026315105.1 of Locusta migratoria. Lineage (NCBI taxonomy): Eukaryota > Metazoa > Arthropoda > Insecta > Orthoptera > Acrididae > Locusta > Locusta migratoria. The sequence continues at coordinate 122,642,636 of CM048751.1, forward strand.
CTTTGTACTTAATTTATTTGGTATTGGAAAATGATATAGCAATGAATGTTTTTATTTTACAACCTTGCACTGATAGGTTACTACATGCCCAGTTTAACATTTTTATTATCATTATTGCCCGAGTTATTTGTGTGAAAAAAAAATTTTTGAAACTTTTTTGGACCATTTTTTCACTCGACTGTCTACAAGTTTCTAGCTGAAAAATGCTTGTAAAAGTCTTTTCATTATTGTTCTTAAAAGAATCTATAGAATTGTACTAACTGACAAACCAATGGAGGTATGTGCAAATGTTCACATTCAAAAAAATCCGTAATGGTCCAATAGGGACGTCGTGTCGAGTTGACGTGGAATGTCCCCAATGAGAATGTTTTCAGTTTCTTGTGTATTTCAAATTTATTGTAACAGAAATGATGCAATATATGAGAATGCAATTTATTTCATTTTGTAAATATTGTCTGTTCTTAATATGTTAAAAGATTTTCATCTTTGTGGTTTGGTACAAATCTAATAGCTCAGTTTTAATTGTTGTGATTGAAACAACCAGCAATCAACTTGATCTCTTACTTCTCAAAAATGTAAGAATGAAAATACATTTAAAGTTGTATCTTGTGGTTTTAATGCGTAGCAGTTACACATAAAAGTGTCCCAGTAAAATTTTATATAAGACAGGTCTTCTCGGCCCTACACTTCTTTTAAAAACTTTCAAGTGACTCATTTTAAGTTGATAGTTGTGTCGTCATGTTCATTTAAACCAGTTCGTTCTTATTAAGTGTTGCACAGTCTACTCTTTGTACTAAAATTTTGTTGTTGTAAAGGGCACTTTTCTTTGCAACTGAAGTTTTATTTTGGTGCAATTATATCTGTGTTTCAATATGATTCTGCAGTAACAGCCTGAAGTATAATGCTTTATTACAGTATCTGTTCTTACAAAAATTTGAATAGAAAATAAAACATTACAACAATCATGGAACTCTCATAAATCCCAGCTTTTACCCAGATTTTTAAAAAAAAAAAAAAAAAAAAAAAAAAATCCATGTTTTCTGGATTTCCCAGGGAATATACACCAGTAGCTATATTCCAAGCAGTCACAAGTTCTGTTGTTTATTAGGTAACTGGTACTAATTCTCTACTTTATATTATAAATGTAGTCCCACAATTGATTTCACTGCAATTAGTTTCAAGCATTTAGGTAAGCACCACATTCAAGTATTTTCTGGTAGTCTTAATACTTTTGAAGTCTATATATAAAGTATTATTTGTGGTATCAACAAGGCTAATCTTGAAATAGGTGAAAAACGTCAAATTGTGTTGTTTCAAATCTCTTAGCAAATTGTTAGTCCCATAATCAATTTGTCTGGTAAGGTTATTTCACAGGTTGGAGGAAGGCAAATAAATATTTACTTCAATGACTTATTTATTTATAATTCCTAATAACCGTAAAAAGCACACTATTATTTTAAACAAAACTGTCAGAAAAACACCCCAAATGAAACTTACTTCCTCAAGAGGGTGGTCTAACATCACTGCAATTACACTAGTATTATCAGCTCGCATCTGATTTTCTGACCACCGTTGTAAGGCAACATCTACCAGCTTTCTTGCAGGGTTAATCCAGCCAAGTTTTTTCTGTGGAGGGCAAAATGAAACTGCATTATGTACAAACAGATATATGTCAAAAATAATGAATGGAGAAGTTGAAATGTGAAAATCAATATGAAAAATTAGGAAGTTTAAAAATAAAAATAGGACATGATGAAAAATTAAATTACGAAGAGGCTAGTACTATCTGGAGATGAAAAACAAACACCACATGATTAACAACAATAATAAGTTAGTCTATTTTTCAAAAGAGAGAGATTGGTTGGCCAGTACTTACCATTGTGCTGTATTTCCAATAGTGTCTCATTGACTAGTATATAAGCTGTATTTGAGTTGTGCTTTAACTTTGGAGCCATTTTTCTCACAATTTTCTGGGTAGTGCACTTTAAAACATCTGAATGGAGACGCTTGACATATACTACTAACATGCGTAGTCTCATCTTAAACTCAATTTCTGAGACCTTAAGGTTCTCTTAATTGTTTGTTATGATTAAATTATGTTTCATGTAAATTTCTACCAAGAGGCTTCCTCTTCCATCCCTTTTCCCCAGTCCATATTCATGAACTATATTTTCTTTTCTTTTTCCTACTACCGAATTCCATTCCCCATCAAAATTAAGTTTTTCTCTCCCTTGACTGTCTGAATTATTTCCTTGACCTCATAAATTTCTTTGATCTCCTCGGGTATGGTAGAGCTTGTTGGCATACAAACTTTTACTATTGCCGTCGCTGTTCACGTAATACCGATATTGACTACGATAAAATACCAAGTACAAATGTGCCACTAAATTTCATAGTAATGACAAATGGTTGGTTTTCTGTGCCTGACATTTTTCTAAGTGGCTCTTCCACAAAGTCTGAAATTTTTAAAGATGAGTGAAATGGTCTGCAATTGAAAAAGCCATCACCCCCAGTTTTAATGCAATAAAAATCATTATAGGCAAATTTTCCCCATGATCTGTCACAAATGGTAACTGGTATGACATGATGCTTATTGTAAAAGTTTGTTTTTATGAAGTTTTGAAATGTCTTCATGTTAAAGCCTTTCAGATAATCCACTGTTGGCAGATGCTTGTGTGTTCACAGTGTTTTTTTGAGTCCACAAAAATTATCTAGTATCTCTGATATGGTCAAGAAACCAGTGCTGCAACACTTAAAATGGAAAACTACACAAAAATAGCTTGGAACTCACTGGAAAACGTTCCTCAAGCTGCGCAAGAGGTACACGAAAAGAGACACACTTACATTAATTTCCCTCCTCCCCAAACACACACACACACACACACACACACACACACACACACACACACACACACACACACGTGTTCCGTAGTTAAACATGGAAGATAATTTTCTTCATCCAGTGAACAAAACACTCCTAAAGGGGCGGTTCTTTCCTGAAATGTCATGGTAACAGACATTGTGTACAAATCAGGTCCATTACAAACCGAATTTATCGCAACTATTATTTGTAGCTTTTTGTCTTTTCCTCCAAATGGTGATCTGCATAACCTTTTGTGCGATGAGGAGAAAAAAGTTCTCAATGCAGAAACAGTTTGTGTCAAATAGGGTGTTTTCCAGCTAATTTACTGTAGCACATTTTCATCACCAAGGTAAATCATCCCCCCCCCCCTTGCCCCCCCTCCCCGCGGTCTCAGCCATCCCAACTGTCCAGAATGATTTTTCTTGTAACAAATGTCACTAATACAATGAATAATAATTTATTCAACCTTTCACAGATATCACATTATCTGCAGTAGCTTTTTTCCTGTTATTTATTTCCTTCTGTTTGTTTGAACCCTTTGTATCTAAAACCCAATTTTTGGATACAAATGGAAAGGTGGTTTCATATTGAAAGTCTTCTTACTTAAATTCTCAACTCGAGATACCTCTTATGAATATCATCTGGGTACTTTAGAGACCATTAAGAAAATAAGAAAGATAGATAGATATAAATTTAAGTGAACAAGTCCTTTGTCCCGAAGGTGTTCAAATCAGAATATATATACTCACTGCAACCCCCATTTTTATAACAACATATATTTTCCCGCCATTCAATGGTAATCTTTTCTTCACACATGATGAACAACGTTTTCTTTATAAACATTTAGATTCAGACAGACTTAAGGATCATTCGATGTCAACTCAACTAGCACTCCCTGCTCGACCATCATGGATTTTTGATGAAATTTTTAGTGAATATTCGCTTATGTCCCCAATGAACATTGGTATGTCTGTCTGAGGCGAGTGTGAATTTTTGAAGACTGAGTTGTTATAAATCGAGCAATATTTCGTTGAAAGAAATGACATTTGGCCATCTTGTACAAGTGTACGCATTATCTTGGGAATAATAATGAAAATAATTTTACGTCCCATATACAGCCATAAAACTTCAGCCAAAGCTGATAAAAACATCAACAACCAAAAAAAAACCTCGTAATTTGGCATCCTATATATCAGGGACTAACGGTGTGGCGAACATGAAACTTGGCATGTGGTAACCTAACAATACAAAGTTCTCAAACAAAATTTCATTTAGATATCACTTACCAACAATGAATTAATCAAGGCAAAGTTGAAGATTTTATGAAAAGATAAAAAATGCGGTAATTTTGGCCTTATTTTGGAAAAAACTATGTTCTATAAAATTTTTTTAACTGGGCTGACTAGAAAGACCGTTATTTTAACTGCATAAATGAGTGTATTTGCTCATCCAAAGCAGGCTAACAATGCTAGATAATTTGAATCAAAATTGAACGTGAAAATCACGGTGTGAAAAAAGTATTAAACTCTTGATTCTTATCTGCTTAACTAAATGCATGCTGAACATGAAACTTTGTACTTAATAGGTTGGCAGCATAGGGCTGTGGCATAACAAATTTCAGCCACCTACTATTTTCCAATAGGGTGTATTGAACAAAACTGTCGTAAACGTGACAATTTTTGTGGGAAGGTGAAAAAAGCGTGTATTCGAGACTTCTTTTACATATACCGGTTTCTAGTAAAGCTTCGAAACCAGATTCATATGAAACAACATGTTTTAAGGAAGCACAGACACATGGGTTTAATTCCCAACATTGACAAACAATACTACATAAATTGAAGCAAACTAGGCGGGGGGAAAAAAAGGTGCGAAAAAGGTTTTACCTTTGTGTTTTTATATATCTTTAATTAAAACTACAATAAATGTAAAATTATGCACACAACTTTGTGACATAAGGTTTCCCATTGTAAAATTTCATTACTGCTTTCCTGATTCCTACAATAATCAGTTCAAACTTTCGATTTACGCTAAAATATAATTGTATCTCGTTTCCATAATTAATTAAATCAATTCACAGTTAGAATGAGCATGTTATCAAGTTTCCAGAAAATCACGTTCGATTTACCCATGTATGCTAACAAAATCTAAAAATGACGGACAACTTTGAAGGAATCTACCGCGTCAACTGGCTACACTGCAGCAACCTGTTGTCCATGTTTTACTGCAAGTCTTTTTTATTTTTGCAATGAAAAGTTATATTGCACGTAACTGCGATGAATCTAAACTCAATCACTGAACTGAGGTTCTGCAGCCAAACTCACCTGCTGCCTTACGCTCACTCCACATTTATCCAGGCCTCCCCCAGCTGAAGAACCATTTTATAACCCTGCCCCTAACGCTGGCCCAAAAAAGGTGTATTTCGTAGTTTAACGTGGAGAGTAGTAGACACAGTAGGTCTTCAAGTTGACCTTCCAGCACTGCCTGCAGTGATGTGCTGGTTTCCTAACTCATCTGTTGCTGCTAATAGTGGTCCTTACAAGGTACTGTAGAAATCGGATGAACTACTACTACTACTACTACTACTACTACTAGTGTTATAATTCTGTTTAAAATGGATGTAAGTTTATCGATGAGTGAAGATCTAATGCCTGAATGGTGATCAATTATGAAAAACAAATTATCAACAAGCAAATTAAATGAGATACCGTTCACATTTATAATTTTACAAAAATAGAAAGTTTGAACTAATTTTTGTAGAAATCAGGAAATCAGTATGTGAATAACATTTTACACTGGGAACCTTATGTTACTAAGTTGTTGTGTGCAAAATTTCACATTTATCATAGTTTTCATTAAAGAGATAAAAACACAAAGGTAAAACCTTTTTCGCAGCATTATTTTTCCACCTAGTTTGCTTCAATTTATGTAGCATTGTTCGGCAATGTTGGGACCCATGTCTCTGTGCTTCCTTAAAACATGGTGTTTCATATGAGACTGGTTTCGAAGCTTTACTAGAAACCGGTATGTGTAAAAGAAGTCTTAAATACACCCTTTTTTCACCTTCTCACAAAAATTGTCATGTTTACGACACTTCTGTATAATATTGGAAAATAGTAGGCGGCTGAAATTTTTTATGCCACATCCCTGTGCTGCCAACCTATTAAGTACAAAGTTTCATGTTCAGCATGCATTTAGTTTAGCAGATAAGAATCCAGAGTTTAACACTTTTTTCACGCCGTGATTTACGCGTTTAACTTTGATTCAAATTATCTAGCATTCTTAGCCCGTGTTGGATGAGCAAATACACTTTTTTATGCAGATAAAAAAATGTTCTTTCTAGTCAGCCCAGTTTAAAAAGTTTTATAAAACACAGTTTTTTCAAAATAAGGCCAAAAATACACAATTTTTTATCTTTTTCTAAAATCTTCAACTTTACAGTTAATTAATTCAGTATTGGAAAGTGATACCTAAACGAAACTTTGTTTGAGAACTTTGTATTGTTAAGTTACCACATGCCAAGTTTCATGATCGCCACAGCTTTAGTCCCTGAGATATAGGATGCCAAATTACGAAGCTTTTTTGGTTGTTGATGTTTTAGATCAGCTTTGGCTGAAATTTTCTTGCTGTATATGGGTCGTAAAATTATTTTCATTATTATTATTCCCAAAAGAATGCACACACTTTTACACAATGACGAAATGTCATTTCTTTCAACAAAATATTGCCCAAAAATTCACACTCGCCCTGCGCAAAGTCGCGCATGGTGTCAAACAACTGACTGTATCTCTGACAGTATTGCTTCAACGAGCCTTAAATATATGAATGTTCATTGGGGCATGTGCGAATGTTCACTAAAAATTTAATCGAAATGCATGATGGTCGAGCATGAAAATGTTCCGAAATTAGGCGATTTGACATGGAATGCCCCATAAATTAATTCTCTCTCTCTCTCTCTCTCTCTCTCTCTCTCTCTCTCTCTCTCTCTCTCTCTCTCTCTCTCACACACACACTTAAAATTTGTGCCAATTGAAATCAGATTCAACTTACAAAATCAGGTTTCGAGTTTCCATCCAAAACAACATCAGCACTATTGTGTATTTCACAAGTCTGAATCACAGCTACAGCTGCATCAGGTGTGACAACATTCCATAGACCATCTGTTCCAAAAACCAAACAATGATGTACAGAAACATTTAGCGGTAAGACAATGACGTCAGGATCTGGAGACACAACGTAAGTATTTGATGTTGGATTGAAGCTCCACAAGTCACCTGTAAATAATATTTTTTCAGTTAGCAAACAAAGACACGAGTGTAAATGAAATACTATTACAAAGCCAATTTGGAAAGTTAACAATATGTAAAAACACGATTATCAACTTGTCAATTACTCAAATGAAAAGGTAACCGATGAAAGAATCAGCCAAATATCCAAATTTGTATTTGCTTAAAGTTTTTTTGGGTCGCATCATACTACGAGCTGCATTTCTGTACCCAATACAAATTGGACACACATTATACAGCATTTTTTTTACAATAGGTCTTTATTACCGTCTCCTAAAATATTTGCTATTTTCCTGAAACATGCAGCAGTTAACAGGTGAAATATTTGTTTTCTGTGAGCATTATTTAAAGCTTTAACTAAGTGAAATGTCTATACATAGAAGACTTTTGCAGACACCTGAGCTTGTTCATCATGTACATAGGTGCCTCAAACTGTTAAGCCAGAGGTCGGCAACTAATCTTGGCTGGGGTCCAGATACTTTTGAAATTTTTTATTGAGGTCCAGAAGTAAAACCACAGTCTTTTTTTTTTTTTTAATTTTCAGTCTCAAACTAATATGAAATAGGAAAGATGTAAAATAAAAATGCATAATAATCCAGTAAAACTTCTATTATTTGCTATTTATTCGTCTTAATTTTCACTCACAAAAAGTACAAAATAAAATGTGTAGTCAAACTTCTATTGAAAAACCAGCAATAGGTCATATATTAAACATACCATTACTTGATTAATGATGAAAATTCTCTTCAGAGATGATAAATATTGTTGATACGAGATAGAATGGCTGGCCAGTACTTACCTTTGTGCTGTACCGCCGATAGTAACACAAATGAAGAAACAGAAAAAAAGGGGACAAAAAGGACAAGCTTTCGGAACACGGTTCCTTCGTCAGGTGGGAGAGAAGGGAAGAAGAAAGGATGGGAACAGAAGGGAAAGGTAGTTCAAGACCTAGGTCATGAAGGTTGTGTTTCGGGAGTATGGACATCAGAGATACTGCATCATGATGCAGTATCTACAAAGGCAAGTACTGGCCAGCCACTGCAAATTCCACACCATGATATGTATCACATGGAGTGCAACACAATTCCCATACAAAATAATACTTACCCAAAGATCTTGCAACAGCAAGGAACGGAATTTCTTCACAGGGTGGTGCGGAACGTGTCACAGGACCCGTATGGCAAACACGAGAACGATTCCAAACCACTCGGCAAATTCCAGCTTTTATTTGCACCTTACCACCACTTCTCTCTATTCGCTTATATTCTTCGGGATCTTCAGGTTTGTGATCTCTAGTTAAGGGTTTCCCTCTCCATTCAGCTTCCCCTGGCAAAAGAAGATTAGTTTTTCAAGAATAAAAAACAAATACTGTTTTCAAACTACACACACACACACACACACACACACTTGCGTACCTACGTATGTGTGCAGATGGGAGTGGAGGGATCAAGAGATTGTGTTATCAATCCCCATGAACTGCCAATGTACTTAAAACTTGTTTTCTTGGTTAAACTTATTTCCATGTATAAAGAAGTCTTGCTCGCAAAAAACCATATTTAGTTTGTGTTACACATATATGGCTTAAGATAAATATAACTTAGGACACAAATCAATTAAAAACATTAGCTGCAAGTGTGCATTCAAATAAATCAATGGGTAAAGTTGAACCCAGGGCTGTGCACTACACCATCAAGACAAAGTGGTCAAGCTACAACTGCATGGATTATCCAAGTACACCTCCAGACACACCCAATTCTTGGAGTACCCACACACTACTGATGTAATGCCCCTACCCTTCACCGATTAAATTGCAGTTGATGCATATGCGACTGGTGCGATGAATGACAGGAGATGAAGTAATATAAACAGTTTTATTGTTTATGCTTTGTAAACAAATTGGCATGATTGACATAAATTTATTTATAGTCAACATATTGCAGTATCTTAACATATTCTAAGAAAATTGTAGACCAAGTTTCATCGGAGAAGAAATCGCTGAAGAAGTTTAAGAAAAGTACATCAGGAACCAATGACTACAAGGGTTTAACCCTCTACAGGCCAGGTCATTATTTGCAACTTAAAGGGCCATGTGCAGTCATCTTGACCATGCTAATTTATTGCTACTTTAAACAGCATTTCTATGCTAACAAATGTTTCAACGCTTCTTGAAAGTGTTGTGGGAAGAAAAAAAAAAAAAAAAAAAAAAAATGAAAGCAAAAGACAACTTGAGAATATTTTATAACCCAAAAACAAACAGAACGAATTATTCGCAAATCGGTTCCAGTATACATCTGCAATAAAGGTGTTTTCGAATAAAGCAACAAACTTGTTTTGAACATTTTTTTAACAATTTGCCTTTTATACATACTATACTAATGAAATAAAAAAGGTGAAGACTAGTCCAAATTTTTTTTAGACACACAAAACATGCATGAAAAGTCTCTCTCTCTCTCTCTCTCTCTCTCTCTGGTCACACATATAACAAGTTTTCCTATTTTTTCAAATTTTTCTTCACCTTGGGGTTTCTCTTCTGGAACTTTGAGGACTCTGCAAATGAATTCACATAATTCTCGTGGGATGTGGTGACTGTTTGTATGACGGTATCATATTTGCTCCTGCAAGCTGTCCAGCAAGTTGCTTTAGGAAATCAAACCTCCGTATATTTTGCTCGTGAACTGTATTGTAAATGACGAAGGCATTTGAGCCACCAATGTCAAGCAGTCAATAGAAAATCACCATTGGCCATCGTTGAGCTGTTCTTGCCATGTTACATAAAACTAGCGCAACGCTGATCTAGTAAATCCACACCAAACTTGTTATTATAGTACATAATTATTTATTTACGGTTTCTTTGTTGTACTATCTACAGTACAATCATGGTACATACTCAAAATGAGAATCACTGCTTTAGATTTTTTCGGTACATATGACACCAACTTTAGATAACAGAAAACAAAGAAGAGAGAGCCAACTGGACATGTTTGTGACACTTTGAATGCCGCTGGTATTTCTTTTTGTTTCTTTATTGTTCCCACATAAGTTAGACCTTTTGTTTGAAGTTCCTGTACTTACTCTCTTGAAGTGAACCAATTATCGGATGTTAAGTTTCTTTTACTCCCAATCATATGTTCCAGAAGTTTCAAAACAGACTGACTTGGTTTCTGGAATATTTTATATTCTTCTGGCAAATATTTTCCGTCAGTCTTTTCCAGCGTATATATAGGCATTACGTAAGTATCCTGCTTCAGCATTTGTGAAGAAGCAAATTTTTTACACCATACTTGGCTGGTTTAATTGGGACAAAAAATTTTGAATTTGCAACGGCCAAGAAATGCTACTAACTATTGTCAACAAATGCTGATGTGATGATACAGTAAATACTTCCTGAATGTTTGATAAAAGCATCAAAAACCTCCGTTATGGAAGCGGCAGGTTCTTTTATGCGCCATTCTCCTCTTGTTGTGTGGTTGTTGAAGCTTAAGGCTAGCAGCAAGGTTTTCAGTCTGTTTTTGGAAGTAACTGACCTGTATACATCTCTAACAGTCCAATCAGAACTGTTCACAGTTTTCTTCGAAAATTGCAGAGTAATATAGCATACCAAACAATGCTCTCAATTCTACAACATCTACGTTGTAAAAATTACTTTGGTTTTCTTACTTGCTTTTATATTTTTCTAAATACCGATTTGTAGATGTGATGGATTTTGTTCAGAATGTTTTCATCAAATAAAAGTTTCCAAATATCTACTGCAAATAAGTTTTAACTGTTCGACTGATTTCACCTGCCCTCCCCTGGGAGTTACTTGTAGGCTCTTCCTCATCTGAAGCTGAATCTGAACATGCTTGTTGTTCAGATTCTAAATCATGAGATTCTTGGGGGGGGGGGGGGGGGGGGAACCTTGCATTGGTAACAAAGACCGCACCTGGCCTGTAGAGGGTTAACCATTTGTTTAATTAAAACTAGTTTGGGCTGAAAAGACATTTATCTATAATAATAAAAATGAATTGCCACATTTATGAAAGCGCATCACTTGAGAATGGCTTCACCAATTTGACTGATCTTTTCTTTGTTCTGTTTGTAAGTCTCAGGACAACGTTTGTATGACAGAAAATATTTGGAAAATCTACCAGAATATGTAAAATTTGTGAAAAACTGGAAGTACGCTACCAGCTCGGGATAAGTTTCTAGATTCTCCAACCATCAGCTTATTCAATCCCTACTCGCCTAGCGACTACCGACTGAGCTACACCGACACGACTCACGATGCCGCCTCACAACTTTACTTCCGCCAGTACATCGCCTCCTACTTTGCAAACTTCACAGAAGCTCCCCTGCGAACCATGGTAGTGCGCTTGCCCGCGAAAGGCAAAGGTCCCAGGTTCGAGTCCCGGTTCCGGCACACAATTTTACTCTGCCAGGAAGTTTCATATCAGCACACACTCCGCTGCAGAGTGAAAGTTTCATCCTGGAAACATCCCTTAGGCTGTGGCTAAGCCATGTCTCCACCATATCCTTTCTTCCAGGAGTGCTAGTCTTGCGTGTTTGCAAGAGAGCTTCTGTGAAGTTTGGAAAGTAGGAGGCGAGGTACTGGCGGAAGTAAAGTTGTGAGGCGGCATCGTGAGTCGTGTCGGGGTAGCTCAGTCGGTAGAGCGCTTGCCCGCGAAAGGCAAAGGTCCCAGGTTCGAGTCCCGGTTCCGGCACACAATTTTACTCTGCCAGGAAGTTTCATATCAGCGCACACTCCGCTGCAGAGTGAAGTTTCATTCTAGTTACATATTTTTAAGACACATTGCATCCAAGTTGAACCGTGTCACATTGTAATATACACCAAGCAGTGGCGAATCCTGGATTTGGTTCAAATGTTCAAATGTTTGTTAAGCTTTTGGGACTTAACTACGGGGTCATCAGTAACTAAAATTACAAACTACATATGAACTAGCTAATCCTAAGGACGTTACAAATATCCATGCCGGAGGGGGGATTCGAACCCCCGACCGTAGTGGCCGTGCCGACCGTGACTGGAGCGCCTCAGTCCCCTCGGCCACCGCGGCCGGCGAAACTGGATTTGGATTGGGGAGAGAGGGAAGGGGGGCAAAGCTCATACAAATTGTGGCATTGTACCTCAAACTGATCTACAAAGAACCAGCTCATATTATGAGGTTTTTCCTCACGGTTTTGGGGGATCTGCAGCCCCATAGATCCCCCTCCCCCACCCCAGACTCGACACTGACACAATGTATAGTACAGGGTGTATATATCAAGTTGACAAACCAGAATAACTACAGAAAAAAATAAAAAATATATATATTCAACAATGGTTTTCACCATTATTAACGGACAGCTGAGGCGTAGGAAATCATACTGAACTTGAACTGCCTCCACCGTTTGGGAGCTATGCGGGTGGCTGGTGTAATATTTTAAATGGAAACTCCCATTTTTTTATTGCAGATTCAGGTTCTACACACTAAATCAAGTATAGTTTTTTTATTTATTTTGTTAATTCAATTGCCAACATATTGCACCGTAATGGTAAGAATGATTTGCCATACTGCTGAAGAAATGTACCACCCAGGAAAGAAAATGAAGATTAATCATATTGATGATGCTTCAGAATCCAACTTTGAGGGTTTTTCTTACTAAAACTACAGGGATTACTCATTTACACTTAAGTACATTTCGAATTAGTCGTGTAATCTGAGCAATAGGCTATACACGCGAACGATCGCTTAACTCTTCAAGCCGCGAGATCTCATCGGTTAAAAATCCTGGTTTCAGGCTGAAATTCAAGGCTTTTTCCCGGTTTTCCCCGGTTTTTTCAAATTCAAGGCTTTTTCCCGGTTTCAAGGTTCGGTGGCCACCCTGCTTAAGCTGATACAATAGACCATGTGCTCATTGTACACCAAAGACTTTACATAGCTCTTGGCTTGTAATCGTGCATTGTTAAGTGTGGAGGGGGATAAAAAGACGGGGCTTGTTCTAGCGAAAATGCTATTGTTAATGTTTCCTACAGCTTTGCGACATTTTTCAGGAAGGAAATCATCATGATCTACAAAGCTATTAGTAGCATTATGATTAAATGTGAAGAATGCCTTTTTGGATTTCTTTAAAAACATCAGAGTGTAAATGTCTTATTTCTGTTCTGTTCTTTCTTTCTTTCACAAACTTCCTGTAACTCCAAAAATAAATCCTTAATAGTTGACAGCTATGTGCAATTTAACCTCTTTACACTCATTACCCATGTCATTTCGTCAACTCCCAGAAGAATTCCGAGTGTGGTGTGCATCTGTGGTGTCTTTCAGACATAGTGCGGATGTCCTACAGTACAGACAGCTTTTAACTTCCAACAACAGTTTATCTCCCCTGGAGAGCGACTTTGGTACCACGAAGGACATTTTACTTACTAACATGACAATCGCTTGTCACACTACTAGCATTAGGATTCAGTGCTTGTTTCAAAGGAAGGGTGAATATTTCTAGGCATTCTGTGGCCTTCAAAGTGGCCAATTTTAATCTAACTCAGCACATGCAATTGTCTATGGGACAAATCGCCAGACCTTCATGTGGAAACTGTTAATGCACTGTGGAATTTAGTTCATTCTTTCTGGGAAAGAATAGCCATGAATGAAGGCTCTTCCCCATACTTGTAAATCCTATGCCTCTACAGATACAAGCTGTTCTTGCTGCCAATGGCATGTAGACAAAATACTGAATATTTTCATTTCCTGTTTAGTTATTAGGCCAACAATATTACCATATTTGCGCGAATATAGGCAGCACTTTTTTTTCCGAATTTTGGCCTGCAAAATCGTGGTGCGATCTATAATCTAGATTCCCCCCTCCCCTGTAAGTCATTTGTTTCAAAACTTCAAAAATTACATGCTCACATTTATTTTGGTTTGAGAAATGGATTAAAGTATAAATTCTTTTAAAAAATAGATTTGTAACTGTTTCGCAAAAGTGCGTCTATATTTTTGTATAAGTTCACAGAATAGGCGCGACAACTGATAAAAGTCGATATTTCAATATAAATCGAATGGTCTAATTCTGTACTACAGCCAACCACTGCAGACAACACAGCTTTATTAACATGACTGTGCGGTCTTATTAAGGAAAAGCAATACGTAATATACAGATTTCTTAAGTTCAGAACCCGTTTTAATTTCATGTGATGTGAAAGTCTTAAGAGTGCAACGCGCGAGTTCTTACCGTGACGTTTACGTCTTCCACCAGCGGTGATGGGAGGTTAAGATAATGGAACAGCTGATTTGTGAAGCTAATGATATTTTTAAATTAAAAAGTTATATTTTAAAATAACGCATTTTCGACGACCAAATTCATAGCTTTCACAATTGTTGGGGTTATTTCCAAGAAACGATGTTCATCGAACTTTAGGAATCACTGCGATCAATTTAGGCTATATTGAAGTGTAGTGAAACCAAAATATGAACTTTATTTACTTTTTGTTTTGACCATGAAATTAGTAAATAATGCTGTTCCCGTTCTATGTTTGACAAGTTCTTGATGTAGCCTTATCTGGTTGGTAAATAAATTATACTTTTAAACAACTAGTTATGGTATTCAAAGATATAACGAGTATAATTAGTGTCTGAATGCACCACAAGTGAGATTATTTATTTCGTACACTTTAATTAGTACCAGCAGTTTATACACATTCATTAATATCAATTTCCGTACTAATAATTCTTACTTCCATGCCACTAAATGGGTACGATGATAATCTTATTCCCATTCTACTAATGGCTGCTAAACAAACAGACTGTGGTGTAGTGCAGCCAATATTTGCATTGCACCGATAACTACAACAGCATGTACGGAACAGATTCTAGACTATAGTCAATTTTTGGTACAAAATATGTGGCAGTTGATTCGATTTGATTTTTTCAGGGAAGCCCAAACAGTCTGGGTCCAACCCGCCACTGCCCGCACCGAAACTAAGTTTATTGTGTGGTATCGCTCCCTGTATATCTAGTAAAGCCAACCAATGCCATTGAACAGTGCAAGGAGTCCCTTTACCAGTTCTTTATTAAACACAATTTATTTGGGTCTGGTTGGACAAATGTTCTGTGCCTTTTACTCTCCAATGCAATGCATTTGAAGATTAGATGTGATGCAGTTTCATCACCATCATCACAGATCCTACATTTAGGGTCCTCTTCTGTTATTCCCATTGTATGTGGGTTTTTTTTTTTGAAATTCCCATGGCCAGTCAGCAATCCAACCATGAGTCTAATCTCTCTCCTGTTCAGGCCCAGGATTACGGAGGTTCTTTTAAAACATGGCTTTGGCATCATTGCCTTGCCATGTTTTTGTTGACAGACTTTGGTCCAATATTCTACGTGCTGTCTTCTGAGCCAGTTACGTAGCTCCAATTTGATCATTGCCTTGGCGATTGTCAGGACAGGTTCCGGTCCAATAAATGGAGTCTCTGCCCCCATCCTGGCTAATCTGTCGGCATGTTCGTTGCCACTGATCCCCGAGTGGCCAGGGACTCACAATAGGTTTACTCTATTGCTTTCCCCTAGCTCCACCAGAACCCTGTGGCATTCTACAACAATTTTAGACCTTGTAGCAGGAGCTGCCAGTGATCTCAGGGCTGCCTGGCTGTCTGAATACATATAGATGCTACGATCTTTTTTTTTAACAACTTCTATGGTCATTAGCGCCCAGCCAATAACATAGATTCGCTATTATCTCAAAAACTAAAAAAAATGGTGACTGTCAGAACATCAACAAGAGGCTAAAAACGAAAGATAAAAGACAATTAAAAGGGTTAAATATCCGTGGATAAGTTAGCCAAGTTGATAAAACACAAAACTCTAGCAGCTGCTCGTGTGTCATCAGCTAAAATTTCCTCCAGTGTAGACGGAAAGTGAAGGGCTACACGGAGATGATTAAAATTAACACAAGTCAGTAAAACATGTCGCACTGTCAGCAGTTCACCTCAGGAGCACAGCGGTGCAGGGTCGGCGGATAGCAAGTGACGGTGGCTGAAACGGCAGTGACCGATCCACAACCGGGCCAGGATGACCACCTCTCGGCGAGAGGGGCGTGAGGAGGTCGTCCAAGCGGTCGGGATCGGTTTTACAGTTCTCAATTTATTGTTGTACACTGAAAACCACGCACTGTGCCATTGCGACACGATACTCCGGCGAAGAGCCCATTGAACATCGTCCAATGGGACGCAAAAGGCAGCCATGCGAGGCAAAAGAGCTGCGGCCTTGGCTGCTATGTCGGCGGTCTCATTCCCGGACACACCCACGTGGCCAGGGACCCACAGGAAAGAAACGTGACAGCTGTCATCTGCTAGCAACTGGAGGGAGCGTTGGATCCGATACATGAGAGGATGGTTTGAGAAAGGGTCCTTAAGACCCTGCAGGGCACTAAGAGAGTCTGAACATATGGCATAGAAAGGTTGGCGGTGGCGACAGGTATACAAAACGGCCTGGTGGAGGGCAAAAAGCTCAGCCGTGAAATTCGAGCACCGGTCAGGGAGCTTGTATTGGAAACGGTTGTCCCCGACGACAAAGGCAGATCCGACACCGGCAGTGCTCTTGGATCCGTCAGTGTAAATAAATATGGCGTTATCGAACTGCGAGCGTAGTTCGACAAGCCTCGAGCGGTATACTAAATCCGGAGTGCTCTCCTTGGGGAGCGAACTAAGTTCAAGGTGAGTGTGAACCTGGGCCTGATGCCGCGATGGCAATGGGCTTTCGCTCAACCGAAAGGTGGAAGGAAGGGTAAAATCGAGCCGCTGTAGTAGGCGGCGAAACCGAACTCCAGGTGGAAGTAAGGCAATCGCAGACAACTCATATTGGCGATCGAGTGAGTCGTCAAAAAATAATCGGTAAGATGGATGGTTGGGCATCGACCGCAGTCGGCATGCGTACCGTCCCAAGAGTATGTCGCGCCGAGTGGTCAAGGGTAATACAGCAGCCTCGGCATACAGACTTTCAACAGGGCCGGTATAAAATGCACTGGTTGCCAGACGTAATCCCCGATGGTGATTAGAGTTCAGACGGGGGACAATCGACGGCCGTGCAGAAGAGTATACAAGGCTTCCGTAGTCGAGCTTCAACTGAACAATAGCCTGGTAAAGGTGAAGCAGGACGGTACGATCCGCTCCCCATGATGTGCCACTGAGGACACGAAGAACTTTAAGGGATCGGGCACAACGGGCAGCCAGGTAGGACACATGTGTGGACCAGCAAAGTTTGCGATCCAATATTCGCCCCAAGAATTTCGTAGTCTCCACGAAAGGGAGAGCAACAGGGCCGAGACATAGAGAAGGTGGAAGAAATTCCTTGTATCTCCAGAAGTTGATACACACAGTTTTCTCAGTGGAGAATCGGAAGCCGTTTGCGATGCTCCAGGAGTATAGACGGTCAAGACAGCGTTGAAGAGAACGCTCCAAGAGACACGTCCGCTGGGCGCTTCAATAAATTGCGAAATCGTCTACAAAAAGGGATCCGGAGACGTCGGCTGAAAGGCAATCTATGATCGGACTGATTGCAATGGCAAAGTGCGCCACACTCAAGACGGAGCCCTGTGGTACCCCATTCTCCTGGCAAAAAGGAACTGACAAAACAGAGCCCACCCGTACCCGGAACTTGCGATCCGCCAAAAACGCTTGAATGAAAAGAGGGAGGCGGCCCCGAAGCCCCATGTGTGCAATGTACGGAGAATGCCCACTCTCCAACAGGTATCGTATGCCTTCTCCAAGTCGAAGAACACTGCTACTGTTTGACGCTTCGTTAGAAAGTTATTCATAATGAAGGTCGACAACGTAACGAGGTCATCAGCAGCAGAGCGGTGTCAACGAAAACCGCATTGGACATTTGTTAGGAGGCGGCAAGATTCGAGGAGCCAGACCAACCGAGTGTTAACCATGCGTTCCATTACCTTATAGACACAGATCGTCAGAGATATAGGACGATAACTGGAAGGAAGACGTTTGTCCTTCCCTGGTTTGGGGATGGGGACAACAATGGCTTCACGCCAACTTGTGGGAACGACCTTCAGTCCATATGCGATTGTAGGTACTAAGAAGAAAGTACTTGCCTGCAGGAGAGAGGTTCTTCAGCATCTCAATATGAATGGAATCGGGCCCGGGAGCAGAAGATCGGGAGGGAGAAAGGCAGGGTGATAATGGGCAGAGCTCGAAACCTCCGCAAAGAAACGGCCCAATGCGTTGGAAACATCAGCGGGGTCCACGAGGACTGCGTTCCCCACGGTCAGGCCAGGAATCAGGGAGTGGACTTTGATGCCGGATAAACGGCGTAGGCCACCCCAAACCACCGTGGAGGGAGTAAAACGGTTAAAAGAACTAGTAAAAGCTGTCCAGCAAGCTTTCTTGCTGTCGTTTATGATATGACGACATTGCGCTCTCATACGTTTATAATTTATGCAATTCTCCAAAGTTGGGTGGCAGCGGAAGGTGCGTAAAGCACGGCGCCGGGCTCTAAGCGCATCGCGGCAGGCTGCAGTCCACCAAGGGACCTGGACACGACGTGGAGAAGAGGATGTACGAGGTATGGAACATTCAGCTGCGGTGAGAATAACCTCTGTGAGGTATTCGACCTGACTGTCACAGTTGGGAAAATTCTGATCATGAAAAACAGCCATGGAAGAATAAAGCCCCCAGTCGGCTTTAGAAATGTTCCAACTGGTGGGACGAGGAGATGGGGAATGATGCAGGAAGTGGGTGATACAAGGGAAATGGTCACTTGAGTACGTGTCAGAAAGTGCATACCACTCACACCGACCGGCAAGCTGAGGAGTGCACATTGCGAGGTCTATATGGGAATAGGTGTGTGTTGTGTCTGAAAGGAAGGTCGGTGCACCTGTGTTGAGGCAGACAAGATTGAGGTGGTGGAGAAGGTCCACCAAAAGGGAGCCTCTCGGACAAGGTGCCGGAGAGCCCCATAAGGAGTGCTGGGCATTAAAGTCGCCTACCAACACGAAAGGTGAAGGGAGCTGGTCAACAAGGTGTAGCACATCTGCCCTAGTAAGGGCAGATGATGATGGCGAATAGATATTACAGAGGGAAAAGGTAAATGTGGATAAAGTGACGCGGACGGCAACTGCCTGTAGGTGAGTATGCAATGAAATGGGATGGAAATAGACGTCTCTAAGGAGCATCAGAACCCCTCCATGAGCTGGGATACCTTCCACGGGTGGCAGGTCGAACCGCACAGAGGTGTAGTGTGGAAAGTCTGCACGATCACTTCGACGCAACTTTGTTTCTTGGAGACAGACTAGAAGCGGGCAGTGCAACCGAAGGAGTAGTTTTAACTCCTCCCGATTAGAACGAATGCCGCGAATATTCCATTGAAGGAGCGCCATGATAAAAAATGAGGATAAAAACCAACAAGCAAGCGGGGTCACCTCGACGGCCGCCGAGGACCGGATTTCGAGGGAGCACTGCTATCGCTGTCTGGGGGCAAAGGGTCATGTTCCATTGGTTCGCCTGCCACCTCCCTGAGTTGGTCAGGAGGGGCAGTTTCCACCGCCGGTAAAGGGCTGGGTGCCCGGCAGACGGAGCGTCCCGGTGAAACAGAAGACGGCCGAGGCCGGCAACTGTTGGACGGCGTGACGGATGGGTCATGCCTCGGCGGGGAAGGATAGGTACTGACGGAGGGACCAATCGGCATGTTCGGAAGGTACCAGCTCGGGTAATCACCCCTCCCTGGGCCTGGCCTTTACCAGGGGGTACGTACGTGCCCTACTTGTCTACCCAGGGCGGGGAATTACGCGTTACCCCGTCACCTGCTACGCATGATAATGCATGGGTCGGCCTTCAGACACGCACAGGGAGGAAAGAAGAAGAGGATAGGAAATGAAGAGAAAGAAGGAAAGAAGTGTCTCAAACGCCGAAGTGGAGACTAATGAGGAGGAGAGGAAGGCTAGGAGAGTATAAGGAGAGAAAGACCAACAAAGTTTTGGAAAGGAAGAAACCAAGGAATGAGAGAAGCTACTACAAAAAACGACCTGAACTAGCAAAGGACGCCCGTCTCTGGGAGAAGGCATAAACCGGGAGGGAAAGTGAAGCAGCCTGGGGCAGAAGAAAGGCTGCTCCGGCTCGGGGCCCCGTGCGCGCCACACACGTACCTACAAAAGAACTGTGGGCCCCCTGGGGGGGGGGCTACGATCTTTGTAGCACCTACGCAAATTCTCCTCTGCACATGCCCTGATGATATGTAGCAGTTACTACATAAATCTACTATTAAAGGTATTCGAAAGTCATTTTGCTAGTACTAAAGATGCCAGGCCTATAAATATTATCTTAAGTATTTCGTTTTACCGTATCTATTGGCAACATTGATGTTTGTAGCATTTCCTCTCACATATGAAAATGTCTAATTCCACATTTTCACTAATTGCAAATTGGCCTATGTATTTCAAATACTTTTAATGAGTGTTAAGTATTTACTGGGCAGATAGCCTACATATAAATTTTACGACAGTGCTTATATTAACATTAAATTTTTATTTGCAAAAATATGTTACTATTTACAGTAAATGGTATTGCAGGAAAACATAACATTATGGAAAAGATATATTCCTGATACTTTTTAAGTTTTAGCCGAATCAGTCACTCATTAATGTCTCTTCTCCCTCAATAGAGGATTCAGACTGCTGATCTGAGTCGTTACACAGCATCTCGTCTTCATTGCCATAGCGGTGATTGGAAATTCCAGTTTTCTTGAAACTTTTCGTCACTATTTCTTCTGGAATTGATTTCCAGGCAGCTAAAATCTAGCGGCGTACTTCTGACATGGAAGCACGTTACAGATGGCCTCCGGGTGTCAAAGTTGCTTTTTTCATTAAATATTCCCTGTAGAATTGTCTCACATTTCTCTTAAATGGGTGATTAATGCACACATCCAGAGGCTGCAGAAAATTGGTCATTCCACCAGGTATTATTACAAGGTTGCATTTTTCTTGTTATAAGTGCTTTTTTATTCGATCACCAATATGACCTCGAAGCATTGAATTTGTACGCAGAAGAGCTCCTGGCCTCTTAGTCCACACAGCAGAAATCCAGTCCCGTCATCCATCCCCCCTCTCGAGCTCTTAAAATTATTCCAGGTGGGAAGTTTTCTCCCTTGGGAAAATTTTTTCAATTTAAAACCACATACGGCGGCAGTTTTCTCCCATCTGCTGTAAAACTTAACATGACGGTGCAACACTGTTTTTCTGCACACTACGCTCCCGGACATTGTTCACTGTAGTGCTGCTTGGCATATCGAAATAAACTTGTGTTGGTCGGATTCCCCACCGGAGATAGTAAGTAACAATGTTGGCGTCAAAGTTTAATTATATGCCGCTGAAAAGCTAGCAAGCTGTTTTTGTACGATTGAGGTAGTTTTTGCGCAATAGTGATTCGACGACGGACAGATAAATTATTTCTCACCATGAAGTGCCGCACCCACCCATATGACACTTTGAATTCTGTCAACGGGATGTTTCTATTCCTAGCTAGTTTGTAGCCTTCCACCTGAATCATTACTGTGGTCACAGCAAAACCACATTTCCTTGTTTCAATTACGAAGTTGAGCAAGTCTTTTTCAACATCGGGATATTTGCATTTTTGTCCACGAAATGCACGACGACACACTGTCAAATTCACTAATTTATTCTCACTTTCACACCAGCGATGAATGTTTTTTTCATTGACGTCAAATTTACGTCCAGTATCCCTATTTCCATGCTCCTTAGCGTATTGGACAACCTGACGTTTAACCGTCGCAGTATAGCTTGTACGTTCTTTTCCCATTGTCACTCAAGCCAAAAGATCGTGGCACACACGAACACGAAGGAAAAAAATCTTCTCTAGTAGTAAACTAAATTCATTATTAAGGCAACACACATCTATGCAACACAGCACTTCAAATTCTCGCTAACACGCCTCGGTTCGTCCTATTGTCACTTGGAGCGCTGTAAGGCTATTGGCTTCTCATCTGTTTTCTTATTGGTTCATTTACAGTTTTCACATTTGTTTCGATTTTGTTGGAAAGAGATAATCTATTCATAAGATGGTGTTTCTGATTACGAGAAAGTTTGATAATATATATACTAATAAATTAATGATAATAATAATATGCGGCCTATATTCGAGATCTATTTTTTTTTTTTTAATAATTTCGCATTAAATGTTTAGGTGCGGCCTATATTCGCGTAAAGACAGTAATTTCAAAATGTAACTCCGCTTGATACTATATTATTTAACAATGGAAAATTTAATTGGAATGTCAATAATGAAGGATAGACAACTCACCACAAAGAAGCTTGCTGAGCTGCTAACAAGCACAAAAATAGATAAATACATTCACACGACTCCAATTTTCGGCCATGGCCTTCGTCAGAAAAAGAAACTCATACATTCACGCAATCACTCAGACAACAATACAAACAACCATCATGTCGGCCACTTAAGCGCTGGAGTGAAGGACATGGTGATTGTGTTCACATTGTTGTCTCAGTGATTGCGTGAATGTATGAGTTTCTTTTTCTGACGAATACCTTAGCCGAAAATTGGAGTTGTGTGAATGTATTTATCTAGTTTCATGCCTGTCAGCAGCTCAGCGAGCCTCTTTACAGTGAATTGTTATCTATCCTCCATTACTGACACACAATTAATTAAAATGTAATGAAAAAAGCATTGAAAAAATATTAATAGGAAAATATAAATAACTAGTTTATATGCCAGTGCTTCGCAACGGTTGTTAAAGAGGGACCTGTGTATATCACAGTTTTTTAGGGTTCCGCACAGAGGTCAGCAAAAACAGAATCCTTGTTGGATTGCTCTGTCAATAAACTCGGTTCTCCTAGCCAAGATGTCAAATTTAAGTAGAAGTCATTGTCGAAAATGATGAAAGTTCATAAAGTTTTTCATACAAAACATGAAATTAATTCAAGCCTGTACTCCGGAACAATGTAAATTCAATGATAGTTTGCCTTCATAAAGTTAAGACTGTGGTGTGTAATTGTCTGACAAACTTCTGACAACACTTCTATCACTGAGATGAGAAATAGTGAACATAATAGCAGCGCCATGTATTGGTTCTATGGCGTAGTACTAAACTGTTTACCTCTCAAAGTAAGTGCATGCTGAAGTACTAGAATGTTGCAGTGTTGCACTAGGGACAACGTAGTTTTTCTGCATGCAGTGCTCCATATTATTGAAAACTCGACGAATGCTGAAAGTCTGGTAATTCAATCAACAGAGCAGTTCAAGTCTGTTTAAATAAGACGTCATAGTAGTGTTAATGTGCGATAAAGCAAGTCTGGTAAATCGTTGAAAGAATGGTGTCAGCTGATCGTCTATATAGAACTTTCCATTAAATATAGTATCTCCAGTGAATTGTCTTGACTGTGTTAGCAGCATCAGTCACTCTTTCAGCGTATACATGTCCCCACTTCCCGCAATGATTACTTCGTAAAGCACAAAGTTTAACTCAACCTTGTGTAATAGAACTATATATTCAGAAGTCGGATTATAACTAAGTACAATTGTCTCTGAAACAGAAGATGTCTTTTTCTATCTTACTGTAGTCCGCACCAAATGTAAGTAATTACAAATTTTAATCACAATATTGTACTGAACAATTATGAAAGCACAGAGGTTTCTGACGAGTTTGTGGCTCGTGTGTGTATATTGTCTCTAGTGGCAGGCACAGAGCAGAAATATCTCTGGAGTGAGCATTCAGATGCGCAGAACAGATTTTTTGTCCTCAACATTTAAGGTGGAAATTTCATGTAATATTGGGAAAAATCTGCTAATCTTTGACTATCTTGGTCATTTTTATCTGGTTAAGATGGATGACTGTGTCAAGGGCCCTTCTAGCGACGTTTCGTCAACTTTCTTGTTGCTTCTGTGACAAATTTGTTTAGATATTATACCATGTTATGTCGTGGCTCTGCAAAAAAAAAGAGGTGGTGCTTCTTTGCAGCCTTGTGGTACAGACCAATCGTAAGAGCAAACAATTTCCCGTTGTACACCATAGCAGTTCTGTGCCGATAGCTATAAGAGGGTGGAAGATATACTGGTTGAAAGTCATCAGCTTATATAAAATTTGGACAAGACCAGCGACGACCAGACACTATAACAGCATAGAGGTTACACACAGTGAAATGTGATGCACATTCTTCAGTTTTTCTGAAACAAGTGTACGCATAAAGAAAAATAAATGCATATTACAGTTTGAAAAGTATAAATACCAAGGAAGATGCCAAAGCGTAAGAAAGATATTTTGCATTCTTGATCTGTTTCTCGAAGACGGAAAACAGTGCTGATAAATGAATCTACAGAAGATAAACAACTTCTACAAATTTCAGGTACAGTATCTATATTACACTGTAATCATCAGCGATTTTTCGTTATCTCCATCCCTAAGGGGGATGACGGGTTTTTGAAAATACATTGCTATTAAGGCAATTTTGAAGCAAGAAATACATAACGTCAATTTTATATTTTTGACTGGAATTTTAAAAACTTGTTTTTCAATATTTTTGGAAATATAACCATTAAGCGGGTGAAATAAGGAAGACACTTACGGTGCCAATAAGACTATTTTGATTCTAAAAATGCAAAAATTTGGATTTGGAATCATGGTTACAAGAAAAAAGAAAAAATTCCGTTTTTTTTTTTTTTTTTTTTTTTAATTCTGCCTTCAATGGTGCAATAGGAGATAACAAGTTCTATCAAAATACTTGATTAGGAAAGCATTTTTAAAGATAAATATATGAACATATATATTTAGAAGTAGAAACAACCAATGCAGACCATCTAGTCTACGCGTGGGAAGCAACAGGAATCAAGCGAGTTTTAAATAAAAATTATCAGGAA
Organism: Locusta migratoria; assembly: GCA_026315105.1. Classification (NCBI taxonomy): domain Eukaryota; kingdom Metazoa; phylum Arthropoda; class Insecta; order Orthoptera; family Acrididae; genus Locusta; species Locusta migratoria. The sequence continues at coordinate 122,667,651 of CM048751.1, forward strand.
AAACAGCTTTAATATTTATTGATGCACGAGTAACACACCTTCAACCATTAACATATGGAGTTTCTAATCTGACCAGTTTCGATAATCCAAAATCATCATTTTCAAGCCCCTGCTCAGAACACACGGTTTAAGAGTTGAATTGTATCTGTAAACAAGACCTTTATTGCTTAAACTGGTACCAGTATGTTGGTATATCTGTGAGATGCATCAGGCATCATCAAACAAAAGCTTTAAAAAGCTCTTTTTTCCACATCAAGTGGTCTAATTCCTGAGAAAGTTCCTGCATGACCCACACTGATTTTGACAAATTTGTTTGAACATTTGCACATGTTGCCAATCAATGTTGGTAAAGCTTTACTTCTGCCGATAGGCCTGCAATACTTGCAGAGATACGGGCATTTGGTTGCCACCATGGCACAACTTAACATTGTACCCTTGAGTTTTTGGCAACTTTGAGATATAGGCTAATATCTCCGGCAATATTTCCTTGCCTTGAAAGAGACAAAACTAGGCCATCTTGTACAACATTTTGCTTTCTCATAAGCAATATAACAAAGAAATATTTCTTAAGAATTATTTTTCATAGCCAAAATAATATGAATCAAATTCAGTTAAAGAATGTGAAGTTTAACTGTTTATCTCTCCTCCAGTAATTGGTGGACAAACTTGAATCTTCGCGCAAAACAACTTACCAATACAAGGTCTCTGAATATAAAATTGCATTTTCATACTGCTTTCAGATTGTTTACAAACTGAGGGTAAATTTGATGAATTTGTAATAAATAAAGGAGTATTTTCAAGCAATAGAAGGAGCTTCTGCAAACTCTTTTAAACTATTCTCATTAGAAACACCATCTTCTGAACCACCTATAAAGCTTAATTTTGTTTTGCAAAGCGTGCATATAGCCTAATACCCTAATAAAAGACATACTGCATTGAAACAATGCCCATGTTTAGCTGGTACCCAAATTAAACCTTAGTTCTTACGTTCTACAATTGTTTAATGCTCTGGGGAAGGTAACATCCAAAGTCCACATGTCTAGAAATTGAGCTTGAGTGAGAAATTTTCCAAATAAGAAGTTGTGTGTACATTTTTTATTATCGCTAAAGTGTCCACATATACAAAATTCTTTTCAGTCATAGAAATGAAATGAGATAAATAATCAAATAAAAATAATGTTGCTTTGTAATATGCAGGAAACATGTTATATAGGTATTAAAATGAGCTGAAGTAGGGTTCTCACAAATTTGTGAACTTAGGGGAAAATCATGTGTAACAGTTGTATCAGATAAAATGAACGCAATTTATGTTTAGCTCATCAGAATGTTAAGCTTATGCTTTGTGGAGCAGCAATAAATGTAAATTATAAAGTGTTTCTCAACAAGGCAGATTGAACTCTAAAATAATGCAAGTTACATTGCTGTGAAAAATGTCCCAGACTATAAGCTGTACCATCTGCAGCTACCAGCTATTTTTCACAGAATGAAACCATACCATTCGCAACATTCTAGAAATCAAGCAACTGGCAGTAGATGAATTTATTGAAGTAGTAGCAACAATTTTTTTTGAATCTTTCTGCCTTCATAACATCCCTAAACATGTATGTGACTATTGGCGGTACAGCAAAAAGGTATGTACTGGCCAGCCAATCTTTCTTTTGAACAATAATTACCATATCATATCTGTGGAGAATTTCCATCATTAATCAAACATGAAGTTTCCATCTTAAAACCCTTACATGTGATCTAAAGGAAGATGAGCTTATTTTAATGCATTATGCTTAAAACTATTCATTTAATGTTAAAGATTCAGTGCAAGGTTTCTGTTGGGGAAACAACTAAGCAAAAATCCATCCATTTACTCTTTATTTCCCCCAAAATCTACGAGCTTTTGCTCTGTCATTGACAACGCAAATAATGTGCATGTTTTAATCACATTTCTGGTGAAATATGTGAAAACATGGTTTAAATAGATATCACATATCCAATATTTTAGTAAATAATGGCTCCAGTCCATAAAATCGAATTAAAAATTCCCAATTTCTTCTGTAGTAAAAAGAGACTTTTGAATAACACAGAAATGCATTTTTTGTGTTATAGTTCATGAAAAGTCACCTTGTGATGAGATTGGAGCAGAACCAGTTATTGGCAGCAAGAAAAAACTTGCAACAACCAGTTAATAGACATATTCTCATGCCTATAAATCATTAGATTCTGGAGTGAGAGCACTAGAGGATTTATATTTGCTTTAACCAAAATTGGACCTATGGTGTTAAAAGACTAAAGATTTAAACATGGGCATATTCTAGTGGGAAACAGAGAAAATCATCACCTCTGTGAATTGATGGAACAACAATTCAAGTCATTGGAGTATCAAATGAGGCATCTTTTCTGATCAATATTAGTGACAGTGGTGAAGGAGATACATAAACATCAAACCTCCAGTCAGGACAACAAGCTACATGCATTCATGACAGAGTGGTGGACTGGAAATATCTAAGACTTCCACTGAGCAAAGGGACACTTTATTAAAATTTATGTACCCACATTCCCCAGCAAATTTGTATTACTGGCCTTTAAGGAGTGGCAAGTGCCATCAGTGCTATCACCTGGATGACAGTATAGTTTGCCACATTACATTGATGAGAAATGTAAAAATTACAGTAGCCCTGGATTTTAAAATAGACCTACTCTAGCTTTGGCCTCTGACTTTTTAATGTACTATGAGGCTTGGTATCTAGTGTTAAGGAAACCCTTACCACGCATTTTGGACATGGCTGCTATGGTGATGCAACGGGGATGCCGGTTTTCATGCTTCAAACAATTTTAAAACCATGATCTTCATTTCCTTGATAAAGAATAGTAAAGTTCTGAAGTTTGTAACTAGTTGGCTTTTGAAGCTGTTATAGCACAAAAACAGGCTGAAATACGCCGTGACAAAAATACAACCTTTTTTTTAAAAAACTTTTTCTAGTTTTTATGATCAAGCTCATTCCCTAGTCAGCAAAACTTTTGATATTACCTTCCCCAAAGAACATTAAATAATTGTAGAACATAATGAAAGAAGTCTGGTTTAATTTGGGTAGCAGCTGAACACAGGTGTCTTTTCAATAGACCTCCACTTTGTCATCTTCTCTTAGCGCTTTATATCTCGCATTGCAAAAAAATAAATAAATAAATAAATAAATTCAGTTTTTAGGTAATTAAGAACAAGGTCATGCTTAGAAAAATTGTTTTAAAAAGAGTTTGCAGAAGACTTGATTTAGAAGTAACCTGAAAATGCCCATATTTGCTTTTTTACAATAACTGCCACCTTTGACCAAAATTTGTAAACTATTGAAAATCAATATGGCAATGAAAAACTACATTCTGAGACCTTGTATTAGCAAGTTATTAGGTGTAAAGTTCAAGGTTCAATCAAATCAAATGTTTCCAATATTTTACGACGCAATTCCACCAGTCTGCTTTGACCCATGACAACGTCAACTTGTCGGAAAACCCGTACGTGGGATATCTTAATACTTATGTATTGTAGATAATAAATAATCTGTAGTTATCCTCGTAAATTACAGACAACAGAATTTACCATTGATTGCAGTTCTCCGTCCAAAAAAAATTTTTAACCTATACCTTACCATCAGTGGGAAGCTACCAGATCACTTTTTAAACACAAAATATTAATCTACAATCTGTTCCGTTTGTAAACAAACTGTAGTCTAACTCAGACACAACACAATTACTCACGCCTTCTACAAACAAGCACCTCAAAACTACCGCGCTATGACGTCATGGGTCAAAGCTGACAGATGGAATCGTGTCCTATAAATGACCCCAAATGTTCAAATGTTTTCAAAGCTATGGGATCAAACTGAAGTGATTACCAGTCCCTAGACTTATGAACTACTTGAACTAACTTACGCTAAGGACAACATGCACCCACACCTAAGGGAGGACTCTACCCTCTGACAGGAAACAGCCGCACACACCACAACAAAGCATCTTACAGCACTCAGCCTTTCCTACGCAACATTCAGGCTTGTCCAGCAATTACTTGGCTCTGGTTTTAAAGGTGAACTTCATATATTTTTTCAAGTGCCCTTCTTTTTGTGGCCAACAATGGTTTCAATCAAATACGGAAATTGCTATGGAATAACTTTGTTATTTCACTTTAGAAAGTGAAAAAAATTGTACAAGATGGCCTAGTTTGCTAGAGATATTTTATCTCAAATTCGATGACAAGTGAAGGGTGCAGTATTGATAGCTGCACCATGGTGTCAAACAAATATCTATATCTGCACAACTAGGCCAACTTCAAATTTTATCCAAATCCATGATGGTTATTTATTTATTTTTATTTATTTATTCTGTTCCATAGGACCCACTTCAGGAGTAAGACTCCATGGTCATGGAACAAGTCAATACATTAATTGTTACACAATAATGGTAATAGAAAAAGTGAAAAGAATCAATAAAGAAAAAATAAATTAGCTTAATTGTTTAACTTTTCTAGGAGTTCCTCGACAGAATAAAAGGAGTGAGCCACGAGGTAACTCTTCAATTTAGATTTGAAAGCATGTGGATTAGTGCTAAGATTCTTAAGTTCTTGTGGCAGCTTATTGAAAATGGATGCCGCAGAATACTGCACCCCTTTCTGCACAAGTGTTAAGGTGGTGCGGTGCAAATGTAGATTAGACATCTGTCTAGTATTCACCGAGTGAAAGCTACTAACTCGTGGGAATAAGCTGATATTATTAACAACAAACGACATTAAAGAAAAAACGTATTGTGACGCCAGAGTCAAAATTCCCAGATTACTGAAAAGGGGTCGACATGACGTTCGCGAACTTACACCAGATATTGCTCGAACCGCCCGTTTTTGAGCCAGAAATATCCTTTTTGCATCAGGCGAGTTACCCCAAAAAACAATGCCGTACGTCATAAGTGAGTGAAAGTAAGCGAAATAGACTACTTTTCGTGTTGAAAAGTCACTTATCTCAGATATTGTTCTAATGGTAAATATAGCAGAATTTAGTTTTGGAACAAGATCCTGAACATGGGCTTTCCATGACAGCTTACTGTCTATATGAACACCTAGAAATTTGAACTGTTCAGTCTCACTTATCACATGCCCATTATGTGTAATCATAATGTCAGATTTCGTCAAATTATGTGTTAGAAATTGTAAAAACTGAGTTTTACTGTGATTTAACATCAACTTGTTTTCTATTAGCCATGAACTTATCTCTTGAACTGCATTATTTGATACTGTGTCAATATTACGAGCAACATCCTTCACTACCAAGCTGGTATCATCAGCAAACAAAAATATTTTACAATCACCTGTTATACTCGAAGGCATATCATTTATATAAATAAGAAACAGCAATGGTCCCAAAACAGACCCCTGGGGCACCCCATACTTAATTGTGCCCCATTGGGATTGCACGTCATAGCCATTTTCTACATTGCGGAGAATTACCTTCTGTTGTCTATTATTAAAGTAAGAGGTGAACCAGTTGTGGGCTACTCCCCGTATTCCATAATGTTCCAACTTCTGCAACAATATTTTGTGATCAACACAATCAAACGCTTTTGTTAAATCAAAGAAGACGCCTAATGTCCGTAGCCTCTTATTTAACCCATCAAGTGCCTCACAGAGAAACGAAAATATAGCGTTTTCGGTCGTTAAACCACTTCTAAAACCAAACTGTACGTTTGACAGGAAATTATGTGAACTGAAATGATCAATTAATCTTGAATATACAGCCTTTTCAATAACTTTGGAAAAAACCGATGGCATAGAAATAGGTCTATAGTTGTCTACATGATCCCTTTCACCTTTTTTATAAAGCGGTTTCACTACTGAGTACTTTAATCTGTTAGGAAACTGACCATTCCGAAAGGAAAAATTACAAATATGGCTTAGTACTGGGCTAACATATGGAGAACAGTACTTTAGAATTCTGCTAGATACCCCATCATATCCACAAGAGTCCTTAGTCTTTAGTGATTTAATTATTGACTCAATCTCACCTATGGAAGTATCATGAAGGATCATTTCAGGCAACAGCCTCGGAAACGCATTTTCTAAAAACGTTATATGATTACCTGTAGAAACTAGAGTTTTGTTTAGTTCCTCTACTATATTCAGAAAGTGATTATTGAATATTGCACATATATCTAACTTGTCAGTAACAGAAACATTCCTACTACGCACTGACGTTATATCTTCTACCTGCTGCTCATGACCAGACACTTCCTTCACGACTGACCAGATAGTTTTAATTTTATCCCGAGAGTTTGCTATTCTTTTTGCGTACCACATACTTTTTGCATTCTTAATGACATTTTTCAGAACCTTACAGTACTGTTTGTAATGAGCTACTGCATCTTCATTCTGACTGCTTCTAACATTTTGATACAACTCCCGCTTAGTTCTACATGATACTCTTATCGCCTTTGTCATCCACCCTGGCTGTCTGTTACTGAAAGTACCCTGTTTTGAGCGTTCTAGTGGAAAGCAACTTTCAAATAGCATAATAAATGTGTTCAGAAAAGCATTATATTTATCATCTGCATTATCAGCACTATAAACATCCTGCCATTCTTGTTCCTTAATTAGGCTTAAAAAGGTCTCAATTGCAACTGGATTAACTTTTCTGAGTAGCTGATATTTATGTTTAACATTTGTTTGAGAACAAATACTTTTTAGAATTAAAAGTTGGGCATCGTGGTCTGATAGGCCATTTACTATTCTGCTGACAGAGTGCCCCTCTAATAATGAAGAATGAACAAAAATATTGTCAATGGTAGAACTGCTATTTCCTTGCACTCTCGTTGGAAAAAATACTGTTTGCATCATGTTATAGGAATTAAATAGATCTAACAGCTGACGTTTCCTTGAGCTATCACCTACACAATTAATGTTGAAATCTCCACACACAATTAAATTTTTATACTTCCTATACAGTGAACCCAGAACCAATTCCAGCTTGGGCAGAAACATTTTAAAATCTGAGTCAGGGGATCTATAAATAACAACTATTACTAGTTTAGTTCCATTAACATTAACAATTCCTGCACAACATTCAAATATCTGTTCTGTGCAGTGTTTAGAAAAATCGATTGACTCCGATGAAAAATCGTTTTTTACATACATGGCCACTCCCCCACACTGCAAGGAACTCCTAGAGTAAAAGGCAGCTAACCTGTATCCTGGCAAAGGAAGTCTCTGAATTGTCACACCACTTGAAAAGTGCTCTGAAATACCAATAATGTCAGAATCAGTATCAATAAGCATTTCATTAACTTTATCTCTGATACCCTGTATATTTTGATGAAAATATATATTATGTGGGAACCTTTAAACCACTTGGCTCGGAATGACCCATTTGCAAGATGGATAGTATATATCTATAAAAATAGCTAATTCACTGTTTTCAGCATTTCTGAAATGCTTTTTCACGAGTTTTAACTATTCATGTAATCAACCATAGTAGCTACACCTTAAATATCACAATTGTTTTAGTCGACAGTCACCTACTGCCTACAGTTTCAGTGCTATCCTCAACCCATTGGTAATAGTGCACTGTATGAATCCACTAGTAGTGCTTAATATGTAGACGTTGGTGACAGCACAATGAATGACGCCAAGGTGGTGTGTCAAGTACTTGGGGAGTGAGGATTACTCATGTATGCCACATGTTGGCTGGGAAATGGTACGCCTACTAATGACTGAAATTGATACGCAGTGTACAACAACAGAACGTCTAACAATAATATGTAACATTTAGTAACTAATTTAAGTTTTGAAAGTAGTTAGGTTCAAAATTAGATTCTCTATATCTCATCTTGGTCCTTCAATTCCATATAAAATTTATTATTACTTACAGTATTAAGTAGATTGGGTAAATTTTACTTAGTGTGTTATTGTTCACACACACACACACACACACACACACACACACACACACACACACACACAAGTTTGCTTTAGGGTGAAGTGGGATAAGTGTAACCATGGGGTTAGTGTAACCATAGCTTATGGTGCCTTAAAAAAGCTGCATTTTTACCTCTGACCTATCACATATGTTAATTTACACCTTTCTTTGTTATGTTTAACCATAAATTGTCAAATCTGACAAATTGGTAATTAATTGTTGGACTTTAATTGACATCTACATTTCCACTCTGTGGGTGACATGCTCAAAATTTAGTGGTCTGTCTTTTTGCAGTATTAATGATAACTGCACTTTTTTTTTGTTACAAACTAACTTTTTCATGATAATTTCAAATATGCGATTAGTTTTACTATACTGTTAAAGCTCTTGATATGCCAGGCATGGTTACAGTTACCCCAACTTTTTCCCAAGTGTAACCAATCGGTGGGGAAAAAGTAACCCAGGGGGGAGTCATTGAAATTACTGCATAACTGTAGACTGCGATACCACTCGTCTGCTTTGACCCATGACGTCATCAAGATGTCAGAAAACCAGTATATGGGATATCTTAATACTTCAGTATTGTAGACACAAATAATCTGCAGTTATTATGGATAACAGAATGTACCACTGATCACTGGTCTTAGCCCAAAAATTCGTGCCTTTGACGCTCACATACGAAAAATCATTCGGTTAATCTACACCTAACCATCAGAGAAGCTACAGATCACTTTTAAAATACAAAATATTAATCTGTTTTGTTTGTAAACAAACTATCGTCTTTAACTCAACCACCACATTATCACTCAAACCTCACATGCATGCACCTCAAAACTACAGCACTGCGATGACGTCATGTGTCAAAGCTGACGGGCAGTATCCCCGTCGACAAGTGAGCTGAAATTTCTGGGAGGGGGGGGAGGAGGAGGGGGAGGTGAAAAATGATTTAGAAGATCCAGAAGTAGTGATTTTCCTCAGATGCAAAAAAAAAAAAAAAAAAAAAAAAAAAAAGGCCAAACATGACACTACTAGCCTGATAGCAGAGATGAGATGGAAGTTCCACCCTCTGATGTCATTTCAGTGCTGCCCGAGCCTACTAGGTGACTAAATAATAGTTAGGGCCTATGTGAATATAATATGTTGAATTAGGACAGTTTAGCATTAAACACAAATTGCCAACTACTTTAGTTAATTTACCATGAAAAATAATAGAAACTTTTTGTTAAATTGCTTAGCAATGAAAAAATATTACTTTTGTCGAATTCAAACTAATAAATTACTGGCCTAAAACAAAAATAAATCATCTATGAAGCATTCTGCTTCAGTGTTTTGTGGTTCAGGCTAACGCATATTTTTTAGCTTAGCTAACATTTTCTGTGTATTTCGCAATATACAAAGAGGCATGTGCAAAAAGGTTCATATATCGAGTAAAATTTACGATATTTTTAAAAATCTAAAAATCCTCAAATTCAGTAAAAATTGGGTAATCAGGACACTTACGCCAATGTTATGTATGGGTACAACAATGTGGGGTTACACTTGGCCCGAACCATGGGGAAAGTGTAACCTCAATACACAAAATTTTGAAAACAATTATTTGACCATTTATTTATTTATTTTTTTTCCAAAAACAGAATTTATATTTCTTAAAAGTCAAACTTTAAGAATGACAAATTTCAGAATCATATCTTCAATAACAAGTTGGCAATTTGGTGTCAAAGTTTAACTATGGCAAAACGAGGTTACACTTCCCCCTAAGAGACAAATTAATGTATAGATCAGACAAGGATGCATGCAAGTACCTGTCAACCACAGAGCTGGAACAGTATTAATTATTTCATGGTCAACAGAAAAAGTTATTCCATCTCTAGGTGATTAGTTATCAAAGATTGTTGCCAACAGCAAAAGTATAAGAGGTGAGAGTAAAATTTTATCCATAGATTATATCTGTATGGGCCTAATTAGGGGCTACTAGATTAATTGTCTAGTCTTTTTAAGAAATTACACAATAAACTTTAAAATAAGTAAAACTTTACCTCCCTGGCAGCCTAGTGTGATTATGTTGATAAAATCAAAAAATACTGTAGAAAATCTTTGCCAAGATGTTAATATTCTCAGAAATCCACACAGAATGACTATTAATGTTTCATACAGACCACGAAGTAAATAAATAAGGCTTTTTCTGCTCAATGGTTGACAGGTTCTTGTATGTACCCTTTTCCGCTAAGTAATTGCCCTAGTAAAACAAAGATTTCATAACAAAAAATGTGTCTTGTCATGCAATTGACTATTGCCAACATATGGTATGTGATGCCACCAGGATGGTAGGTAAAACTGGAATGAAATGATTTCATTTTTAAGTTTGACGTTTCGTGGTGACCCATCAGCAAATTCAGCACAGCCAGTACCGGTATATGCTTATGTTTCATTCTTTATTAGAGTGCATCAATTAAATTCAGGAAAAACTAGACGGCATTAGGGATGAAAAACAAAAACTTTTACTCTTAACCAAGGAAAAAAAATAAAATAAAATCTAGGCTTAATGTTTCTCAAATGCCCAAGGACAAGCACTGAGAAACTGAAATTTTCAGACTACTGACATTGTTGACAAACAATGCGATAAGTATGTAAAATATTATTTGCTTCAATGATTGTTGATCGAGACTCAATTTCCACAGCTGTTCACATACATAGCAACCTATAGTTTGAAAATTGTACAAATAATATAGCATAAATCTTCCTTACAAAATCATTTTAAATAATTAGGCAGGAGAATTTATAAAAACATAATAATCCATTGATTTTTGAAACAATGACAAAGCTTTGAAAACTTTAGTAAGCTAACTTTTAAAAATTCTTCGTTTCCTAGACGATCGCAAGCTTTTGTACAGGCTTAGGTCATATGCTAACTATGCAGAATAAGAGAAACAGGCCTACTTCTCTTATAGAAAAAGTCGACGAGATCTTGGAACAAATTCGCACAGTGCAAGAAGAGGGAACTGCGTTGAATGCTTTACTATCATTACATTAATTAATAACTTATTTCATTTTGTTTCAAACGTCATGTCAAAACCGACAAGCTATGTTACTGAAAACATGAAAGAGAAAATATGAAAACCTTTTTCCTTATATCCAAGAACGACTCCAGAATCTCCGACGTGACCTATATACAATTTGCTTTTCTTGATGAAGCATATTGTAGCGGTTGTACCAGCTGTGCTAGTATGGCCAGAAGGAGTCTTTCGCCAATTACCTGGAAATAATGTGAACATATACTTCAGGCGGAAACCAGCGCGACAAAATGCAAGAAAGCAGAAAGACAGATTTGCCACAACGCTGCCATTGTTTAACTCTTACCTACATCACGCCACATTGCTTCGTGCGTATCGAGGAATCCCTTCCGTATGGCTCTCTTAATACGAGCATCTTCATCAGACCAGAAATCTTCTTGTGCGATAATGTAATTCAGTAAATGAACTCGTGCAAACGTCGATGCTTCCTCACCACCATGGCCGTCAAAAATACCAAAGTAAGCGTATTCTACGGAACCGTCTCCAACGGGGTGATACGCAACCGTAAATGTATCTTCCATATAGCGACGTCCTCCTTGACTACAACTGGCCGTAACACGTAAAGAAACACCCATACCAGTAGCCATGTTTCAACAACTTACACTGAACACACACGCTATTTAGTCACATACCAAACACTCTCTCTCAAACACACAGGAGCACGTTGCATTATGGGTATAGTTCGTTATGCTGCGATTGGCGAACGCCAAGTTTACGTAGCAGGAACGCCACGTTTTGCTGCCAACATAACATGGACAATCGTGTCCTTTAGTGCCAATGATATAAACCTATTCGCAGCTTTCAGATTTCTATACACAAACAGTCAGCGCAAAAGTGATCAATATTGTTCATCTGGTATCCCTATGAATGGATTAACTATGAAATATGGAAAAATAAATTGTGTGGTTATGTAGTGATTGTTTTGTAGGTTGTCAGCATTTGTGTCAGGGAACTCAGCTCAGTTTGAAATAGACGTGTTTTGACGCGAGGGAAGGCTGTCAACCAAGTAAGTTTGGAAGCTGTATGCCTGCCTCTATACTGCTTAGCTTAGGCTTACTCAGTGTTATGCACAGAAATAACTGTTTGAAAGTTACAACGTTTTCAATTTGCTTTCAACGTTGTGGTGTTGTAGTAATGCATGCCAGCGTTACTACATTGCTACTACGATTAGCTTATGCAGTATCAAGAATGTGGATTTTTCTTGTTTATCTTTGTTGCTGGAGACAGTCACACACCGTGAAGATAGCACTAGAAAGTGAAGTTCTTAATGTTTCATTCTCTGTAAAAATTCTATAAGTTAGTTAACATAAGTGAACCGTGTTGTGTTACTCTATATGTTATTTATTTAGTGCCGTCTGCTTCCAAGAAAAAATATTGCAGTAACCGCAATGGGACAGTTTATATCTTTACACCAGCAGGTAGAAAATGATATTTTTCGAAGCAACAGTCAACAATATGAATCGTACAGTACTATCTACTGTTGTACTCTCATAATAACAATACATAGGTCTACACCTTGGCTGATCTCTTGCATCTTAGTTTTCTGTTGATAACGTATGCCATACTACCTAATTTCCGATATGTTAATCGTGTAATGAATGCACTTCATACTAATATTGGTGTGGGTGTGCTGTGATTTTTTAATCTTGCTTTCTTACTGTAGGCCTGTATCGATAGTATGTAAGTGATTAAAAAAAAAAAGTCACTGCATGGTACTGTATAATTTTGATGTCTTATCGAGGACCAGGTATCAGTCTTGTTATGTAAACGCAGTTTGTTGTGGACGGAATGTTAAACGTACCCTATCTTATGTTAGTAGGATACATTATCATTAAGAAAATGATTCTGCGGTGAGTAATTCTGGAATTTTTGTTAACCTCTAACACCAACATTAATAACTATCAAAATGAGTGGTGTCGGTATTGGCCCAATTCACATTCTTACGCTTCTTCAAACTAAAAATTATCACATTCAAAATAAATGAACAGCAGAAGTCGAAAAGATTTGTTCCGTAGTAGGACTAGGTGAACAAATGCCGTTTCTGAGTTTTGAGAATATATGGCCTAGTAGGGTAGGCCTACCTGCAATTATGGGCGTCTGTATTCGTTTTTGTGTGTTGTTATTTTTTGGTAGCTTCATGTTTACGTAAGAACACACTGATACGTTTTGAATAAGTCTTGAAAGCAAGTATAGTTACAACTAAAACTTACAGGGTCCTATTTAAACGGTGTACTGCTGTTCATTGTGACGAACAAAGACTATGGACAATAATTAGAATTAATGCTCCACTGGTAACCAAAGAACATTTGATCGAATAGTCATCTTATTCTGCTTCTGAACAAAAAGATATTTGAAGTGTTCAAGATAAATGGGACAGCTTGCGTAGTAGACCATTGGTTGCCTGTTGCTACACTTTTTTTTTCGTCGCTGTTCATACAAGGGTTATCATTCGGTAAGTAACTTCATTCGTTAAGACACGCAACAATTTTAGTTTTCCCCCAAGTGGTTTGGTTAAATTTTACTTACCACATCGGCGGCATTTTTTGCTGAGGTTGACAACAAAACGTTCGCTATACGAAGATAATTTATTACTGACTGAACAAAGGTACATATAAGAACCTGTCAACCATAGATCACGAAGGTTGAAGTGCAGTTTGAGTCCGCGAGTGCTATTTCATGTGTAGACATTGGCAACGGCACCACAGCATAAATTACTAATTTCGCAGTAGCCCCACATATGTTCCTATTTCATTTATTGCTAAATTACAGTGATATTAAGAACTGGGTTCTATTTTCGGCCATATATGTTAGTAGAAAGTTTGATCCCATTTTCGTGTCTAACATTTCTCAGCTGAAACCACTCGACTATGGGCAAAACTGGTGGTTGTAGTTGTCCTTGCGAATATACTTTTTTTCTTTTCGTTCCAATCAATAGCGAATACAGCATATATTTTCGGGGGGGGGGGGGGGGATAAAAATTTTGTGGCATCGTATCTCAAAGTAATGTCTAAAAAGAAAAAGTTGGAGGGGGAATACAACCAATCACCTGATTTCTTGAAAAGAAAGTAAATAAAATACCATACTTACAGTTTCTTTATGTAGTAGGGTAGAGTTATTGGTTCTTTGCTGTTCCTTATTTACATAAACGATTTGGGAGAAAATCTAAGTAGCTCTCTTAGGCGTTTGCAGATGACGCCATCATTTGCCGTCTAGTAAAGTCATCTAAAGATCAAAATTAACTGCAGAACGATCAAAATAAGATATCACTATGGTGTAAAAATTGGCAATTGACTCTAAATAATGTGAAGCAGTGGCGTAACTATGGGGGGGAGATGAGGGGGATAGAACCCCCCCCCCCTCCCAGAACCCGAAAAGGGAAGAGAGAAAAGAAAAGTCGTATAACAGCAATCTGGTAAAGATTGATTGGAAACTTGAGGTGTTTTATCATAAGCTTTCATTGGAAGGGAGTGAATTAGTTTCTTCAACGGGAGTGGTAGATGGTAGTCTGTCTGGAAACTGACTAAAATTTTGCTCGAAGTGTGAAGTCGTTCACTTCACATGAGTACGAAAAGAAATCCGTTAAACCTTGTTTAAAAGATAAATCAATCAAAAGTGAAGGCCGTAAACTCTACTAAATACCTAGGAATTACTATACTTCAGACTTAAACTGGAAAGAACACGTAGATAATGTCTTGGGAAAGGAACCAGAGACTGCGTTTTATTGGCAGAACCCTTAAAAGATGCAACAGAACTACTAAAGAGACTGCATACACTACGCTTGTCCGTCCTTATTTGGAGTATTGCTCCCCAGTGTGGGATCCTTATCAGATGGGTTTGACGGAGGACATCGAGAGAGTCCAAAGAAGGGCAGCTTGTTTTGTATTGTCACGGTACAGGGGAGACAGCGTTGCGGAAATGATATAGGATCTGGGATGGGAATCATTACAACAACGACGCTTGTCGCTGCGGCGTGGGCTGCTTACGAAACTCCAATCGCCAACGTTCTCCTTCGAATGCGAAAATATATTGTTGACTGTCACCGACATAGGTAGATAAGCTCATCAGAATAAAATGCGAAAAATCAGAGCTCGAACGGAGAGATTCAGGTGTTTCTTTTTTTTCCGGCGCGCTATTCGAGAATGCAATGGGAGATAAATAGTATAAAGGTGGTTGGATGAACCCTCTACCTGGCACTTAAATGTGATTTGCAGAGTATCCCATGTAGATGTACGCCACTGGCTCCAATTACAACAGTAATGCTGAGTTAATTAGTAATCGATCGTGATCATGTCAACTTCGCAGTGTGAAATGAATTTTCGCTATGAAGTACATAAACTGTATGATATCAATCCAAGATTAATAAAAGGTTATAGGAAGGTTAAATTTCAATCAAGTTTTACAATCGACAACAAAAATATCGCCCCACTGTAGACAAAACAGCAAAAAATCATACCACTTTCAAACAGCAACCCAAAAACGGGACCAGTGAGTGACGCCAGACAGAAGAACCCTGTCAGCGACAAAAATAAATAGATGTGTTGTTGTGGTCTTCAGTCCGGAGAGAGGTTTAATGCAGCTCTTCATCCTACTCTGTCCTAAGGAAGTCTCTTCATCTCATAAGAACGGCAACCCACATCCATTTGAATCTATTTACTGTATTCATCTCTTGGTCTCCCTGTGCGATTTTTACCCCACACACTTCCCTCCAGTGCTAAATTCACAATTCGTGGATTTCAAAGAATGTGTCCTACCAAATAGTCAAGGTGTGCCAAAAATTTCTTTTCTCCCAAATTCTATTCAGTACTTCATTCGTTACGCTATCTGCCCCTGTCTAAACTATTTATCGCCCAAGTTTCACTCCCGTACAAGGCAACACTCCACACAAAAGGCTTCAGAAAGGAAATCCTCACACTTAAATTAATATTCGACATCAGCAATTTTCTCTTTTTCAAATAAGCATTTCTTCCCATTACCGTTCTGCATTTCATATCCTCTGTACTGCGTCTGTAATATTTTATTTTACTATCCAAGTAAGGAAACTCATCGACAACCTTTATTGTTTCGTTAGCTAATCTAATTCCTTCAGCATCGACTAATTTTTTAAGACTGCATCCCATTACCCTTATTATTTTGATCTTGTTAATGTTCATCTTATACAGTGCTTTTAACGCACTGTCCATTCTGTTCAATTGCTGTTCTAGGTTCTTAGTTGTCTCTGTCATCAGCAAAACGGAATGTAGTTTATTATTATTATTTTTTCTTCGCCCTTCCAAATTTCTCTTTGCTTTCTTTCACAGCTTGCCCCATGTGCAAATTGCATAGCATTGGAGAAAGACAACAGCTCTCTCTCTTACTCTTACTACGTCCCTTTCATGCCCTTCAACCCTAATAACAGCTGTTTGGTTAACGTACAAGTTGTAAATAACATTCCGTTCCCTATATTTTATCCATGCTGACTTCAAAATTTGAAAGAGAGCAATGCAGTCAACATTGTAGAAAGCTTTCTCCAAATCTACAAAAGCTAGATATGTAGTTTGGCCTTTCCTTAATCTACCCTCTAAAATAAGTCGTAAGGTGATTATTGCTCCCGTGTTCCTACACTTCTCCTGAATTCGAACTGATCTTCCCGGCGGTCAGCCTTTCCATCCTTGTGTAAATAATTCGTGTTAAAATTTTGCAATCATGATTTATTAAAATGATGCTTCTGTTTTTTCTCACCTGTCTGCTTGCATTGGAATTGGAATCTCCTTCTTCTTCTTTATATATATAAAAAGTCTGGGGGTATTTCGCCTGTGTCCTACATCTTACTCACTACGCGGAAGAGTTTTGTCATGGCTGGTTCTCCCAGAGACTTCACTAGCTCTGAGGAAATGTCATCTTCTCCAAGAGTCTTGTTTCGACTTAGGTCTTCAGTATTTTGTCAAATTCATCTCTCAGTATAGTATCTCCTATTTCATCTTCATCTAACTCCTCTTCCCTTTTTACATTATTGACTCGAAGTTCGTTTCCATGGTGGAGCCCCTATATATATTGTCTCCACCTTTCAGCTTTGCCTTCTTTACTAAGAACTGGTTTTCCATCCGAGTTCTTGATATTCATACAGCTATATTTCTTGTCTCCAAATGTCTCTTTTAGGCGGTGTTTGTGTTTCTCCCAAGTTATACATTCTTCTACAGATTTGTATTTGGCTTCTAGCCACTCCTGCTTAGTCCTTTTTCACTTCCTGTTAAATCTCAGTTCATAGTCGTCTTTACTCCATCTTTACCTGCTTCATTAACTGCATTTTTATATCTTCTCTTATCGTCAATTAAATTTAGTATTTCCTGTGATATCCAAGGATTTTTATGTAGGTCCCGCCGTTATTCCTATTCGGTCCTCTGCTGCCTTCATTATTTCATTTTTCAATGCTATCATTCCTCTTCCATTGTTTTATTTTCTCCCGTTTCTGTCAATTGTTGCCTAAATTTCCCTATGAAATTCTCAAGAACTTCAGATCCCTTCAATATATCTATTCCTACTTTTCTACAGTTTCATTCTACAGTTCATAACCAATGGTTAGAGTTTATATCTGCCCCTGTATATGTCTTAAAGTTTAAAACCTGGTTCCGAAATCTAGGCCTTCCCATTATAAAATCTGTCTGGTACCTTCCAGCGTCTCCTAGTTTTTTTCACGTATACAACCTCCTTTCATGATTCTTGAATCATGTTTTTGTTACGATTAAACTGTGTTCCCTACAAAATTCTACCAGACGGCTTCCTTTCTCATTTATTTTTCCCAGACCATATTCACCTACTATTTTTCCCCTTCCTTTTTGTACCGCCGATTTCCAGTTAAGTTTTCCTTTCTCTTAACTGTCTGAATAATTTCCTTTACTTCCGCATACATTTCTTCGATCTCATCATCGTCAGAGCTAGTGGGCATATAAACCTGTACTAGTGTGGTCGGTGTTGGCTTCGAATCATCTTAACTACTGTTGTAAAAAATCCGGGAATTTTGAACAGTGGTAAAAAAGCGGGAATATTGGGGAATAAACTGGGAAAATTGGGGAAAAAAGCGGGAATACTGGGGAATAAACCGGGAAAATTGGGGGGGAAAGCAATTCTGATGGTTAAACATCAGTTTCTTTGATTTGGTTTTAAACAAAAACCTGGATGTACATAGCTTTGCTCTATCGAACAGGTGGGATTCAAGTGGTACTGTTCATCTGGATATACAACATCCTATAAAATGAAGCATTCAAATAAAATTCAAAGTAATGACAAAAATAAACCCTTCAGTTATGCATGTTAGAATGGAACACAAGGCCATAAACTTACAAGAACAAAAAAAATGAACACACTTTAAATAGTAATATCTTCCTCCTCCTCCTCCATATCACTGGAACTGCCTTCACTTGAAGAATTCGATTCAGTGAAGCCTGTCTTCTTAGTGTTCTTTCTCTCTCCCAACAACAGACGGGTTCTAATAGCCACCAGCTTGCTCACTCTTGTAAGTCGGTTTCTTTTTACTGTATGCGTTAGTCCAAATGCTGACCAGATACGTTCTGAAGCAGCTGACGTGGTGGTGTTGTATGATGGGAACTTACAAAATGATAGGTTTGCTCCAGAACCCCATTTTAGCTTGGTATTTTGAAAGGTTTCCAATGATTGCTGCATCCAAATTCATATCCTTTGAAAACTCTGTAAGGAATTCAAGTGCTGCAGCCAATTCATTTTCTGATAGCTTTTCACCATGATATCGAGGGTCTAAGAGGTTAGCAGCGAAATGAACTTGGGAACAGCAGATTTTTCTTTTTTTTGGCCTTAAGAAAAATTGGCTCTTCAGACTTCAATACAGCAGATGTTTGTAATATTCCGGAATCAGCAGTCATTATTTCTTTGATATTTGCAAATATTTCTGGGAGAATCATCTGCTTCAATTCGAGTTGCACTTCCTGACAATGGCTTCAGCACAGCTACGATTGAAGCAACTCGTTGACAAGAACAGTTTTCCTAATGTCACGATTAAGTTTTAAGTGTTCTTGTGTGAAGGCAGATTGTAGGGGTTCTTTTCCTTCAAGCAGACTTTCCAGAATTAAAACTGCAGCTCCCCATCTTGTATTGGAAGGTATTTTCAGTGATATTATTTTCTTATGAGTACTTCGTTGTCGCATTTCTTCTTGGCAGTTATTGAAATGTCTCATGAATGGTGTGGTGCTTTTTAACATATTTCACCGCGTTTAATCCACCTGTGTAAACCTTGTGAATAGTTTCTATTTTCAAAACATTTTCAGGCACTTTTCATATTAGCTGAATTATGGGTCACTACGGCTGCAACTTTTCCTGCACCTATTTCTCTGATGACTAACACCAGCTGCTCAGCGATATAGTCACTGCTGTGTGGGTTCATTCCAGTTTTTATTGCCTTGCAAAAAACAGGAAGTGGTGTTGTAACCATGAAATTTATTATGGATTCCCCTCGAACATTTATCCATCCATCAGAAATTAGAGTGATAAAATCAGCGTTCTCTATTTCATCCTTTGCTGAAGCTTCTGCACAGGCATATTCAGTATCCAATAGAGTTGTTGACAAACAATGGCGTGTAGGTAGCTTGTAAGCAGGTCTGCAAGCACTGAAAAAATCTTACGTCTTTATTTTCACTCATAGACAATGGAGCATTTGATGCAGAAACTGCTCGTGCAAATTGTTCATCCAACTTCTTCTGTTCTCCCTCACTCATACGATCAACAAAAGATGAAAGTTGATGAATGCTTCTGATGCCGAACTTATGCTTAGTAACATGGCTCAGATCCGTTGATTTCGTCGCTTCATATGTAGGTTGTGGAGATGTAGTGTATGACAAGGAAACAGATGGACGCTCTTGTTGAGAATACTGTTCATTTCTTTTGAGTTCCATAGGTTTATCTACTTCGTCATATATATCTGATGAAGCGGCTGCAAAACTTCCTTGCACTTCCAACTGATGTGAGGATCTGGAGGCTCTTGCATCCACTTTCATTTTGTGCTTGATATCAGCAGAGCAGTTCTTACACTTTGATTGATTTGATTTTCTCAGGGAAGCCAAAACAGTTTTGGTCCAACCCGGCACTGCCCGCACCGAAACTAAGTTTATTGTGCGGTATCGCTCCCTGTATATCTAGTAAAGCCAACCACTGCACTTGAACAGTGCAAGGAGTCCCTTTACCAGTTCTTTATTAGACACAATTTCTTCGGGTCTGGTTGTCCCAAATGTTCTGTGCCTTTTACTCTCCAATGCAATGCATTTGAAGATTAGATGTGATGCAGTTTCATCACCGTCATAACAGATCCTACATTTAGGGTCCTCTTCTGTTATTCCCATTGTATGTAGGTGTTTTTTGAAATTCCCATGGCCTGTCAGCAATCCAACCATGAGTCTAATCTCTCTCCTGTTCAGGCCCAGGATTGCAGAGGTTCTTTTAAAACATGGCTTTGGCATCATTGCCTTGCCATGTTTTTGTTGACAGACTTTGGTCCAATATTCTACGTGCTGTCTTCTGAGCCAGTTACGTAGCTCCAATTTGATCATTGCCTTGGCGATTGTCAGGACAGGTTCCGGTCCAATAAATTGTGTCTCTGTCCCCATCCTGGCTAATCTGTCGGCATGTTCGTTGCCACTGATCCCCGAGTGGCCAGGGACTCACAATAGGTTTACTCTATTGCTTTCCCCTAGCTCCACCAGAACCCTGTGGCATTCTACAACAATTTTAGACCTTGTTGCAGGAGCTGCCAGTGATCTCAGGGCTGCCTGGCTGTCTAAATAGATATAGATGCTACGATCTTTGTAGCACCTACGCAAATTCTCCTCCACGCACGCCCTGATGGCAGTGATTTCGGCCTGGAATACTGAGGCCAGTTTTCCTAGAGAGATGACGCCCTCCAGTCTTGGCTGCGACCCGTATACCCCGGCCGGTGCTTACATTTGGTAAGGTGTGTTTCTATTTTAGAGACATTAGGAAAATTGTATGTGGTGCCACAGTAAACACATTTTGCGATTGTGTTCTTTGCACCAGGCAGTTGGTGTTGTTTGTAGTGTGCCCATACTGTTGATTTTGGACGAACCGTGACTGAAAAGTGAAACAAAGTTATGGTCAGAACCTTTGTCTTATGCAGCAATAAAAGCTAACAGTCTGTCTTTCATCCTCCTTCCTGTCCATAAACAACTCTTTTATTAGCTTTTGTCATAATTGCTACATTTCACTGGTTTGTTAACAACATCACAGGTAAGTAGGCTAACTGGTTTCTATTAGCCAGGTTCCTATTAGGCAACAAAACCTGCAACCTGCAGGTTAAGTTGTTACCAGTGTCAAAAGCCTAGACCATCACTAAAGAATCTGGCCTTTGAGGCCTGTGATGAGATATAGGATAAGGGCTCTCTCTTTATTGACAAAATTATATAAAATGGGAAGCAGACTGTTAAGGGGGGACGTACACGAAAAACCAGTACAAATATAACCTGTCACAAAATCCACAATTTTTGAGTTACATAAATGAAATTATGTACATTGGTTGATGGTAATTCAAGCATCTACTGAAATTGTTTTGTAATTTTAATTAAAATTTTTGTATTTTTTGCAAGTTTTTAAGTTTATGAACTTACGATTCACAAAGGTATCATTTACTAAGAAAGTTTCTTCGAAATTGTCTTGAATTTTTTTTTTTGCAGTATAATCTCATCTGTCGTATAAAGAAAGCCACAGAATCATCTCAGTTTGTTGATATTTATCGAAGTTTTAGGTTTAATTACTTTTAATTGAAAAACTACACATAGAAATTACATTCTTTATTCTCTATCTTGACATAAATGAATAGTATTAAATATTCACTCTGTATACATGTTTCTGATATATAATGCAAAAGACAGTCCAAAAGTTACAATCAAATCTTTTATTGTTTTGGAGAAAAATGAACGTGAATAATGAAAACGATAGTTCTGAGAAAATACATTTTAAAGTTAAACATGCTTTTTCGTTGCAATTCTCCCCTTCAAAAGCCTTTGGATCTGTAATGAATGTCCTCATTTCCTTCCATATTTCTCTTATGGCTTCTTCTTTTCCGTCTTGTTTGCTCTGCAAGGCCTTCCACGGATTTAATGGCTACGAGTATACGTTGGGTGTCAAGTCATAAACATGTTGCGAGTGAAACCTCCGGACTTGAAGCCAATACTCTACAAGACTCTTACCAAGACAATAACTGCATCATATTCTTCAATATTAACCACCCTCGATGAGAAAAATGTAGTTTTGGGGCAGCGTTTTCAGACGAAGGCCTTCAGAAACTAATTAGGATTCTGCATTTTGCCATGAACACATTTCTTGGGAGTGCTATTATTCCAAAGCCTTCTTGGTGTAGTATACAGACATTCCCTGCATTCTGATTGAACAACATTGAATTCGCCACCTAAACAGATAATACGAGAGAATTAAGAACAAGGAAGCAGGTATGGCCCTGTGCAAGCTATTACAAATTATTATTATTATTATTTTCCGTATTTAGAATCGGAATTGGAACGTAATATTTAGTAACTGAAATTTCAATACCATATAGTAAATGAAGAGCCATTAAAAAAAATTCACAATTTTGGTCACATTCGTGTACGTTCCCCCTTAAAAAGTTGTAACTTCGATATTTCGGCATAGCCCATTGACAGTGAAAGGAAATGAGAGTTTCTCATTCTGTTGAAACATAATAATATAAATTAAATTCAGTACGGGATAATTTGTGTGTACGGTGAGGGTCAACTGTAATAGACTGTGACACCATTACTCAGAGAAATTCAATGATTGAAGATAAAGCATAAAGGTACATACGGTTTGAACTATGGTAACAGTTTAATATTGAGTATTGATACAGGTATCATCATAATTTCTGATAAAGCAATTACCCACAGCCTATTGAAAAGCACCACTAAAAATCATTATAGCCTACATTTATTATATGCCTACAAATTTTATATTTATTATCTGCAATTAGGAGATGGAACCTGGACAAACTGAAGGAACCAGAGGTGGTTGAGAGTTTCAGAGGGAGCATTAGGCAAGGATTGGCTGAAACGGGGGAAAGTAGTACAGTAGAAGAAGAATGGGTAGCTCAGATAGACAGGGTAGTGAAGGACACAGAGGATCATATAGGCAGAAGGACAAGGCCTAATAGAAATCTTTGGATAACACAGGATATACTGAACTTAATTGATGAGAGGAGAAAATATAAAAATTCAGCCAGTGAAGCAGGAAAAAAGGAGTACAGACGTCTGAAAAATAAGATTGACAGGAAGTGCAGACTGGCTAAGCAGGAGTGGCTAGAGGACAAATGCAGAGCCGTAGAAGAATGCATTACTAGGGAAAAGATAGATACCGCCTACAGGAAAATAAAAGAGATATTTGGAGACAAGAAAAGCAGCTATATGAATATCAAGATCTCAGACGGAAAACCAGTACTAAGCAAAGAGGGGAAAGATGAACTGTGGAAGGAATATATAGAGGACCTACACAAAGGAAAAAAAAAAACTTGAAAGCAGTATTCTAGAACTGGAAAACGAAGTGGAGGAAGATGAGATAGGAGATATGATGCTGCGAGAAGAATTTGACGGAGCGCTGAAGGATTCGAGTCGAAACAAGGCCCCTGGAGTAGATGATATTCCGTCTGAACTACTGATTTCGTTAGGAGAGCCAGTCGTGAAAAATTGTATCACCTGGTATGCAAGATGTATGATACAGGGGAAATACCCTCCGATTTCAAGAAGAATATTGTAATTCCAAAGAAAGCAAGTGCAGACAAGTGTGAAAATTACAGAACTATCAGTCTAATAAGTCATGGTTGCAAAATACTAACATGAATTATTTGTAGACGAATGGAAAAACTTGTGGAATCCGACCTCAGGGAAGATCAGTTTGGATTTAGGAGAAATGTAGGAACGGGGGACGCAATACTCACATTACGACTTATCTTAGAAGATAGGCTAAGGAAAGGGAAACCTACGTTTTTAGCCTTTGTGGATTTGGAGAAAGCTTTTTGACAATGTCGACTGGAATACACTCTTCCAAATTCTGAAGGTTGTTGTTGTTATGGTCTTCAGTCCGGAGACTGGTTTGATACAGCTCTCCATCCTACTCTATCCTGAGCAAGCCTTTTCATCTCCTCATAAGAACGACAACCCACATCCACTTGAATCTGCTTACTATACGCGTCTCTTGGTCTCCCTCTGCGATTTTTACCCCACACACTTCCCTCCAAAGCTAAATTTACGATTCCTCGATGTCTAAGAATGTGTCCTACCAAGCGATCCCTTCTTTTAGTCAGGGTGTGCCAAAAATTCCTTTTCTCAACAATTCTGTTAAGTACCTCTTCATTAGTTATACGATCTACCCACCTAATCTTCAGCATTCTTCTGTAGCACCACATTTCAAAAGCCTCTATTCTCTTCCTGTCCGCTCTGCTTATTGCCCATGTTTCACTCCCGTACAAGGCAACACTCCACACAAATGCCTTCAGAAAAGACTACCTTACACTTAAATTAATATTGGATGTTAGCAAATTTCTCTTTTTCAAAAATGCTTTTCTTCCCATTGCCATTCTGCATTTTATATCCTCTGTACTGCGACCATCGCATGTTATTTTACTACCCAAGTAACAAAACTCATCTACCACCTTCATTGTTTCGTTACCTAATCTAATTCCTTCAGCATCACCTGATTTTCTAAGACCGCATTCCATTATTTTTGTTTTGCTCTTGTTAATGTTCATTTTATACGTTCTCTTCAACACACTGTCCATTCCATTCAACTGCTCTTCCAGGTCCTTTGCTGTCTCTGACAGAATTACAATGTCATCAGCAAAACGCAATGTTTTTATTTCTTCCCCCTGAACTTTAATCCCTATTCCAAATTTCTCCTTGCTTTCCTTCACCGCCTGCTCGATGTACAAATTAAATAGCATCGGAGAAAGGCTACAACCCTGTCTTACTCCCTTCCCAACTGATGCTTTCCTTTC
This sequence comes from Locusta migratoria, assembly GCA_026315105.1. Lineage (NCBI taxonomy): Eukaryota > Metazoa > Arthropoda > Insecta > Orthoptera > Acrididae > Locusta > Locusta migratoria. Next base: position 122,692,670 of record CM048751.1, read on the forward strand.
ATGTCCTTCGAATCTAATAACTACGGTCTGGCTTTTGTACAAGTTGTAAATAACTCTTCTTTCCCTGTATTTTACCCCTGCTGATTTCAGAATTTGAAAGAGTGTATTCCAGTCAACATTGTCAAATGCTTTCTCCAAATCTACAAAAGTTAAAAATGTAGGTTTGCCTTTCCTTAATCTATCTTCTAAGATAAGGCGCAAAGTGAGTATTGTCTCCCGGGTTCCTACGTTCCTCCTGAATCCAAACTGATCTTCCCCGAGGTCAACTTCTACCAGCTTTTCCATTCTCCTGTAGATAATTCGTGTTAAAATTTTGCAACTATGACTTATCAAACTGATGGTTCTGTAATTTTCGCACCTGTCTGCGCCTGATTTCTTTGGAATGGGGATTATTACATTTTTCTTAAAGTCTGAGGGTATTTCGCCTGTCTCATAGATCCTACACACCAGTTCAAATAGTTTTGTCATGGCTGGCTCTCCCAGAGACTTTAGTAGCTCTGAGGGTATGTCATCTACTCCTGGGGCCTTGTTCCGACCTAGGTCTTTCAGGGCTCTGTCAAATTCATCTCTCAGAATAGTATCTCCTATTTCATCTTGATCTACTTCCTCTTCCCTTCCTACAACATCGTCTCTAAGTTCATTTCCTTTGTAGAGCTGCTCTATGTACTCTTTCCACCTTTCAGCTTTTCCTTCTTTGCTAAGAACTGGTTTTCCATCAGAGTCCTTGATATTCATAGAGCTGTTTTTCTTATCTCCAAATGTTTCTTTTATTTTCCTGTAGGCTGTATCTATTTTTCCCCTATTTATACATTCTTCTACAGATCTGCATTTGGCTTCTAGCCACTCCTGCTTAGCCTTTTTGCACTTCCTGTCAATCTCATTTCTTAGTCGTCTGTACTCCATTTTGCCTGTTTCATTTACTGCATTTTTATATTTTCTCCTTTCATCAATTAACTGTAGTATTTCCTGTGATATCCAAGGATTTTTTTGTAGGTCTTGCCTTTCTACTTATTTTGTCATCTGCTGCCTTCACTATTTCATCTCTCAATGCTACCCATTCATCTTCTACTGTTTTATTTCCCCCTGTTTCTGTCAATTGATGCCTAAATCTCCCTCTGAATTTCTCCAGAACTTCACGTTCCTTCAATTTATCCAAGTCCCATCTTCTTATCTTCCTACCTTTCTGCAGTTTTTTCAGTTTCAACCTACAGTTCATGACTAACAAGTTATGGTCAGAGTCTATATCTGCCCCTGGGTATGTTTTACAGTTTATAACTTGGTTCCGGAATCTATGTTTTACCATTATAAAATCTATCTGATACCTTCCGATGTCTCCTGGTCTCTTCCGCGTATACAACCTTCTTTTGTGATTCTTAAACCACGTGTTTGTTACGATTAAATCATGTTCCGTACAAAATTCTACCAGGCGACTTCCTCTTTCATTCCTTCTGCCCAATCCATATTCACCTACTATTTTTCCCTCTCTTCCTTTTCCTACTACCGAATTCCAGTCTCCCATCACAATTAAGTTGTTCCTCTCCCTTAACTGTCTGAATAATTTCCTTTAGCTCCTCATATATTTCTTCGATCTCATCATCATCGGCAGTGCTAGTTGGCATATAAACCTGTATTATTGTTGTCGGTGTTGGCTTCGTATCTATCTTGACAATGATAATGCGATCACTGTGCTGCTCATAGTAGTTTACCCGCATTCCTATCTTCTTATTCATTATCAGTCCTACTCCTGTGATACCCCCAACTGATTTTGTATTTATAATCCTGTACTCGCCTGACCAGAAATCCTGTTCATCCTGCCACCGAACTTCACTAATCCCCACTATATCTAACTTCAACCTATCCATTTCCCTTTTTAAATTTTCTAATTTTCCTACTCGATTAAGGAATCGAACATTCCACGCTCCGACCCGTAGAATGCCAGTATTGTCTTTCCTGATGACAACATCCTCCTGAGTAGTCCCCGCCCGGAGATCCGAATGGGGGACTATTTTACCTCCGGAATATTTTACCCAAGAGGATGCCATCATCATATTTTCATACAGTAGAGCTGCATGTCCTCGGGAAATGTAACGGCTGTAGTTTCCCCTTGCTTTCAGCCGTTCGCAGTAACTGTGTGGCAAAGCCACATTATCTGATGTTACAAGGCCAGCTCAGTCAATCATCCAGACTGTTGCCCCTGTAACTACTGAAAAGGCTGCTGCCCCTCTTCATGAACCACACGTTTGTCTGGCCTCTCTATAGATACCCCTCCGCTGTGGTTGCACCTACGGTACGGCTATCTGCATCGTTGAGGCACGCAAGCCACCCCACCTCGGCAATGTCTGTGGTTCATGGGGGTGGATTCTGAAGGTATCGGGGTTCAAATATAGGGAGCGAAGAATTATATTCAACCTATACAAAAACCAGACAGCGGTTATTAGAGTCGAAGGGCAGGAAAGGGACGCAGAGGTTGGGAAGGGAGTAAGACAGGGTTGTAGCCTTTCCCCAATGTTGTTCAGTGTATACACCCCTCAGGGGCTCAGCATTAATTTGCTGAGGACGGGCTTGGTGAACCCGGGGTCCTGAGCCGTGGGCTGTGTCGCGCCAACAGTCCGCTACACCGTAAGCTCTGTGCTTGCTTCATCGACCATCGTTTGGCGCGACGATAGAACGTTGTACGTTTCAGAGTCGGTGATCTTGGCTTAATCGCCCGGGTCGCGAGGACAGTACAAACCCCTATTAAAAAAAAAATCCTCAATCTCAAGGTGTGCTACGTGCCGAGGAGATGCATGGCTGTTGAGACTGAACAGTCGCTAGCGAGCAACCTCTTGAGGATCCTGCCGCACCTCAGTTATATTAGGCTTACCCAGGCAAGCGGGGCTCTGCCTGAGTGGACCTTTATTTCCCTAGCTGCTCGTGCGAATACCATGAAAAGAACCCAGAGTAACACTGGTGGGCGTTTAACCACTGTCTCTAAAAAAGGAAAAGTAGATTTCAACGCTGTGAGCTACGACCCCCAGTCGTTCACTTCCTTGGCCACGCCGGCCGCGGTGGCCGAGGGGACTAAGGCGCTCCAGTCACGGTCTGCACGGCCACTACGGTCGGGGGTTCGAATCCCCCCTAGGGCATGGATATTTGTGCCGTCCTAGTTCGTAAGTATTTCATAAGTAGTTTGTAAGTTTAGGTACTGATGACCCCGTAGTTAAGTCTTATAGACTATACAAACATTTCTTCCTTGGCCACGCCGTGGGAGGAACGCAGGGCTCGAAGCCGAGGACAACAATATGCTCCAAGGTATTTAGTGTGCGCTAGGACTGATGGTGAATCTTTCATGAACACGAAGCCTCTCTTTTTTGTCGAGCACTTGGGAGACAAGTTCGGAGAAGTAGACGGCATGTCGAAAATGCGATCGGGATCGGTTTTAATAACGACATCATCCCCAGCACAGTCACGGGCATTGCTCGCCTGTGACAAGCTGGGTGATGTTCCCGTTATTATCACCACACAAAAAAGCCTGAACATGGTACAGGGTATGATTTGTCATAGGGACCTCCTTTTGCAGTCAGATGACGAACTCCGCAAGAACGTGGGACGGCGAGGAGTCCACTATATACAGCGAGTCCATAGGGGTCCGAAGGACAACAGGGTCGCCACCGGTGCCTTCACCTTGGCTTTCGAGGGCGACTTATTGCCTGAAAAGGTCAAGGTGATGATTTACCGTTGTGACGTGAATCCCTACGTTCCTCCCCCTATGCGCTGTTTTAAATACTGGAGGTTTGGGCACATGTCCGCCAGGTGTACCGCCAACTCAACCTGTCGGGAATGTGGCCGTATATCACACCCAGACCTTCCATTTGTGTCAACTGTAGACAGCAGCACCAACCTTGCTCGCCTACCTGCTCTGTACTGCACAAAGAAAGGAAGATCATGCAATTCAAAACCATGGATCGGCTGTCTTATTTCGAGGCTAAGGGGAAATACTAAAAACTCCACCTGGTCAGCGTCAAAACGTCCTATGCAGCAGCCACAACACCATTTCAGCATACTAGTTTGCCGCCTGTTCAGTCAGTCATAGTGGACCCTCAAGCCTAACCATCACCATCTGCTCCCTTGGTTGTAGGGGACACATCTCACTCTGTTGCTTCCAAAGCCTCTGTCTTGGAAGCCAAAACCCCCCAACCAACGGGGACACGTGAGCCAGAGCTACAACAGCCTGCTCTGGCTCCTCTCTCGATGAAGGGATCGCTTGAATCCCTTTCTCCCACGGTTTCTTCCACTGACACAGTGGACGCCAGTGAGTGGCACAAAGTGCCTCCCAAAGCTGGTCGTAGGGTCTCAAGACAGCATTGCCTCAGAGCTACTGAATTCTCTGGGAGCGCCAGCCATGACAAAACTATTTCACCTTCTGTGAATATGTATCAGACCAGCGAAATATCTTTAGTTTAAGAAAATTAGTAATCTCCATTCCAAAGAAAGCAGGCGGAGACAGGTGTGAAAATTACAGAACTTGATTGCAAAAGGAAATCTGGAAAATTTGGTAGAAGCATTTAGGAGAAATGCTCGAACACGGGAGGCAATACTCACCTTAAGATTTATCTTACAAACTAGAATAACGAAAGGCAAACCTACATTTCTAGCTTTTGTAGATTTGAAGAAAGCTTTTGACAGTGTAGACTGGAATACACTCTTTTAAATTTTGAAGTCAGCAGGAATAAAATGTAGGGAAGGGAAGGTTATTAACAACTTGTACAAAAACGAGACAGCAGTTATCAGAGTTGAAGGTCAGGAAAGGGATGCAGTGGTTGGGAAGGGAGTAAGACAGGGTTGTAGCCTTTCTCCAATGTTATTAAATTTGTACATTGAGCCAGTTATAAAGGAAAGCAAGGAGAAATTTGGAGAAGGAATTAAACTTCAGGGTGAAGAAATAATAGTACAACCTTTTCTCTTTTACTTAATGTCTGGAATTTCCTTAAAACTGCGACCGCCACCGCAGAAAGCAGGTGCCAAAGAAAGCAGGAGCAGACAGGTGTGAAAACTACAGAACCATCAGTTTAATAAGCCATAGTTGCAAAATATTAACACGAATTATTTACAGAAGGATGGAAAGGCTGGTAGAAGCCGACCTCGGGGAAGATCAGTATGGGTTCAGGAGAAATGTAGGAACACGGGAAGCAATACTCACTTTACGGCTTATTCTAGAAGATAGATTAAGAAAAGGCAAACCTACATTTCTAGCTTTTGTAGATTTGGAGAAGGCTTTTGACAATGTTGATTGGAATAAACTCTTTCAAATTCTGAAGCAAGCAGGAGTAAAATATAGGGAGCGTAAGGTTATTTACAACTTGTACAAAAACCAGACAGCGGTTGTCAGAGTTGAAGGGCATGAAAGGGAGGCAGTGGTTGGAAAGGGAGTAAGACAGGGTTGTAGTCTTTCTCCATTGTCATTCAATTTGTACATTGAGCAAGCTATAAAGGAAAGCAAGGAGAAATTTGGTGAAGGAATTAAAGTTCAAGGGGAAGAATTAAAAACGTTTCGTTTTGCCGACGACATAGTAATTCTGTTAGATACAGGAAAGGACCTGGAAGAGCAATTGAACGGAATGGAAAGTGTGCTGAAAGGTGCATATAAGATGAACATTAACAAGAGCAAAACTAGGGTAATAGAGTGTAGTCTAAGAAAATCAGGTGATGCCGAAGGAATTAGATTAGGTAACGAAGCAATAAAGGGGGTAGATGAGTTTTGTTACTTGGGCAGTAAAATAACAAATGATGGTCGCAGTACAGAGGATATAAAATGCAGAATGCAATGGGTAGAAAAGCGTTATTGAAAAAAGAGAAATTTGTTAACATCGAATATTGATTTAAGCCTAAGGAAGACCTTTCTGAAGGCATTTGTATGGAGTGTTGCCTTGATGGGAGTGAAACATGGACGATAAACAGTGCGGACAGGAAGAGGATTGAGGCTTTTGAAATGTGGTGCTACAGAAGAATGCTGAAGATTAGGTGGGTGGATCGCGTAACTAATGAGGAGGTACTGAACAGAATTGGGGAGAAAAGAAATTTCTGGCATACCTTGACTAAAAGAAGGGATATATTGGTGGGACACATTCTTATACATCAAGGAATTGTATTTAGCGTTGGAGGGAAGTGAGTGGGGTAAAAACCGCAGAGGAAGACCAAGAGATCGATATAGTAAGCAGATTCAGACAGATGTAGGTTGCCGTTCTTATGTGGAGATGAAGAGGCTTGCTCAGGATAGGGTATTGTGGAGAGCTGCATCAAATCAGTCTCCGGACTGAAGACCACAACAACAACAAAGTAACTTTACTAAGAACAACACATACAACCATGCTCGAGGGAGGACTCGAAGCCCCGACGGAGTACTTCCGCGCGCACCGCAGCTGGGCGGCTTAGTGCGCACGGCTATTCTGCCGCTGTGTCGCACTGTGGCAACGGCGAACGATCCGTACGTGGAGGATCGCAGCTCCAACGCGTGAAATGTCAACTAGCAAGTAATTAACTAGCAAGTAATTAAAATCAGACCCCAAGAAGACGAAGTTCGGCCGAAAGACAGACTTTAAGCTGTCGTTCGTCACGCGTCCCATACACACTGAATGAAAAATATATGGTAAAATTGAAGTGCCTTCTAACAAAGTTTTAAGAGTGATTTTCAGAGTATTGATTTAGATTGGCACTGGCTAGCGATTTCCAAGGTATAAAGCATATGCGAAATCCTGTACTGCAAAGATTTAGCGGAGAAATTGTTTAGCGGGTAGCCTGCATACGCAGGGGCAGCCCACTGCTGTAAAGGCCAGAGACTCAGCGCTGCTGAGGGAGTAAGCCTTCATGTTAAACTGAAAACCCGTGGCACAGTTTTTGGATAATAAGGCAGTAAGTTTTCATATTGTCAAGTAGCGAAAGTGTGAAGTTCAGGTATAAAATAGCCGTTATTACCATCCAAGTAATGGCCGACAAAGCTGTAAGCTATTGACGATCTGGTTACGACATGTTTCTGCAACACCTTAAGCCGTCGGCACACGGAGCGTGTATCTGAACGAGTGTGGCCAACATGGCGAGTTTCTGACGTCACAACGTCCGAACCACACGTTGGCGAGGCTTTCCCAACGTGTCGGGCAGTATCAAGCATGCCAGATATTACGGTATCAACGTGCGTCTGAACGATCACCAATAAGGTGGGAGAACGTCACCGACGTCATACCACGTGACTATCCGGAGAGGGGGGGCAACTCTCTTCGGTAGAAAGAGATGAAGACGCCATATTGGCCGTCGTATTTCATGGTTTTTATGTATATAACTTAAGGTATTATGAATGTATGACATTTCAAAGCAAATTACTGAAAACCGATAATTAGATTTGCTATTTGTTGGAATAAATAACTGGAAATGTCTTATATGTGGTTAAAAATTTTCGTATTGCAGTAATCTGCCGTTTCAAGGTAAGCCGGACTTAAGATCGATCAACACGAATTCTTCTTCACATCATTTGTTGTAATTACTTGTCAGCAACCGACATATATATGAGTAGTGTATACAACACGTGTAATACCTTCATTTATAACAGTTAGATATGTTGGTGGTCATAGTGTAGTCAGCATAGTAATGGACTGTCAAGTGGAGGTTCTACCATGGTGCTAGTTCAAGGCTGCTTGGAAGTCAATATTTTTTTTCTTCTTATATTTGGGTTTTCTGATAGACTCAAAGACTTTACTATAAATTTCATAGAAGTATACTTCGTAATACTTGATACTATGTTCACATAAGTACACATCCTCTGAGGAGTGAGTTTGTTGGATTCGTTTTATGAACAGAACAGTTCGCACCTTACTTTGAGTAAAACACGCACTTTATCGTTTCACGTATTGCATTTTACACGTTCTTAACATTGTTCTACTGAATAGTAACATTGACCGTGAAATAATAACCGTAAGCTTAAGGGACTTAACTGCGGGGTCATCAGTCCCTGAACTTACAAACTACTTATCAACTAGCTTATCCTAAGGACGGCACAAATATCCATGCCCGAGGGGGATTCGAACCCCCGACCGTAGTGGCCGTGCAGACCGTGACTGAAGCGCCTCAGTGTGATTTCAGAACCTGATGCCGCCGACAACTGTCACTGGAGCGCGCTGCGGTCGCGTGTAGCTCGTTGAGGCACACGTCTCGTATGCACAAATTGCGCCGTCTCCGAGCGTTCAGCCACACGTTGTCTCGGCTCGTTGACCACACACGTTCAGACACACGCTCCGTGTGCCAACTGCTTTAGGGTACTGCAGAATAGCTGTTAGCTGTTGTTGCGCTCCCGCGCTGTTTCGTTAGAAAAATCTACTCACGGACAAATCGACCTTTCTTTTGGTGAAACTTGTGTTGTGGCGTAAAGCCAGCGCCACACGCCAGACGCACGAGAACGATCGTGAACGAGGCAGCGGATGACCGGCAGCCAATCACACGCCGGCGCCGCGCGTCCTGGAGGGAGAAACCGAGAAGCGCGCCCTCTACAGGATGCTATATCTAGGCCGACATTCGTCTGGAAGAGCCATCTGAACACGGCTGCGAAATTGGCAGTCACTAGGTCACAGCGCAACTAGCATCATGCAAGCTGAAGACGTTGCCGCGAGGTAGACATATATTTAGAAGTTGATTATATTTGTACATAACAGTAAATAAAACTTGTATTAGTAATCAGTATAGCTTATTTAACTGTCTACGCTTCCCATGCGTCCTGAGAAATTCCTTTCCTGAAAGAATAGGCTGTGAAGGACTAAATAACTTGTCTAACTTATGTTCGTTATGTTGTGTAGGCACGTAAACAATAACTCGGCAGAACACCCAAAAGCTTACTATTAATCAGTCCAGATAGATCACCTAGAATTACACGAAGAATCGGTAGCAAGATCATGCCCTATTGGCTTCCCTATCCGTTCATTCCGAGCCATTATTCCGTATCCAGTAACTAAAATTCAGACGGAACATTAAAGGTTTTCCAACCGAACTTAATCATTAATCACCCATGCCTCCAAAACAACTGTCGAAATTTGGTAATATAACAGCTATATTTTATTTAGTGTTCATTTTGACGCAGACGTAAATTATTAGTCTGGAAATAAAGAGGCAAAAGCATAGGTATTGCTGAAGGCGGACATCGCCATGTTACGTCACTGAAGGTTTATAGATTTTGTAAATTACTACTAACTGGTGAGACAATAGTCATTGGAGTGAGAACAGTTTCCATTATTGCGTTTTCTTCGATGTCGCTGTAAGTTTTCTGTTACATATCATAAGCTTTCCTCTGCTCTAAAGTAAGTGGTCCAATATCGGCATCCTTCCCCTACGCATTTTCCATATACCGCAAGCTTCACCAACGCGACATGAATCGAGTCTACAACAACCAGCAGAATAAGCGCAGCAACGGCTTCCAACCTCAGACGCTCTTATACTTTATCACTATTCGGTCAAACAGCTGCCCATCTCCAGTCATTACGCGGAATAAGGCGACTCACCTATAGATAATGTATACTTGTCCTGGACTTTTAAGAGTAGAGATAGGCCTACACAGCCCGACTGTATCTGACTGCTAGGCATCGAACCCTCTCTCACACCGCCGTCGCGTGGCCAGCAAAAGCGAAGTTCATCATTAATGGTGCGAACTATTGCACACTCCGGTGGTACATTCTGAAAAGATGTGCATATTTTGTGTTATATCAACTATTAGCTTAATATGCCCGTGCTTCGCAACGGTTGTTGAAGGAGGGTCTGTGTGTATCACGGCTTTTTATGGTTCCGGAACTCATTCAGTAAAAAAAGAATCCTTGTTGGATCGCCATTGTCCGAAACGATGTATCTTCATAAAGATGACAAATGTAAGTAAAAGTCATTGTCTGATACAAAAAGTGAATCTGCCAATACAAGCAAAGAAATGTTAAGTATTTAATACACAAAGCGAAATCAGTAACACTATGTTCAATGTTTGTTGGTATTCGTAGACATAAGATTGCTTAATTCTGTCACAGACGTACGCTTCCTTGTTATACTACCCCAGACTCATTATGCAGCAGCGGTGTTCATTCTTTGGTGCACTACAGCGCCTCTATCGCTTGTTTGCTGTATTACGCAATCCATACTTCAAGCGTAACCTACATCTAAAAAAATTTCCCTGATTTCACTTTTATGAAACGAAGATGCTCCGTGCAAATCCGTGAAGTAGTATAGGAGATTAGGTATTTCTAATAGATGAAAAGTTACTGAAAACACTTAAGATCGCGATTTATCTTCTTCCCGTGATCTGATTTTGATGAAATCATGCCTATATGGTGCCCCAATCTTAGCTCAAATGTCGTGTGAAGACTGCATGAAAATGTCAGTAGTTTTTTTAATACATTTGCGAAACGTGTTAGAAATAGGCATATCTTCATAAATATGATGTAGCTAACATCATACATCAATTATATTCGCCACTTAAAACATTTATTTCATGATCATTCATATCTCTGGAGAATAAGCTGAGGCATGGAAAGCTGAAATATAATAAGTATTTCCTTAATGAAGTAGAAATATCACGGAAAACAATTATTATTCTTACGAATGGCTCTCTTTCCGTTAGATGCGCTATTGTCGCTCCAAGCGTGAGACTTAAACTTCCGTTGCACTTGTACATATACGTTAGACTGCGATATCAGTATGTAAATATGTGGTTAAACACGGCGAGTATTGTATCAGTTTTATAATTATTGCGTTGAATCATATTTCGTACAACATAGCAACCAAGAAAACGATTTTTCAGAAATATGGTAATTTTGAAAATTCAAAGAGTAAATAGTGTTTTTAAATGGTAATAAACCGATCGCTACCCCTAACTTCACAAGAACAGCCGCAGCGCTATTTATTAGTTCTTTGCTGCATTACGCCGTTCTTTCCAAGCATTAAATACACGTAAAACTTCAAATTACGATATCTTTTACTTTCCTGATCTGATTTTGATAAAATGAAGTCTATATCAGGATATTCTCTATTTATCTGTGATGCTCCCATGAATGTTCATTTAGTACTTTTGGAGATTACTCTTTACAAATACACATGCGATTGCTTTCAGAGAAATGTTTAATTTGTGAGATCTTACTTTTTCTGATCCGATTTTGTAAAATGAAGCGTTTCTATAACCATAAGATACCCTTAAGTTTCCAGTGAAAACCCCCTGAAAATTCGTCTATTCGTTTTGGAGATGAAAGAGAAAGATACACATGACGGTTGTCGATGAAAAACGTTAAATTCTGATGTTCCTTCCGTGATCCGATTTTTATAAAACTAAGTCTATATGTTGTCCCAAGGTACGCTTCAGTTACCATACCTGTGAAAACCCCATGCGAATTCGGGAAGTAGTTTTGGAGAAGTGGTTTCTAATAGATGAACAGGCAGACACGATCGTCTATGAAAACATTTCGTGATTCTATTCTGGTGAAATCATGCCTAGATCCTGAACCAATCTGTGAAAACCCCTTGAAAATCGTCCAGTAGTTTTGAAGATTGAAGCGAACAGGCCTACATTTACAGATTTATTATTAGTAGTATAGATATGTTGTACAATTATAAAATTTTGCAGGAATATTTTGATTTGTATAAGTGCTGTGTGTCGGTAAAACCTGTTGCGAGTATGGTTAGTAGTAAAGCAGTAATAGATTAAAACGTGATGCTTGATGGGGCGGTATTCCATGAACGTTACTCTTTACGTCCTCATATCTCATGAACTACGTGTCGTACTGTGATACAATTTCGAACGTACATTCAGCTTTAAGTGTGTATTGTGTCTGCAAAATTTCCTGCGAGTACAATTGGTAGTGTAGAAATTATAAATTGTAACGTCATACCAAATGCCATAGTTTTGCTCCATGAACATCGGAAAAGTAGTAAGCGAGAAACTTTTTTCCTTTCATTATTTATATGTGGTTGTCTGCGAGAAAAATTTTAATAAAGGTTTGAAATTATGTTTAAAGTTTGTTGCAAGTCGCCAAGTACTGTCATTCTCATACTGTGTATTTATGAAGTCTCGTCGCATTATATAGCAGTTTTTTGCGATTCCTATTGTTATGACGTTATATCTCCTGAACCATGTGTGGTATGTGGTTCGTACTCCTACAGTACTTGTTACCTCACCTACGAAATATGTGTATCAAAATTGGGTGAAATCGGTCCAGTGATTTAGGAGAAAATATGCAGCATTGTCGTTCGACGCAGCAGTTTTTCGCGCATCTCATTGTTTATGACGTCATATCTCCTTACGTATGTGTAGTAGGTGATTCTTACCCCGACAGCGATTGTTGCCTGATATTAAGGAACATGTGTACTAAATTTGGTTGAAATCGGTCCACTAGTTTAGGAGGGGATGTGGAACATACACCACTCACACAAACAGCCTATTTTATAAGATGTAAGATTCTAGAGTTTCATACACCTGTAAGTATGGTTTGTATGTTGTGCAAAACTCGTTGAAGAACCTCTCTTACTTATGAAGAAAAGAGTACCTATAGCAACAAACGCAGCAATAGAAAGTGATAAAATTATGAAATTTCACTTGTAAATGAAAATTATTTTGTTATGTTTTAGAACTCCCTCTGCTATGAGTGTGGATCCCGAATCCTTCCCGGTCAAGCTGACAAGGATTTCAATTTTCTTTTAAAAGTATAGACAGTGGAAATTAAAATGTCTCGTCGTGCCTGTACTGCGTCAAGTCCGCCCGCTTGACGTCTTACCTCCCTTAAGTACGAAAGACTCGTGTTATTCTTTTTCATTTACTTCGTTCTAATAAACACAGCTTTATAGGTGTTACTGCATTTATTAATTTGCTACCAGATTCGATAAAATTCGATAAAGTTGTGTGGTTCTTCGCGTAGTAAATTCGTAATAAAAGTGGTTCTATAAGTAGAAAGTGCTTTCTCTTGTTGATAATAAGTCTTTTTATTTATTTCAGTGTTCTTACGAAAACTACAAAAAAAAAAAAATAAATAAATAAATAAATAAAATTGTAAAGCTATGGGACCAAACTGCAGTAGTCATCAGTCCCTGGACTTACAAACTACTTAAACTAACTTATGCTAAGGACAACGTACACACCCATGCCCGAGGGAGACTCGAAACTCCAACGGGAAACAGCCGCGCACTCCGCAGCAAGGTCCCTCAGAGCGCACGGCCATTCCCACGTGCTACGAGAACTACAGTTTGCTTCATACATGTGTATATGTAACTTGATGCTCTTCTCACAACATGATTCTACAATGTTTGATGTGTTAAAGTCAACTAATACGTAAATATTATTTCCACTGCAGAATTTAATTACACCCCTGCGTAGAGCTTGCAATTTTATTTCGTCCCTGAAAAATGTAGTAGTGTCAAATATAAACTTTTTGATGTATGATGAGGTAAGATGTCAGCATCAGGTTTCAGTAACAGATACGTCATTCGCAGTCCAGTATTGTAAGTCTGTGGATTTAGAAAAGGCTTTAGACAATCTTTGAAACTGTTATTTTATAGAAAATTCCAGTTGAGAGCAGAATGAGACACGGCAAAAAAAAGTCTAACAAGGTAATTGAAAAGGGAAATAACGAGGAGGTGAAATAAACACTTTGAGGTTTACTTTTTAAATCTGACGCAGATGCCAGTTGATTTGGAATCAGTTAAAACGTTCGCTGCGACTGATGCTTATAGGCGTTTCCGCGATCAACACTCCAGAGCTGCCGACGCTTATAAGCGTTTCCGCGATCAAGCCAGTGCGGGTAAACGCTTATAAGCGGCGCATTCGCTAGCTGAGTACTCAGTTTAGTTGGTCGGCTGTGCACTCGTGTTAGTACAAGCCAAAAAAGAAAAATCACGTAACGTTTTCTTGTCTGCAGTTGTGTGTTTTCGTCTTTAGTCGCCTGGGTTGTACATTGTTTGTAATGGCGGCGAAACAACCTAACCCGAAAAAGAGTGGGAAGAGTGAACAATATACGCTTATAAGCGTCAGACAGCATTCGGCATGCAGCTAAAGCATACTTGCATTTCTATAACTTGCACCACATCTCGCACAGACGTTATTTTTGTTCTTAATATTACGTACGTGCACAACATGAAGTTACAAGTTTCGCAGGGGTCTTGATTTCAGCTCTCAGCGCACGTGCGCTTACGGGCGGCCGGTCGGGGAGACTGAGGCGCTCCAGTCACGGTCTGCACGGCCACTACGGGCGGGGGTTCGAATCCCCCCTCGGGCATGGATCTTTGTGTCATCTTTAGGCCGGCCGAGGGGACTAAGGCGCTACAGTCACGGTCTGCACGGCCACTACGGTCGGGGGTTCGAATTTCCCCCTCGGGCATGGATATTTGTGCCGTCCTAGTTCGTAAGTAGTTCATAAGTAGTTTGTAAGTTTAGGGACTGATGACCCCGTAGTTAAGTCCCATAGACTATACCCGGGCCGCTGAAACTTTGCACTTGACGTTTACAAATAACAAGTGAAGAGCAAGAAGCGCGAGGCGCTAGTCGCTAGGAATGATCCAATCACAGCGCGATAAACACTTCCAGTGATCACGTGCCGTGACGTCAACGTTTCCGCGTTGCCGGCTTTGTTCAGTTCTAACGTAAACAAAGTTGTGTATCGTGTTTATCCCGTGTTTACGTTGTGTGTGTGTTTTTCGCTGCGATTTGTTTTACTGTGAATGGTTTAACTTGACTTCCCGAGTTCAAGTAATTGGATAATGTCAACGAAAATACGTTTGTCTAGTGACGTTTTCTGAGTAAGTTCTCAATTTCGTATGAATAAAAGCTTCGAAGCTTATGCTCTGAGCAGGAAGTTCATTCTCACTTCAAACGATCGGAAAGAAGTTATGGTGCAGTGGTTACAAGAGAGAAATATTGCAGCAGATATGACTATGTCAAAACTTCTTTTATATTCGCTCGTGAACAAAATAAGCCTATTACACCCACATATGCAGTAGACGAAATCGCAGAGGAGCAGCGTCACAATGAAATAAATCTGCCCCCATTTCACTGCCGTTTTAACCCTATAAAATTGGTATGGTGTGATGTGAAGATTTACTTAAGGAACACTAAGTCTTTCACGATAACAGAGGTGGAAAAGCTGTTGCATGAAGCTGTTGCCGATGTGGATGCTGCATCTTGAAAAAAAAAAAAAGAAAAGAAAAGGTCGAGCACGTTGAAAAACTGATTCCGGCAGCGCAAACGATGGAAGGGATCATGAACAGTTAATTATTTGTCTTGGTGATGACGATTTTGGCAGTGACGACAACAGTGAAGATGGGGAGTTGGATGTAATTGTACCATTGTCGCCGTAAATTGGTGAGTGAAAAGCATTTTGGTTATAAAACGTAGAGAGAGAAGTTACTATCTTGATTGTTTATTTCGTATCTGTCATGATCCAATGCTTATTTTCTATATTGCTTTGCTCCGTTTTTGAAAGCGTGTGCATTGTTGTGCTCTGGTTTTCATTAATATGCCATTAATTAATTGCTGCTCAAGGACGAATTATTATATGCAACTTTTATTGCTCAATAGCTTACATTTACGAGATGCAACTGAAAACCGTTTCGTCTGCTGTGTGTATAGAGGCTAGTGTTGCAACGTTGCTAAAGCAGTGTAGCCAACTTAACTCGCCGTAACGCGAAACGTCAAGTGCAATGTTTCAGCGGCCCGGGTATATACAAACATTTGATTTTTTTTTTTTTTTTTTTTTTTTTTTTTGTCATCTTTAGTATAAGGTAGTTCATAAGTAGTTTGTAAGTTTAGGGACTGATGACCCCGTAGTTAAGTCCCATAAGCTTAACAAACATTTGGATATTTTTTGCTTACGGGCGTCCGCTTAGAGCGTTAGCGGCCTGCACTAGTGACCGCAGTGAACGTTTTAAACGAAATTTATGTCCATAAAAGCGGCTTTAAAATGAACACAAAATTAAATAAGGGCACTGTGGTGTTCAAACCAATCTTCGGATAGTTGACTGCTTTACCTTTTTTAACTGAGTGCAGTGCAATCAAGTCAGATCACGTTGAGTGTATCCAGTTAGAAAATGAAATGCGTAAAATAGTACACGATTTTTTTTATATGGTCAGCAAACTAATGGAAACGTGCAGAAGTAAAGAAAAGTATGTTAATACCGAATGTAAATTTAAGTGTCAAAGAGTATCTTCTGAGTGTGTTTGGTGTGTAGTCTTGCGTCTGAGGAGACGAGAGATGCACAAGATTAGCATTAAAGCGCAGTCGCACTTAACAAGCGCTATAAAAGATGGAATAGATGTTAGTGTGGACGTATTGGAATTGCTCTTTCGTGCGGCTGCTTTTCGCAAGCAACTTTAGTTTGCCTCGTAGAAGACAGCGACCACGTTTCGCAGATCGAATGAGGAAGAATAGTTACATAACGGACTGTCGATCATCCTTAACAGAAATCGGCAATCGTTTCGGACGTAAGCAAGCAACCGTGATTATAATTGATGGATGGAGGAAAGAACGTCATACCTATGAGACCGTCTTCACCCGCCTCATTGCTCCACTACAGTTGATGACAAGCATATTGTACAAATGACTCTGCCACATCACTAATCACATCACAACAAATTCAGTCTGTCGAGCAACAAGTAGTAACTGCGTGTAACATTCGATAAATTTTCCTGCAAGAGTGGACTGTCGGTGGCGGCCGCGGTGGCTGAGGGGACTGAGGCGCTCCAGTCACGGTCTGCACGGCCACTACGGTCGGGGGTTCGAATCCCCCCTCGGGCATGGATATTTGTGCCGTCCATAGTATTAGCTAGTTCGTAAGTAGTTTGTAAGTATAGGGACTGATGACCCCGTAGTTAAGTCCCATAAGCTATACAAACATTTGAAACATTTTTTGATTTTTGGACTGTTGGTTGGACTTTAAATTATTCGGGCCGGGTAATCTTTTTGTCCCCCATTGTACGACAATCGAATGGAGGGACATTGTTTTTACCAGCGAATCCCTATTCACTCTACACCACTGCGATGGTCGGAGACACCGTTGGACTGTTTGTTGCCCCATGCATCGTCATACTGGTCCTGCAGCCGTTATTTTGGTCTGGGGTGGTGTTGGATTCCTCTCCCGCATTCTTCCTAGTAGGCATTGTCTGTGCACTGACCACCCTCGCCCCCCTACCCAGGGGGCTCACTGTTTTTTCGTGAGTACGTGCGTGGGGAGCACGATCTAATGCAGTCTTTCTTCCTTCTTTCTTCCCTGGAATGCATTTCCTTTCCCTTATTTCCTATCCTCACTCCTTCCCCTCCCCACCGGGTGACCGATAACATTAGCAGTTTGGTCCCCCTATCCCAAACGACCAACCACTAATCAGCCAGCTTAAACCTCTGTAGTGTTGAAACCTGTTGTTCTCCCATACCTGTGGAGTTTCCCAGCGGCCGCATTGTAACAGGATAATGCGCGACCAAAGGTGACACGCAATAATCACTACTTCTTCGTCGTTCATTGAAATGCATTGCTGTCTTTGACTTCATGTTATCCCGATCTACCGCCTTTCGAAAACGTTTGGTCGATGACTGTGGAACGACCAACTGGGGATACATAATCCAACGTTTCTTTGATTCCATGCCGAGGCGTAAAGCAGTGGTTATACCCAGACATTGCTGCAACACTTCATATTCATTTCATCCCTCACTTCTCAAGAAGCTGTGTTTGGAATAATACGATTTTATTTCAACAAAAGTAAGTCTCCCGGTTCCGACTGTATACCAATTAAGTTCCGTTCAGAGTATACTCTTGCAATAGTTCCATACCTAGTTATCATATACAACCGCTTGCCCAGTTAAAGACCCGTATCCAAAGACTGGGAAGTAGCACAAGTCACTCCAATATTCAAGATAGGTAGTAGGAGTGATCCGAAAAATTACAGGCCTTATACCATTGACGTCAGTTTGCAACAGGATTTTAGATGTACTTCCCTCAAATATTATGAACTTCCTCGAAGAGAACAACCTGTTTACCCACAGTCATCAGGGATTCAGAAAGTATCATTCTTGTGAAATACAGCTAGCTCATGACTCATGTCATGTGGTGAGTGCTATCGGCTAGGAATGTCAAAAAAATGTTCAAATGTTTGTAAAGCTTATGGGGCTTAACTACGGGGTCATCAGTCCCTAAACTTACAAACTACTTATGAACTAGCTTACACTAAGGACGGCACAAATATCCATGCCCGAAGGGGGATTCGAACCCCCGACCGTAGTGGCCGTGTAGACCGTGACTGGAGAGCCTCAGTCCCTCGGCCACCGCGGCCGGCTAGGAATGTCAAACAGATTCCGTATTTAAGATTTCCGGAAGGCTTTTTGACACTGTACCTCAGAAGCGTCTTCTAATCAAATTGCTTGCTCGTGGAATATTGCCACAGTTGTGCGATTGAATTCGCGATTTCCTGTCAGAAAGAACCCAGTACGTTCTAATCGACGGAAGAATTACGAGTAAAACATAAGTGATGTTTAGTATTCCCCAGGAAAGTGTTATAAACGATCTAGGAGACAATATGAGTAGCTCTCTTAGACTGTCGCGCATGGTGCTGTTATATATTAGTTTGTAAAGTCACCAGATCAAAAGCAAACAATTGGCAATTGACCTTTAATAAGTTATCAAAGTCATCCATATGAGTACTAAAAGAAATCCATTAAACTTCATTTACACTATAAATCAGACAAATCTACAGGCCGTAAATTCAACTAAATACCTAGGAATAACAATTACGAACAACTTAAATTGCAAAGAACACATAAAATATTGTAGGGAAGGCGCACCAAAGTCTACGTTTCATTCTCGTAACGCTTAGAAGATGCAACAGTTCTAAAGAAACGCCTACACTACACTTGTGCGTCCTATTCTGGAGTATTGCTGCACTGATCATTGTGGGAGCACCATCAAGTGGGTCTGTCGGACGATTTAGATAAATTTCGGAGAAGGGTAGATCGTTTTGTATTATCGCGATATAGTGTTACCGAAATAATGCAGAGTTGGGGTGGGAATTTTTAAAAGAAAGGCGTTATTCATTGCGGCGAGATATATTTGCGAAATTTCGTTCACTAACTTTCTCCTCCGAATGCAATCATATTTTGTGAGTACCCACCTACATAGGGAGACATGAGCATCATAATAAAATTAGAGAAATCAGATCGCTATTTGAGAATGGGAATGTAGAGAAATGTCACTAAAGCGATTCGGTGAACCTTCTGCCATGCACTTCAGTGTGACTTGCAGAGTATGTATGTAGATGCTCAGTAACTAAAAGCGTGATAGGTTACTAGAGCACGTCCAAACACATCGATGAATCTCAAATTTTGTAATGGAATTATTTATGAAAGGAGACGTGGTGCAGTCAAAGCGTAGTGCAGCCAGTTCTGTACTTGTGACGTGCGTGTTCAACTGGTTGACAAGATCCTGAAGGCCTAAGGGATCGATCGGTCGCCGTGTCATCCTGTGCCATGACGGTGCGGAGTGGAGGGGTTATGCTCAGCACATTGCTCTCTGGGCCGTTTACCCCACGTCCCCCTTACTTCTCGAACGTATAGCTTCTCAACTGGCCTTATGAGGCTGAGTGCACCACGTAACTGTCCTCGCACCAAGAAAAAATTCTTGGCAGTACCGGTAGTCTAAATCATATCTTCGGAGTTTTTTTAAATTTTTTTTTATTGCTGTATTGAGAATGGGAATACTTGAACATTTCACAGTGTGTTTTAGAATGTCTTTAATGTAAAATGATTTCCAATCCATGGTGTACAACAGCAATCAGTTAGAATAAATAATCCTTCAAACAGTCTTGATTGCAAATTTTTTACTAGTCAATGACGCGTTTCGCCCTTTAGCAGGGCATCTTCAGATTATCTGCGTGACAGAATTTACACAAAATTACAAGGCGGAATTACAAACGGTTATAATGGTACATGGGCTTATTTTGTGTTAAGAAGACAGTGTAAATGGTAAACAAAGCTTACAATGCGCTCTCCGTGGTGTGACACCGTAAGTTGTTATTGCGGTGTTTCTATTTTCCTGGAATGTTTTTTGGTTTTCCTTGTGGCCCTACAAATGTACGGGTAACAACGAGTTACAATTGTAACAACTCGTTGTTACCCGTACATTTGTAGGGCTTTCAACAACCTCTGGTTTCTTCCCCATTATCCATTTTCCATTTCATTAATTCCCTACCTTCTTGCAATTTCTTTAGTTTTAATCCATCAAAAGTGACGTGCGAGTTGCTTCGTTCTGATGACAGCCCATTGACCTCCATGAAGCATTTGCAGTACCTCTGCGTAGAAGGGGGAATAACAACACACTAACAAGGAAAGTACTTGGGCTCGAACAAACACATATACACCCATATCGTATGAGAGATAATGTAAAGGTCCTTTATTGCACTAGTGATACTCCCGCATCTGCAAATTTCTGCAATAGTCCGTTAGAGGCCTCTGCGTGTGCCATGCCACATTGCACTTTGACCTGTCGGTAAGCCGGTGCAGTGTGCCTCCGAAGTCGCGTTTTGTGACATTAACACATAATGATGATAATAGGGATGATAATGACAAACAAATCATTGCAAGCGGTAGTGATACGATAAGTGCGGGAGGAGGCGATGGAAGCAGTGGCAGTGAATACCAACAGTCTTCCGAGAAGAAGGTTAAAGTTGCAACTGTCATCACGGCTTTTGATGACAATACGCTAGAGAACATGAACAATGATTATTACATAAGTTATAGTTCAGATATCTGCATTACGTATGACGTCTACACTTACATCTACAGTGCTATCTAGAGCATGATAACAAAGGTTTGCACAAAATCGACACCCACCAGCACACTGAGGTGTACGTAGAGATCATGTAAGCAAACGTTCATACAGATATGTTTGTTCAAGCCCAAGTATTTACCTTGTAAGTATGGTTCGCTGCTCTGAGAAAGCCCAACTTCATGACAAATAGAGAGGCCATGGAGAAGTGAGAACTACTTGAGAACCAAAGGGTTTGGAATCGTCTAGGCCAGGAGTGTCCAATCTGGGGGCCGCATGTGGCCGAAAGCAAGTGTTAATGCGGCCCGGCATGTATCTACCACACGATCGGTTATGAAAAAAAAAAAAAAGGAGACGATAAACTGAAAATTTTCAATATCAAAACTTTCGTAAGATACGCTGGTCTATTATATCATCACATGGTTACTTCAGTTGCTGTTCCAAAACTAGAGATTTAGAGAAATATAATTAAATTAGGTCGTGGAGATACAAAGAAAGTCTTTGTTATTTATGTACAATTGCCATAAAGAACCTATCTCACCGTACTTCTTATCAATAGCAGTTGGTAGAAGAAAGAAATCTTCATGTGGATTGCAATTATTGCGAATGTCGGACTTTTACAAGTCATACCTACCGAGAGACAGATATCCCTTACTGCAGTGTCATGCGTTATATATGTCATCTTTGTTTGGAAGCACGTACATTTGTGAACAGCTGTTTTGAAGAGTAAAACACAAAATAGAAATAAAACCAAAATATCAGATGAACACCTTGAGAATTGTAAAGACTTCGTTACATTAGTTTCTAAATTCCTAGTCAAAATTCACATTGTTATGTTATGGTCTTCAGTCCGGAGACTGGTTTGATGCAGCACTCCACCCTACTCTATCCTGAGAAAGCCTTTTCATCTCCTCATAAGAACGGCAACCCACATCCATTTGAATCTGCTTACTATACGCGTCTCTTGGTCTCCCTCTGCGATTTTTACCTCACACACTTTCCTACAATGCTAAATTTACGATTGCCCCATGTCTAAGAATGTGTCCAACCAAGCGATCCCTTCTTTTACTCAGGGTATGCCAAAAATTCCTTTTCTCACCAGTTCTGTTCAGTACCTCTTCATTAGTTATGCGAGCTACCCACCTAATCTTCAGCATTCTTCTGTAGCACCACATTTCAAGTAATTGTAATCGATGGTAAGGTATCGACTAAAACAGAGGTGATATCGGGCGTTCCACAGGGTAGTGTTATTGGTCGTCTGCTGTTCCTTATTTGCATAAACGATTTGGGAGAAAATCTAAGCAGCTCTCTTAGGTTGTTTGCAAATGACGGCGTCATTTACTGTCAAGTAAAATCACCTGAAGATCAAAACCAACTGCAGAACGATCTAAATAAGCTATCACTATGATGTAAAAATTGACAAGAAGTGCGAAATCGTCCACATTAGTACGAAAAGAAATACGTTAAACTTTGTTTACAAGATAAATCAATCAAAAGTAAATTCACATTAATTACATGATTTATATTTATATATAAAATTGTGACTGACATATCAGGTATTGCATAGGATCTGAATAGTAGCATCTGCCGCTGTAACCAGTGCTATACGTCGTTGCGTAATCGGAAAATGAGTGTCTGGCTCGTGATGTGATAATATTAATATCCATGTGCATCAAACGCGGGATTGCTTCTGGCTACCAAGTGAGAAAGCGTGTCCGCATTTACATTTACTTATCTCATACTGGTACTTTGTCAGACGGCCATAAAAGTATTCATGAAATTTATTGACCCCAAAGATGATGGCTAACGCCTCTTTGCTTCTGTGCTTTGTTTAAAAGCTTAGAGGCAAAAGCTGTTGTGCGATCTGAACGACTGATGTGTTGGGCTAGCACTTTGCCAATGCCATAAGAAGATGCGTTGACCTTAAGACAAGTCACTTAGACGGATCAAAGTGCGTAAGACAAGAACCACTTAGCAAAGCTGATTTCAACTGCTAAAAGCCTATTGACAATAAGAATCAAATTACGTGGTTATGGTATATCGCCCCAAGTTTCCTACTGGATAGGGGATTTCGTGTCAGAGAGGACACAGTTGTAATCGATGGTAAGGCATCGACTAAAACAGAGGTGATATCGGGCGTTCCACAGGGTAGTGTTATTGGTCCTCTGCTGTTCCTTATTTGCATAACCGATTAGGGTGAAAATCTAAGCAGTTCTCTTAGGTTGTTTGCAGATGACGGCATCATTTACTGTCAAGTAAATTCGTCTGAAGATCAAAACCAGCTGCAGAACGATCTAAATAAGATATCACTATGGTGTAAAAATTGACAATTGACACTAAATAATGAGAAGTGTGAAGTCGTCCACATGAGTACGAAAAGAAAAACGTTAAACGTTGTTTACAAGATAAATCAATCAAAAGTAAAGGCCGTAAACTCCACAAAATACCTAGGAATTACTATTACATCAGACTTAAACTGAAAAGAACAATTAGATAATGTCGCGGGAAAGGCGAAGCAGAGACTGCGTTTTATTGGCAGAACCCTTAAAAGATGCAACAGAACTACTAAACAGACTGCATACACTACCCTTGTGCGTGCATTTTTGTAGTATTGCTGCCCAGTGTGGGATCCTTATCAGATGGGTTTGACGGAAGATATCGAAAGAGTTCAAAGAAGAGCAGCTCGTTTTGTATCGTCACGAAATAGGGGAGACAGCGTTACGGAAATGATACAGGATCTGGGATGGGAATCATTACAACAACGGCGCTTATCGCTGCGGCGTGGGCTACGTACGAAACTCCAATCGCCAACATTCTCCTCCGAATGCGAAAATATATTGTTGATTCCCACTTACATAGGTAGATAAGCTCATCAGAATAAAATACGAGAAATCAGAGCTCTAACGGAGAGATTCAAGTGTTCTTTCTTCCCGCGCGCTACTCGTGAATGGAATGGGAGATAAATAATATAAAGCTGGTTCGATGAACCCTTTGCCAGGCACTTAATTGTGATTTGCAGAGTATCCCATGTAGATGTAGAAGACGAAACAAATGGAACGTTCTTCTGATGATGGTGTAAAGGTGCTGCAATGGAAACTGCATTGGGAGTGAAACGAGTGATCTTTCTGAGGACTGTAACTCCCTGAGATTTCTAGGAGGTGAAGAACTTTGTTTGCTTGTAGATGAGTGTGAGTGGAGTAGACGCGCTACGCGTTAATGACGTGGCTTAAATCCAGAGTTTCAGTCTGAAAAATGTTCATTTCTGTTTATTGTATTTTAATTCTTCCGCAGCTGAAACTACTTCCAACAATTTCCTCAAACCTGGAAATAGTAAATAGTTCGGTAATTGGAACAGGGCGAACGGATGGCATCAACTGTCCTAAATAGCGCCGAAATATTACCGGGTCTGATGCGCTACCGAATGGTATTTGGTAAGGACCCACCGAATATTCGGTTTCTGCCAGTTTCGGTCAAATTATTGGTTTCAGCCAAACATCAGCCGAATCTTCAGCTTTGCCGAAGCAAGGTGTCATGAATTTACTGATAAAGTCAGGTCGCGTTCGGCATGGATTCAGTCAACAATAACGCTTTTTTTAGAACATTATGCATTAACAGAGATTTTACGTGTAATAATTAAGTCCTGTAACAAGGCAGTGTAGATCGCAATGTTGATAACCTTTAGGCAGCTCCATCTGAAAATAACCTGTGACCAAGATTACGGTTGTGATCTGTGATGGTCATGTAAGTCAGCGAAACCGGTTACCAGGGAAATAAAGGAATTGGGATCTAGACTGTCCTGTTACATGAATTAATAATAAGTTAATAACGCTTTACTTCAGTTGACGGCGCACCGTTTAACTGCTAAGAGGCTCTCCTCGCGCGTAGAAATTATGGGTATGTTGCTGTTAAGCACAATATAACGCAATCATATCTTATAGTGAAGGTCTTAGACTAAGTTATTTACAATTTAACTCATTCAGTATTATACGTAATGGAACGAGTTAAACGAGTTATCATTTTGATATGCTGAAGAGTTTAATTAATGTGTTTCCTTGAAAGCGATGAGTTTTTTAATAACTAATATGGGTTTAGGAAACATTGACCTTGTGTTGCACAGCTTTTCCTGTTCGGTTTGCGTAAATTTATACTGACAACAGTCCTACTGTGACTTTATTTTCCGAAATACTTTCTGCAGCACTGATTGAAGCTGATTTACTGGCTCGCTCGGCCACCGCGGCCGGCTTCGTAGTATCTACTTAGCACGTTTGTTGTTTACATAAAGAGTATCAACCTAGAAGAAGATATGCAGGACTGAGGAATTTTTTGTAGTAGCTATACAGTACAGTTTCCGTTAATTCGAGGTGAACGGGACCGGGATCGAAAAAGCAGTAAATCGACCTTGAAAAATATACGTGTGTCAAAAAATGTGAACCTTTCTAAAACAAAGTGTTTAAATAGGCATTTACATTGGCAGCCTAAAGGTTTTAAAGTCTTTTAACTATTTACTTCGCGATATAATGGTGGAGTGCCTTTTGCCTTTTTCGGTGAAGACAATGTACCCCCCGTTTTTGTTTTATGACGCTGGGATTTATTATGGGAAGCTCGTAATTCCGAGACTCGAAATACCAAGACTTCATTCTATCGAGTTCAGTTTACTTCTCTAACTTGCTTAAATGTTTTTTTTTTTTTTTTTTTTTTTTTTTTTTTTTTTTTTTTTAGATAGGCAATGACACAATGAGGAGAATAGAATTCAATTTGGAAGTACTTTAATGAATGTACCGCCGGTTTGTCTAAACCTGTTCGCGTCCCATGTCATCTTATACGGACTCCTGGTTAGGCTTACACACACTCAAATAGGAAAGGGATCTTGCGAAATGTAGAAAAACTAGTGATATGTAATGTAAATTTACCTGAAATTTTAACTTAATTACGCAAGTTTCGGTTTTATCCGAAACTATAAGAGGAGCCGAATATTCTGTTACGGTTTCGGCCGAAAATCGTGTTTCGGTCGGATTATAGTATTTGGAAAACCTGAAAGACTCCCATGTGAGTACGGATAACGAAAAAACGTCGAGACTGTTCATTAATTGAAACTTGCAAATAGGTATATCTTAAGTTTAACTTTGAGACGAAACGACTTGCACCCAGTCGGTTCTTTAGTTTTTATGTTCTTTGCAAAGGATAACTGTCCAATATAGTCCGCAGAATAGCAATTGCCTTGAAGAGTGCACGCCACGCGTGGTTGGCCGCGCGCTCCGGGGCGCAATGTTACGGATAGCGCGGCCGCTGCTGTCTGAGGTTCGAGTTCTCCCTCGGTGTGTGTGTGTCGGCGTTAGTTTAAGTTTGTTTAAAGTAATGTGTAAGTCTAGCGATCATCATCTTCTGATGATGCAGCTCCTGTATCTTCGTGCTTGCTGTATTAGATGTGTGGTTAAATCCGCCTTATGCAAGACACCTTGTTTTGTTTTAAAGCCCAAACATTTTTCGGCGCTTATTGTGCCATATTATTCGAGCTGTGGCATTGCTGCTTGCTTGTTTGTGGAGTGCTTTTATATTTAACTGTGTTTAATGTGCTTTTCGTTGTGAACTGGCACTGTTTATATCGCCATTTGATCGATAACTCTAGCAGTTTGGGGCCGGCCGAAGTGGCCGAGCGGTGTGCGACGCACAGTCTGCACGGACGCTACGGTCGGGGGTTTGAATCCCCCCTCGGGCATGGATGTTTGTATCGTCTTTAGTATAAGGTAGTTCATAGGTAGTTTGTAAGATAAGGGCCTGATGACCCCGCAGTTAAGTTCCTAGCAGTTTGGTTCCTTAATTACGCAAACTTTGAAAGTCTGCACAATACTGTATTTTGCAAGGTTTGGTTAGGATTACTAACGGTGATGCCCATTGACTAGCCTAAGTTTAGGTGTGACTAGTGCTTGATCCTGCCAGAACTGGAATTCACTTGCTAGTTTATGAAATGTTTGTAAATCTAAGGGACTTAATTGTTGCGGTTATCAGTCCCTAGGCTTAAAAATTACTTAAACTGATTTATGCTAAGGACAAAACACACACACACACACACACACACACACACACACACACACACACACCCTTGCCCGAGGGAGACTCGAACCTCCGACGGCGAGCAACCGCGCGCTCCTCATCAAGGCGCCTTAGAGCGATCGGTCACGCCACCGAAGCGCTAGTTTGTCTCTTATTGCTCGTGACACTGGTCTTGATTAAAAAAAAAAAAAAAAAAAAAAAAAAGATTCTGTGCAAATTTACATGATTTCAAACTTAGCGCCGCGGTGGAGTAGCCGAGCGGTCCAAGGCGCCTCGCTGCGGAGCGTGAGGTTGCTCGCCGTCGGAGGTTCGAGTCCTCCCTTAGGCGTGTGTGTGTGTGTGTGTGTTTGTTTGTCCTTAGGTTAGTTTAACTTAGTGTAAGTAGTCTGTAAGCTACGGACTGATGAGCACGCAGTTTGGTCCGATAGATTTACAAACATTTGAACATTGAAAGTTAGTCTGAAAAGAGTTAACTAAACTCATTACACAACTTTGAAATATTCTACTGTGGGGTCGCTGCTGACACTGACTAAACAAATCGAATGCATATATCCCAAAAATTAGAATGTTTTTGACACCTGTCGAAAATTTGCAGGTGGATTACATTTATCTAGCGGTGTAATGTCTTATCCATTATAAGCAGAAAGTTCCGGGTTCGAATCCCGGCTGGGTACACATTTTCAGCTTTGCCCATTCGCAGTTGATGTCGTATATTCTATGAATAAGAAAGTTCTGCGTTTGTTCACATATGTGACTCACGTACGTGCGTCAAGTTGCATCTTCGTAGCTTTATTTTTAATATGCAACGTGACAGACAATTCGTTTGCTTTGCCTAGGCTGTGGCTAAGCCATGTCCCCACCATGTAATTTCTTCCAGGTGTGCTAGTCCTGCAGGGTTCGGAGGAGAACTTCTGTTTGGAAAGTTGGAGGCGAGGTAGTGGCGGAAGTACAGTTGTGAGGACGGACCGTGAAGCGTGTCGAGATAGTTTATTCGGTAGAGCGCGTCCCCGCGAAAGCCGAAGGTTCCAGGTTCGATCCAGGTTCCGGCACACAGTTTTAATTTGCCAGATAGTTTCAATTAGTTTGCTTGTCATTGATTATGAGCAGAGAACGGTGAACTGAACACAGAATTGACTGGCGTCTTAAGACTCCTGGAAACATTCGCTGATTTGGACCTGGCAACAGCCACTAACATCTAACTGCACGAGGAAGGAAACATGTTCTTGTGGTGACCGTTCCGCCAGCTGTAAATAGCTCGCACATGCCCGCGCTTCCCGCAAAGAAAGCGTTGAGCATCGCGGTAGGGGCACGCTTGACGCTGATGCATATTGAAACACTGAGGGCAAGATCTGAAAGCCCGTGTGTGCTGCCACAGACAAATATATTACTCTGTGGTGCTGCCTACCCCCGTCCTGTTGTGGTCGCGGCGAGAAACGGACTGCAACGAAGCGTGACGGGACGCGACCATGGAGCTATGAGGGGAGATGGCACTGTAGGCTTACGCTGTTTGTTGTTATGAAGCCAATGGGTGTCATCTTATATGCCCCAAAATAGTAACAGAGCATAGGTTACGATTACTACCCGTTCTTAACTTTTAGCATGTGCAGGCAATAGGCATAGTGTCAGGAAAGCAACTGAATCGTATTTTCTGCTCTTGAATACGTATTGCTCCTAGTAATTCGACGCATTTTGCCTCGATGTGGCTGTTATTATTATACCTTTCCAATAACCGAGAAAAGTAGTACGTGATGTGTAAAGGACGTGTCGTAAATTCGTGAATGTATACTCCACTTACGATTAAAATGCGGTTCGTTTAAACTTTACGATCATAACAATGATTACAACTATAAACAACACAAGGGGTCATTTTTTCATCAAACAATCAAAACTCTAAACAATAAAAGCACTAGGAGTTAAATCCCATTTACATCAAATACCGTACTTCTCGTCTTAATTATTCGAAACTCATAAACAAAAAATATTTACGTTAATGAGGTCAAATCTGCCGTATTACTGCATCAAATACGCATTCAAAAGGTGAAAAGCGTTCGAAATAGCCTTCCTGACGCTATATTATTCATATAGAACCGTAGTTTTGTATGTAAAACACATGTGGTGTGCTCATGACAGTTTTAAAATCAAAAGTATTTGTATCGTGACAAAGTAGTGTACTAGTGTTTTGAGACATATAAGATGGCGGACGATGGCTTCAAGTTTGTGGCTTAGTGTCTGCCACCTCCCCTTCTTATACAGTATCTCGGCTCGCCCACTAGCCTTGCCTCACCGAATCTAAGGTGATTCACAGTAAGAAGCTGCACTATCGTAAGAGTCTTGCGACTCAACTAAATCTGTTTTCTGAAACGGCAGTCTAAAACTTTTTGCGTAATTACATCTCTTAGCATCTCATCATTAAAGTATTTGACACAACTACACATGAGTTGACACTACCTAAGCTATCCACTGCCTATTTGTCTGTTTGAGCTGCTTTTTAAGTCTGAAAAACTTGCGTCTGGTTGCCTCCACTCATGTCCTATGTCTCTTTTACTGTTGCTATTGTGGTCATCAGGGCGGAGACATGTTTCGTGCAGATCTCCACGCTAGGCTGCCCTGTAGGAGCTTCTTCACAATGTACATCGATTTTAAATTGCCTACTGCCGTTAAGCCTTCCCGTCCCTCCCCCCGCATACTTCATTACGAAAATTATCATTGTTGTGTATCTTCTCATTTTAAAAGCTTGTTCTCTTCTTGTGTTTGTTGCTTATGATCGACACATCACTTATGTACAAGGTTACACATAACATAGATAATTACAGAAAATGGCTCCTAAAACTTAAATTTCTTTTTGAAGTTAACAGATTATCTTTTTCTTTCTATTGTTTGGGTGTATGCTATATCCTAGGAACATTGGCTATCGTCAGTTATTTTGCTTCCAAATTACCAACATTCGTCTACCATATTTAGTGCCGTATTTACTACTATCGTTGCCTTATGTTGAAAACTTCTCTAAAAAAATGAAGCAATAAATTTTATTTTGACTGTATTAAAAAGAAAAAAAAAAAAAAAAAAAAAACGGTAGTGTCTTACGATCTCATGATTATCATCATCGTCTGCAGTTTCCAGACTCTGTTTGGGGCTGCATGCAACAAAAACCTCTCCACCGGTTTTTATCCTCTCAGCGTCTTCAGCTTTCCACTCTGTTCCGTTCTTCGTCTCTTTTCTACATTCCTTCCTTCACTCTCACAACCCTCAGATCTCTTACAATTACATATTTTTGACGACGTTACAGTGTTCAGTGAATGAAAAAAATCGCAATTTGCGATCAGTTATGGCTTCACTGTACTAGGTTTAGAAGGAATACCAAAGTGCGGCGAATGAAAATTTGTGCCCGGCCGGGATTCGAACCCGGGATCTCCTGATTACTAGGCTGACGCGTTAACCACTCCGCCACCGAGGACACAGTGACCAGCCCGACTGCAGAGGACTCTTCCCTGCACGTCTCCCGCCACACCCAAATCTCCATTCGCCACGCTGTCTCTTTCCTATAACTTTGGTATTCCTTCTAGACCTAGTACAGGGAAGCCATAATTGGTCGCAAATTGCGATTTATTTCAGTCACATATCTCTTGGTCTTCCTCTTGGTGTCTTGCCCTCCATTTCTGTCCCTCGTATCTGTATTACAATCCTGTCGTCTTCCGTTCTCCTGACATGACCGTACCATCTTATTCTTCCTTTCTGTTCTCCTGTAGGGGTCACTCTTTCCAATACTGCTTACCCATGTCATTCCTTACTATGCCCCTTTTCGTCAGTCCTAATCTGCTTCACTGAATTTTCATCTCGCATTTCTGATTCCTGCTCGCCTGTCTCTTCTGCATAACCCTCGTTTCTGATGACTATGTATTGGAACAATTCGATATATCACAAGTTTGCTCTTCAGGGGTTCGTCTCTGCACCATACTAAGCTTCTCACACTCTGTAAGTATCTATGAGGCTGCCTTCCTCTATCATCGACCTCGCTGTTATTTCTTCCACTTTTTTCATTTAAACTTTCCAGACACTTAAAACTGTTCACCTTCTTCTAGACGTCTGTCTCCTATTTTACATTTGCTGCAACTCTCAATTGTCTTTGTCGTCATCTAAATGTCCAAATGTTTGAAATTCTAAGAGACCAAACTGGTGAGGTCATCGGACCCTAGATTTACAAACCATTAGAACTAACTTATGCTAAAAACAAACGCACACACACACACACACACACACACACACACACACACACACATGCCCGAGGGACGACTAGAACCCCCATGGCGAGCGGCCGTGGATTTCCGCGCGGCGTTGCCAGCATCACTTCACACTTTTATGCACTGGATTTCAAAACGTACTTCTTTACCAGATCCTCTCATACATTCAACCAGTTCTGGATCTCTTAACCATTACCCCACAGTATTTAGTCGTCCACAAACACCATTGCTCTCATATTCCTTCACCTGTTTGTACTGCCACTTCTGCTGTTATCTCATCCACCACAGTGCTCAAAAATCCCTCTTTCAGTCCATTTATCTGTCCGGACAAATCCGGCTTGTCTCCTCCTACTGTCACACTGCTCACATTTGCTTGGTTCAACTCCTTTATTTTCCATACAATTTTTCTCCCAAATCTCTTTATCTCTAGGGTTTCCAATACCTTACCCCTTTTTACACTGCCATAAAAAGAAGTACTTATATAGAAGCTGTCTGACCCAAAAAATTATACCCATATTGTTCCTCTTTAAATACCATTCGCACTAACTCCTCAAAGTATTTCTTCCATATCTCCTTGAGTTTGTGGGTGTGCTCTACTTCTCTTTCGTCTTTATTGATGATACTGGTGTTTTCCACCGTGTCTTCTTAGTGTTTATCATTCCATATACATTCTTCTTACTCGTTTAACTGTCCATCATTTTTGCCCACTAATCTAGCCATTTCTCTTCTGCTACAACTCTCTTTGCCCCATTTTTTCTTCTGTTCGTATTCATTTCTTGCTTCCGCCGTTCTCTGCTGGAAACATGTACGAATGGCCTTGTTCTTCATTGAAATCTCCTCCTTCACTCTTGTCATTCCATCAGGGTGTTACTTTACGCCATTTCTTATCGCTCTTTCTTCCACACCCTCTTTATGTTGCTTCCACCATCGTTGTTTTGAAACCTTTCCCATTCTTCCTATATGGACTTTGTTTCGTCCTTTAGTGAGACAGACTTCACAGTTTCTTGGAAATCCTCTTTGCACTTTTATTGCTTTAAACACTCAAACAGTAACTACTGAAAGCCGATGATCACTATCCAAGGGTTTACTTTGTAAATGTGACCGTTCTCTTGTGTCATGATCACATATCACTTAGTCCACTACGGATTTTCTCGACAAATCTTGATTGTACCATGTTATCTTGCGGCTTTCCTTCTTAAACCCTGCATTTCCATATGTAGGTCCATTCATCTTACGAAAATCAGTTTTTTCCCCTTCCTCATTTAGATTTGCCCACGCCTCCCCTCCTGACACTTTCGCATACTCTTACCTTTCTTTTCCAACGCGTGCGTTCACGTCTCCAATCATTATCTGTTGTCCTATCAGTTGTGCCTGCAGTTTTTCCTCGAATTTCTCACTTATTCTATAGGAAATCCAATTTGTGGTGCATTTACCTATAGGAATTGCAAATCTGCCTTTTACTTGTGCTCTAATTTTTATCATCCTGTCCCCAATTCCGTTCAAGTCCTGACACCGCTTCTACTCCATTTCCACTCCAACATGTAGCCATTTCACAGCTGCCTCCTTTCTTCGCCTCTCTACCTGGTTTTTAACAGATCTAAAACATTTAAGTCTTCTTCTTTCCCTCATGTTCACTACTGCTTCCACCTTCCCTGTCAGTGTCTGTAAATGAAGTGTACAAAGTCTCAGTCCTTGTAGATAGTTTCGTCGTCATGCAATTAATCTATCCTTCCGAGGCTTGTCCCATGTTAAAAAGCAACACTTGATGTATCATTCTGTTGGCTTGCGTAGCCTAACAGACAACTGAATTTTCTTTTGGGGTTTATTTCCTTAGCCTCTGAAAGTTCCTCTTCACCACAAGGTTGTGGTGTCCTTCTCAATTTAACCCCTTGGAGGATGGATTGCATCCTTCGCCATCCACACTATAACGAAACTACATTTCTGCCGTAGATGTCGTTAGGGTCTTCATCCGCAACACTGTGCATAGGTTATGCGCTATACCCTACACGACTGAGTCCCCAACTGGACTTTGCCACCCAAACAATCCGGCCTACTGAAATGATGGATGCCACCCCAGCAGCGTGGATGCGATAGGCAAGAATATTACCCGAGTGGAGGATAGGAAAGGTGGCTGTGTCTCCTTTGGGCCGACCGCGGTGGCCGAGGAGACTGAGGCGCTCCAGTCACGGTCTGCACGGCCACCACGGTCGGGGGTTCGAATCCCCCCTCGGGCATGGATATTTGTGCCGTCCTTAGTTGTAAGTAGTTCATAAGTAGTTTGTACGTTTAGGGACTGATGACCCCGTAGTTAAGTCCCATAGACTCTACAAAAGTTTGAACGTTTTTGTCTCCTTTGGGTCGAGTTAATGGTTGTATGTGTTGCCCCATTCCCTACGCCCTAGTGAGGAAAAATAAGAAATTACGTATATTGCCAGGCAACTATTTTACGTGAGAAAACCTTGATTTATTTTTCTGAGAAACAAGGTTTTTAATATAAACCGATAACATAATACTGTCTGTTGTACACTACTGGCGATTAAAATTGCTACACCAGAAGAAATGCAGATGATAAACGGGAATTCATCGGACAAATATATTATACTAGATTTGACTTGTGAATACATTTTCACGTAATTTGAGTGCATAGATCCTGAGAAATCAGTGCCCAGAACAGCCACCCCTGCCGTAATAACGGCCTTGATACGCCTGGGCATTGAGTCAAACAGAGCTTGGATGGCGTGTACAGGTACAGATGCCCATGCAGTTCAAGACGATACCACAGTTCATCAAGAGTATTAACTGGCGTATTGTGACGAGCCACTTGCTTGGCCACCATTGACCAGACGTTTTTCAGTTGGTGAGAGATCTGGAGAATATACTGGCCAGGGCAGCAGTCGAACGTTTCCGCATCCCGAAATGCCCGTACAGGACCTGCAACACGCGGTCGTGCATTATCCTGCTGAAATATAGGGTTTCGCAGGGATCAAATGAAGGGTAGAGCCACGGGTCGTAATATATCTGAAATGTAACGGTCACTGTTCAAAGTGCCGTCGTTGCGAACAAGAGGTGACCTAGACTTGTAACCAATGGTACCCCATACCATCACGCCGGGTGATACGCCAGTATGGCGATGACGAATACACGCATCCAATGTGCATTCACCGCCTTGTCTTCAAACACGGATGCGACCATCATGATGCTGTAAACGGAACCTGGATTCATCGGAAAATATGACGTTTTGCCATTCGTGTACACCAGGTTCGTCATTGCGTACACCATCGCAGACGTTCCTGTCTGTGATCCAGCGTCAAGGGTAACCGCAACCATGGTCTCATAGCTGATAGTCCATGCTGCTGCAAACGTTGTCCAACTGTTCATGTAGATGGTTGTTGTCTTGCAAACGTCCCCATCTGTTGACTCAGGGATCGAGACGTGGCTGTACGATCCGTTTACAGCCATGTGGATAAGATACCTGTCATCTCGGAAAGAAAATGTTTGTAGAGCTTGTGGGACTTAACTACAGAGTCATCAGTCCCTAAAGTTACAAACATCTTATGAACTACCTAATACTAAGGACGGCACAAATATCCATGCCCCAGGGAGGATTCGAACGCTCGACCGTAGTGGCCGTGCAGAACGTGACCGCTCGGCCACTGCGGCCGGCCCTGTCATAGGAGGCCGTTGGGATCTAGCACGGATCCGTATTGCCCTCCTGAACCCACCTATTCCATATTCTCCTGTCTTACATTGGATCACGACCAACGCTAGCAGCAATGTCGCGATACGATAAACCGCAATCGCGATAGGCTACAATCCTACCTTTATCAAAGTCGGAAACGTGATGGTACGCATTTCTCCTCCTTACACGAGGCATCACAACATCGTTTCACCAGGCAACAACGGTCAACTGCTATTTGTGTATGAGAAATCGGTTGGAAACTTTCCTCATGTCAATACGCTGTAGGTGTCGTCAACCTTGTGTGAATGCTCTGAAAAAGCTAATCATTTGCATATCACAGCATCTTGTTCCTGTCGGTTAAATTTGGCGTCTATAAAAATCAAATGTTTGTATAGCTTATGGGACTTAACTACGGGATCATCAGTCCCTAAAATTACAAACTACTTATGAACTAACTAATACTAAGGACGGCACAAATATCTATGCCCGAGGGGGGATTCGAACCCCCGATAGTTGTGGCCGTGCAGACCGTGACTGGAGCGCCTCAGTCCCCTCGGCCACCATGTCCGGCTTCGCGTCTGTAACACGTCATCTTCGTGGTGTAGCAATTTTAATGGCCAGGAGTGTAATTCGATTAAATTCCATTTCCCTCGTTTTACTTTTATTGGTGTTCACCTTATAATCTCTTTACAAGTCTATCTTTTCCTTTCTTCTGCTGCTGCATGCGCCCTGTGCCTTCTCTGACCGAATGACAATGATGGCATATTGAAGATAAAATCATGCAAAGTTTTTAGTTCTTCTCATTAAACGTTAATTTCTTTCCTCAAATTTTATACTATCTCAGTTTAAAGATTGAATAACTCCCTTCGTGACTGTTGCTTCCGTTTCGTGCCCTTCAACCCTTGTAATATTTCTGGCTTAAAGCCATCATATTAAGATCGGAGTATTGCTTCAATGCAGCCGGTTAGCTCCGGTAGGCGACAGATGGTAAAAGCTGGTGAGAACCGCGACAGGTGGTACAATAGTCGGATTCTCATGGGAAAGAGCACTGGCAAGTTTCCCCGCCGATTGACTGTAGTACTGGCGGTCACGCGCCAAAACACGAACATATAATAATAAACTATTTATTTATTCCATGTGAAATCCAATTCAGGAAACCTCTGAAAGCCAAGCTGTGTCCTGGCTACGTAACAAATATCAACTATTTTAAAATTCATAAACAAAACAATGAAGACGGGCGATGCACGGCGGCCATGTTTACGCGCCAAATTGTGGAGCGAAGGCAGCCTTGCATCGAGCCGCCACACTTCAGTCCAGAACACGCACTCGGAGGAGTTACATGTTGCATATGTAGGCGGTCATAAGACATATTTATCATTTTCAGTTCCGAACACGTACTCGGAGGAGTAACATGTCGCATACGTGGGCGGTCGTAAGACATTGTTTATCATCTTAGAACAAGGCGAAATGACCTTATATTACATTTTCAGTTAAGACAATGTGTGTCAAGTAGATGTTATTATGCAGTTTGCTAGTGTTCTGCATTCTTTAAATAAACTAGATGGCATCCCAAAAGAACTCAAGTATTATTTCGTAATTAGATCAGTTTCTGCCAATAATTTAACAATTTCAGCCTCTTTCAAGAACTTCGACCTATGCACTACCTTCTGCGTGGGGGACGACATCTATAGAAGACGTCAGGTTGGTGAACTTTTAGAGCTTGTACGCTTCACATAGTGCAGTGGGGAGTTAGTATAACCCTCGCGTACACTGTCATTGCGGTACAAACGCAAACTGTTGTGCGTCATCCATGACAACATGGAGGAGAGACAATAATATAGGATCGGTTAACATACCCCTGTACCTTTTCCTGTTGTAAACTGTAGTCTGGGCTTTGTTCAGGTAGTAGATCGTTGTCACTACCATCATGTTTAGTGCTGAGGATTGAAAGTTGTATGTAGTTGGTGTCTTAAAGGCAGGTAAGGAACTGTTTAAAGATAAACGTTGTTTTAACCTCACCCCGAGGAGTGCAGGCCTGTGGTGCGCAGCCGGAGCGACGTCCCCTGTGGCGGTGGCGGTGACGGCTGCTCAGGAAACTGGATCCCCGTGCGAGGCGTCGGCCTTGCCGCTCGGAGGCCGGCGGTTTCAGCTCTCGGCGGGCCGCGCTCTGGCCGGTGTGAACTGAAACCTGCAGGCTGATCTCCAGGGCTACCAGCGCGAGGCTGGACTCTGCCGCTGCCGTACTAGGGCGCCAATCTACTCTCGTCCAAATTGTCCAGTCAACGAACACCGGCAAACGGCGAATAGAGGGGAAATCGTCTAGTCGCAAATTGGCCCACTTTAGGTTACGGTAGTAACACTAAAACTGGGCATTTGCGATCGTCTTTTGACAGCTCGAAATTTAAATGAAAATAACGGCTTAACCATTCATCTGACACGAAAATTGAATAACCTAATTTGTAGAGTGGAAAATTCTCTACAACTTTGCTCTTTTATGTTTTTTTCATATCTCGTATCGTTTGAGAGATGTTTACAAAAATAACGGCGATTTTGGGATGTATGTATGTCTGTCTGTCCGTAACGTGTTTCCTGTTTTTAAGACGAACCGTTCAACCGATCAGCACCAAATTTTACAGGCATAATTGTCGGCTACCAGAGACCAGAACCTCGCTTTTTCAAATATTTAGGACAAGAAATACGTTAGTAATAGCAAAAAAAGCCGTTTGTAATGTAATTTTAATTGCAAATAAAGCGTTCATCTGATGCGAAAAGTGAATAACCGAATTTGCAGAGGAGAAAATTCTCTACAACTTTGTTACCTTATGTTTTTTTTTTTTCATTTCTCGTATCGTTTGAGAGATATTTGCAAAAATAACGGAGATTTGACACCCTCCATTGAATTAAAGAAAACCAGCCGTTCGCAGATGTCACGTGACATTCCTCGCCCAGAACTCTCTCTGGCATACGCCATCTTGCGTTACGTATTTGATGATATTATTGTAACTTACACGTTGTCATTTCAAAGCAATGGCGCACTGAATAATTAACAAAAACACGTCGTTCTTCGTACGATATATGATAATCTAGTGTCTGCAAATGCCATATTAGCATCAGTTAACAACAGCCATCAATAGTATTACCTGTAGCGTTGTAGGCAATGCGTTAAACTGAAGGTTAGTGGTTCGGAACCAGCCACTACATTTTTTTGTTAAAAGGGTTTCAGACGCTCTTATTAATTGATTTTTTATTATTTTGGTCCAAAATGTTTGCAAATTACAAATCTAAAGTGGGCCGTAAAACGCGTCAGTGCTATTTTTTTTTTTCATTTTAATTTTTTTTTTTTTTTTTTTTTTTTTTTTTTTTTTTTTTTTTTTTTTTTTTGTACAGTGGCAGGAAAGACGGTATGAACGACATACTAGACGTTCCGATCTGTGGGGCGTGAGGCCGAGCGTGTGTGGGCCTTTAAAGGCACAAAGGCACACTTTTCACGGTTTTCTTAAATAAGTCGAAAACTGTAATCTCAAGCGTAAAAGTAGAAGTTTACAAAATTAAAATGCATAAAATTTACTACAGAAAAGCTACATAATTTCTCTAGGATCAATATTTTGCGAGACATGGGAGAAGCAAAATTAGCAAATTCTTAAAAACCGATTTTTTATGCTATGATGTTTCAAAAAATGTTCAAATGTTTATTAAGCTTATGGGACTTAACTACGGGGTCATCAGTCCCTAAACTTACAAACTACTTACGAACTAAGGCGGCATAAATATCCATGCCTGACGGGGGATTCGAACCTCCGACCGTAGTGGCCGTGCAGACCGTGACTGGAGCGCCTCAGTCTCCTCGGCCACCGCGGCCGGCCTATGATGTTTAAATGGAAGGTCGACTGAAGTAGTTCGAGAGTGAATAAAAATGTCTGTACTACACCTAATAGCCTAATATGGTCATAGGGGCACATGATGCGCATGTGATGTGGTATAATGGAAGAGGAGATGGCGGGACGGCTGATCCATGAGGTGGCACGTAGATGAATGAAACGTGCCCGAGCGCCTCCCTCTGCTGTGCGAATGCCCGCCTACCAAGCAGATACAATAGCCTGAAAGCATTTCTGTGACAAGTTCACTTCTTCCAAAAAAAAAAAAAAAAAAAAAAAAAAAAAAAAAAAAAAATTGTATAGTTTATGGGACTTAACAACGGGGTCATCAGTCCCTAAACTTACAAACTACTTATCAACTAGCTAAGACTAAGGACGGCACAAATATCCATGCCCAAGGGGGGATTCGAACCCCCGACCGTAGTGGCCGTGCTGACCGTGACTGGCGCGCCGCAGTCCCCTCGGCCACCGCCGGCGGCGTTCACTTCTCCCCAGTATGTATGCGGAAGATCTTTATATTGTTTGTGCTTACATAATTAATTTATTTCAGTTTATTACGTGGGTAGGCTACTTGTTTTAGTGAGTGACTTTTCGTGTGCCGGCCACGGTGGCCGAGGGGACTGAGGCCACCACCACCTAGAAGACAAGGCCTTACAACAAGCCGAGCCTACGTGATACTTAGAGGCCCCGGCCGCCACCTCACTGGCTGGCCGCTGGGGCACGCCTACCGCCGCGCAGCAGCCTGCCAGTCAGATGGCGGCCGGGGCCTCTAAGTGTGACGTAGGCACGGCCTGATGTAAGGCCTTGTCTTCTAGGTGGTGTTGCTGAGGCGCTCCAGTCACGGTCTGCACGGCCACTACGGTCGGGGTTTCGAATCCCCCTTCGGGCATGGATATTTGTGCCGTCCTTAGTATTAGCTACTTTATAAGTAGTTTGTAAGTTTAGGGACTGACCCCGTAGTTCAGTCCCATAAGCTTTACAAACATTTGAAACTTTTCTTGTTGATGCATCTCTGAACAATGGCTGAGAAGTTTTTAGTTTTTGAATGTGATGTCAATGTCATTTGTAACATTGGGGTGGATTGGTTCATCCAAGTACGTACTTTAAGAAAATGTGGAAAAGCCCAAAGTTTTGTGAACGAGAAAAACAGTGTTTTCAAAATAATAATAATAAACTTACGGAATATGCAGCCAGATGTGAAAGTCTGCGTCGACCGATATTTCGGCAGGAGTACACCCTGCAAGGCGCAGTATTGCCTTGAGAATGGCAGGGTGTATTCCTCCCGAAATATTGACCGAAGCCGACTTTCATACCTGGATGAATAACCGTAATTTTTTTGAATACGCCATACGGCAGGAGAATTAAGGAATCACAAACACGGTGTTCTTCAATAGCCATGCAGGAAAGAATACACAAGAGCTCACGCAATCAAAACATTTCAGAGCGCCTCTATTTCAGAGTAACTTGTGATTACCCTCATTTGCGCTCAGCTAAAATTTGATTTTAAACAATTCTGTGTGTAAGCTATAGACGAAGCGTTTTGTAACAAACAAAATAAAAAGTTTACAATGTTCGATTCTTTACCTACGGCAATTCAGTTACGATCTGTGCTCGGGAGTAGAAAGATAGTTGCGGGGGGGGGGGGGGAGACACCATCCTAGGAAGTATCCATTCAGTGATGGATTCTGCATCCTCCATATACTATATAAACTGCTATAAAAAGTTCTTTATAACCTCTAAATCTACGTCAAGCAAAGGAGGGCGTCCGGAAGATCAAGATATTCTGGAGCAATGGAGGAGATATTTAATCACATACAACTAAATGATGACTGCCAATTCTCCACGGGGGAGATTCACATGATTTTCTGTTCTGTGTTATAAATCAAAGGCGTATCAGGACTCTTGTGGACATCGTGCACATTATTGCAGAGCATCTATTTCCACGATGGCTATAGTAACTCCCAGCAGAATAATAAACCATGTCACTACGCCAGAATCGTGCTGCAGTGGAGAAGAATGATGGGTTGGTCTCCGAATTCGCCAGACCTCAATCCGACGCAACACGTAATGAGAGCAGATTTGGAGAAGGTTAGAAGCAGTAGCAATGTAAGAGAAAAAGAATGCAACATAGACAACGGTAGAAGAAGGCAGCCAAAATGGAGAGAAAGGGATGAAGGCCGTGGCAATGGGAGATACAGTCGGGAGAAAGTGCTAATGGAAGGAAAATGAGACTGTGGAAGAGAGGCATAATTATGTAGAGAGGTAGTGAGTGAAAGGGAGCTGTTTTGTATGAAACATTCTTTACGATGAGAAATTGTGCAAAAGGATATAGCATGTTATGTGTTAAAACTGCGTATATACGTTGGCATAGTAAAAATTTTGGTGAGGAAAGCGGAATGAGGACTGAGGCAGCTGGTTCCCGACTTTTCTGACAGAGTTTTTTTTAAGCAGGAGCTTTGGCATGGTGTATCAGCCATACTGCTTCTCTTTATGGAGTACGTTTGGCTACGACTTTTAAAAATTGGGCAAATGAAATCCTTCAAGAAATTTAAATTTAACGGAACCTCTGCATTATTTATCATCTTTTTTAGCCATCATTTGAATAGCAGAGTCTCTCACGTCGCTTACAAACAGCGAAAAATTTCGGATGAAGGTACGGCACTGTGGGTTTAACAATCTTCGAGTGTAACTGGTTATAATGTTCAGTGAGTGATATCAGCAGTCATATCGCCAAAGAATAGGGTATTTGACTGTTTTCTGGAAATAGTTTTAAATTGTTAATTATTTCATATTAGGCTCCGAAAATGCTTTTTTACTCGTGAATTTCAGTACTTAATTTAAAAAAAAAAATTAAACCCGCTAAAACGCTACATTTGAGTCGCGTGATGCCTGTGACGTCAGAAATCACGACGATGCTGCTGCTGCTGCTCTCGTAAGATACACAAACAATATTGTTTGGGCATTCACATTCGCAAAATGACCTACAAATATTGCGTAGTTCTGTACTGTAGCAATACATCTATAAAGACAGCAGAAAAATTGAAATGAAAGAAAAAGAAAAGAAGAAAAAAGAAATAGAAAACAGAAAAAAAGAGAAGATGCGCAAAATGTGGTTGACACTAGCGCGAAGAGGTCCAAATGAAATAGCCGCCACTTCATGTGTTTATTTCTGTGAGGATCATTTTGATGTAAGTATACACTTAATATTATTCCATTAGTTCTCTTATACTGCAAAGGTGTAATGTAGTGTTATGTGCAGGTTTACATATGAGAAGTAAAACTTTACAATGTTACACGCCTACGATTTATTTGTAATTAAAGCCGTTTATTAATTCATTTGGTGAAATTACAACACGAATATTGTTTTAGCCCACCATAAAGTATAGCACAGATAATTTATCTGTAGCAAGTGCACTTTTATCCCCAGTAGATCTTATTTAAACAACCGTTTCAATAAAGGGTAATCGTTCTATACATCGACAACGCCGTTCTGGTTACCATATCGTAAAATACGTATATGGGAGGTGTCTTTAATGCGCCGATTCATTTAGCCTTTAAACTTGCGTGGCGCGGTGGTAACACACTGGACACGAATTCGCGAGGAAGGTAGTTCAAATCCACCTCCGGTCATTCAAATTTAGGTTGTCCGTGATTTTCCTAAATCAGTCCAGGCAAATTCCTTTCAAAGGGCATGTCCGATTTCCTTCCCCATCATATACCCAAACAATCCGAGCGTAAGCTCCGCCTCTAATGACCTCGCTGTCGACGGGGCGTTAAATCCCTAATCTTCCTTTTTAAGCCTGCGAAATGTGCGTTGCCAACTGGGTTAAATTTTACCAACTAACCTGGCGGCCTCCAGTGATAATGTTGGCAACAGATGCTGAATAGCGAGAAGCATGTGACGTCGCCATTAACTAATCGCGTAACAACGCAAATGTTTTGTCATGAAATCTTGGCTTTACTAGGGCAGTTACTTTTACTGACCGGACAAGGGTATGTACACGAACCTTCAATTATAGTGCAGGAACAGCATTATTTATTTACTTCATGGTCTGTATGATTCTATGTGGTCCGAACATCTTGGCCAAGATTTTCTACCGTGTCGTTAATGTTACCAACATAATCACATGAGGCCGCCTGGATGGGAGGCAAAATTTTATGGTGACTTCAAGAGCAAGTCTGCCTTGGCGGAGCTCCGATACGCGAGGCCGTTTCCCGTCTGCATATGTTACTCTGTGCCGTCGGGGAGTTCGAATCCCCCCCTCGGGCATGGATATTTGTACTGTCTTTAGTATAAGTTGTTCATAAGTAGTTTGTAAGTTTAGAGACTGATGAACCCACAGTTAAGTCCCATAAGCTTAACAAATATTCAGAGTAAGTCTGCTGACACCAATAAGAAGGATACTTTTTTTCCAACGACATAAAATATCTCTAGCAATAATTTGCTTTAAAATGTAGGTATGCGATACTTAGAATCACATAATTCTTTTCCATTGTGGCATGAAAGCTGTAAACGTGTTTACATCACCAAAACTACACTTTACGCTGATAAATTAAGGAAACGCTAACAATGATACAGCTCCGTCTTCTAGTTGCCGCGTCATAGTGGTCTGTGACGTCACCAGTTCTTCAACCAATAACATAGCGTTTTCGATCACGTGATCTAATCGTGAAATTTAATGATATTTAAGCTTCAATTAAGTGAAAATAAAAGATGTTTTGTAAGAATAATGAGCGAAAATGTTATAATCATTTAGATTACCAACAATTCGAAACATATTTTTTACACAGGAAAATTGCTATTGCTGATAGGTTGAAAGTGATTCCGTTATTTGGTCAGTCTCTCCTGTGCTTGAATATGTTGCTCGATGTTAGCTGCAGACGTAACCCCTGAACTACGTATATTAACAGTGTTGTCTCTGACAGTTGGCCGATTCATTAATGACGTAAAACGTCCTAGTTGCGCGAGCAGCGCGCTTCGGCGGATATAATTGGAGGCAATGCAGCGAAAACTTAATTTCCGCTTGTCAGTTTTTATTTTGTTCTATGAGATGACAGCTGC
This sequence comes from Locusta migratoria, assembly GCA_026315105.1. Classification (NCBI taxonomy): domain Eukaryota; kingdom Metazoa; phylum Arthropoda; class Insecta; order Orthoptera; family Acrididae; genus Locusta; species Locusta migratoria. The sequence goes on from CM048751.1 coordinate 122,736,353, forward strand.
CTGCCGTCTGTGTAAGTAATCAGCCCCACCGCCATCGGATTGTTGCTCTCGAGCACAGACTGAAGCTAAACAATTTTTTACTCAGTTTGTCTACGTCTGCGTAACGAATTCACAAAGTATTTTGCTGTGACTTCCCACCGTTTACGCCACCATCAATTTATATATAGAGGGTGAGTCATACAGTGTTATGATACGGTTGGAAATAAGCATAAACATCATGGAAAGACACAAAGTGATCTGACTTGCACCGGTCAACGAATGACCAAGATAAATTGTACCATTACTAGATTTGTCCCACGATCACGTGATAATTCTAGCGTACTGTTGGGAACTCAAAAAGTGTTCTGCGCATCTGAATTATCACGCTAGAGATATATTCTTTGGAGTATTAATGCAGTTCCTGGTATTCAGTCAACATTGTAAGAATAGAAAGAGACGCCCTTATAATGAAGAAGTAGGACCTGCCTCCGTTATGTTGCTAAAACTTGAAGAAGTGTTCGCTTTGCAGTGGTACTCTTTGATATTACTTAAAAAGGAATAAAAAGTTAGGCTATTTTGCCGTGATGTACTCCATACTCAACCCCACCCCCCTAACCTACCCTCCAGAGAGCAAGCCACTCTTTAGTGACAACGTGCCTTTACAGTACTATTTTTCTTTCCGTGCTTCATGTGTACCCTCCTGCTACACGTTTCCCCTCCTTTGGGGACCATGTCTTGTCTATTACTGTGGCTCTATGCTGGTTTATATTTTGTACCCCTGCTTAAGGAGGTAACCGTTATAGCAAGTCAAATTTTAACTGGCTTGAAAGCGTTGCAGTTGTCTGAGCATTTATTCAGAGGCCTTTGTTTCATAAGCATTCATTGCACATCATCTCTCAGAAGCTGAAATACGATTAAAGATTTACAACAATATTTCAAATCAATTACACTTGGCAAAATCAAGGATTCGCAGTCAAAGCCCATAGCCATTAAATGACCTTACAGCAAATTTAAGTAGTTTAAAAGTTCCAAAATCGACTACAATTATACGTATTGAAAAGGTCCTCTCTGGAACCAAGTATACCATTAAAGAATTCACAACAAATTTTAATGTAGTCTTTCATTTTCAAAACCCATTAACAATTTATCGTATTGAAAGGTCCCTTCTCAGGAGGCAAATACACCCTTGAAGAATTCGCAGCAAATCTTAAGTAAACTGTTGTTGTTTTGGTCTTCAGTCTGGAAACAGGGGTGATGCAGCTCCCCACCTTACTCCATCCTGAGCAAGGTAAAACTAAGTATTAGAAAAAAAATACCTATCACTGTCTATAAAGTGAAAGGTCCGTCTCAAAAAAATGTACACCAGCAAAGGCTGTAAACAGTTTGAATTCTCACATGACAACTTCAGTTATAGAATTGTTCCAAGGTACAACTCCAATTTTAAAATTCCCCGCAAAATTATGTGACTTAAACATCCAAAGACAATATAAAGGAGAATGCCTGTTCCAGTCTCTCTCGCAACTCACAGAACCCTCTTAGTTAAACTAAACAATTACACAACTTTTGTATCCCATCCTCGTCGCCACTTTTGTGTCTCGTTTCCGTCGTAGGTGTCGGTGGCCGAGTAGGAAGACCGACACAGGAATAAAGGTAGCACGCTTGTGCAGGAATGGAGGTGAGCAGCTAGTAGTACAGCAGAATCTAGGAACACTAGAGTAAATTAGAACGAGATATATATTGCACAGAATTTATACAATACTTAAGTTTTACATAGATCAGTACTGCAGAATGCTGATACATAGTTGAGCTAGAGTCCTGCCTAGTGCCTGTCTGATAGCAAAGTCTTCACTGGTGCCTATCTGATTCCGAAGTGTTAGCTGGTTCCTATCTCAGTCCCAAGTGAACGATGTCGTTCCGTGGTGGCCACGAGCGGAGTTGTAACAGAGGGCGCTCGAGGCTGACGTCGTAAGAACGCCGCGCCGTGCGTGCATGGCGGCGCGCGGCGAAAGTAGGTGGCGCGCACTTTGGACTTGTGCGACACCACAACAACTATCAACGAACCCACACTTTTGGGTGAAACATAATTTACAATAACGTTCAGATCCGTTAAGGAGGAGACCCTCCCTCGTAATCCAAACAGACAAGTACCCCCTGGGTGTGAGCGGGAGGGGGGAGGGGCGGAACTGATGACCACGCAGTTTGGTCCGATAGATTTACAGACATTTTGGGGAGGGGCTAGACCCCGGACACCAAGCTTAGCATTGCATTTAACCCTAACCCAACTTGAATATCACAACAGATCCCGGCATTTGAACTGCCCGTTCTTCGAGTCAATCCCTGGTGCAATCCAAACTCGCAACCGACCCCCCTTTTACACAGACGCTCGATGTGATGACAGTATGAGATTTGGCCAAGGAACTAGGCCTTAAGCGCCCTCACGCAGTTCACTATTCATTCCGTTACGCTGCACTCGAGCACACATACTCTGCACCTCACACCCACACTCACCTTAGAAGCTATTTTATGAGGGACACACCCAGGGCACAAGAAGAAGAATGAGCAACCCTCCACTTCTAAGCTTTAAGGACAAATTATTAAAATTGCTCACTTATTCTAAGAATACATACAAGACATATTTGCAATGGTCTTTGGCAATGGGCCGCGTGGACAACCCGTACTGCTCTGGGTCTAAACCGGAACTCAAATCACTGCAGGATTCCGATGCAGTTAGGCTGCTAGAGAACGATAGGGAGACTTCTCAGGAGACAGACTGCGATGTGAATAATACAGTCAAAGGCGTTACTCTGATTTTTCTTCAGAAGTCACTCAGAGGAAATTAATCACCACTCCTGCAAAATTACACCCAGATCACGAGTAGACTCAAAGTCTAACTGTTTGTCGTCGTTTCCAATAGCACCACCAAGATGGAACACCACAACAGATTCAGCCACAATTAAAGCACAACTTCGCTGGTATAATTTCGATAGGCTGGTACCAACACCAGGACCACCCAACCGTCGGCACAGTTCACAGGTTCCCAGTCCTAGTCGAGCAAGACAACTTGTTCGCCCACGTGACTTCCAGATACTGGCTGCGATCGTTCCTCTCTCTTCACTGATGCAGCCAGCTAAGCCCGCAGCCTGCAACACAAAATCTTTCCGTCAAAGCTGTGCTCTTGGCCGCAATCGATACGTCCGTATCAGTATTAGCTTTGCAGTGGTGATCTTTGATCTTAGTTAAAACACGAATAAGTAGTTAGCTTTTGGCCCACTTTAGGTTACGGTAGTAACACTAAAAGTGGGCCTTTGCGATCGTCTTTTGACAGCTCGAAATTTAAATGAATATAACGGCTTAACTATTCATCTGACACGAAAATTGAATAACCGAATTTGTAGAGGACAAAATTCTCTACAACTTTGCTCTCTTATGTTTTTTTTTTTTTCACATCTCGTAGCGTTTCAAAGATATTTGCAAAAATAACGGCTATTTTGGGATGTATGTATGTATGTCTGTGCTTAACGTGTTCCCTGTTTTTAAGACGAAACGTTCAACCGATCAGCAGCAAATTTTACAAGCATGGTTGTAGGCCGCCAGAGACCAGAACCTCCCTTTTTCAAATTTTTCGGACAAAAAATACGGTAGTAATACCAAAAAAAGCCGTTTGTAATATAATTGTTATTGCAAACGAACTGTTCATCTGACACTAAAATTGAATAACCTAATTGGTAGAGGAGAAAATTCTCTACAACTTAGCTCCCTTATGTTTTTTTCATACCTCGTATCGTTTGAGGCATATTTGCAAAAATAACGGAGATTTGACGCCCTCCATTGAATTAACGAAAACCAGCCGTTCGGAGATGTCACGTGACATTCCTCGCCCAGAACTCTCTCTGGCATACGCCCTCTCGCGTTGCGTATTAGATTATTTTCTTTTTGTAGCTTACATGTTGTCATTTCAAAGCAATGGCGTACTGAAGAATTAACAAAAACACCTCGTTCTTCGTGCGATAAATGATAATCTAGTGTCTAGAAATGCCATATTAGCATCAGTTAACAACGGCCATCAATACAACTGAAGTGTCACTTTCCGGGAGACTCTGTACATGTCTGCCACTGCGTCGTGAAAGTTTGAAATGTGGCTAAAAGGTGCCTACAATCGTCCTGCGTAACGGCGAAATATCATGGCGTCACAAGATGTCATTCTCTAGGTCGGCGACATCTCGAACAGCAAGGTTTCGACTCTTGCAAGGAGAAGGCCACCAGAGCTCAAACGTTTATGTGTAAATGGTGTGTCATTGACACCAAATTTCACCTCAATTCTCCAATCATCTTTTGATTGACAGCCGTAGAGTAGTGGGCAAGGCGTTGGACTATGACGCTAAAGATCGGTGGTTCGGCACCCGCCACTAACTATTTTTTTTCTAATAGGGTTTCAAACACTCTTATCAATTAATTTTTTATTATTTAGATTATTATTTTGGGCCAAAATGTTTGCAAAAACTTATAAAACTACAAATCTAAAGTGCGCCGTAAAATACGTCAGTGCGATTTTTTTGCTGTGATGTACACCGACCGCTCACGACTCCCCGCTTCGTCCCTCCCCCCATGTTTTAGGAAATTGCTATAGGGTAGTGGTTTAATAGATACGGAGTTCGAACACTTGCGGGGAGTGATACTTGAGGGGAACCCGGGGCCCTTGGGGCGGCTAATAGCTTTTCCTGGGTATAGGCACACCAAGAAGTCTAGCACTGTGAACATAACACGAAACTAGTTCTAACTACATATTAATTCGTTGAGTGTTCCTCCTGAAAATAAAACGGTATTTTAACAGTGATAATGTTTGGAGAGTTATTAAGACATTCTCTGCTACTACAAGACGATGACTTTCAATAGTCATACCTCCTAAAAGCATATTATTCAGATCACTAAGCATATCAAGACACCTGCGCAAGCTATAAATATATTAGGCATCCTGCACAGATACGTTGATGTAATTGACCGCTATGTAGTTAACTCCACTATTACGCAACTTTCATCTCTTTAAAAATAGCTACTCTGCTTTTTAATAGGAGACGCAACCTTAAAGATTCAATCAAAAACGTTATTAATAAGTCAATGAGTATTTTACATACTTGATGCGTTTATTCGAGACCCAAAACGATTTCGCTGTATTCTAATTACAAATACATCTAATAAATGTATGAAATACGGAATGTGTAAGGGAATGTCACACACCGAAAAATGCTAAAGATAAATTCTATTTTCAATCACCGTCATATAGAACCATTTTTACTCTGAACTTGGCATAAACCAGCAGGGAGAAACAAGTCGCAAGACTTCCAGGAAAAATGAAGCGAAATTGGCAGCCAGTAGTTGGTTATAAATTGCATTGCCTGTTAACTGTATAAATATAAATTACGGAATACGCGGAACTCCTGTTCAGTACTGTCAAAAAGGTGTAAGGTAATAGGCAGTGGTTTACATTCAGATATCCGTGTCACTCTCCTTCTCAAGAAGTTTGTGTGAAGATTTATAGTCAGAACATTCAAAGAAAAGGCTACTGTGATGTTGAAACTACAAGAAGCAGGCCGGCCGCGGTGGGCGAGGCGACTGAGGCGCTCCAGTCACGGTCTGCACGGCCACTGCGGTCGGGGGTTCGAATCCCCCCTCGGGCATGGATATTTGTGCCGTCCTAGTTCGTAAGTAGTTCATAAGTAGTTTGTAAGTTTAGGGACTGATGACTCCCTAGTTAAGTCCCATAAGCTTAACAAACATTTGAACAAGAAGCAGCTCATTTACTCGGGAAGGGAAAACGTTATGGTGCCCGTAAATTTGAATGGCTGTATCTCTTGTAGTAACATTCATTTTTTGATAAAATGTTAAAATCCAATATACCAGAATTTTATTTTTCTGAACTCAGAAAAGTTTACAGGAAGTAGTCTTGATGTGATTTCATGCTTCTATGCATTAAATTGATATTATCAAACACGTAATTTGTGTCACAAATTGCGCGGCCGGTCCGGTGGGCCTTTCCCTAAATACGGCACAGGTAGCGGCTGGAGGGCGTGGAGTAGGGCGTAGGATCCATTCCTCCCGCGGTAAGAAAAATAGGACTGAATCCTCCCGAGCCTGCAAGGGTGTGGAAAAGGACGGGACTGAATTCTCCCATAACCTGTTTAAGCAGGTAGTTGGTGGCGGCCCGAGACCAGAGGGTGTGGCCAGACCTTTATGAATATTCCAGGCAAGCAAAGCTATCTAGCGTATGTTCCAGTGTATGTTCCTACATTGTACAGTAAAGTAAGAGTAAGAATTAAGCCCTAGTTAGAGTTAGAGTCAGAGTAAACGTACAGTAATATATAAGATAGAAACTTTCCAATTTCATTTCTTTCGTAATAGTCATGTGCAAGACACAATGTTTAAATCTTTCTCTACCAGCTCTGGGTCAAATGAAATTCGCATCCTTGGATCCTTATATCACTCCAGACTTCACTTCCAGCCTTCATTATGCTGTCTTCAAAATCTGAAAACATCGTTGATGGTGAAAATTTCAGTCCTAGATCAGCACATTCATTGATGACTGTGTCAAAGACATACTGATACGACGAAGTTTTCTTGTCGTTCAATAGAGCAAAAACCAATCGAATGTAATGTCCATTAACTAGGCTGAGTATAGTAAACAGCTGACAAAAGAATTTTGTGCAACACTTGAATGTTCCGTCAACATATATTGTTGCACTCTGATTAAGCTCGTTAAGGTTTTCAGAGTCACAAAATATTACAACTTTTTTCTCGGCATTGTTGTCCAGCAAGAAATTTTTCCCTTCTGTAGTTTCAGCATGTAACGTATTGAGAACTTCATGAACATCTTCAACACACGTCGGCAATTTCGACAGAATTTTCCGCCTAGCATTGTAAATAGATTTTCGGAAGCTGTCGACATCTCTAATTGTTACTTCTTACGTATCTTCTCGCTTTTAAATGGTGGTAAATCAGCTTAGATGGCCTCTCACAAATGTCTTCTGTAGCTTTTCGCTTCATATTAGCAATCAATTTTTGCCTCTAAATTTTCTTGGAAGGCACTTCTGCGTGGTTGTGATCTTCATGAATGTCCACAACATCTTAACTCCTCAACATAAATTGTTTTAATAAAACTTTTGCAACCCTTAATGTTGCACGTACATCGCGCTACACCACTTTTCAACAATTTCTCAAATCAGAAAGTGTTACCTTTCAGAAGTAACATTTTCCTCCCTTTCTTCTCTCTGGCCGGCCGCGGTAGCCGAGGAAACTGAGGCGCTCCAGTCACGGTCTGCACGGCCACTACGCTCGGGGGTTCGAATCCCCCCTCGGGCATGGATATTTGTGCCGTCCTTAGTTGTAAGTAGTTTGTAAGTTTAGGGACTGATGACCCCGTAGTTAAGTCCCATAGATTTTACAAACATTTGAACATTTTCTTCTCTCTAAAACTTCAAGGTCGTCGGAGGACATCTTCACTGTTAAACGATCTGCCGTGGACTGAAGTGACAAGTTAGGCCGGAAACGGCTTGTGGCGGGCCGGCCGCGGTGGCCGAGGGCATTGAGGCGCTCCAGTCACGGTCCGCACGGCCACTACGGTTGGGAGTTCGAATCCACCCTCGGGCATGGATATTTGTGCCGTCCTTAGTTGTAAGTAGTTTGTAAGTTTGGGGACTGATGACCCCGTAGTTAAGTCCCATAGACTCTACAAACATTTGAACATTTTGCTTGTGGCGGGGTGGGGCCTGGTACCTGCAGGAGGCGCCACTGTGCCAGAATAGTTCGGGAGGATTCAGTCCTGTCCCCTGTTCGTCTACCTGCCGTTGGGAGGATTCCGTCCTGCGCCCGTGGAGTAGGGGTGGTGTTCTGGGTTCTGGAACACCCTGTTCGCTACCTGCAGCGTCCGGGTCTCCCCGCAAGTGTCTACACATTCTCTTTCCCCGCAAGTGTCACAAACTCATAGATACTGGGGCGTGTGCATCGCATACGGACTCTCAGGGTCTAGGTTGGGAGGACGTCGGTCGGCTGGCTCCCTGGAATGCGAGGCGGCGCGCTGTCGCTGGCGGCGGCAGGCTACAAGCGTGCACCTGAGGCCGCGGTGGGCGTGACGGGCCGGCAACCCAAGCCGTGAAACCCTAGCCGGTGGCGCGGCCACCTTGTTCGGGACACCAGCCGACAAGGGCCGGCCTCCCGACGCAATTGCCGCCGGTGTCGCCTTACCGCGCGCACGCGCGGGCCACGCACCCGCCTCCCTGCCCAGGCCTTTTAAACCGACCAGCCGGCCCTTCTGCCGCAAACACGCCGCTCAAAACAGTGAGGGCATCAGGTGAGGTATCATACACATCATACATCTGGTAACGTATTTTATCACACAGTGGTTACAATTGTACGAGGTATGTCCACAAAGTAAGTTCTGTTTATTGATAAATCTGAAGCATTGAATTAAAATTTGTGGTGTGGCCGGGAATCGAACCCGGACCTCCATGCTTACCAGGCAGACGTCTTAACCAATTTTTTTTTAAATTTATCTTTATTTAAACAAATTAGGGACAGAAGGAAAAAGGAGGAAAAAATACAATATAATTAAAACTAAAATATAGGGAGCGTAAGGTTATTTACAACTTGTACAAAAACCAGACAGCAGTTATAAGAGTTGAAGGGCATGAAAGGGATGCAGTGGTTGGAAAGGGAGTAAGATAGGGTTGTAGCCTTTTCCCAATGTTGTTCAATTTGTACATTGAGCAAGCTATAATGGAAAGCAAGGAGAAATTTGGAGAAGGAATTAAAGTTCAGGGTGAAGAATTAAAAACATTTCGTTTTGCCGACGACATAGTAATTCTGTCAGATACAGCAAAGGACCTGGAAGAGCAATTGAACGGAATGGACATTGTGCTGAAAGGTGCATATAAGATGAACATTAACAAGAGTAAAACTAGGGTTATGAAGTGCAGTGTAAGAAAATCAGGTGATGCTGAAGGAATTAGATTAGGTAACGAAACAATAAAGGAGGTAGATGAGTTTTGTTACTTGGGCAGTAAAATAACAAATCATGGTCGCAGTACAGAGGATATAAAATGCAGAATGGCAATGGGTGGAAAAGCGTTCTTGCAAAAGAGATATTTGTTATCACCGACTATCGATCTAAGCCTAAGGAAGTCCTTTCTGAAGGCATTTGTATGGAGTGTTGCCTTGTATGGGAGTGAAACATGGACGATAAACAGTGCGGACAGGAAGAGGATTGAAGCTTTTGAAATACGGTGCTACAGAAGAATGCTGAAGATTAGGTGGGTGGATCGCGTAACTAATGATGAGGTACTGAACAGAATTGGGGAGAAAAGAAATTTCTGGCATACCTTGACTAAAAGAAGGGATAGATTGGTAGGACACATTCTTAGACATCAAGGAATTGTGAATTTAGCGTTGGAGGGAAGTGTGTGGGGTAAAAATCGCAGAGGAAGACCAAGAGATGGATACAGTAAGCAGATTCGGAAAGATGTAGGTTGCCGTTCTTATGTGGAGATGAAGGGGCTTGCTCAGGATAGGGTATTGTGGAGAGCTGCATCAAACAAGTCTCCGAACTGAAGACCACAACAACACAATTAAAACTAAGGAGCCCTTCAAGCATAAACAAAAGAATATCTCTGACAAATTTGTAATAAAATTAATGATTACATCGGACCAGCACATCCTCACAAGACTGGCGATCGCTTTGATTAGCAGCACGAGAATAAAAACCGCGCGACAACGATACATCACTTGATCATCCACACACGACTTCTCGAAATTATTTGTGGGTTACCGTTGTAAATGATCAGTCATAATCTGGTAGTAAGGAACGTAAGTCAGCTTCTCCCTGCATGGATGATCCAGCTGCGAGGGGGGTCGCGGAATGCACTCTGAAGAAAGTTGGAAAAGTATTGCTGATACTTTGGGTTCTTGACAACTGCGCAGTGCCGTTCATTGATGTATTGCCAGAAATCGAGAACGGATTTATCACCATTTCCAAACAGGTAGTGGGCAGCGAAACCGCTAATCCATGTCACTGTGTGGGTCTTCGCTTGTGGGAAATAGTCCTTATCGGGGAAGAGGAGCATTTCTGCAGTGATATTGGCAGGGGTTGTGCGTGTAAAGACCGTTAGACTACCACACCACTAACGATTAAGGCGCCTTGGAATAGTCTACATACGATTTCCCTCCACATCACAAACTTTAATTCAGCTTCTTTGTTCCAAAGATAATTGCCACTACTGCCAAGGCTCTCCATGCAGCGGAATAGCACCTCGGCAATGGACATGGTGGAACAATCCTGATAAGGTGATATAAATATCAATTAATAGAAATAAACACTCCCAGAGACGGATTTACGTCTCAAATATGTCAAGCACATTATTGATAAATCTGAAGCATTGAATTATTTTTTCTATTAATTGATATTTATATCACCTTATCAGGATTGTTCCACCATGTCCATTGCCGAGGTGCTATTCCGCTGCATGGAGAGCCTTGGCAGTAGTGGCAATTATCTTTGGAACACAGAAGCTGAATTAAAAGTTTGTGATGTGGAGGGAAATCGTACATAGACTATTCCAAGGCGCCTTAATCGTTAGTAGTTTGGTAGTCTAACGGTTGACAGGATTTATGTGTCGAACAACCTCCAGAGGCACATTCTACAGAGCGAAATATGGCCGACGAGCTTCTCCGATCACGCGGCTTACATTTGTACCCTCAATATGAAGAGACAGGAAACCTATAGAGGCAGAGGACAATGGAAATTTAACGTTTCACATTTAGAAGATCCAGAATGTCGAGAAGTTTTCAATAAGACCTGGGAGGAATGCGTGTCTAAATGCAACGGCTACTCCTCTGTTTTAACTTGGTGGCTCAATTGCGCCAAACCAAAAATTCGCAAATGCTTCATAAACTATTCGCGTGAGAAATACTGGTGGCAAAAACAGACAATAGAATACTACTTCCAATGTCTAAGGGAGTTATATAAACTTGATACGACCGTCGTCGATAATTACACCAAAATTAAGAAAATACAAGCCAAAATTCGTCTGCTTAGATCGAAACAGCTGGAAGGCGTTAAAATCAGATCAAGAGCCACGAACACAGCACCCAATGAAGCAACGTCTATATTCCACCTCATACGTGAAAGGAAAAGAGGCGCTACGAAGATACTGTCGGAATTAAAGTTGCAGGATGGACGAACACTAAAAAATCAGAAAGACATCAGAAATACGATTCACAATTATTACTCCAATCTGCTGGCCAACCAACCAATAGATGTAAATCTGATGTATGAATTGACATCCAATCTGCCACGAACACTCACCCCCGACGATGGCAGGCCTCTGATGGAAGAAATAGACGAAGATGACTTGAAATCCGTAATTTTTCAAAGCCCAAAAAACAAATCTCCCGGACAAGACGGCATTCCTATAGAAGTCTATCAAACTTTCTGGCGTGTGATGAAGGATAAACTTCTATCCCTTTACAATGAATTACTGGATCCAAATGTTTCTATTCCCCAAGAATTCAAAGAAGGAATAGTTGTCTTCATTCCAAAAAGTCCAAGAAGTAATTCCATTGAAAAGTTGCGCCCCATTACATTACTTAACAGCGATTATAAAATCGCAGCTCGTATCCTAACACAAAGGATGAAACGTGTGATGCATCTTGTTACGGGGCCTCATCAAACTAGTGTTGGCAAAGATAGAACCATCCTGCAGACTTTAGCAGGCTACAGAGACATATTGGCGATAGCTGATGTCTGCAAACTACGATGTGCGATAACAACAATTGATCTCGACAAGGCGTTCGACAGAGTCAACCATCAGTTCCTGTTTCATACAATGCAAGAAATGGGCTATCCACGCCGGTTTACCGACATAATAAAGATCTTGCTACAGGGTAGCACTTCAAGAATTTCGATTAACGGCCAGCTAGGCAACGTGATCCAAATCAGCAGTTCGGTGAAACAGGGATGCCCAATGTCGATGACCTTATTCGCCATCGCAGTGGAGCCACTACTCGCAACGCTGACACGCCGGCTGCGAGGTCTACAAATACACGGTCAGCATATCGTGTGCCACGCATACGCCGATGATGTAGGTTTCGTCGCAAACAACGCAGCTGAAGTCGAGACGGCGTTGCGGACCATTAAGGAGTATGAATCGGCGTCAGGTGCCAAATTAAACTGGAACAAATCCGGCCTCATGAATATAGGACTTGGTATAGACTGGCAACACCACGATCAACTGAAGGAGGTCGAAAGTATGAAATGTCTGGGCATTGATTTCAAAAAGACTATTCAGCACACCATTGCTGTGAATTATAAATATTTTCTCACGCAGGTACGAGCCTGCGTACAATCCTACAATACAAGACACTTAGATGAACTGCAAAAAGTTCAGCTGGCCAATACATACATTTTGTCAAAGGTTAACTACGCAGCACAAATTTTACCGATGCCTGCAGCCATCGCAAAGTGTATACTAGCAGCTATTGGACACTTCGTAAGCCGTGGACGGATTCTTAAAGTCAAATATGATACACTCACACTACCCACTCGATCTGGTGGTTTGAATTTAACAGATGTGTTCAGTAAGGCCAAAGCTCTCTACGTTTGCTGCACTTTCAAGCAGTGGCGAAAAGCTCCAGACAGTCTCATTTCACACCTTCTAAATGAGATTGCTCCGAGTAATATCGTAGCACCGATCAATGTCGGCCATATCCCCAATGGTCTCTATCACTTGAAATCCTTCCTTTTGGAATACAGCTATATCCGTATGCGAATACCTGACAGCCACATCATGCAGGTCAAAGCCATCTATAAGAACCTAATGGAAGTGAAACCAGGAAATGTGATAGAACAAAAATACAAAAACAAAAAGTGGTCAGTCATATGGGAAAATGTGCACAGCCCACATCTACCATCGCATGTGAAGGCTCAGTGGTACTTCGCGGTGAACAGAAAAATTCCGACCAACTACAAACTTCATGCACTTCACCTGACAGCGCATCCCACGTGCACCGCTTGCGGCTTAGTCGATAGCGATGAACATCGGTTCGTATGTGTAAATGTCAAGGAGATATGGGACTACATGGCACAGAAAGTGGCGATTATGAATCGAACTGCTCCCCAGTATATCACACCCGCAAACGTACTGACTCCGGATGACAAACCATATCCTGCAACCAAACGGAACGCGACGAATTGGTTAAAAGGACAAACGTCACCTGATAAATGCAAACAAGACTTTTTAGTATATTTGACAGAACAGCTACACCAGCTCCGACGTAACAAAAAGTATAAAGAATACTTCGCAAATTTCTTAGATAAGACGATATTACTTTAAACAGCTCAGAAACGACTCACTGAAAGATTAGAAATTCTGCACATAGGAAGAGAAAAGAAAACGATTACTCCTTTATCTACAACATTACCACTTAATTACCTTCGCACACTCTTAAAGATGTGCTCATCAATTTGAATTTCTTTATTCTTGCCCCAAACATATTTTATTTTGAAGAAGAAACGTTTTGTTCATTTCCATCATTATCTTTTATACAAGAATTAGTTGACAGGCGGCGCTACAACTTACTTGAAGCTCCAGTGTTCGAGTCACTTCAATAGGCAGCAGAAGATGCCTTTTTTTCTTTTTTATCTTTGAAGATCGGCTATGACGTCAATTTAAGCACCTTACTCTATCCAACCAGAAGATACCATTTTGAGTTTTGTATACAGTGACAGTACCACGAGAACAGGTGTAAAGGCAATGAAGCCAGGCCGAGAAGGCATCTATATGGTGAGCGAAAGGAAGGAAAAAAAAAAAAAAAAAAAACGGTTAAGACGTCTGCCTGGTAAGCATGGAGGTCCGGGTTCGATTCCCGGCCACACCACAAATTTTAATTCAATGCACCAGATTTATCAATAATGTCTTTGACATATTAGAGACGTAAATCCGTCTCTGGGAGTATTTATTTCTGTTAATTCAAATGTTCAAATGTTTGTTAAGCTTAAGGGACTTAAATACGGGGTCATCAGTCCCTAAGCTTACAAACTACTTATGAACTACCTACAACTAAGGACGGCACAAATATCCATGCCCGAGGGGGGATTCGAACCCCCGACCGTAGTGGCCGTGCAGACCGTGACTGAAGCGCCTCAGTCCCCTCGGCCACCGCGGCCGGCTTTCTATTAATTGATAAGTTCAGCTTGGTTATATAAACCAAACGTATACAGAAAAAATATTTATTGTATAAAAATCTGCAACTGTTCAACTACTTTTCTACATAACTCCCGAAATTTTGTAGACACTTGTCATAGCGTGGGACAAATTTTTGTGCGCCTTCTTCATAGAAGGTTGCCGCCTGTGTATTCAACCATTTGGCAAACATGTTCTTTCAGTTCATCATCGTTGAAGTGTTGACCACCAAGGACAGATTTTAGGTGTAAGAAGAGATGAAAGGAGTCTTCTTCTTCCCTTCACGCTGCCGCCCGACCTCACCAGGCGAATTTGAGCAAACAACTCTTACGGGAATTTCACTGGGACGTGTTCGATCATCCTCCGTACAGTCTCGCTCCTAGCGACTTTCTTCTTACGCCTAAAACCTGTCCATGGTGGTCAACACTTTAGCGATGATGACGAGCTGAAAGAACATGCCGGATATGAGGTCCGCCTGATTTGCAAAACACTGTTTTTATTATTAAGCACCCAAACTAGTTTCAGCACCTCTGTGCCATCATCAGTGGGCTTTCAATTTATTTCATGCTTATTTTACATTTTGTGGTCATGTGGGACCCTTCTTACATACTTATGAAGTGGTAGCGTTGTCATGGTTTTTTTTGTCATATACTTCTTCTTCCGCACTGTTTTACATAGCACACATATAATACACATATTCTGAGGACTTTTTTATCACAAAATATGTGTATTACATGTGTGCTATGTAAAACAGTGCGGAATAAGAAGTATATGACAAAAGAAACCATGACAACGCTACCATTTCATAAGTATCTAAAAAGGGTCCCACATGACCACAAAATGTAAAATAAGCATGAAATAAATTGAAAGCCCATTGATGATGGCACAGAGGTGCTGAAACTAGTTTGGGTGCTTAATAATAAAAACAGTGTTTTGCATATCAGGCGGACCTGATACACAGTAATTTTCACTGCAAACACGGAAAAATAAGAGCTGTAAATCGAGAAAATGATGAATATGAAAGAACATGTTACCACATGGTTGAATACACAGGCGGCAACCTTCTTAGAAGAAGGCATACAGACTTCTGACACGCTATGACAAATGCCTACAAAATTTCGGAAGCTATGTAGAAAAGTAGTTTAATAGTTGTATATTATTGCACAATAAATATTTTTTCTGTATCTGTACACGTTTGTTTTATATAACCAAACGGAACTTACTTTGTGGACATACCTCGTAATTTGTGTATCATACAGTACAATCTTTTGCTGTCTCAACTCTTTGAGGTTTACTGGCGTTTAATTAGCCCGAGGCACCACGAGGCTACCATAATAATGAAAAAGTCATTCTTGTTGCCCTCTGATATTGTGTGTGATCACCTCGGAAGGCCAGTACAGTTGCACACCTGCGTGGCATAGACAGTATCAGGTTATCAATCAGCTCTTGACTGATATTTGGCCTTTCTTCCATGAGTGTAGTATCCAGCTCTGCAACTGTTGTGGGGGGTGCTGGTCTTGCTGCAATGCGGCTGCCAAGTGCATCTCAGACATGCTCAATCGGGTTTAAGTTCAAAAAAATGTTCAAATGTTTGTAGAACTTATGGGAGTTAACTACGGGGTCATCAGTCCCTAAGCTTACAAACTACTTATGAACTAGCTACGACTAAGGACGGAACAAATATCCATGCCCGAGGGGGGATTCGAACCCCCGACCGTAGTGGCCGTACAGACCGTGACTGAAGCGCCTCAGTCCCCTCGGCCACCGCGGCCGGCGGGTTTAAGTTCGCTAAATAAGCTGACCACTTTACTCTTTCAGTTACCGGTGCAGCTCTATGGGGACGGGCGTTATCGTGCATCAGAAGGAACCCATCTGGTATAGTACCACCGTAGAGCACGTGAACGGGTATGTTGACAACCTTATGAATCCATGGACCCTGCATGTCAGCAGAGGACTGTTCGAGCTGGTAGAGGCTCTGAAATGTTATGGGGTGTGGGTGAAGTTGGAGTGATATGGGGACATGTGATACGATTAGATACAACTCTGAAAGCTGACAAGTACATACGCCTACTGGCTTATCACCTGCGTCCATTCAAGTGATTGTGGACTCGGGCAATCCAGCAGTACAATGCAACACTCCACACCTCCAGAATTGCTACAGAGTGGTCCCAGGAACACCACCGATAGCCACCAAACAACCCCAGACATGAACATTATTGAGCATATCTGGAATGCCTTCTAACGTCCTGTTTAGAAGAGGTTTTTGCACAGCCTTGCAGGATGAGTGCTGTCAGTTCACTCCAGGACTACTTTGGGCATTAGTCAAGTCCATTCCACGTTGTCTTGTGGCACGCTTGGGCTTTACACGATATTAGTCAGGTGTACCAGTTTCTTTGGATCTTTGTTTACTTTGAAACCCGTATAATAATTTAGATAAAACATGCTAGTCACAGATTGCAAACTTGGCTTATTAAGACCCATTATTTGTGTAAGGTAATGAGTTGTTTGTATCACAATGAAGAATAAAGAGTTAAAAAGTGCAATGCTAACCTGCCTATAGGATTGTTGAAAGTGACCACTAGTCATTACTTTGCGCTTTTTCGCCCTGATCTGCAAGTTGCTGAAAGCAGATCGAAGCTATATTGCTGGAATTGTTGCCGTATCATCCAATATATTCTGCTACAGTTCTTGATGACTGTAATTATTGTTGCGATATACCTTAGGGCTTCCAACACAAAGAAATCGCACACTAAAGATCAGTCCCTGCCCGGCAGACAGCATTTCAGCTAAACGGTTTACGAAATTTCCAATCATGAGGATTTTTGGAGTGCTCAACTCCTCCTGTCCCTTCCTCCTCCAAAACCTCCATCCCCATCCTTCCGTGATCACATCACAGGAGACCATAAAACAGGAAGACTTAAAAGTAGAAACATGTTAGAATTTCGTACAATTATATTGCACAGACTGTTGTGGTTCTGCCTTTGTACCATGGAGCAAAAATTATGAACACACAGCACTCCAAAGGAGCCAGATCGCGTTCAGTGAGATTACAGCCCCAATATGTCCTTAGAGACTAGTTAATCGTCTAGGATGTATCAGCAGTGTAGAACTTCGTCCAGAATGTCGTCAAGTTGCTCATCCACTACGCTGTCTTTTTCGACCGTGAATGTATGCGAATAAACGCCCCAGAGGTGGGGTGGGTTCATTGAGTCCCTTATTCCACTCCATAAGGCCTTTTCGTGTCAAGTATGTGCTGCAGTCTCTGAATTATTTCCGTCGACCACTCATAAGAAAACTGCGTGATGTCAACGCTGGGCTTCAAGATTGTGACCAATTGTAGAGACGTCAATGAAGAGATGGGATTTGGGTTCGAGGGTATGTGACAACCTTCTCATCGTCTGAAACGTCCACGGTGGCGTTGGGAGAACTGAGGTGAAATTTGGTGTCAGTGTCATACCATTTGAGCTCTGGTGGCCTTCTCCTTGCAAGAGCCGAAACCTTGCTGTTCGAAGCGTCGCCGACCTAGAGGGTGACATCTTGTGACGCCATGATACTTCGCCATTACGCAGAGCGATTGTAGACACCTTTGAGCCACATTTCAAGCTTTCGTGACGCAGTGGGAGACATGTACAGAGTCTCCAGGAAAGTGACACTTCAATTGTATTGCTCAGTGTAGTACGATACTCCATAGATAAACAGACTACCATATATAAATCTTATCTGAAGCTGAAAGTTGTTCGAAATTTATGTGAATTCAACGAAATGGCTGGCAGCACACATGCACATTGCAGATTTTCGTAAAATGTTAACAACAGTGACATTACGACCCATTGATGTTGGCGATATCCACAGTATGCTGTGTCTTCACTTGTCCGAAAGTTCAGACACCCACCATAACTGAAATCGAATGTATGTCTCCAACAGGCAAATGACAATTTCTGGCCGGCCGCGGTGGCCGAGGGGACTGAGGCGCTCAAGTCACGGTCTGCACGGCCACTACGGTCGGGGGTTCGAATCCCCCCTCGGGCATGGATATTTGTGTCGTCCTTAGGATAAGCTAGTTCATAAGTAGTTTGTAAGTTTAGGGACTGATGATCCCGTAGTTAAGTCCCATAAGCTATACAAACATTTGCACATTTGAACAATTTCTGTGCGGATACACAAACACGCCCTATCCCTTATGTAAATACAGTTAAACCTGCGAGTAAGAGGAAATAATGGACAGGAAACACTATAATCGTGGTGTGCGATAAGTAGAGAATTTGGGCAGGACGGGAAGCTTTTCTGGATAGCCTAACTGGTTAATACGAATACGAATTCCGATTCAGAACAATCATTCAACTTCGCCACTGAATGTATGTCAGTGTCCTGTAGCAGTCGATATGTTTGAATATTTCGACTTCTGACAAGTAACTGTAGGCTATACCTAATCGGCCGTCGCTGCGCTACCTCTAAGAACAAAATATAGTGTAAACAACTGCTGTGGATTGCTTGAAGAAAGTCGTTTTCCTGCGTAGATTGTTCTTTCATTTTTAAATTGACACTGTATTTCGTGGTTTACCAGATAGCTACTTTTGCCTTTTTGCGGATTATCAAGGTACGTGATAGTAAAATTGGTTAAATATATAGTTAATTGTATACCTATTTAAAAACAACTACACAAGTGTTAGAAAACGAAGCAAATCTGTCTTACAGTGTATTCAAGTGGAAGAAGCACTTCTTTTTAAGAAGAATTAAGAAAAGTTTTGTCATTACTCCTTATATGGCACGTTAAAATGCAGATTTCGGGGCAAAGACTTGTAGAGTTGCACTTGACCTTTCTATACGGATGTCCTGGGATGAATTTTAAACAGCGTTGCCTTTGAAAATGGCGCATGCCGAAACGGGCAAGGCTTTAATAAAGTTCAGTTGTGGTCAAGACAGTTATTACCAAGTGTATGAAAATAGTCACCACGTCTGATAGATCTCATGCAGGTGGCAAGTAATAAGAAAGACATTACCATGATACGAATTTGTTTTCCTTATGCTATCGCCAGAGGCTTTTTTTTTGCAAGAGACTGCTTTTTGTTTTTTGGCGTCGTGGAGACCGCTCTTTGAGTGAAACTACTGAAGGTGAAAGGATTTCTCAAGAACAGAAAAGAAAACCGGCGGAAACATCGTACGCCCTGTAATAGAGAACAATGCCGTCGCTCGTCTTGAACGATTGTGGGAAGTTAGGCTCAACAAAAGCGTGACCTGGATTAAGACACGTCTTCCGGTCATGTGTCGAATGCTAGCCCTCGGCATCGCAACGTATTGTTCTTTCGAGGAACAGAGCATTCCACTGTGTTTTCATTTAAAAAAATTTCCACAGTAAAATGAAACATTTGTATCCTTTGAAATCAAAGCACAAGTGACTTTGCCAGGACAGTGCGCTCACGATCTAAGATTTAAAGAGGTAACTAACCACCCTGCGTGTCAACACATTTCGTAAGCGGTTTTAATCTGTGAACATAACTTACGATTTACCTTCATCTAATTTAAAATTAGTGCATCCTCTGTCTCTTTTTACTTCTGGTTTCTTTCTGTGGAACACAAAACACAAACGATTTTTGGTATAGTATCGACGACACAACAATAGGAAGCAAGGTAGGATTATTTTTCGGTGGGGTATAGTGGTTAAAGTAAGTCAGGTGTACAACCAACAACCGTATGTTCATCACGCTGCTACGTCTGCAGCGTTACAGCTCTGTAGAGTTGGCAACATAATTAGCATAATTATAACGTCAGAAAACGAGTAATCTTCACATCCGACTAGGTGAATTACGGGCTGGTACCCATCTCCCGCCTCAGCCGTACATTCCATTCACATTTAGAAAACGGGAAATTCCTTGACAACTACGTTTTAGTGACTACGATAGCAATTCAGTAGTTACTAACTTCCGTTTGCATTTGAATTACGGTGGAATGAAAGGAAGGAGGGTTAGAGTTTAATGTTCCGTCGACATCGTGTTCATTAGAGACAGAGCACTTGCTCGGATAGTTTTTGTCAGGGATGGCGAAAGAAATAGTTCGTGCCCTTTGAAAGGAACCATCCCGTCATTTGCCAGGAGTGAGTTAGGCAAATCACGGCAAACCTAAATCAGAATAGCAGAAGGCTGAACCTCCATTCTCTGTTTCGTAGTGTAATGTACTGTAAGCACAATATGTAGCCTGAGTCAAAGCACTATCGGCAACCCGAGATGACAGTTCACAATCACGGACATCATTAAAGCGCTTGCATCATGCTTCGCAACCCGAAGATAGAAGCTAAATTTTTTTTCCATCACATAGCTACAAGTGTCATTACAAGGGTTTAATACGTAACTAAAAATCTGTGAACCGGCTTGTCAGCACGTCAACTGTCTTAATACAAAACTCTCCTCTTACGATTTCTTTGAAGAAGACAATTGTGTCGCGGTGGAGAGGCCGAGCTTTCTTAACGCGTTTCGCCTTTTTGGAGCATCACCAGTATCTGAAAATAGGTTTAGGGAAACTTTACAGACAAGTCTTATCACACACAGTAATAATAAGAAAATAGATTATTACTGACTTATAATAATGCTTACATCGGTCAGCGCTTAAAGGATTCGCGCCAAGGTCTGGCAGCGTCAGTATTTAAACCTCTGTAATCAGCAAATTACAAGAGAACTTTGAGTGTGATCCTATCCTGCACGATAACGACAGTAAGAACTTTACAGAAATTGTAAACAATTACAGGTTTTTAACTCTCTCTGCACAGCGTTTTATAATTAGCTCATTGTAGCAAGCAGATATGCGTCATTATAATCTAACAAAAACAGGTGTATGAAGCTGTGAAATTGAACTTATAATATGGATGAATTTACCTCAAATAAGGTTCAAAAGTTTTTAATGCTGACTATTTTTGGGTTTCACCCATTTTCTTTTATATTTGGACACTGTGTAGGTCACGCTGTTATTCCAAATATAAAAGAATGTGGCGTAAGAAAATGGGCAAAGCCCGAAACTAGTCAGATTTCAATTAAAAGAAAAAGCAGCGTTGGTGCAATATGTGAAAATGTCTTTCCTGAAATAAGGTTGTAGTAACATTCACGATAGCATAGAGACGAGCACACTTCAACAAATTTGCAAACATGAGGAAATGTATGAATACGTTGTCGCTATCGTTGTATATCTGAATTTCAAACTGGTCGCTGGTAAGTGATACGTGTATACGTAATATGGCAAAAGCCAGCTAGTGGCTCTCTAAGTGAGGAAGCGTAGTTTACCAACAGGTTACAACCTTTACACTTGTAATTTTAAATCGCAAGAACTCTGCAGGCGTTGAAAGAGAGCTCTCTTCATTACGGTAACGATACGTAGTTCCCAGTTTCTTGTTCTCGAAACTATGAAAGAAGGCTTCGTAGAATGACTGTCTAATCTTTTGTTTACAGTTTGTAAACTACCTGTACAGACAGACCTACTTTTCCGGAGATGCTACCAGTGAAACAACTGTTAATACCAGCTTTGCCTAAGATGTGAACATTCCACTTTTACCAACAAAAATTATATACGCACCATTGGAGGAAGTCGACTGATTTCAATTGTGAATCATATTGTAATCGTAAAGTGCGATAATTTTGCCTCCTTGAAGTGCACAATTTGACATAACTGAAGTTACTAATCTACATATCACTTTGAAATATTATTTAGAGCTGACGGGCTATTTGGGCCGATTCATTATATTGTCTCCCAAATAATTAATCTGCAACGAATTGCAAAGACTCCAATACATTGCCAACATTGTATTCTCTCTTACCCCACCCCCCCACCCCCCCAAAAAAAAATCAATCCAATGATACATTTCGTTTGCTGCGCGAGTACTTTCTTTCATAATCGTTGGTGGGGTATTAAGTCAAACTACTTATGAACTAGCTAATACTAAGGACGGCACAAATATCCATGCCCGAGGGGGGATTCGAACCCCCGACCATAGTGGCCGTGCAGACCGTGACAGGCGCGCCGCAGACCGCTCGACCATCGCGGCCGGCTACATTTAACACCGCATATAATTTAATATTCCAAAACGTTCAAGCGGCAGTAAAATAACTGGACGGAACTTTTTGAATGAGTTCATTTGTCCTTGTAGACATGTATGTGACCTGCGTTTACTTTCTATGTACAATTTCTTGTATTCGATCGATCTACGTTATATTATGGAGACTATAGGGGATAAGTCATCTGCATATTCTGTACAGAATCAGGTAGAGATTGGCTGAGGCCCTAGGACCTTCTTCCGTTTCAGATATTTGAGGCTTTCTCAACACCACTGACGCTCTTACGCCGGTGTATATCACAGTAGCATGAATTAAACGACAGTAGAGATATCTTTGATCCCTTTCAAGAACATTTAAAACGTTGTCCAGAATTTCTTCTTTTGCTTTGCTACTTTCAGTTTCGATTTCTTTTTTCATTTGTAAGCAGGTGCTGTTACCTGCATTAACGTATGACATGAATTTTCGTGTTTTTGTTACAAGTCTTTTGGTAATCTGCTATCTGTCGCTGGAAGTTACATGCACTGTCCCTTTGACAGCCAAAAGCATTTCATTTAGCATTTCTGTATCTATAGACGCATTCTGTGTATTACTCTTATTGTGCAGTAGTCGTTTCTTTAGTAGCGTCTTTATAGCCACTACTTACCGCGCAGGGTCGGTTCCATCATGAAAGACTATTCGCTGAAGGTTTCAGACGCATCTTGTATTACTGAGTAAACGTGAAACGGCCGCAATCAGCAGTTTAATTACGTTTGCAACGACAGTTGCCGTTAATGGCTATTCATCAGAACGCTTTCCTCTTTCAACTTCAGGACCTTGAGGGCAATAAGAGTCGAATGTGGCCGTGACTGCATGTTCAGCGGCGTTCAACTAAAAGGAAGCTTCATCTTGAGTACAGCATTGCACGTTGTATCACCGTATAATTGACACGGCTCTTCAGTTACAGTTCCTCGGAGTCATACTAAGACCGCAGAAAGTAAGTGCATATTCAATAAGTTTTCCTCCTCCTCCACCTTTAACTGCTTTGATAAATGTGCCAGTACGAGGTGAATCCAGAAAGTAAGTTTCCCGTAAAATACAACATAGATACATTAATAACTTTATTGGCAACAGGTTCAGCAATATTTGAGCTTTTTTCATCACTGTTTCCAAAAGACACTTGTCATTTCATGGGATCAACTTTTGTGTTCCTGTGTCGTAGAACTCTACCGCCATTGAATGGAACCGCGTGTGATTGTCGCTTCAGCTGTTTGTCGTTGTCATAACGATGGCCGGAGGACAGGAATGTCTTGAGGTGCAAGAAAAGATGGAAATAGCTGAGTGCTACATCGGGACGGTAAGCTGAATAATCAAAAAGTTCCCAGACGAACTTGTACAAAACAAAAAATTCAAATGTTTGTAAAGCTATGAGACGTAACTGCAGTGGTCATCGGTCTCTGAAGTTACAGCCATGGCCGAGGGAGGACTCGAACCTCCGACAGGGAATGACCGCGCACTCTGCAGCAAGCCACCTTTTAGAGATGGCTATTCTCGCGCGGCTCTGCAAAACAGTTGTGCGCCGTGTCGTAAGGGTGGACGAGCAGTGCAGTGGCGTAACTAGGACTAGGCAAAATTTTAGTCAGTTCCCAGACAGACTACCATCTACCACTCCTGTTGAAGAAACTAATTCACTCCCATCCAATGAAAGCTCATGGTAAAACACCCCAAGTTTCCAATCTTTACCTTTACCATATTGCTGTCATACGATTTTTTTTTTCGGGTTTGGGGGGGGGGTGTCTATGCCCCCCATAGTTACGCTACTGGAGCAGTGTGATGGAGAAACAGAACACCTGCAGTAAGCGTTCCACGCATCTTGTTCTTAAGTTACGTCGTAGTTACCGCATTTTTTCACAGTAAGAACCGAAGACGACATTCACATGCAGCTTCCGTTCATTGGAGGCAGACTTCTACGACAAAGGAATTCAAAAGTTGGTCCCACGATATGACAAGTACCTCTGTTCTTTTGATGACTATGTCAAAAGATAGCTCAGACATTGTTGTAACTGTAAACTAATAAATTTCACTTAAAATTTCGGGTCTGGTAGGCCGTGGTCAATGGATGAAACTCTTCGTCTTCAGCCGCGGAAGACATCTTCGGAGGTTGAGTGGCAACTGCGATGGGGCCTCGAGGGAGCGTCGTATGTATAGGCAAGTTAGGGGGCGCCACAGTGTATCACGTGACGTCGGCTGAGCAACTATCTCTGGTAATGCCAACCTTATTACTAGAAAAAGATCGATTGTCAACGTGTTTGGGCAACGTTGAATTCCAAATCTTGTCTAATTTAATACCTTCCTCCTTTCAATTGAAATTATTACGATGTTTGTAGATTTCAATGGCTTTTCTGTATGTGCGAGCATGGTCTCGTTAAATTTAGTTTGATGGTCGCCCTCTTGGTAAACATGGTCCAAATCAAATGTTCAAATGTTTGTTAAGCTTATGGGACTTAACTACGGGATCATCAGTCCCTAAACTTACAAACTACTTATGAACTACCTTATACTAAAGACGGCACAAATATCCATGCCCGAGGGGGGATTCGAACCCCCGACCGTAGTGGCTGTGCAGACCGTGACTGAAGCGCCTCAGTCTCCTCGGCCAAAACATGGTCCGCTACGGCCGATTTCTGTGTATGTCCCAGGCGGCAGTTTCTCTTGTGTTCACTTAGACGAGTGTTGACACTTCTTTTCGTAGTTCCGATATACACTTGGCCACTGCTGCATGGAATTTTATACACACCCGGTGTTCCAAAGGGCGTCGTGCATCTTTTACAGATCTCAAATGTTCTTTAATTTTCCTGGTAGGTCTGAAAATAGTTTCAACCCCATGTTTGTTCAGCACTTTTCCAATGCGATCTGTGACATGACTAATAAGGGGAAGGAACACTTTCCCTTCGGATGGTTGAGGTTCCGTATTGTTTTTAGTTTTCGTCGTGAGGCGAAGAACTCGTTCTATTCCTCTGGTGGAATAACCATTCTTCTTGAAGGTCCTTCGAAGATGTTCGACCTCATCTTGTAAGTTAACCGATTCACAAATTTTGTGCGTCCTGTCGACCAAGGTTTTAATCACTCCTCTTTTTTTGTCTAGGGTGGTGGTTGGAGTCTTTATGAAGGTAACGATCCGTATGCGTAGCCTTCCTGTAAACCTTGTGGCCCAACGTGCCGTCTTCCGTTTCTTCACAGACACATCTAGAAAATTAAGCTCACCATTAAGTTCTTTTTCCATTGTAAATTGCATCCTGGGATTGATACTGTTTAGATGCACCAAGAAAGCATCTAATTCCTCTTCGCTGAGTGTCTATACTACGAAGGTATCATCAACATAACGATACCACTTGGCTGGTTTTTTTACTAGCAGTCTGCAACGCCTGTTGTTCGAAAGACTCCATAAATAAATTGGCCACTGCTGGACTTAGAGGACTGCCCATAGCCAACCCCGTCAATCTGTTCATAAAATTTGTTGTTATATTGAAAATAAGTAGTGGTGAGGCAGTGTCTAAACAAAGTCACTGTGTCTGATGGAAACATTTGCGCTATGCATGAGATGGCTTCGTTTACCGGGATCATGGTAAATAAAGAAACCACGTCGAAACTAAACAGAATGTCGCTGGGGGCCATGTTCATTCCCTTAAGCTTTTCAATGAAATGATCGGAATTTTTGATATGACTGTCCGTACCTCCAATATAGGGCTGCAGCAACGAAGCAAGGTGTCTCGCTAACTCGTGAGTGGGAGACCCTATGGCACTCACAGTCGGCCTAAGCGGAGTCTGGTCTTTATGCACCTTAGGTAATCCATAGAGCCGAGGGGGGGAAACGCTTCCGTTTTGCAAAGCGACTTCTTATCGTCAGAAGAGAAGGAAGATACTTTCACCAATTAAGATCTCCATAGCTGGATTCTTCTGCAGTTCTTTGTAATTGGTGGGGTCCAAAATATCCTGTATCTTACGGTGGTAATCCTCACTCTTCATCACGACGCTTGCGTTTCCCTTGTCAGCGGTAAGGACGATAATGTTGATATCCCTCATCGCATTCCTTTGTTCTTGCGACATTCCGAAAGAACAGAAACCACGCCATATATATAAAAACATGTTACTACTTGCCAAAGACATGTCTTCATGCAAAATTTTATCTGCGAGGTATTATTTTGATATTATTAATAGCTAAATTTATTTTATTTTCGTGAGCTAGGCCTATATGTTGGAGGCAATAATGTGTTGGTTGACTTTTCTCGCAGCGTACGCTCACGTAATCTTAGCAGCAGACAATACCGTAATACGGAATTCCTCTCTCGCAGCTTTTGGCAGTGGAGTTGACTGAGAATCTCCGTGCACTTGCACTTTAAAGTGAATCTATAACGAAACGCGCCGCTCGTTTTTGTATCTTCCCTGTTTCCTCTATCAATCGTATCTTCTACGGATCCTTTGTGTGTGAATTACGCTTCCTGATGCTTCTTGTAATCAATCTCAATGTCTAATCTGCCTAGTAGTAGTTTCATGGTTCCCTAGCTTGTGTTGTTGTTTTGGTCTTCAGTCCAAATACTTGTTTGATGCAGCTCTCAAAGCGACCCTATCCTGGGCAAGCCTCTTCATCTGTGAATTAGTACGGCAGCCAACTTACATTTGAACCTGCTTATTGTCATCGTCTCTTGGTCTCTCCCTGCGATTTTTACACCCCAATCTTCACCCCCAATACCACACTCACGGTTCGTTGATGTCTCATAATGTGTTCTACCAGTCGATCCAGTCTTTTAGTCAAGATATGCCACAAATTTCCTTTCTCTCCAAATCTATTCACTGCCTCCTCATTAGTTACGCATTCTACCTTCGTTTCACAGCATTATCCTGTAGCACCGAAGTAGAAAGCTTCTATCCTCTTCTTGTCTGAACCGTTTACCTTCCATGTTTCACAAAGCTATACTGCAAAGGCCTTCAGGAAAGACTTCCCAACACTTAAATTAGGGCCTAATATTCGATTGTAACAATCTCCTTTAGCAATCTTTTTTTCCCATTGCCATTCAGTATTTTATATTTACAGCGCAAACAACAAAACACATCTACTGTCTTTATTGTCTTGTTCCATAATACCTTCAGTATTATCTGTTGTAATTCGACGACATTCCATTAACCTCGTCTTGCTATTGTTAATGTTCAATTTATACCCTCCTTTCAAAGACATGGTCCACCCCATTCATTTGTTCTTCCGGTACTTTTGCTGTCTCCGACAGAACTACGACGCCAAGTTTTTATTTCTTCTCCCTGAACTTTAATCCCGTTTCCAAATTTCTCCTTGCTTTAGTTCACTGCTCGTTCAAGGTTTAAATAACATTACGGAAACACTACATCCCTGTCGTACAACATTCCCAACAACTTTGTCCGTTACACGCCCTTCAACTCTTTTAACTACTGTCTGGTTTTTGTACAAATTCTATATAATTCCTAGTGCCTTTTCCATTACACCTACTATCTTCAGAATTTGAAATAGTGTATTCCAGTCAGCATTGGCAAAAGCGTTTTCCAAATCTACAAAAGATATAAACGTAGCTTTCATTTTCTTTAACCTATCTTTTAAGATAAATCGTGAGCATCGCCTCACTTATTCCTACATTTTTCGTAAATCCAAACTGATCTTGCTCGAGATCGGATGCTGTTTTTCCACTCTCCTGTTAGTATTTTGTAAACATAAATTTTTATCTTCCTTTCTTTGGAAATGGAACTATTTTCCCTAGTATATTCCTAAATATTATTAGTATGTGACTGTTTCCAGTGATTTTTCTGCACTCGTGTAGTTAAATAATAAATGGATGTAACTACTTACTTACAGGCAATATGTTAATCATTTGTTGGAGGGGCTATTGCCAATTACTGCATCAATCTTCCATTCGAGAAAAATAAGAATTTGGGGAGAAACATTAGTAACGGATAATAATAAACATATAACGATTTATAAACATATAACGATAAATGTGTAATCTGTTTTGTGCATCACCAGTATAAAAGTTTAATATCCTGAAGTAACATGTAGTTTAACATTTTACGATTTTCTTTCTTAAATAATTCATTCGTCAATTGACAATGTCTGTCACCTTAACAGGTATCGAAGTGTTGATCCCCCCCCCCCCCCCCCACACACACACACAGAAAAACTGGGGTTTAGGGTGTATTTCGTTTTCCATTAACCGAATTAAAACCAGTGCACACGTGAAAGTAGGTATTCGTGTTGATACACAGGACATAGTGGCCTCTTTATTTTGTCACTCGGAGTACTGAAAGTGCAGTCTTGGCTTGGTCCTAAAAACACAACAGTTGAAAGCAAAGCGACTGTTCTCGAGCGACGAAGCAAAACTTTGTCACGACGGCTGCAAAGAAAAGAGAAAGCGGTCAGTCCCTGGTAAATCCGACTGTGACAGTCGTTTCACACTGCTGCCAGAAACGTGGACGTGCGCCAGTTCGTTGGGACTGACTGGCTTGTGCCAAACGTAGATGTAAGCCCTTTAGCCTGTTTCTTGCAACCGCGGTTACTGCGTTCACGTAAATGATAATACCCGATTGCCGCATCTTTATTGGTATTCGGATATCAACTAAGCAATCGGCAACTGGAAAGTATGTGATGCGTGTGCGGATAGTTGCTGTTACCTCTCTCTCTCTCTCTCTCTCTCTCTCTCTCTCTCTCTCTCCTCGTGAAACACAGACACGTACATCCACACACTTTGTACCGTTTTTTCATCGTGTTACGTCAATGACTTTCTGTTAACTACAATATTATTAGATTGGATGTTAAGAAATACTTAAAGAAAGTGTATTGGGTGATTAAGAAGAAAAAGTATACTAACTTTGTGGACGGGTAGAGGAGAGTGAGAAGCCTCGCGAGAATGGCCGTGTGATCTGGAACGTCACGTTACGCATTGCGCGGCCGCTCTCGTCGGAGATTCGAGTCCTCCCTAGGGCATAGGTGTGTGTGTGTGTGTGTGTGTGTGTGTGTGTGTGTGTGTGTGTGTGTGTGTGTGTGTTCTTAGTATATGTTAGTTTAAGTAGTTTAAGTATGGACCGATGACCACAGCAGTTTGGTCCTTTAAGTGTACAAACATTTCCAAGGGGTGCGTTCTAGAGCCCACATTTACGGGACCTTCTTTTCCCTCACTACCTTCACCCACAATATGGAAAGCTAAGAGCTTGTAGTTGAAGAGATTTGTTTTACAGTATCGAAGATCGAGACATGCTCTTTGCGTCTTTGGATGACAGTTTCGAATATTATGTACCTTCTCCTCTGTATAAGTCCTCGAAAACTTTTTTTAAAAAATTATCCTGTGTAACGACTTGGATTGATAGTGAAGTGCGTAACGTTCGAAATTAATTAGAATGTCTTTTAGGGATCGTTTTAGGATAATGTGTGCACTAATCAGGAAATACCGTTTTTCAAAAAAATTAAACGTTCAAATGTTTGTAAAGCTTATGGGACTTAACTGCGGGGTCATCAGTCCCTAAACTTAACAAACTACTTATAAACTACCGTATACTAAAGACGGCACAAACATCCATGCCCAAGGCGGATTCGAACCCCCGAGGGGAACCACCTCGCGCATCGCAGCATAGCGTCTCAATGCGCTCGGCCAATCTGCCGCGGCATTCCGTTTTTCATTTAATGTGCCATTTAATCGTGTACATTCTTGTTTCCGTGTTTTTAATTATATCATTCTATTGTATTTAATTAATTCTTGAATTATTTGGTTATTAATATTACTATCAATAGTGTGTAAGGTAGCTGTTACTTGACTCCATGAGCAAGTCCTTTTGATCCTCAAGGTCTCAAGAAACTATGCGAAGTAACTAGTTAATTAAGTAAAATAAATTCGATTTTCATCTATAAGAATACAAAAGGTCATCTAAATATCTGATTTAAAGTACTCGTAGTTTGCACTTTCAGCGTATATGAGTCCAACCCTTCGACATGTTTCAGCAAATCCGTAATGCAAAACATTCGTTGAACATCGTTTTTCGCTTCTCTTATATTCTTATGTTTTAGTCCACTTCTTCTATTTTCCTCTGTTGTTTCTTCGTCATCACTCCGCCCTCTCCCCTGTTATTTTTTGCCTTCATGTTTACAGTTACATCGTGTTGCTCGTAGTTTCTTCAAGTTTGGTTGTTTCTTTCATTCACTGGAAGTTTTGACACCAGCTGTGTACAAAGAATTTTGAATGACGTTTAGTTTGGCAGCTACAACCGTTCAAAGTTTCGGGGGCGGAGGCTGCGATAGCGTATCTGACTGGCCGAGTGGCTAGCCCCTGCGGCACGGCCCACTGTATCGTGACCACCAGCCAGTCAGCTACGCTGTCATAGCCTCCGCCCCCAAAACTTGGAATGGTAGTAGCTGCCAAACTAAACGTGATAAAAATGTCATTCAAAATTCTTTGTACACAGCTGGTGTCCAAAATTCTAGTGCATGATAGAAACAATCATTGTTCCATTTGAAAAATCGTATGTTTTCATAAAAAGTACACTTTCTAGGTACTTTTATAATCTGTTTATTGGCTAACAATACGAGTCCTTGACTACCAATCCATTCTGTGAATTCGCACAACAATCGCACTTTCCGTTTCCGCAATACCTGCGGTGCAGGTGTTAGGTGATTCACACTGTATACAGTGTGGAGAAAAATTGTGACACGAAATTTTAACCCTGGATAGCTGATGCAATAGGAACCAAAATTACTAATGTTGTGTAGGTCGAAAATGCTCCATTTTTAAACGACGGAAACTTGTCGCTATGTGCTCCGATTGGTCGCGAGATTGCCCTGTGGAAGTGGAGACAAACAGCAAGACCTATTCGACAGACGTGCGTATTACGACGGGGAGAGAGACGGCGCGAAGGGCGTTTGTTTGTGTGAACCAGCAGCCATAGCGCTGCCGGTCAGACGGACGGCAACAGGGCAATCTCGCGGTCAGTCGGAGCACATGGCGTCAAGTTTCCGTAGTTTAGAAATGGTGCGTTTTCGACCTGCGCAACAATAGTAATTTTGCTTCCAACTGGCATCGGCTATCCAGGGTTGGAATTTCGTGACCCAATTTTTCTCTATACTGTATATTAGTAGCGAGTCTAAATTTGTTTCGATTAGAACGGGACCAGAGTTATATGTTTCATCATCTAATACGGCAGTCCGTAATTTAGGACAGCTCTGTCCATGATCTTCTAAGCATTCAAGGTGCCTCTGCACTAAACTAGGCTTATTACTATATTTGCGTTCAATAATTTCCGACAAATAGAGGTAACCTAGGAGCATGATGTTTGCTGATGATGTAGTAATCTGTGAACCCACCCAAGAGGCACTTCAAGACAAGCTAGAACAGTGCAGAAAAGCTCTAGAGGAAAGGAGAATGAGAATTAGCAGGGTGAAAACAGAGTATATGTGTGCAAATGATGCCAACGATCTATATATTAACCTGCAAGAAGAACAGCTTACGCTGGTCAAGAAATTAAAATACCTGGGCTCTTACATGCAAAGTGATAGAGGACTGGAGGCTGAAATACAGCACAGGATAAGTAGTGGATGGATGAACTGAAAGAAACTGAGCGGAGTACTGTGTGATAACATGGTTAGCTGTAGAATGAAAGCAAAACCTTAAAACTCTGTGGTGAGGGTCTCGATACTGTATAGTGCGGAAACGTGGCCAATTACAAAAGTCCAAGAGAAAAAGATATAAGTGGCAGAAATAAGAATATTAAGGTGGATGAGTGGGGTGACACGAAAGGATAGAATAAAGAACGGGTACATCAGGGGGGACAGTGAAAGTGGGGCCCATAGGGAAGAAGATCCAAGAAAGTAGGCTAAGATGATGTGGACGCGCAGAGGTGAGAAGAGTTGAAACCTGGCAATCGAAGGATCAAGGAGAAGAGGAAGACCGAAACTGTGATGGAAAGACAAGGTAGCAGGGGACCTACGGGAGAAAGGATGGCTCAGAGAATAAGCACTGAATAGACATTTGTAGAAGAGAAGGATCCAGCAAAGCAACGCCAACACCACAAATCACGAATAAAATCGATGATTTTGAAATTATGACTTATTGTGACAGTTAACAGTAATGACAAAATATAGTGGCGCGTTACAACCAGCTCGCATCAATATACCCAAAAGGAGCTCACTGTATCGATGGCCGAAAAGTTGGTTATTAACGCAATAGCTATCTTACATTAAGAGGCAATATAAGACTCAGAAGACATTTATGTCAAATAACTCTGGCCGCGGAAGCGTACGCAATTACATCGTACCTTATTTTACTGTCCAAGTAACAAAACTGATCTACCACCTTCAGTGTTTCGTTACCTAATTTAATTCCTTCAGCAATACCTGATTGTATTAGACTACATTGCATCAACATTGATTTTCTCTTGTTAATGTTCATCTTATACACTCCTTTCAAGATGATATCCATTCCCTTCAGTTGCTCTTCCAGGTCCTTTGCTGTCTCTGAGAGAATTGCAATGTCAGCAGCAAGACGCAAAGTTTTTATTTCATCACCTTGGACTTTAATTCCTTCTCTTAATTTCTTCTTCCTTTGCCTCAAAGCTTCCTCAGTGTACAGATTGAGTAGCATAGGGGAATGGCTACAGCCCTGTCCTACTCCCTTCTCAACCAATTTACGATTGTTTAAGTATTTTGTAAATATAGGGAACAATGACCAAAGCTGTTTGGCCCCTTAGGTTTAGAAACATTTGAATTTTTTTTATTACTATAGTGGAACGACTAGGACGGGACACACCACCCCCTGCTACACGAGATGGAATTTGGCAGTAAGGCCTGCTATACCCCACTTAACACGACATCCAGTACCTTCTTGATTCAATACCGAGGCGCGATTATTGGTATCATTGACGACGAAACACAATTCTGAATCACCATCTTTCTCAGCATGGAGCTGCATTTTCCATCATGTGCTCTTTTAATAACGTGTTATATCCCAAATAAATATGGATGTAATTATCTCCTCTCCTTCTTGGTGTTCCATCTTGGGCGGCCAGCATGGTGTAATATTACGAGTAGTGCTTGGGTGTTACGGGCTCGAGCGTTGCGAAGCAAACTATTTCCAACAGTCGGAATTCGTCTCTACGTGTTTTATATCCTTTCTAGTAAGAGCTCTTCTAGTGGGCACAAACGTGAAATTAATTCAAAGAAGACAGGGACTGTCTCTAAACGAGCCTTATTTTTTAAATTTAGTTTTGGCTGAGGTTGACGATATAAATTGCCACTGCGTTGAATGTTTGGATTCAGGTGCATTGTACATTCATTTCCCTTCTCCACGTAGCTGACGAGGCCAGAAAGAGACCCGAAAAAGGTGATTGGGTTGCAGTCTGGACCCGTTCTTCAATCAGAAATAAAAATTTTAGTGTCTAGACTATGTGCCAGAAATCCAGTTTATACAAAAGTATAATCAAACTTTTAGTAACTACTGTTTGCTAGATCTCAGAAAATGAACTAAGGACGAGTAAAGTCGGTAACTAGAAGACCTTCAGTGTGGGATTAGATTTAGCATGTTAGCACTATATGTCAAAGGTGTCCACTAACGGAAGTTTTAAAGCGCAATATCCAGAAAATTTTTAGAAAAAGGGCTCTAAAAGTTTAAGGCGCAGCAAATATTGAAATGTCCCTAAGACCGTGCTTAATTTGGAGAATACATTTAATACGAATTATGTTTCTCTCATTAAATGTTAATTATCTGAGGCCCAATCTTACTGTGACCCAATAAGTGTTCTTCTTCACGCAAATATTAGAACTTGGACTTTTTCTCCGTGAAGTAAACGCATCTGAAGATAATGAAGATAAACACTAGCTCAAAAGACCTCACTTTTAGCATAAATAACGAGATACTCTGTTCCAAACTTTTATATAAATAGGGCTTTATTGTAACCCAACTATAATGTCTCTTCTGAAAATGCTCCTTATTAAACATTTACATAAGGAGAGTCACATCCAACAAGTTCAAAATCCAACCTAGACATTCATTAACAACTGAATAATACATAAAAAGAACAATAACCAGAGACTTCTCCTGGATGTTCATGGAAGCTCACGCTCCAAGCACGTAACTTACTTCCGTCTAGGAAAACCTCTGAAAAAAAAAATGTTCAAATGTTTGTTAAGCTTAAGGGACTTAACTACGGGGTCATCAGTCCCTAAACTTACAAACTACTTACGAACTAGGACGGCACAAATATCCATGCCCGAGGGGGGATTCGAACCCCCGACCGTAGTGGCCGTGCAGACCGTGACTGGAGCGCCTCAGTCCTCTCGGCCACAGCGGCGGGCACCCCTGAAAACAGAGAATCCTCGGACAGTACACGTCCTATAGGTTCTCTAAACCCACTCAAACCGACATTTGGTTATCTTTTCCCAAAGGAGGAAGCAGGTAGTGTATTTGTTACACTACAATATATAAGTTACATACTAGTCAATGAATGATGTATACCAATTTGG
This sequence comes from Locusta migratoria, assembly GCA_026315105.1. Lineage (NCBI taxonomy): Eukaryota > Metazoa > Arthropoda > Insecta > Orthoptera > Acrididae > Locusta > Locusta migratoria. The sequence continues at coordinate 122,771,089 of CM048751.1, forward strand.
TGAAATGGCTTCAGGCAGGGCCGGCCGCGGTGGCCGAGGAGACTGAGGCGCTCCAGTCACGGTCTGCACGGCCACTACGGTCGGGGGTTCGAATCCCCCCTCGGGCATGGATATTTGTGCCGTCCTAGTTCGTAAGTAGTTTGTAAGTTTAGGGACTGATGACCCCGTAGTTAAGTCCCTTAAGCTTAACAAACATTTGAACATTTGCTTCAGGCAGTAGTGTACCTGACTATCATGCAGATGATCAGCGTTGGATCCTGCCTACAGGTAACATTTTATTTTTATAATTTCTTTTAAAAATTCGTGACCGTCTGCCTATTTGTATACACACAATAGGGCTTTTCCATGAAGAAACCGGTTCCTCGAATTTACAACAAATATTTATAATCTTTGCACAGCTTACAATATCGCCTAATTTTGTAATAAAATTCTAATGACAATAGTGTTTAACGCTTTAATCTACACACATTAATTGTACAGTGCGTATGGAATTATTCCATTTTTTAAAGAAAATACTGTAATATAATTCTTCATTAACTGAAACCGTCGTTTCATAAATAAAATAAAAGTTCTTTGTGATACAGTTGATAATATATAGTACAACGTAATTTATAAATAATATTCACCATCCTATCACGTAAGTAAAAAGTCCTGAAATTACATTTATATAGTTTATATAGATTTTTGCACTGATAACAGCTTACTTATAGGTACAGCTTGAAAATTATCAAAGCTTGAAACAGGTAGCGTAATCAATAAAAATGTAATAAAAGCAGCTTTGGATAGTATGATTTTTAAAACAAATAACGACAGTAAAAGTCTGCACAAATAGGATCTAACCGTCATCATCTACATGCCAATTAGGCACGCTATTGCCTGAGCTATTTCGCCATACTGCTACACAGACATCGTTGACTACTACACATGGTGGTCCATCTGAAGTTTCGGATGAGATTATCTTGACAACTACACATCGGGGAAAAATAATGGTAAATTGACGCAATGAAAGAATTGCTGCACATTTTGTATCGATTTGATGCGTCTTTCTCGGATAATTCGAAATAAATAGGAGTTCTTCATCAATTTTACTTTTTCTCGATTTCAGCGCCATTTGTCAATGGTTTAAAAAATGTTTCAGACAAAACTTAATTACTTTTTTATGGAGAATCCGAATCTGCAATAAAAAATGGAGGTTTCCATTTAAGAGTTAAAAGTTGACCCCCGCCCCACCCAAGAGGGCAGGGGCTTGGTGGTCACGTGTAGTATCATTTGATGTCTCCCACTGAGTTTACAAACTTGTCTTACCCACTATTTTTACCTGATATAGTTAACAAGATAATCTCGTCTGAAACTTCAGATGGACCACCCTTATAATGTATATATGTGCTACGCTTAAAACTTTAGAGCCCTTTTTCTCGAAATTTTTTGGATAGTGGACACCGTTGAGGTATAATAGTAACATGGGAAGTCCCATCCCAAACTGAATTTCCGAGATCGGAAGGTCTCCGTGCAAGTGGAAAACTACAAATTCCGGTGTTAACCTTCGTTCTTCTCTCCGAACTGTACAGTATACATAATGGGTGCCAAGCCGTTTACCTTTATCCTTATAGAGCAACAAACGTGTAACACAGTTGAACTACGCTTATTTACACTTTATGAGAAATTACAGAACATCGTGAGACTACGCTATCCTGTTCAGCAATATTCACGTGTGTATTACTCAGCGAAAGATCCGTACCCAAAGACTGTAAAGTTGCCCAAGTCACACTAATATTCCAGAAAGGCAATAGGACTGATCCCCAAAATTACAGGTCTAACTCATTGATGTCGACTTGCAGTAGGATTTTGGAACATATACTTTGTTCGAACATTATGAACTACCTCGAAGAGAAAGGCTTTTTAACCAATAGTCAACACGGATTCAGAAAGTACCGTTTTTGCGAAACACAGCTTGCCCTTATTAACGTTAAGTGATAAGTGCCATCGACAAGGGATCTCAAATCCATTCCATATTTCTGGATTTCCGGAAGGCTTTTGACACTTTACCTCACAAGCGGCTTCTGATGAAATTGCGTGCTTATAGAATATCGCCCCAACTGTGCGACTGGATTCACGATTTTATATCAGAAAAGACACAGTTCGTAGTAATTGACGGTAAGTCATCGAGTAAAACAGAAGTGATATCTGGCGTTCCCCGGGGAAGCGTTATAGGTCTCCTACTCTTCCTCGTGTTTATAAACGATTTAGGAGACAATCTGAATAGCTCCCTTAGACTGTTCGCGGATGATGGTGTCGTTCATCGTTAGTGAAGCCAATATTGAATCAAAAGCAACTGCAAAGCGATTTAGACATAATTTCTACATGGTGCGAAAATTGGCAGTTGACACTAAATAATGAAAACACATGACCACTAAAAGAAATCCTCTGAACTAAAATTACACGATAAATCAGTCAAACCTTAAGGTCGTAAATTCTACCAAATACCTAGGAGTTACAGTTACGAACAACTTTGACTGGAGAGAACACATGAAAAACATTGTGGGGAAGGCGAACCAAAGGTTACTTTTCATTGGCAGAACGCTTCGAAGATGCACCAGTTCCACCAAAGAGACTGCCTACATCACACTTGTGCATCCTCTCCTGGAGTACTGTTGCCCCTTGTGGGACCCTCACCAGGTGGGACTGACGGAAGACATTGAGAAGGTTCAGAGAAGGGCAGCTCGTTTTATTTTATCACGTTACGGGGGGAAAGCGTGCACGAATTGGGTGGGGTGAAAATCATTAAAAGAAAGACGTTATTAATTGCGACGTGATCTGTTTGCGAAGTTCCAATCACCGACTTTTACTTCTGAATGTGAAAATATTTTACTAGCATCCACCTACTTAGCGAGACATGACCACCCCAATAAAATAAGAGAAATCGGATCGAAAACGGAACGATTTAGGTGTTCTTTCTTCCCGCGCGCTATTAGAGAATGGAACGGTAGAGAAAGGTTATGAAAGTGGTTAATGAACCCTCTGCCAGGCATTGAAATGTGATTTGCAGAGTATCTCTGCAAATGTAGATAGGGCTTTGACAATTAGTAAAGCGACGTAAGACATGTTGGTGCTCTGCTAGACAGAAAGTGAGGTCCTTTAGCAGTTAAATGTAGGGTAGGGCATATGAAAGTATCCCTGTGTACAAAGGAACACAGTAAAGGAAGTACAGAACTAACTTGACTATAGCAGGTGTTTTATGTGACCACCATTCATATTTTGTCACTTTAGCGGCCTGGTCAGCTAGTTCCTGAAGGCGGCTCGAAGCTGGACTGCTAGAATTGATGCCATCTCACCCGAGATGTTCTGCTGCACTTGTTGCAGACTATGAGCGTTGTTGCAATAAACCTTAGACTTGAGGGCTGTATACACACTGACAGATCAGGTGACGTGGATGGCAAGCTAGAGCCTTTGCTAACAACTCTGTTAATCAGAATGATACTTTCACTCTGGATTTAATCTGCCAGGAAATTTCATATCAACGCACACTCCGCGGCAGAGTGAAAGTTTCATTCTGGAAACATCCCCTAAGGCTGTGGCTAAGCCATGTCTCCACCATATCCTTTCTTCCAGGAGTACTAGTCTTGCATGTTTCGCAGGAGAGCTTCTGTGAAGTTTGGAAAGTAGGAGGCCAGGTATTGGTGGAAATAAAGTTTTGAGGCGGCATCGTGAGTCGTGTCGGGATAGCTCAGTCGGTAGAGTGCATGCCCGAGAAAGGCAATGTCTCAGGTTCGAGTCCCGGTTCCGGCAAACAATTTTAATCTGCCAGGAAGTTTCAACTCCGTTAATAGTGAAGAATGTGTAAATGTCCTCCGAGATTCGGCCGGCTTTAAGGGCTGCTGCCCATCCTGTTGGAACTAACTGCAGGTCTTCCATTTCCTCCGTTAATGCTGCCCCAAATAGTTCAGTATCGTCTCCACTTGTTCAGGTCAATTTATTTACCCCACCCTGTATTGCGTCATTTTACGTGAAATTGCAACTTGTAATACACAATTCCAAAGAAAGCAAATGCAGACAAATGTGAAAAATTATAAAACTATGACTTTAATAGGTCATGGTTGCAAAATACTAACACGAATTATTTACAGGCGAATGGATAAACTGGTTGAAACCGACTTTGGGGAAGATCAGTTTGGATTTAGGAGAAATGTAGGAACACGGGAGGCAATACTCACATTATGAATTATCTTAGAAGATAGGTTAAGGAAAGGTAAACCTACGTTTTTAACATTTGTAAATCTGGAGAAAGGTTTTGACAATATTGACTGGAATGCACTTTCAAATTCTGAAGGTAGGAGGGGTAAAATGTTGGATGCGAAGAGTTATTTTCAACCTATACAAAAACCAGCCAGCAGTTATTAGAATCGAAGGGCATGCAAGAGAGACAGGTTTGCAAGGGAGTAAGACAGGCTTGTATCCTTTTCCCAATGTTGTTCAATCTTTACATTGAACAAGCTGTGAAGGACTGCAAGGAGAAGTTTGGAGAGGGAATTAAAGTCCAGGAAGAAGAGATAAAAAATTCGCTGTTTTGCCAATGACTTAGTAATTCTATCAGAAATCGCAAGGACCTGGAAGAGTAATGTCGGAATGGTCATTGTCATGAAAGGATGGTATAAGGTGGGCATTAACAAGAGTAAAACAAGGGTAATGGGTTGTAGTGTCAGAAAATGAGGCGATGCTCAAGGAATTATATTGTATTAGGTAATGAGGCAATAAAAGCAGTAGATAAGTTTTGTTATTTAGTTAGAAAAATAACTTCTGTAACGTTTCTGAAGAAGCGAATTTTGTTGACATCCAATATTAATTTAAATGTTAGGAAGTCCTTTCTGGAAGCTTTTGTCTGGTTTGTAACATTGTATGGGAGTGAAACGCAAACAAAAAATGATAGAAAGAAGCTTTTTAAATGTGTCGCTACAGACGAATGATGAAGATTAGATGGGTAGATCACATAAATAATGAGGAGGTGCTCAACAGAATTGGGGGAAAAAGAAGCTTCTGGCATATCCTGAATTAGAGAAGAGATAGGTTGATGGGACACATTCTGATAAATCAAGGAAACGCCAGCTTAACATTAAAAGGAAGTGTAGTGTTGTTGTGGTCTTCAGTCCGGAGACTGGTTTGATGCTGCTCTCCACCTTACTCTATCCTGAGCAAGCCTCATCATCTCCTCATCTACATCTACATGTACATAGATACTCTGCAAATCACATTTAAGTGCCTGGCAGAGGGTTCATTAACTACTTTCATAACTTTACTCTACCGTTCCATTCTCTAATAGCGCGCGGGAAGAAAGAACACCTAAATCGTTCCGTTTTCCATCTGATTTATTTTATTGGGGTGGTCGTGTCTCCCTATGGAGGTGGGTGCTAGCAAAATATTTTCACATTCAGAAGTAAAAGTCGGTGATTGAAACTTCGCAAACAGATCATGCCGCAATGAATAACGTCATTCTTTTAATGATTTCCACCCCAATTCGTGCAACATTTCCGTGACGCTTCCCCCCCCCCCCCCCTCCGTAACGCGATAAAACAAAACGAGCTGCCCTTCTCTGGACCTTCTCAATGTCTTCCGCCAGTCCCACCTGGTGAGGGTCCCACAAGGGGCAACAGTACTCCAGGAGAGGATGCACAAGTGTGATGTAGGCAGTCTCTTTGGTGGAGCTGGTGCATCTTCGAAGCGTTCTGCCAGTGAAACGTAACCTTTGGTTCGCCTTCCCTAGAATATTTTCTGTGTGTTCTCTCCAGTCAAAGATGTTCGTAATTGTAACTCCTAGGTATTTGGTAGAATTTACGACCTTAATATTTGACTGATTTATCGCGTAATTGAAGTTTGGCGGATTTCTTTTAGTGGTCATGTATATTACTTCACACTTTTCTTTATTTAGTGTCAATTGCCAATTTTCGCACCAAGTAGAAATTTTGTCTAAATCGCTTTGCAGTTGCTTTTGATCCTCTGTTGACTTCACTAACCGATAAACGACAGCATCATCCGCGAACAGTCGAAGGGAGTTATTCAGATTGTCTCCTAAATCGTTTATAAACACGAGGAAGAGTAGGGGACCTATAACGCTTCCCTGTGGAGCGCCAAATATCACTTCTGTTTTACTCGATGACTTACCGTCAATTACAACGAACTGTGTCCTTTCTGATAGGAAATCGTGAATCCAATCGCACAATTGGGGAGATATTCCATAAGCACGCAATTTTATTAGAAGCCGCTTGTGGGGTACAGTGTCAAAAGCCTTCCGGAAACGGCAACCTACATCCATTTGACTTTGATTACTATATTCCTCTCTTGGTCTCCCTCTGCAATTCTTACCCCACACACTTCCCTCCAAGGCTAAATTCACGCCGGCCGCGGTGGCCGAGGTGACTGAGGCGCTCCAGTCACGGTCAGCACGGCCACTACGGTCGGGGGCTCGAATCCCCCTTCGGGCATGGATATTTGTGCCGTCCTAGTTCGTAAGTAGTTCATAAGTAGTTTGTAAGTTTAGGAACTGATGACCCCGTAGTTAAGTCCCATAAGCTTAACAAACATTTGAACATTTTTATGCTAAATTCACAATTCCTTGTTTTCTAAGAATGTGTCCTACCAATCGATCTCTTCTTTTAGTCACGGTATGCCAGAAATTCCTTTTCTCCCCAATTCTGTTCACTACCTCCTCATTAGTTACGCGATCCACCCACCTAATCTTCAGCATTCTTCTGTGACACCACATTTCAAAAGCCTCTATCCTCTTCCAGTTCGCACTGTTTATCGTCCAAATGGTAGATCGATTTGATTCTGTGATAGGGACCGTCTTCTAATATTGATCTGGAATTATATTTTGAGACATTCATTTATCAACACTTGTTCGTGTAATTTGCAATAAATACTCTCCTCAGGGTATACCTACATCTCTAAGACAGTAGAATATAAAAGAATTATTAACCAGCTTTTGCTGCAACTTTAAACCATGTTTTTCTTTACAAATTATTAAATGTGCTTTGGAAATGGTGTTCTTCATGATAGCTACTTTAAACAAAAGGTGATCGACAGCGTATCTGAACATTATTTAGTTAACACGGCGAAAGACTGTTTGCATAACATTTGTCCTAATTTCTTTAGTGTATTCGACGCCAGTTGGAAGGGAAACAACTATCTCACCACGAAAAAAAGCTCGGAAGGTTTCGTAGCTTCATATATGCCAGTATATCAGTAACATTATTTCTATAGCATTGAATATCGATACTACCTAAAGAATTGGTTCCCAATCTTTTTTAGACCAAGAACCACTTGGGTTGCTTTTTTGTGATGAGGAAGCACAAGGTTCAAGTAAAATAAACTGTATGTATCGAAAAATAAGTTTTAATCAGAACCTTGAACATATTCGTTAAACTCAAAAGTAGTATGTATTGACAGTAATATCATAATTGAAACTTTCGGTACAGTACTAAAATTCGGTTTGCAGCAAGGTGATGTTATAGATTTGTTTGTGTGACCATCTTACACAACAAGAAAAGAAATATTTGTTTTTGTAAATAAAACAACCGCTCCTGCTGCAGTACTTTCATTTTTTCCATACGCGTTTCGCCCTCTATTTTAGGGCACCACAAGTGGATTCTATATGTTTATAGTCTCGTCATTTTCATGGTGTTCTTGAATTCTTCCAGTGACCAGGTGGGAAGAACACTATGAAAATCGCAAGACTATAAACATATAGAATGCCCTAGAATAGAGGGCGAAACGCGTATGGAGCAATAACAATATTGCAGGAAGAAAACGGCTGTTTCATTTCAAAAAACAAATATGACTTGACAGCTTTCATCTTATTTTCAAAGTCGGTAATCCTATGGCTAATACTCTTTTAACACTCCGATAGGCGCGCCTTCTAGTCAGCCAAGGAGTTCACGGTTATTTGGCAGATATCTCTTGTTAATAAACCTTAAAAAGACACAAACATCAAACTTGTATCGTAAAAGAGAAGGCTAACACAAAGAGGGGGATTTCCGACTCTCCCACCTTCCGTGAAAAGGTTACGAAACTTGTCGCCTCGTATCTGACACATACGCGCGCATGCCGGAAGGTTAATAAATTGTTGAATTTGTTTTGAAGCATAAAATCCTTGTTAACCTAAATCAGTCGTCGATAAATTCATAAGATAATGGAGGGCTATTTTCGGAATGTTATTGCGTGATTTTGCCATTTTACGACAAAACTGCCCAAGAGGATGGATTCGAATGCGTTCTTGCAGTTTATGTCATTTTGGAATTCAATAAACGATCCCAGCACTAGGAGGCAAGTGAATATATTTCAAATGGTACCGATGTTATCCAGTTCTATCATCTCCAGGTAAGTTATCGTGGTCACACAGTACGATTGACTGACTACGTAAGGAGGAATTAACAATATTAACATCATAAAAGTTCGAAATTTTATATCTTTCGCGGACTATAGTTTAACTTTTTGAATCAGAGATTGGGAACCAATGTCCTACAGTCATGCCCCTGCGTCAGTTGCCCTGTTGACTGCATCTTTACTTACTTCGCTGCTTGCCCGCGTGCAACCCTCAGTTGTTTCAATTCGCCTGTCTTTGAATTTTTCTGCATCTCTGCTGAAGAAGGGTACAGGCTGAATCGCTGGAGATCTCAGGGAACGTGTGTTGCGAGGAAAGCGAGAGTTCTCCGTCGAGCTTTGTTCACTTAATTAGAACGGAAACTGTGAAGCCAGTTACCGTGAAGCGGCAGAGAAAGTGAGCTCGCTGCACCGCTTCTTGCACATTGTGAGATACTCCCCTAGCCAGTCGAATTTCCCCCCGTAAGTAAAGCTTTTTTTCTGGCTGTAGCATGTCGTACCCTTATTCACTGGACGTCTTTGGAAAAGCAAATAAAAGTGCAATACCTACGACCTATAGTTTTTAATTTAATTAATTCGCGCAAGCAGTTTCGTCGGTCTACTATCGCCGTCAAACAAACAGTCAGTGAACCTACAGTGTGACAGTTATTGAACAAGTATATGAAACAAAAAGTAAAATAGTTGCAAACGACTGCGCGCACACACTTTATTCGGCATGTAAATATCGCTATAGATATTCGGATTTATGTTATGACATCTGCCTTCCGTGGCGAAGAGGTGGCTCAGACGAATAGCGAAGTATCGGAACAATGATGCTATCGGCGACCTCAGGAATGTCCGTTTTCAGGTCCGCAATAGGTTTGTGGCTATTGCTCTAGACGTAGTCTTTAATAGAACCCCTCAAGAGTAGTCGTGTGTGTCTAGATCGAGTCCCAGGCCAGTGGCTTCTGGGCGCCTCAGAATTAGAATGCTGACCTGAAAGTCCTCTTGGACATAACTTTCCTGCTTCGATGGGGTCGATCTTCGTCCTGCATGAACTAAATCTTGTCTAAATCAGGGTCACTCTGGGCAACAGGGGTGAAATCATCTTCCAACACCTTCACGTACGTTGCTAGCAAGCAATATCGTACCGATTATTCCATGAGTGGACTTTGCACACCACACAGGCTTTCCGATCGCGAAATGCGGATTTTCTGCCTCCCAAAAGCGCCAATTTTGCTTATTAACGATTCATCCAAATGAAAGTGAGCTTCGTCGCTAAACTAAAACATATTCACATCAAAGTCATTTTCGTCAATTCTGTGGATAATAATGTTGCAGAAATACTACCACTGCTCCTGTTCTATGGTCCTAGAGCTTAATGACTGGCGGGTTTGAATTTTGTATGGGAGAAGCGGGAGCTCTTCAACAACAATTTGTCGCAGTGTCTCCCGGTTTATTACCAACTGTTATGCAGCTCGTCTGATCGATTTCCTGGTTGGCCGGCCGCGGTGGCCGAGGTGACTGAGGCGCTCCAGTCACGGTCAGCACGGCTACTACGGTCGGGGGTTCGAATCCCCCCTCGGGCATGGATATTTGTGCCGTCCTAGTTCGTAAGTAGTTCATAAGTAGTTTGTAAGTTTAGGGACTGATGACCCCGTAGTTAAGTCCCATAAGCTCTACAAACATTTGAACATTTTGATTTCCTGGTTGAAACACAACACGTGTCTTTACCATGTTTTCATGTGTTTTCACCGTGTGACATCTTGGAGTCCATAAAAAATACACAGACAGTGGGCATCGACATCCAGTTACTTTGAATTAAAGGACATCAAGGTATACACCATAACGAAACAGTAGACCGACTCGCCAAGAGAAGTATTACGGAACGACAACACTGCCCCACGTCGATTCCATATACATACTTCCGATCGACGATTCAAAAAGCTGCCTATCGCACTTGGGACCACGAATGTCACGTCTCTCAAGCGTTTAAGGGAGAGCACCTGACAGCTATACAACCAAATGTCTCCTCTCGACCATGGTTTTCGTCGATGAAGCTTAGTAGACGTCATGCAACGTCTCTCATTCGGATGAGACTGGGACATGGATGTTACCCTGCCCACCTACAACGTTTGAAAATCATCGCTTCTCCTTGCGAAGTAGACCCCACGGCAGTGGCGGATCTCAGCCACATTATACTGGCATGCATCAAGTACATGGCCGCACAAAGTGTCTTCTACAGAGAGCTGGTTGCCAGGAGTTACCCCCTCTCCACAAGTGTCACTGTCTTCCTTCATGGATTCGACAAGTTTAAGTACAGTTTACTGAAGGACTACCTCAAAGTCACCGGCATACAGGTCTAATTTTAGAGTTGGTGTGTTTACCTTGAAAATGCACAGCTTGAATGTGCATAAGTAGTTTTATATTATATTTTGACTTTTATATGTCTTTGCAACTCTCATTTGGTCTTATGCTGTTTGCACTTTCGTTGTATTACATATGTCACTAGCACTGTTAAATATGTATTGTTCTATATCTTGTACAAATGATTTTTCTACTTTTATTCTAAGGCTGTATGATGTTAAATATATTAATTGTGATATACATTGTAAGAATTTCAATTCTGTTGTAATGCTGCCACTATAATAACCGCTGGCTGTATGCTCACTGTAACCAAAAGCCATAACAAAGAAGAATTTAATTTTAAAAAATTCAACGTGTTTGGATAATGGGCATTACCAACACTAACATCACGGTCACTACCCGTTCTGTCAAACTTGCGAATCAAATTCTTGATTGTGAACTCATTTAGACGAGTTGTCCGCAGTTTGAACTCGGTCGCAAACTTCCTTCGAGCCGCAGTTGGGCTGTTATTGTTCGCATATGAGGCCTACGCTCAGGCATGCTGCACCGTAACATTATACAAGAGGCAAAGAAACTGGTATTCCTGCATAACATCGTGCAGGGCCGTCGCGAACACGCAGAAGTGCCGCATCACGAAATGACACGTACTCGACTATTGTCTGGAGTAGTGCTGAAGGGAATTGATAACCACGCATCCTGCAGCGCAGCCCATAAATTCGTTAGAGTACGGAAATGGTACAGGATCTAGGATGGGAATCATTACAACACCGGCGCTTATCGCTGCGGCGTAGGCTACTTACGAAACTCCAATCGCCAACATTCTCCTCCGAATGCGAAAATATATTGTTGACTCCCACTTACATAGGTAGAAATGATCATCAGAATAAAATACGAGAAATCAGAGCTCTAACGGAGAGATTCAGGTGTTCTTTCTTCCCACGCGCTATTCGAGAATGAAATGGGAGACAAATAGTATAACGGTGGTTCGATGAACCCTCTGCCAGGCACTTAAATGTGATTTGCAGAGTATCCCATGTAGATGTAGATGTCTTCAGAACAGTACGTTGCAAGGATTCTCAGATAAGTTGGGGGGGGGAGGGGGTGACCAGTGGAGGTGATTAAACTCATAAGGGTGTTCCTGGAGCCAATCTGTAGCAGTTCTGGACGTATGGTTGTCGCATTGTTCTGCGGTGTGTGTGTGTGTGTGTGTGTGTGTGTGTGTGTGTGTGTGTGTGTGTGTGCGTGCGTGTGCGTGTGCGTGTGTGTGCGCGCGCGCGCGCGCTTGAAGAAACCTCATAGCTCGCAAATAACGGCTGTCGATAGCTTAGATAGTACCATCAGCGATGACAAATTGCAACAAATAAACTAAAACGCGTAGAAAACTCGGTAAAATCAAGTTCAATTGTGGAAATACCTTCGACAGAAGCAGCAGAGCGCTCAGAACATTACTGAACGCTCATTGGCTGTCGACGAATGCTGAAGTAGATGCGCAGACCAAGCCTAACTCCACCGCCGTCGATGGTGGTTCCAACTGCAAGAGCCCCTTCTTACTCTTAACTGCAAACGCCCCAGACCATTAGAAAGCCTTCGCCAGCTTAAACAGTACTCTGCTGACATGTAGGTTCAAATGGATTCAGGAGGTTGACTTATGTCCATCCGCTAGAAAACATTCTAAACGAGAGATGTTTCTAGTCATCAACAGTCCATTGTCGGTGTTGACGGACCCAGGCGATGCGTAAAGCTTTGTGTCGTGCAATCACACGAGTGAGCCGTCGGTTCCGAAAGCCCATATCGATGATGTTTCGGTGAATGGTTCGCACATCGACATTTGCTGATAATGACCCAACATTGAAATCCGCAGCAGTTTCCGGAAGGGTTGCACTTAAGTCGCGTTGAACGATTCTCTTCAGTCGTCGTTGATACCGTTCTTTCAGGATCTTTTCCGGTCGCGGCGATGTCGGGGTTTTGATGTTTTACTAAAATTGTCCTATGGGAAAAACCCGACCTCATGTCTCCCTTGGAGATGCTCTGTCCCAATCCCGTTAAAATGCTTAAGATAGAGACAATTAAACAATGTACTCAAATGCTACAGTCGCTATTTTACTTTTATGGTTGGTCTTCTAATAAAACCCCAAATTTGCGATTAGATAGGGGATTTCTTGTCAGAGAGGACACAGTTCGTAGTAATCGATGGTAAGGCATCGACTAAAACAGAGGTGATATCGGGCGTTCCACAGGGTAGTGTTATTGGTCCTCTGCTGTTCCTTATTTACATAAACGATTTAGGGGAAAATCTAAGTAGCTCTCTTAGGTTGATTGCAGATGACGCCGTCATTTACCGTTTAGTAAAATCATCTGAATATCAAAACCAACTGCAGAACGATCTGAATAAGATATCAGTATGGTGTAAAACTTGGCAATTGACTCTAAATAATGAGAAGTGTGAAGTCGTCCACATGAGTACGAAAAAAAATCCGTTAAACTTTGTTTACAAGATAAATCAATCAAATGTGAAGGCCGTAAACTCCACAAAATACCTAGGAGTTACTATTACTTCAGACTTAAACTGGAAAGAACGCGTAGATAATATCGTGGGAAAGGCGAACCAGAGACTGCGTTTTATTGGCAGAACCCGTAAAACATGCAACAGAACTACAAAAGAAACTGCATACACTACGCTTGTCCGTCCGTTTTTGGAGTATTGCAGCCCAGTGTGGGATCCTTATCAGGTGGGTTTGACGGTGGACATCGAAAGAATCCAAAGAAGGGCAGCTCGTTTCGTATTGTCACGATACAGGGGAGACAGTGTTACGGAAATGATACAGGATCTGGGATGGGAATCATTACAACAACGGCGCTTATCGCTGCGACGTGGGCTACTTGCGAAACTCCAATCGCCAACATTCTCCCCCGAATGCGAAAATATATTGATGACTCCCACTTACATAGGTAGAAATGATCATCAGAATAAAATACGAGAAATCAGAGCTCGAACAGAGAGATTCGGGTGTTCTTTCTTCCCGCGCGCTATTCGAGAATGGAATGGGAGATAAATAGTATAATTGTGGTTCGATGAACCCTCTGCCAGGCACTTAAATGTGATTTGCAGGGTATCCCGTGTAGATGTAGATATTAAAACTCTAAATTTCCATTACCGTACTTCACAAAAGTAAACTTAAATAATGTTTCCGTTTTGCCAAAATAATTACAAAAATCCGTATTCTACGTGCTAAGGTTATGAAATGCTATCTAGAGTAAAGAAACAGGTATGGGCTGAACCATTGTCGGCTTTTGTTCAAATTGTACATTTGTTTGTTCTCTTGAATGGACAGTCTATTCAACATATAAGGAAAATCGTTGGATACATAAAAATCTACTCGTGATAACGTGGCTTTGGAGCAGCAGTAACCGTTCTGTCGCATGCGCCAGACACTTATCGTCATATATAGGTATTGCTGGCCACAGCGTCGTCCTCTGATTGTTTACGTATCTCTGTGTTCGCATACGCATGCTTATATCAGTCTAGTTGGCTCTTCAGTGCAGTCTCCACCATGTCCCGCGCCCAGCCAACCAGTTGAACGTCCTAACGCAAAGCGTTCAGAAGTTACGGCAATTTTATTTCGTATTGTTCAATAATTGTCGCTCTGTATGTCTGTCATAAAAAACAATACAGCACTCAATATTGGTGTTCATAAATCAGTTGTCAAGAGGTGACGTAAAAACGCCGTGTGCCGTAAGCATTCATTACTCCTTTCCTGATATGGAAGTCGGTGGCAATAGCTAAGAAGCATGGCGTCGTTTTTAAGATTTACAGTCACCGGTAATGAATGCTGCCCTGTTTTGATTGTAGAACGTAGGTTTATTGACCGTTGGTTAGAAATCTTAGGGGCCTGAAAATGGCGAAAATATATTGCCGAAACTGGTTGTGTGAATAAATTAAATTAAAAACTGACAACTGAAGGTGTTGTATTTATTATATGCTAACAAACAACCGTGGTCTCACATCCATCATACAAAGAGATGGACATACAGCATCTCTGGGCGAGTACGTAAGCAGTCAACTGACAAAATTCTTCTGCAAACTTCACGGCAAGTAGCCATGGGATGATGAGAAGCAGGATAATGACTTAAGACGAGAAATCCATGCAAATGCACATTTTTGTTTCGTCATTGGCCGAAGCTCAGTCTTAGTTTTATACATTTTATTATTTTCTAATTCCAAATACGAGAAAATTTTCCATCTATTCTTGCATATTTTAACGTTTTTGGGATGGAACTGTGTATAATGCATGTATAACCCATTTTTAGCTTAATTATGCATTAATATACGCTACATTGTTTTTAGTTTATATGCATGTTTTGGTGCTGAGTTTTCATTTTTTTATTATACCTTTTTTATGCTTCAGGGATCAGAACTGAAGAAAGAAAAGGGTCCTGGGAAGGGGGATAAAAGAAATAGAAAGGATGACTTTCCCATAATTTTACCGACTGTCCTCAGCTCAGTGTGTATTCTTAATAACCGCAGTCAATTCTCTGATTTTACAATAGTGAAGATTTAGCCGTTTGTGGCTCAGGCACCGCGACTGATGCGACAATCACAAAGCTTCAGACATGTGAAACTCGAGTAAACCTTCGCACCATTATCAATAATTCTAAAACTGTAATCATTTGTTAATCTTCTCTGCAGTGAGAGTGAACCACGTAATATTTCTTTTGTTCTGTTTTCGTGTTTTGATGTCCGTCTTGTTGCTCTTCAATTTAGTATTTCAGAAGAGTATTTATTGAACATTGGATACAAGGGAAGGATTTTATTAGATCAGAATTTCATGTTTTACACAGATGTTCTGAAAAGCACCTACACTTGTAGCTGCCGATGCTTGGTTGAAAACTGCAGTCGTTTATTCTGGCATTTTGTTGTCTTTAAATTAATATGACAAATAATGCGAGTTTAATTTCAAGAAAATTCTAACTTCAGTATTTAATTGAAAAGTAAACATTTTTTTCATTTTAGGTAGCAAACAGTTTCTTGCCAGAAAATGTCGTATGTATCAGAAAGGAATAAGCAGCATCTGAATATAAAAACGAATTAACAGGATTTAATTAAGACAAACGTCTCTAAATTGCCCTATTCAATAAAAAAAATAGAAGTTACTTATGTGCCACTGGTAGACTCTATATCAGTTATCAAGGAATCCCAGACTTCCGGGGTCATAGCTAAAGGAACAAACAGGACAGTGTAATAAACATGAACCCAGACTATGGATTCTTTTGTTTAATGAAGAAGTTATTTTGTGGTAAATGTAGCAATGAACAGCTTGACCGGAAATACGTTCACTCAAATTTAAGCCTAGAGCGTCTTGTGCTGTAGAGAGACCACTTTCTCTGTATAAAAATATATTGACTGATAAGCTCAAAAGCCTTACAGAAAATAATTTCCATATGATTATAGTTGTTACTTGTGCAAAAAGAGAAGTGAATAGAAAACTGCGAACAAACTTGATAGCGCATATTTTAATCGAACAAAGGAAGCTTAGGGTTTAACGTCCCATCGGCAGTTTCATCATTAGAGGCGACCTCAGTCTCGAACTTTTAGGAACTTTGGGGAAAGAAATTGGCCGTGACCTTTCAAAGGAATCATTCCTGCATTTGCCTGGAGTGTTCTAGGGAAATCACGGAAAACCTAAATCGTGATGGCCAGAGGTGGATTTGAACCACCGTCCTCCCGAAAACGAGTCCTCTGCGCTGGAGTGGCCGAGCGCTCTAAGGCAACATGCTGCAGAGTGCGCGGTTGCTTTCCGTCGGAGGTTCGAGTCCTCCTTCGGGCACATAAAATTTGTGTGTGTGTTTGTTTGTTTTGTCCTTAGGTTAGTTTACGTTAGTTTTAGTAGCGTGTAAGCCTGATAATCACAATATTTAGTACCACGGATTTACAAACATTTCAACATCTGAAAGCGAATCCATTATGTTACCACTGCGCCACATCGCTCGCTAAATATTTATATATATATATATATATATATATATATATATATATATTATTTTCACTTGATCGTGCAAGACTTTCAGTATTTTTAATACTTTTAAAGTGTATATTTCTCGATCGTGCAAGAATTGTACATTAATAGAGCATGACTGTTTGCGTATTTTAGGATTTTATAGTGCACGGAATTCTCGCCTTTAATAATGACAAGTGGGGTACATTCCAGAAAAGAGCGTAGACAAGAATTCAAATTGTTTAGTAGCAATAGAAAGAAGATTGACTTTGGGAATTTTTATTTGAAGAAATTTCACTATTGTTTCAGTTCATATCTTCTTTGTTCAATGTACATCTACATATATACTCCGCAATCCACCGTAAAGTGAGTGGCGGAGGGTGCACTGTACCACTAATATGCATTTCCTTTCCTATTCCACTCCCAAATGGAATGTCTATACGCCTCTGTACGAATCCTAATTTTTCTTACCGAGCGAGGTGGCGCAGCGGTAACACTGGACTCGTATTCGGAAACATGGTAGTTCAAATCCACTTCCGGCCATCCAGATTTAGGTTATCCGTGATTTACCTCACTCCAGGCAATTGTCGGGATGGTTACTTTCGAAGGGCACGGCCGATTTCCTTCCTCCCTCCTTCCCCAAAAATCAGAGCGTGAGCTCCGTCTCTAATGACAGGCCTGTCGACGGGACGTTAAACTAAGATTCCTTCCTTCTTTCCTTTCTTATCTTGTCTTTGTGATCTTTACGTGAAATGTAAGTAGGCGGCAGGAAGATCGTTCTACAGTCAGCTTCAAATTCCGGCCCTCTAAATTTTCTCAACAGAATTTCTCGAAAAGAATGTCGCGTCGTTTTTCCTCCTACGATTCCTATTTCAGTTCCGAAGCATTTCTGTGACACTCGCGCATTGGTCGAACCTAGCTAGCCAGTAAAGAATCTAGCTGCTCGCCTCTGAACTACTTCCATGTCTTCCTTTAAACTGATCTGTTGCGGGTCCCAAACACATGAGCAATACTCAACACGTGGTCGTACAAGCGTTTTATACGCGGTCTCCTTTATAGATGAAGTACATCGTCCCAAAATTCTCCCAGTAAACCGAAGTCGGCTGTCCGCCTTACAGTTGTCTTTACATGTTCTTTCCATTTCATATCGCTCTACATTGTTACGCGTTGATATTTGAACGACGCGACTGCATCAAGATGCTCACTACTAATGATGTATTCGAACATTATGGGATTGTTTGTCCTGCTCGTGTGCATCACCTTACATTTTTCTACATTCTTCACATCAACTAGAGATTTTGTCTAAGCCATCCTGTATGCTATTACAGTCAATTAAAGACTACACTCTCCCATACACCACAGCATCATCAATGCGTGGGTGTATTCGGGACGTAGGCAGGGTCGACTCGAGGGATTTTGCCTCTCTCTGAGAGATTCCCATAACTGCTGTCCCCTCCTCCCTCCCCTTTCATGCACTCTCAGACATATCCAAAATTCAGTGTAATATGTAATATAGAATTTATGCCCTTAAATATTTACCCTGTACTCAATACGTTTCCAGCCAAAGATCATTACGTAGCAAACTGTGGTATCTGCCTTAACCACTCTCTTTTGACCTGTATCTCAGTATACAGTAAGCGGCTAATGTTTCGTTTCGTTTGTTTCGTTGCCGATTACTAAATGTTCAAATATATACATGTGGCGTCTGTTCCGAAAGAACAGACGTCACTTCTGATTCTGCAATTGTTATTATTTTAATATTCACAGAATATATGACATCAACTGCGATTGGGCAAAGGTGAAAATGTGTACCCAGCCGGGATTCGAACCCGGGTCTCCTGCTTTCTAGGCGGTGCTTAGGTAGTCCTTGCAGGTGCGGTGATCACTGTGTCCCCAGTGGTGTAGGGGTCAGCGCAACTGCCTAGAAAGCAGGAGACCCGGGTTCGAATCTCGGCTGGGTACACATTTTCAGCTTTGCCCAATCGCAGTTGATGTCATATATTCTGTGAATATTAAAATGTTCAAATGTTTGTATAGTCTGTGGGTCTTAACTACGGGGTCATCAGTCCCTAAACTTACAAACTACTTATGAACTACTTACGAACTAGAACGGCACAAATATCCATGCCCGAAGGGGGATTCGAACCCCCGACCGTAGTGGCCGTCCAGAACGTGACTGAAGCGCCTCAGTCCCCTCGGCCACCGCGGCCGGCGCTGATTACTAAAGTTCCCCGCTTGGTTTGAGGCATTATGTCTTACGCGGCCAATCCTTACGCGGTTCTAGTCCTCCCTCGGGTATGGAAGTGTGTGTTGCCCATAGTGTAAGTTTAAGTAGTGTATAAGATAGGGACAGATGACGTAAGCCGTTTGGCCCCTTAGGGAAAAAAAAAAAAAAAAAAAAAAAAAGTTCCCGGCTTTGTTTGAGGCATTATGTCTTACGCGGCCAATCCTTACGCGGTTCTAGTCCTCCCTCGGGTATGGAAGTGTGTGTTGCCCATAGTGTAAGTTTAAGTAGTGTATAAGATAGGGACAGATGACGTAAGCCGTTTGGTCCCTTAGGGAAAAAAAAAAAAAAAAAAAAAAAAAAAAAAAAAAAAAAAAAAAAAAAAAAAAAAAACTACCTTCACAGCTTCTAACTACATTTTGTACAAGAAACTATAATGTTCGTTTAACATTTCCACTGATGATGAGCCCGCAGGGAACGGAAACTAGTTATGGAAGAATTAAAAACATCCATAAAAGCAGCTGGTTGCATATTTATACGGAAATAAATAGTCAATCGTCTTAACGATATTTTCCATCCACGACGTTTTATTTTCACTTTTACTCGTGCGACTAAATTAGATAAACAGTTCGTGCAATGTAGACTAGTTACTTCAGCACCAAAATGAAGTTTGAGATTTTTTCCCCCTTATGATCTCAGTATATTTTTATTGACCAAAGGGAAACTTAAGTAAAGTTAGTTCAAAGCCGAAAACATTAAAATAGAGGAGTGTAGCAAGCAGGAGAAATTTGTGATGGAATTAATATGAGTTCCCAAAGGAGATAGTGGTAAGGGATGGTGCCGTGTATCTTTCCACTTGTATATGCAGCTTAGTAACTGCATTCGAAAGACTATGGCACATGCTGGGCTTTTCATATTTTACTTCGTAGATAGTGCTATTCCCTTTACCTATAGGAACTGTTAGTCCATCACATGTTGATATTCATCATATAAATTTTCGCCTCTGTAGGGTCTTTCTCACGTACGTATTTTCCAAGTATTGTGCAGACGTTTGTTGGATTGTTGGAAACTGACTGGGCAACACAGTGCCAATAGGGAAGCCCAGCTATTTTGAAAGACGGCCTTGCGGGAATGGCCCCGTGATTTAAGACGGCATGCTACGGATTGCGTGGCTGATCCCTTCGGAGTCTCAAGTCTCCCATCGGGCATGAGTATGTTTGTTGCCCCTAGTATAGACCCTAAGTTTAAATAGTTTTTTTATTCTACGGACCGATGACCCTAGCAGTTTATTCCCATGGGTAAAACAACATTTGAACATTTTTTATTTTTGAAAGACGCTTCCGAGGTGATAATCTCCAGCGCTTAATTTGTCAGGCGTTTCACAATACTGTAGATAGTTTTCAGTAAGACACTTGATTGTATGAACGATCAAAAATCGAAGTTATTCTCACACTTCTTCAATTCCGCAACACTTAAATTGTCACAGTTCGCCCTCGCCGCCCCTTTCCATCCTTCCCACCCCTGGTGGTAAGCAATTCAAATCCATATTTACATTTTGCCATTATTGCTCTAAATTTCATAGCACAAGTATCTGGATAGTTCTTTTGAAAATAATTTATTTCACGAATTTGCGATTGTGCTCGGTCTCAGATGATCTCGTTTAGGATTTTTACTGTTCTCGTTTTAACAGGCTGGTACGATTGTGTAGCAGAGCTGCCATACAACTCCAATCATTGAACTAAATCAAACTTCAAAAGACATAATTAATTATTACAATTTTCGAAATTACAAACGTGTTACTCTTTAAATGCTCCAAACACTAAGATATGTAAGATGCTCCACACCCTTCATGTCTTTCAGCGCTTGCATTGGGAACTTCTGTGTCTCGAGGTGGTGGTGTGTAAATCGTCATCTTCATCACTTTAAATGTAATCTATATCTATAAATGTGAATGTCTGTCGGTGTACGTTTATCACGTCTGAACCACAAGACATAAAGAGCTAAAAATTTCTACAGTTACTAATGTCTACCCGGGGAAGGCTTTCGGCACGGTTTTATGGCGATCGGATAGCTAATCATGTCCGAGCGACAAGACGCAGAGACTTAAATATTTGTACATTTACTAATTTATACCTGAGGAAGGTTTTAGGCACGGTTTTATAGCGATCTGATAGATATTTAGTAATCTGAAGAGTATAACGCGAAATGCGGAACAATAATTACTCTTTGAAGACTAATTTACTCTTTGAAAATGGTTTTATTGGTTGCATTGGTGCTTGATGGTTGTAATGACGAAAGGCTGGAGTAGATTGAGATGGAAAGTTATCGGTGTATATAAAATTCTACGTGTGTGTGTGTGTGTGTGTGTGTGTGTGTGTGTGTGTTAATATTTCGCTCTGCAGCGAAAACTGCAGAACTCACACGAATAGTCTGTATGTAATTGTTGTACGAAGTCTCCCGTTGTACACCATAGCAGTTCCATGCCGGTAGCTATAAGAGGGTGGAAGATATGGTGGTTGAAAGTCGTCAAATTATAAAAAATTCTGACTGAAGGCCAGCGAAGTCGTTTACGACTCTATAGCAAGGAGGTTACATACAGCGAAACGTGATGCCACAGACCATATCTTCGGTCTATACGCGCTACAATGTCTTCAGCTCTTTCTCTGTAAGGATAAGCATACGAATAAGGAAATATAAGAATAAATAAATAAATAAAGCAGTAAAAAAGAAATTTCTTTTAATATATCTCTTCTTTAAAAAATCGATATGACGCTTCACGCATTACATCAAGTGATCGATCTGTGATATTATTACAATCATTATTGTTGAATTACGTGATTGGATTCTTCGAAACGAGTGCATTTTTACGTGTGATTTGATCTACACTACTTACTATTCAGTCTCATAGCACACTACTGAAAGACAGCTTATCTATTATAATCAACCAACACGCGAGCGGAGCCGCGGGTTTAAGCTAGTTAAATACTGAATTTCATCTTTTTGTCTAAAATTTCTGTTTATACCAATATGAGTGATGGAAAGAATAATATTCCATGGAGTTTTTCCTAGAATCGCCGTCCCACTTACTGCTGAGCGTTACAGCAGTTTATACAATATATGTCACCGAATCTTGTTAATAGTATGAAAGGTCGATATTACACTATCAAATTTTCTTTGACAAATAATCTTTCTCAAAGAAAATTGGACAGTGTAATATGGAACTTTTGTCAAAATTGCCTTTCGTCAAAACTTCTTTGATCAAATCTAGCAGCTCACCGTAGATCTGATCAAAGAAAACGTTCGTCTTATGTTAACTGCGGTTAGAAATGTGACCGCTTGACGCGCTAGCATCTCAGTAGCAGTTTTTGACGTACCGTTTGGAAACATAAGCGCGAACGAAATTCGTATGGTGTGTTGCCGCAACAAAAAATTTCTGCAGTTGTGTGATGATTGTAAAAACCAGCAGCATCGAGTAGAAAGCTAGAAGACAATTATGGAGTTCATTTGCGATCAAGTAAGAATTGGTTGCACGGCAGACGTAAAAAAGAAAATGAATTACCTCCGCACCACTTGTGCAGTGGAGAAAGCAAAAGTATATAATGGCGCTGTTTAATTCCCTACATATATTTTGCCAGACAGATACTATTTATATGAAATATATTTACACAAAAGGGAAAACAGGGCACAGGTTGTTTACCTGCCACAAATGTATTTGGTTACAACTCGCAAAATTTTAAGAGCAGAATACCACTGCAGACGCAATCGTCACCAATATTGTCAGTCTTCTAAATGCCTAGCCTACATGCAACTATGGTGTATAAATAAATATTTATAATATACATGTAACCAACAGTGAGGTGGTTGTGTTGTGGTCTTCAGTCCGGAGACTGGTTTGATGCAGCTCTCCAGAATACCCTATCCTGAGCAAGCCTCTTCATCTCCACATAAGAACGGCAACCTACGTCTGCCTCAATCTGCTTACTGTATCCATCTCTTGGTCTTCCTCTGCGATTTTTACCCCACACACTTCCCTCCAATGCTAAATTCACAATTCCTTGATGTCTAAGAATGTGTCCTACCAATCTATCCCTTCTTTTAGTCAAGGTATGCCAGAAATTTCTTTTCTCCCCAATTCTGTTCAGTACCTCCTCATTAGTTATGCGATCCACCCACCTAATCTTCAGCATTCTTCTGTAGCACCATGTTTCAAAAGCCTCTGTCCTCTTCCTGTCCGCACTGTTTATCGTTCATGTCTCACTCCCATACAAGGCAACACTCCATACAAATGCCTTCAGAAAAGACTTCCTTAGGCTTAAATCAATATTCGATGTTAACAAATTTCTCTTTTTCAAAAACGCTTTTCTACCCATTGCCATTCTGCATTTTATATCCTCTGTACTGCGACCATCATTTGTTATTAGGTTAATAACAAATATTCATCCGCTATTGTCGATACATCTGACAGATTCTTTGTCAAAGAAAATTGGATAGTGTAATGTCCCCTTTTCACAACATCCAAGATTCTTTGTCAAAGAATATTGAACAAAGATTCTTTGTTGTCGAAGAAAAATTGATAGTGTAATATCGGCCCTAGGCTCTCGTATCTCGAAACCTCGCGCATAAGTATACAGTTTATAAGCTCATCCTCCCACGAGTTCCGTAAGTGAGACCTCTCTCGCGTTTGAGAAGCGTATTTCGCCCTCTGATATTGGCCTTTCGCCCGCCCTTGTTCCTGGCGCATTGTAAGTCTTATCCGTGTTATTCGCCAGTTAACGACCGCGGAACATTGAGAACATTGGATAATAAACGACGGTTAAGGCTCAATCCTGCGCACTGCTGACGCGGTGGAAGACGAGTCTTTCTGGTAAGGACAATAGCGGCGTCCCTGTGCAGGAAGAATAGCCGGCTGGAGAATAGAATGCAGAGGCGCGCTCGGCCTGCAGATGAATGAGCCCGGCCGACTAGTTCCACAAAGCGGCGAGCGGCGCCTGAATGGGGCGGGAACAGCTGGAGGCCTGCGCTGGTACACTTACCACCTACCGCCTCTGCAAGCACTTTAAATTTCTTCTCTAACTGGTAACGAACTGACATTGCCCTAGTCGTGTAACATAAGCCGCAGCGACGTCCAGTTATAATTTCTTTGGCGTAATGCCGCCGAATAATGTTTTCGAGCTGGATTCGTTCGGAATACTGTAGCATTATACAGGGTGAGTCACCTAACATTACCGCTGGATATATTTCGTAAACCACTTTAAATACTGACGAACCGATTCCACAGACCGAACGTGAGGAGAGGGGCCAGTGTAATTGGTTAATACGAAACATAAAGAAAAGAAAAAAAAATACACGGAAGTATGTTTTTAACACAAACCTACGTGGTTTTTTTTTTTTTTTTTTTTTTTTTTTTTTTTTTTTTTTTTTTTTTTAAATGGAACCCCTTTAGTTTTGTTAGCACATCTGAACATATAAACAAATACGTAAGCAGTGCCGTAAAATGTAAATGTAAAATGTTAATTACATCGGGAGATATTGTAACCTAAAGTTGACGCTTGAGTACCACTCCTCCGCTGTTCGATCGTGCGTTTCGGAGAGCACCGAACATACATCGCGTTTCTACAGAATAATCTGCCAATGTTGCTCGAAAATGACCCACTGTAAACGCGTCCACGTATGTGGTATCAGCATGATGGTGCACCTGCACATTCCGCAATTAACACTAGTCTACCCCTTGACAGGATGTTCGACGGGCGTTTTATAGGACGTGGAGGACGCATAAATTAGCCAGCCTGTTCTCCTGATCTTACACCTCTGGACTTCTTTCTGTGGGGTACGTTAAAGGACTATGTGTACCGTGATGTGCCTACAATCCCAGAGGATATGAAACAACGTATTGTGGCAGCCTGCGGCGACATTACACCAGATGCACTGTGGCGTGTACGACATTAATTACGCCATAGATTGCAATTGTGTGCAGCAAATGATGGCCACCACTTTGAACATCTATTGACCTGACGTGTCGGGACACACTCTATTCCACTCCGTAATTGAAAACGGAACCTACGTGTGTACGTGTGCCTCACCCCTCAGGGTAATGTACATGTGCGTGAGTGAAAAAGACCAATAAAGGTGTTAGCATGTGGACGTAATGTGCTGTTCTAGTTTCTTCTGTATCTAAGGTACATCACCGTTCCCTTTGGATCCCTACTTAATTCGTTGCTCTCCGATACACACGATCGAACAGTGGAGGAGAGGTACTCAAGCGTCAACTTTAGGTTACAATATCTCCAGATTAATTAACATTTTACAATGCAACAAACGGCACTGACTTCGTATTTGTTTATATGTTCAGATGTGCTAACAAAACTAACGGGGTTCCATTAAAAAAAAACATAGGTTTGTGTTAAAAACATACTTCCGTGCATTTTTTTATGATTGGTATTAATCAATTACACTAGCCCCTCTCATCACGTTCTGTCTGTGGAATCGGTTGGTCAGTATTTGACGTGGTTTACGAAATATATCCAGCGGTAATGTTAGGTGCCTCACCCTGTATACCGTTGCGGGTCATTATACAAAGTGATGTTTACATTAAAAAAAGTCATACTGTTGCTTCTCCGAAACTCCGGATTGCAATTCAAAGTCAGTTTCAAACCGCCTTATTGAAAATATCGTTCGTAATGTATTACATGTCACCGTACATCTTAATGTATATAAAAATTGAGGTGTTTGTGCCTATATTTCACTCTGCAGCCAAAACTGCACATCGCAAACGAATAGTGTTTGTATGTGGTAGTAGGTGTCTCTCTCCCATTGTGCATTAAGGTGGTAGAGGGTTGATAACGATAAGGGGGTGGAAGATATGGGAGTTAAAATTATGTAAAATTATACCAAAAACTTTTTTCAGATGTTTTGACACTATTTCCTAAATAAAATAGTGTAGGCCTAAATAAAATTTTTACCAATGTAAATATATATGCATGTATATATGTAAAAAATTTTACAAAACTCTGTGGACGACATATGAAGCCATTATCTCTGTTGACTACATGTTACAATCATCTTTGCAGCTGTTTATATGTTATTGTGTATCAAATGTGTGCTGTGTACGAAATATTGTTTATGATGTGTAATATGTGTGAGCTTCGGTGCAAATGGAACATAGGAAATCGTAAGTAGAAACCCATCAGAAGTTCGTCCACAAACTCGTTCTTTAAACCAACATAAAATAAAATTGCGTGCGTTTTTACTTTGCAGTAAAGGCGACAGAAACATCACAGTACCTCACACATAGGAAACAATAAAAGATAATGACATAGCACGCAATACAACGCACTTGATAATGGGATTCATATTCCGAAACGCGTCGTGCAAAGTGTAAATAACTGATAAAAACGTGACTGGTGGCAGAAAAAGTTGTTTTTAAACAAAACCGATTAAAACTTTTTATACGTCTACGTTGTTTGTTGTTAACTGATTTAGAAAACTATTTATAGATTCATAAAGACAGTTAATCTGAACAAAATAGAGCTGATGGTAGAAAAAGATTGAAATTCACAGCAAAACCAAACATTTTCAATGTTCCTAATCCTCTACCGCGGTCAACAGTTCAAAGATCGATGAGAAAATTATTTTTCAGGCAAATATAAAACAAATATTGGAATGTAATTCCTCAATTGACAAAAAAAACTGTGAATGAAGCCTTACGTGAATCCAAAACGGTAGACCTTCCAGAGTGTTGTCAAATAAAAAGCAAACTTCTCGAACATTCGTTAAAAATTAGATGCTATGGTCTTAAAAATCACATTTCTGGTCAATCCACAAAGTGTTATGCATCAAAATGGGGATTCAATGAATAGAAATAAGTAATTTGAAGTGCATATAACTTCAAAATTATGACTTGTTCGTTCGTAAAAAAGTATGTAAACACTCGCGTGACATTGCACAGGCTAGCGTTCTTAGTCAAATAGAAAGCACAGGCTAGGGTAGCATAAAAAAAATGTTCACATGTTTGTATAGCTTATGGGACTTAACTATGGGCTCATCAGTCCCTAAACTTATAAACTACTTATGAACTACCTTATACTAAAGACGACACAAACATCCATGCCCGAGGAGGGATTCGAAGCCTCGACCGCAGCGGCCCTGCAGACCGTGACTGGCACGCCTCAGACCGCTCGGCCACTGCGGCCGGCTAGGGTAGCATCAGCATGTTTTCTTCAACCATGTTCCTCTGACGGTCTTTTCGTATTATGCTCGAAATCCTTTTTCTTTATTTCGTCAAATTCGTTACCTGTAATAGCAATAGCTCCTTTGTTTAGTGTCCAGCAATTCTGCTGGCGCTTGTTACACAGATAGTAAGAGTGAGACTGCTTAATAGTTAGCAATCAGGACGGTTCTCGCGTTTAAAATTCGTAAGGCTATTAATTTAGCTATGGTGAAGTGGTCGAGCGTTCTAAGGAGCCTTGTTGCGGAGCGTACAGTTGCTCGCCGTCGGAGGTTCGAGTCCTCGCTCGAGCATAGATGTGTCTGTGTGTGTTGTCCTTAGGTTAGTTTAAGTAGTTTGTAAGCCTAGGAACTGATGACCTAAGAAGTTAAGTCTTATAGATTTACAAGCATTTTTCTTGTTGCTATTAATTGAGCCTAGAATGTCTCACAACTTCCGCCCTTCTAAATTTCCTCTGTGCTGTTTCACGAAAGAATGTCGCTTCATGCAGCAATACCGATTTGAGTTCCCGAAACATACCTGTAACATTCGCACATTGATCAAGCCTAACAGTAGCGTCCTCGCAGGACACGGTGGACGATGCGCAGAGACGAGTTTTCGTTCTAACCGCCGCGTCAGTCCACTTCCGCCTTCCGGCCAGTGCACATAGAGTGAGCGCACCGCTATAAGCGGTGCGGCAGCAGTCTCCAAGCGCTATAGGTGCAGGAAGAGTTCTGCATAGCCAGCCACGAGAGACTGTTTTCAGTGTGATTAAATTTATGTCGCAAGAAGCAAAAGAGCGGATAAAAATCCGATTAAAAGTGTCTTAAAGAGTGCAGGCTGCTACTGATGTTTCATTTCGGACAATAAACAAAAAGGATAAATTAAGAGAGAGAGAGAGAGAACGAGAAAAATTAGTTGCCGGTAGTTCTGAAGGTTTATCTGCCCCAGGAAAAAGTGGAATAAACAGAAAAAGATCTTAGATTTAGATGATTTTCATGAACAAGTTGCGTGTAGATTGATAAACAATTTACACGTCACAAATAAACAGCGCCTCATAATAAAGTAACTTTTTTCCGTAATAAGGGAAAATACGTGTTTCAAGGGAAGTATTTCTTCATTGGGTTACCTAGTTAGGCTTCAGGTACATTAGTTTTTTAATTTCAATGTAATACTTACATGCTTTATTTTTCGTGCAATTAACACGCTTAATATTTACCAGGTGGTGCAAAAAACAGTTTACTGGAAGGTGCTTTGGAACGTCAAGAGATGTAAACATGGCGATTATTTAAATAAAATAAAATAGTATTGTGAAGAGGGTTGACCTGTCATATATCGATGAAACATACATTCGCACTTCGCATACTACGCCCAATGAGTGGATGGAAGGATCAAGTTATGGAGCAAAGGCGCCACTTTCAAAATGACAACGTCTGATTATAGTACACGCAGATAACTGATACGGACAAGTAGTTCTACAGACTGAGTACTACGACATTTGACTCACTCTGTACTGGTTTTCGGGCCACACATGTCGCCCCTGTTTCATATGCTTGTGCCTTCGGTAGCAGCCTCCAGTGCGGTCCATGTCAGACGCCTCTCGGCAGTCGAGAAATGTGAAGTCCGTCTATTGGCCTTCATGCATAGCTCGCAAGATGATATGTGGGAAAATGGCAGTTTCACAAAAGTGATGCTGGAAAACCTGGCTGGTTCATAGACAGAAGATTTTCTGTCTCAAGGAAAGTTGCTTTATCCGAACTGAGGACATTCAAGAATTCTAAAGCGAACTGGTGTTATATTGGTCTCTAATTATATGGGTCCGTATAATAATAATAATAATAATAATAATAATAACAATATGGTTTTCTGTTCCGCAGAACCTAATTGAGAAGTAAGACTCCATGTTCATGGAATAAATCAATACACGAAGTAAGTTTGACACAAGAATGGTAATAGAAAGACTTCCTATGCCCATGACAATCTTAAGCCCCCCCCCGCCTCCCCGCCCCCCCCCCCCCAAAAATAAATAAATGAAAAAATGCATTATTATTTAACCTTTCCGGATGTTCCTCGACATAATAAAAAGGAGTGAGCCATAAGGTAATTTTTCAATTTAGATTTGGAAGCGCGTGGGTTAGTACTAAGATTGTTGAGTTCTTGTGGCAGCTTATTCGAAATGGATGCTGCAGAATACTGCACACTTTCTGCACAAATGTCAAGGTGGTGTTATCCAAATGTAGATTCGACTTTTATCTAGTATTCACCGAGTGAAACCTGCTAACTCGTGCGAATAAGCTCATATTATTAACAACAAACGACATTAAAGAATATACGTATTGTGAAAGGGAAATGGGAAAATTGTGAAAGGGAAAGGGAAATGGATAGGTTGAAGCTAGATGTAGTGGGGATTAGTGAAGTTCGGTGGCAGGATGAACAGGATTTCTGGTCAGGTGAATACAGGATTATAAATACAAAGTCAGTGGGGGTATCACAGGAGTAGGGCTGATAATGAATAAGAAAATAGGAATGCGGGTAAACTACTATGAGCAGCACAGCGATCGCATTATCATTGTCAAGATAGATACGAAGCCAACGCCGACAACAGTAGTACAGGTTTATATGCCAACTAGCTCTGCCGATGATGAGGAGATCGAAGAAATATATGAGGAGCTAAAGGAAATAATTCAGACAGTTAAGGGAAAGGAAAACTTAATTATGATGGGAGACTGGAATTCGGTAGTAGGAAAAGGAAGAGAAGGAAAAATAGTAGGTATATATGGACTGGGCAGAAGGAATGAAAGAGGAAGCCGCCTGGTAGAATTTTGCACGGAACATGATTTAATCGTAACAAACACGTGGTTTAAGAATCACAAAAGAAGGTTGTATACATGGAAGAGACCAGGAGACACCGGAAGGTATCAGATAGATTTTATAATGGTAAGACATAGATTCCGGAACCAGGTTATAAACTGCAAGACATACCCAGGGGCAGATATAGACTCTGACCATAACTTGTTAGTCATGAACTGTAGGCTGAAGCTGAAAAAACTGCAGAAAGGTAGGAAAATAAAGAGATGGGACTTAGATAAATTGAAGGAAAGTGAAGTTCTGGAGAATTTCAGAGGGAGAGTTAGGCATCAATTGACAGAAACAGGGGGAAATAAAACAGTAGAAGAGGAATGGGTAGCATTGAGAGATGAAATAGTGAAGGCAGCAGAGGACAAAATAGGTAGAAAGGCAAGACCTACAAAAAATCCTTGGATATCACAGGAAATACTAAATTTAATTGACGAAAGGAGAAAATATAAAAATGCAGTAAATGAAACAGGCAAAATAGAGTACAGACGACTAAAAAATGAGATTGACAGGAAGTGCAAAATGGCTAAGCAGAAGCCAAATGCAAATCTGTAGAAGAATGTATAACAAGGGGAAAAGTAGACACCGCCTACAGGAAAATAAAAGACACATTTGGGGACAAGAAGAGCAACTCTACGAATATCAAGAACTCAGATGGGAAACCAGTTCTCAGCAAAGAAGGGAAAGCTGAAAGGTGGAAAGAGTACATAGAGCAGCTCTACAAAGGAAATGAACTTAGGGACGATGTTGTAGGAAGGGAAGAGGAAGTGGATCAAGATGAAATAGGAAATACTATACTGAGAGATGAATTTGACAGAGCCTTGAAAGACCTAGGTCGGAACAAGGCCCCAGGAGTAGATGACATACCCTCAGAGCTACTAAAGTCTCTGGGAGAGCCAGCCATGACAAGACTATTTGAACTGGTGTGTAGGATGTATGAGACAGGCGAAATGCCCTCAGACTTTAAGAAAAATGTAATAATCCCCATTCCAAAGAAATCAGGCGCAGACAGGTGTGAAAATTACAGAACCATCAGTTTGATAAGTCATGGTTGCAAAATTTTAACACGAATCATCTACAGGAGAATGGAAAAGCTGGTGGAAGCTGACCTCGGGGAAGATCAGTTTGGATTCAGGAGGAACATAGGAACCCGGGAGGCAATACTCACTTTACGTCTTATGTTAGAAGATAGATTAAGGAAAGGCAAACCTACATTTTTAGCTTTTGTAGATTTGGAGAAAGCATTTGACAATGTTGACTGGAATACACTCTTTCAAATTCTGAAGTCAGCAGGGGTAAAATACAGGGAAAGGAGAGTTATTTACAACTTGTACAAAAGCCAGACCGCAGTTATTAGATTTGAAGGGCATGAAAGAGAAGCATCAGTTGGGAAGGGAGTAAGACAGGGTTGTAGCCTTTCTCCGATGTTATTCAATTTGTTCATCGAGCAGGCAGTAAGGAAAGCAAGGAAAAATTTGGAATCGGAATTAAAGTTCAGGGTGAAGAAATAAAAACATTGCGTTTTGCTGATGACATTGTAATTCTGTCAGAGACAGCAAAGGACCTGGAGGAGCAGTTGAATGGAATGGACAGTGTGTTGAAGAGAGTGTATAAAATGAACATTAACAAGAGCAAAACAAAAATAATGGAATGCGGTCGTAGAAAATCAGGCGATGCTGAAGGAATTAGCTTAGGTAACGAAACAATGAAGGTGGTAGATGAGTTTTGTTACTTGGGTAGTAAAATAACATGCGATGGTCGCAGTACAGAGGATAGAAAATGCAGAATGGCAATGGGAAGAAAAGCATTTTTGAAAAAGAGAAATTTGCTAACATCGAATATTAGTTTACAGCTAAGGAAGTCTTTTCTGAAAGCATTTGTGTGGAGTGTTGCCTTGTACGGGAGTGAAACATGGACGATAAGCAATGCGGACAGGAAGAGAATAGAGGCTTTTGAAATGTGGTGCTACAGAAGAATGCTGAAAATTAGATGGGTATATCGCATAACTAATGAAGAGGTACTGAACAGAATTTGTGAGAAAAGGAATTTTTGGCATACCCTGACTAAAAGAAGGGATCGCTTGGTAGGACACATTCTTAGACATCGGGGAATCGTAAATTTAGCATTGGAGGGAAGTGTGTGGGGTAAAAATCGCAGAGGGAGACCAAGAGACGCGTATAGTAAGCAGATTCAAGTGGATGTGGGTTGCCGTTCTTATGAGGAGATGAAAAGGCTTGCTCAGGATAGAGTAGGGTGGAGAGCTGCATCAAACCAGTCTCCGGACTGAAGACCTTAACAACAACAAAGTATTGTGACGCCAGTGCCAGAATTTCTCAGACTACTGAAAGTGGGTCGACACAACTTTCGTAAACTTACACCTCATATTGCTCGAACCTCCCGTTCCTGAGCCAAGAATATTCTTTTATTGTACCAGTCGAGTTACTCAAAAAAAAAAAAAATAAAAAAAAAAATAAAAAAAAACAAAAACGCCGTACGTCATAAGTGAATGAAAGTAAGCATAGTACACTACTTTTGTTGTTGAAAAATTGCTTTTTTCAGTATTGTTCTAATGGTAAATAAATCAAAATTTAGTTTTGAACAAGATCCTGAACATAGTCTTTCCACTGTCTATTTGAACACCTAGAAATTTGAACTGTTCAGTCTCACTTAATATATGCCCATTCAGTGGCGTAGCTATCATAGGGCTAGGTGGGGCAGTGCCCCGGGGCCCCAGAGCTCCAGGGTCCCCTCGGCCTTCGTGAGCGACAATCAAAAAAAGTTGCAGTAGAGCATAGAATTTTTTATTTTATCATTTTTTACTCTCCCACCCTATCGTCCATCATATCGCCTTCCCCTCAAACCAAGTTTCCCACAGTATCCGCACTGGGCCACCGGCTGGCGAAACAAAGCTTGTAATTAGGCCTTCACAAGACGCACTGCTGACAGGCGAAGCTGCCAGTCAATGTGTCCGACAATCGGCACACTTCAGTCGACAGTAGTGGCAGCATCACAGCTGCTCAGAGCAACAGCTGCGTCTTCCAAGTGTTGCGGCGTGCAATGTGAAGGATCGCGCTCCTCCAATTACAGTATAAATACATTTACTGTACAGTACTTCTTATTGGCAAATAAAAGTGTACAGTTCGAATATCCGAATAAACCGGTTTTCCGAATATCCATGTCCCCAAATTACTTCGGATAATAGACGTTATACTGTATATAATATTTTAGTTGAATGAAGGAATTTCGGCTTTTAATTTCTCCTGCCGAAATTGACCCCAACGTGGACAGTTCGCCAATTATGTAAGGAAATTATAACAAAATATGCATTATTAGGATGTGAGATTACGGAAGTATTTACCGCAGTTTTATTTTTCTGCAGCAGCCGAAAGGTCGTTCAGCAAATTAAAAATTATTAAAACGCATCTGAGGTACAGTATGGCTCAAGCTCGACTCGGACATTTTGCACTCATAGCAATAGAAAACAAGGCTGCATCAAGTCTAGATTTAACAGACCTTGTTGATTTTGCAAAAACCAAAGCCAGGAAAAGATTGTACAATAATTGTTAAAATAAAATTGACTACTTTTTGTGTACCCATATTATTACTATAATGTACTGCAGCCACGAAAGCGCTTACTGATAATTACCGATCAGAAATCATATCTTTGCCATCAGCAATCTAACAGTTTCAAGCACTGTATTACTCCAGTAGGTATGCTTTCATTCTGACTGTGGTGCGTGAGGAAACGCGAACAAAATCCCCACGACTCGAAAAACGTCACTCATTAAGTTCGTGATACACAGAGAGGCTTGAAAAATAATTATGAATTCTTTTCAATTAATAACAGTATTCGTGTTACAAGAAATAGAAAAATTCCCAACTTTCAGAAAACTATGTTTTAACACATTGACTGCCACGTGAGTTAAATATAAGTCACATGAAGTCTTCTCTTCGGGCCCCGTGAAGTAAATACAACTCACGGACACTTTTCCATTTAAAGCTCCGTGGTGCTGTTGTAACTCACAGTAGCGTGCTGTGACTTGGTGTTATAGTACATTATGGTCCCAGTAACAAATTATGTTCGTGGCCTCCAGTTTTAAAGAGCTCAAGAGTGGTTATTGACACTTGAAATCGTGAATTGTATATAACTCACATCAGTGGCGTAACTAGGACTTGGCTTTGGGGGGGGGGGGGGGGGGGGGGGAATAGATCTGCTTGACGAGCTAAATTTTAGTCATTTTCCAGACAGACTACCATCTACCACTCCCGTTGAAGATTAATTCACTCCCATCCAATGAAAGCTTATGGTAAAACACCCCGAGTTTCCAATCTTTACCAAATTGCTGTTATACAATTTCTTTCTTCCTTCCCTCTTTTTTTCTTGTTGGGGAGAGGGTTCTATCCCCCTCATCCCCCCCCCCCCCCGTAGTTATGCCACTGACTCACATGGCCCAGTCATATTGGAGTTTCCTTGTTTTTATAATTTATTATTTGGTGTTACATATTACTTATAAAGTAGATTTATATCACATAGTTTTAATTAAATTCTCCAAATTTAATTGCAACAACAGTGAAACGGAAACACTGTGCGCAAAAATTTGAGTCACAATTTCTTACATTTCCATGTAGTTTGTTTGCATTTCTTGACAGCTTGCTCTCGTCCAAATTCATTCTTCATTTTTTTCGTGCCGGCCGCGGTGGCCGAGGGGACTAAGGCGCTCCAGTCATGGTCTGCACGGCTACTACTGTCGGGGGTTCGAATCCCCCCTCGGGCATGGATATTTGTGCCGTCCTAGTTCGTAAGTAGTTTGTAAGTTTAGGGACTGGTGACCCCGTAGTTAAGTCCCATAGACTATACAAAAATTTGAACATTTTTTCGTAGCATCCGTACACCTACGGCATGCTACTCCCATGTTCACAAGAGCACAGTCAGCACGCAGCTCGGTGGCGACGGTGAGAGATTTCTCAGGGGCATCGGCATCTTCTGTATGGACTAGTCTCAAAGTCACTTCCTCTTTGAATTCTGCGATTGAGATGATCTTGTTGTTGGTGTATCGGTAAATCACAAGAGCATTTACCAGTGCTGACTCTGTCAACAGTTCAATTGCAAGCTTCCTGTACTATTTCACACCCCGCCTTCATTTTCTGAGAGAGATCTATAAATGACTGATTAGTTATCATTGCTGGTTTTTTCTTTGTGCCCCTCTTGGTTTGAACTTCAGCTTCTTCCTCTCCATGAACAGTACTCAGCATCAACACATTCCTCTTATTTTTCCATTTCAGTAGTATCTTCATCTTCTTCACTTATGTCCATAACTTCATCTAAAAGCTTCTGTACATACCTTTGTTCATCTACATAACTTCTACGAGACACGTTCTCCTGCTACAACATCACTGTTACGGAGCAAACAACACTATTGGGCATATGATTTGTTTGGGGGGATGTGACGGGTGACAGCTGGAAAGGGCGGGGGGTTGGAGGGCAGAAGGTGCGGGAAAGGGCAGACCGCCGGCCGCGGTGGCCGAGGGGACTGCGGCGCGCCAGTCACGGTCTGTACGGCCACTACGGTCGGGGGTTCGAATCCCCCCTCGGGCACGGATATTTGTGCCGTCCTTAGTGTTAGCTAGTTCATAAGTTGTTTGTAAGTTTAGGGACTGATGACCCCGCAGTTAAGTCCCATAAGCTATACAAACAGTTGATCATTTTGAAGGGCAGAGCGCTGGAATGGTCAGGTATTGCCGTTCTTTGTGCGCCTGTAAAACGAATAGCGAGAAAGCGAGCCCCTACTGTGTCTACCCCATTACGTCGCAAAAGGAAATTACAAGGTGTCTTACAATGTTATAACGAGCCTTCCACAGTGCAACTGATAAATCACAGACCCTGGAGAGTGCGCATTTTCCACAAAATGCGTTGCGCCACGAGACAGGCATGTTTATTTTCCAAATTAATACTGAAAGGATTACCTAACAGAATCTACATACCTTTCTACACACTACCTTGCAATGGTAGGCGGGAAATGGATTCAGCATTCTGTGGCTTTTTTCTGGGAACGGCGCCTTCCCATATCATAAGAACTATTCGCTCTTTAATTTACGTTCAAACTAACACTATACCCTCCGCCGCACTCTGCTCAGTTCTTCTATGTGAAAGACAATTAACTTCACTGTGTTTTAAAGTAATGGTGAGAATTCAGTTCTTCACGCAATCTTAAGGTACGTTTCTACGCGCATACTATTTGTTTATTCAAAATTTTTTGTAAATCTATCGGAGCAAATTGCGTGGTCATCAGTCCATAGCTTACAAGCTACTTAAACTAAGGTAAACTAACCTAAGGACAACAAACATACCCATGCCCCAGGAAGGACTCGAACCTCCGACTGCGAGCAACCGCGCGCTCCGCAGCGAGGCGCCTTAGACCGCTCGGCTACTCCACCGCGGCTATTTGTTTATTCTGCCATTTAAAGGTTTAATTACATTCACGGATCAGAAGTTTCAATTACTTTGTCTCAATAGTGAATTGTGCATCAAGACGCTCCCTCTACCTCACTATCACGATAATAAGCGAATATATCGACTTAGTTATTTTACTTATTACTTTTTCCTGGCCAGACACTAACTTATACTTCAAGAAGTGTTTCATCAAACAAAATCCGGCAATTTACTTTTGATGAAACCATCCTACACGAATATTTTCCCTGTTTTCCTTCTTTGACTGGGCTATTAACGAAATGAGCTAACAGCGCAGTAGTTTAGCGAGAGTCAGTTGTCGGCACTGACAAAAGTCCGCCTGCTGTCACCGCTAACAAAAAATAACTCAAGGGGGGGGGGGCATTTCCATCTGTATGTGCTATCCAGATCCAACTCTATGTCTGTCCCTGAGCAAAATTTCATCCAAATCACCTAGTAATTTTTGCGTGAAAGCATAACAAACAAACAAACTTTCACAATTATATTAGAGTGTACGATTAAATATTATCTTCTGCGTGACACATAATAATTTACTTAGTAGTATTCAGGATTGTCTTATTATGTCTTCCAGTGGGCGGTAAGGAGTTGATGATATAGTTTTGTATCTGTAAAGTTTTACTTTAAAGAGGGCCCCAATGTCATTTTTGCTCCGGGGCCCTTGGTGACATAGCTACGCCACTGTGCCCATTATGTGTTATCAAAATGTCAGCTTTCGTTACATTATGTGTTAGATATTGTAAAAACTGACTTTTACTGTGATTTAACATCAATTTGTTTTCTACAAGCCATGAACTTATCTCTTGAACTGCATTACTTGATACTGACTAAATATTGCAAAAAAAAAATTAAAAAAAAATCACTACCAAGCTGGTATCATCAGCAAACAAAAATATTTTACAATCACCTGTTATACTCGATATCGTTTATATAAATGAGAAACAGCAGCGGTCCCAAAACAGACCCCCTGGGGCCCCAAAACTTAATTGTGTCCCGTTGCGATTGTACGTCATAGCCATTTTCAACACTGCGTAGAATTACCTTCTGTTCTCTGTTATTAAAGTAACAGGGGAACCAATTGTGAGCTACTCCTCGTATTTCATAATGTTCCAACTTCTGCAACAATATTTTGTGATCAGCACAATCAAACGCCTTTGTTAAATCAAAGAAGACGCCCAATGTTCGTAGCCTTTTATTTAACTCATCAAGTGCCTCACAGAGAAACGAAAATATAGCATTTTCAGTCATTAAATCACTTCTGAAACCAAATTGTACGTTTGACAACAAATTATGTGAACTGAAGTACTCAATCTTGAATATACAGCCTTTTCAATAAGTTTAGAAAAAACCGATGGCATTATCCCTTTCTGCTTTTTTATAAAGTGGCTTTACTACTGAGTTCTATAATCTGTCAGGAAACTGACCATTCTGTAAGGAAAAAATACAAATATGGCTTAGTACTGGGCAAACATATGAAGAAAAGTACTTTAGAACAGTAATTTAGAATATCCACAAGAGTCCTTAGTCTTTAGTGATTTCATTATTGACTATATTTCCCCTTTGTATCACGGAGCACCATTTCAGTTAACAGCCACGAAGAGCTATTTCTAACCTGTAGAGACTAAGGTTCTGTTTAGTTCACCTGTTGTATTCAGAAAGTGATTATTGAATACAGCACATATATCTAACTTATCAGTAACAGAAACATTTCTACTACGCACTGACATATCCTCTACATGCTCTTGCTGACCAGACACTTCCCCCGCGACCAGTATTGCCAGACGTAGGGAATTTTCCCTACACGTAGGTACTTTTAAGCATTAAAATCATGTAGGGAATTTTCATCCAAAAGTCCCCAACGCATAGGTACTTTGGTAAAATTTTACTATCGCCGACACAGGCCTAGCGGGTAATGTTGCCAACAGAACAGTTGTTAGCGCGCGGGAATGAAGCCGACCATTTGTGGCAGAGTTTGAAGTAGCCAATGATATTTTAGACGGCATAGTTGTTTTCTGTTCATAGTATACATTATTAATTTGAAAAGCTAATTAAAATTGATGCTGATTACGACGATTTCAATGTATATCAGTGCAATGGAGAGTCGGTTTGGAAATAGTGTTAGAAAATGTCAGCACAAGAAAAGTCATTGTTTCCATGAACGAATCACGTTTTATTACCTTGACTAGACTGTTATTTATTTACGACAGGACGATATACTAGTAAGTACTTGTAAATGAGAAGATGTTAACAAGAAAACGCTAAAACATTTGCGTCAGCTAACGTTATAATGAACAAAGCGCTAGATATTCGTTGTTAACATAGCAATACTCTTTGAAAATTGAATCATGTAGAGTGGCGGTCTACCTTTTTTGTGCTGACTGTGATCTAAATAATTACTACTGTTCCTACTCTATGGTTGATAGTCTCTCGATGTATCCTTGTGCGGTCAATAAATCTGTTATCCTAGTGTAACAGTGCACTCGGAATTAGTGGCATATTTGGGGAAAGTAATTAATGCTGTTCTTCTCTATGGTTGCCAGGTTTTTAAGGTACCCTTGTCCGATCGATAAATCAGTAATCTTCTTGTTATAGAGCACTTGGAATTCGTGGAATAATCTACACTTGACTCAATCAGTAACGATCAGTCACTGGGAAAACATTTCTAGCAACTGAAGCATGATGCCAAATATTTAATTTAAAGTTTTTCAAAATTTTAATATGTCACATTAAATCAACTTGTTAACGTCTGCTGGCCGGACTCCTGGATTCAGCCCCTCCCAGACCAAATTCAGGCTACGACCCTGATGTAAGGACATTAATGAGGTGGTAGGGAGAAAGTAGGGAAAACGTAGGTGCATTTTTGTGTGACTGTAGGTATTTTCTCTCTCTCTGCCATCTGGCAACACTGCTCACGACTGACCAGATGGTTGTAATTTTATCCTGAGTGTTTGCTTTTCTTTTGGCATACCACATATTTTTTGCCTTCTTAATGACATTATTAGGACGTTACAGTACTGTTTGTAATGAGCTAATGCATCTACATTCTGACTGCTTCTAACATTTTTTTTACCTTCCTTATACACGGTAGTCACCTGCGTGTTTTTTTACACCGTGAGCCTGCGGTCGGGCTCTGTGACCTCGTCGTCAACGGGACGTTACACACTTATCTTCCTTCCTTCCTGGAAGTCACGTTATAGTCTGGCGTTACGGGAACAAGTAACACGTGGTGTTTCCGAGTGATAAAGGGAAGAGAAGATGTGCTGTGCACGCGCGTGTCGCGCCGGAGTCGGAGGCGGCTGAGGAACCTGTTTGCTGACGTCACCAGCCCTAAGTGTTCGCCACTCTCGACGCCCATAAGCCGCGCGCACCCGCCCACTCACAGCGCCGTCGGCCTTCTTGAAGTCAGGCAGGTTCCCTGAATACTACTCCAGTTGGGAGATTATCGCCGCGATTTGGACTGTCAGTCGGCGATAAGATAGCCAGTTACTTGCAGTGACGGAGCACTTCCAGCCCGGCGGCTGCTTTTCGATATTCCCAGACTTCAACTCGAAGAGTGTCTCGAGTGTTCTGCACTAACAGCTGAAACAGAAACGAGACCTCTTTGGATGTTCGAGCAAACGACGCATTTTCTCACATTGGTGGAGTATATCTAGTGGTTCAGAGATAACAAACGTTTTGGGTTACTTTAATTACAACGGTATTAATTGATTTGATTTGATTTTCTCAGGGAAGCCAAAACAGTCTTGGTCCAACCCACCACTGCCCGCACCGAAACTAAGTTTATTGTGCGGTATCGCTCCCTGTATATCTAGTAAAGTCAACCAATGCCCTTGAACAGTGCAAGGAGTCCCTTTACCAGTTCTTTATTAGACACAATTTCTTCGGGTCTGGTTGTCCCAAATGTTCTGTGCCTTTTACTCTCCAATGCAATGCATTCGAAGATTAGATGTGAAACAGTTTCATCACCGTCATACAACGGTATTACACTATTATATGTCTTTGTGAAAGTTGCTATGTCAAATATCTATGTCAAATTTGGTAGTGTAATAGTGAACTCTGAAATACCTATATCTCGCCTTTCGTCAAAGAAATATGACTGAATCTATGTCCTCACCGTAGATCTAATATATAAAGCAGAGTGTCCATATATTTGTACATGTTGCATACAAATCTATATTTTTGTTCCAATCTTTATGAAATTTTGTACACGTAAGCTTCAATCCATGAGGACGGTCGCCGTAAGTGAAAGAATCACATACGATATATAGTACACGATATATGACGTCATAAACAATGAGATGCGCGGAAAACTACTGCCATAAGCGACAATGCTGCTCATTGTCTCCTAAACAACTGGACCGATTTCTATCAAATTTGGTACACATATTCCTTACGTGAGATAACATATTCTGTAGGAGTACGAATCACATACGACACATGGTTCAAGAGATATAACGCCATAAACTATAGGAGTTGCAAGAAACTGCCATAATGCGATGAGCCTTTACAAATACACTATATGAGAATGAGAGTACTTAGCGACTTACAACAAACTTTAAACATAATTTCAAACCTTTCTTAAACTTTTTCTCGCTGACAACCATAGTATAATGATGAAAGAAAAAAAGTTTCTCGCTTACTACTTTTCCGCTGTTTATGGAGTAAAACTAAGGCATGACGTTACAATTTATAATTTCTACACTACAAATTGTAGCCGCAGGAAATTTTATAGGCAAAGTACACATATATCGTGGAATGTGCCTCCGAAATTGTAGTACAGTACGACAT
The DNA here is from genome assembly GCA_026315105.1 of Locusta migratoria. NCBI lineage: Eukaryota > Metazoa > Arthropoda > Insecta > Orthoptera > Acrididae > Locusta > Locusta migratoria. The sequence goes on from CM048751.1 coordinate 122,812,335, forward strand.
GTAGTTCATGAGGTATGAGCACATAAAATAGTAACGTTCATAGAAAACCGCCCTATCACGCACCAAGTAGTAATCTATTATTTCTTTAAGACCAATTGTATTCCGAGGAAATTTTATAGACATGCAGCACTTATATAAATGAATACATACTTGAAACATTATACAATTGTACCATATATAACTGAATAAATATGAGATCGTGCGAATTTTATGTCATTTTTGTTTTGACTTGTATCTTTCTTTGTGTGAATAATGCGCTTATAATTTTGTACATTATCCAAGACAGTGTTATTTCTTATATGTTCTCCGATAAAAATAACATATTTTTAGAAAAAAGAAGATGGACAGAGAGAGAAGGGTAGGAGAAGTACGAACTCCAGGCAGGAATAAATAAATGAATACCCGGGCAATGCCGGGTTTTCAGCTAGTTTGATCATAAAAGTTCACTGCAGTGTGAAATGTAACCGCTTTGAGCTCTAGCGTCGCTGCAGCTAGATGTTCATCTTGTTTACTTGGGCTCCCAAAACCGGATTTCATAAACCGATTTCCCATTTCCGCTTTTGGTCATGTAAATACTTCAAAGTCGTTTATGGAATTCCGTTTCTATAATTCGATTTTATGCCCGTGTAAGCACTACTGAATTTGAAACGCGCTTCGTCTTTCAAGTTGCGTCTTTTTGTTAATAATATTCGGCTAATATGGACAGAGTAACTTTTTCTGCAACGAAAGAGAAGCATAAATATTCGAATGAGTATGAATCTATTACCGAGCGAGGTGGCGCAGTGGTAACGCACTGGACTTGCATTTCGGGAGGATGGTGGTTCAGATCCGCCTCCGGCCATCCAGATTTAGGTTTTACGTTTTGTTTGTATAGTCTATGGGACTTAACTACGGGGTTATCAGTCCCTAAACTTACAAACTACTTATGAATTACTTACGAACTAGGACGGCACAAATATCCATGCCCGAGGGGGGATTCGAACCCCCGACCGTAGCGGCCGTGCAGACCGTGACTGGAGCGCCTCAGTCTCCTCGGCCACCGCGGCCGGCAGGTTTTGCGTGATTTCCCTAAATCACTCCAGGCAAATGCCGGGATGATTCCTTCACGGCCTTTTTCTTTCCGCATCCTTACCCAAAACTCCGAGCGTTAGCTCCGTCTCTAATGACCGAGCTGTCGACGGGACGTTAAACCCTAAGCTTCCTTCCTTATGAATCTATTTAAGTAAAGAGAAACATCGATCATGTTGTCTAAGTCAACTATTTGACTCCATATTTGACAGGGAAAGCAAATCTCTTTCTAGCCTTAACATATATAAACACGGCAGTGGAAAACGTTGTACTAAATTCGAGTTTTGTCATCCGGAAGATGTGTCGCATGTAAACGAAGTGTGTGTGTTTTTAGCAAACATGGCTACAAAGTTTAGTGGGTGTATTCCATTAATCTCAAATTAACATACCCAACATGTCCAGAAGAACAAACACCATGTCAATAATTGTATATGCCCCAACAGGCAGTTGACAATTGTAATTCGAGCAAGAGGAAATAATGGATAAGGGGCAGTACCATCGTAGTGTGCGATAAGCTGAGAGTTTGGGCAGGACGGAAAGCGTGCCTGGATAGCCTAATTGGTTAGGGCTATTGCTGGCTCGAAGCCGGGAATCCGGGTTCAAATTCCGGTCCAACACGAATTTTGAACTTCGCCATTCAATTTATTTCAGTGTACTGAAACGCTCGAGATGTTTCAGTTTTTCAAATTCCTAAAATTGCGGCCTTTAATGTCAACCAGTGGTGTCCGTTCTTTCGGGCCTGTCCGAAGGAACACACACCATATCAACAATCGAACCTTAGAATTAAAATACGAAATAAAATATGTTGCAGCCAAACGTCAGCTTTACTTTGGATGATTAAATTTTATATTTTTCACACGACACATGTTGGATAAATAATTCTTGGCTAATTGTGAAAGTCGAAAAGTATTATAATTCAGCACAGTGAATCCTCAGTGTCTTCATGGAGTTGTTGTGCACAGCCGTCACATCTTACACTATACCTGTAAACACAAGTATTGTTGGGCTGAAAAATTGTGTCTAAGATAACAGATGTCTGTATAAAACTTTCTCGGACTTCTTGCCGCGTCAATTCTTGATAAAATTTCAAGCTTTCGAAGATATCCTCCAACTTCTTCGTCAGGAGCCGCTGACTTACAGTGCAGGTGCTGTGGTGGCCTTAAATAGCCCATGGACGGCTTATGATTCGTCGTCTTCTGATTGGTCGGCCGCTACGTCACGCTGTCACAGATTCAGTCTACGTCTACGCTGGTGGCGCCACCCCTCCCGTAGTACCGAAGACGTTGCGCGACGTGTCTCTGCTGCATTTCTGTATCGAGCGCTCGTTTCCAAGCACCGCTAAGATTATACCCGCTATCACGGTTGAAGTTGTTCTCACACATTCTTATTTCTACAGCCTTTTTGATTACAGAGTCCCAGTATGTGGAGGCCTGGAACAAAGTTTTTGTTTCGTCGAACAACATTTTATGTTTGTTCGTGAGGCTGTGCTCAGCGATCGCTGATTTCCCCAGTTCTCGGTTTTAATATTCCGCTGGTGTTCTGTACAACGTTCGGAACGGTACGAATGGACTGACCAATATAATTACTTCTTCACTCACACGGTATGTTGTATATTCCAAGGATCCTAAGGCCGAGGCTATCCTTAACAGGGCGCAGCATCTCCTTAATTTTCCTAGGTGGTCGGAAAACCGATCTTATACCTTGTCCCCCAGAACTCCTATTGTGCTCGATGTGGCTCCACAGAAAGGCAGGAACGCCGTCGGTTGTCCATCACTTGGATCTTCAGTATTATTCCGTTTCCGTTTCTTTGCAAACGCTATCTTTATATCACGTGCACCATAGCCGTTCTTACGGAACAGATACTTTTATACAGAAGTGTCGCCGTGAAAGACTTCGTACTCATACCAGATGTCTGCTGATTTCCTCCAATTATTTTCACGTGCTTTGCCGTAAGGTTCCAGTGACATTAAAACCATCGGCATGAGCCTGTAGGTAACTGCGCCTCTGGAAACTTTCAGGTCCAGTGTTGACCTGACGCCGTTCTATCTTCCTGGAACTGGTTATCGGTGGGTACAAGCCAGGGGCGTTGTTTCCATTCCGTTTGTGTCGTGTTGAGACACTTCTGGGCGGTACCCTCTTGTCTGGCCATTCGTTCTACATTCCAAAACACCGTAGTCACACTGCTCTTGTAGGGACAGTCTGTCATCGCCATGATACGTCTCATCAAATCGCCTCTGTAAGCGGACGCACAAAGTTCTAAGAATCATTTTCAGGTATTTGTGGAAAAAACGCTGTCAAATGGTCGACTTGGTAAGTGAAACAAATTTTCGTTTCTACATCTACATGGGATACTCTGCAAATCACATTTAAGTGCCTGGCAGAGGGTTCATCAAACCATCTTTATACTATTTTATATCCCATTCCATTCTCGAATAGCGCGCGGGAAGAATGAACACCTGAATCTCTCCGTTCGGGCTCTGATTTCTCGTATTTTATTCTGATGATCAAGTGGGAGTCAAAATATATTTTCGCATTCGCAGGAGAATGTTGGCGATTGTAGTTTCGTAAGTAGCCCACGTCGCAGCGATAAGCGCCGTTGTTGTAATGATTTCCATCCCAGATCCTGTATCATTTCCGTAACGCTGTCTCCCCTGTATCGTGACAAGAAGAAACGAGCTGCCCTTCTTTGGACTCTTTCGACGTCCTCCGTCAAACCCACCTGATAAGGATCCCACACTGGGCAGCAATACTCCAAAAAAGGACGGACAAGCGTAGTGCATGCAGTTTCTTTAGTCGTTCTGTTGCATCTTTTAAGGGTTCCGCCAATAAAACGCAGTCTCTGGTTCGCCTTTTCCACACATTATCTACGTGTTCTTTCCAATTTAAGTCAGAAGTAATTGTAATTGTAATTCCTAGGTATTTTGTTGATTTTACGGCCTTTCCATTCTTTTCGTACTCATTTGGACGACTTCACACTTCTCATTATTTAGAGTCAACTGCCAATTTTTACAATATACCAATATCTTATTCAAATCGTTCTGCAGTTGGTTTTGATCTTCAGATGATTTTACTAGACGGTAAATGACGGCGTCATCTGCAAACAACCTAAGATAGCTACTTAGATTTTCCCCTAAATCGTTCATGTAAATAAGGAACAACAGAGGACCAATAACACTACCCTGTGGAACGCCCGATATCACCTTTGTTTTAGTTTAGACCTTTGTGAAGCCAGAACACTACCACCTGACTTACACCGATTTCATTATTGGTATTTAATGTGTACTTGTAAAAAAGTTGATTTTCTCGATAATTTTTGAGAGTTGCGTCGAATGATATTTGAGTTCTGACCTTCAAGTATCAAAAAATTCTGAAATTCGATACCCACGTGAGCTGCTTGTTAGACATAAAGGAATCGTGAATTTAGCATTGGGGATGAATTTGTGGGGTAAAAATCGCAGAGGGAGTCCAAGAGACGAATACAGTAAACAGGTTCAAATAGATGTGGATTGCCGTTCTTTTGTGGAAATAAGGCTTGCTCAGGATTGAGGAGGATGGACAACTGCATCAAACCTGTCTTCGGACTGAAGACAAACCAACATTATTGCAGAACTCTCTCTGCTGTCAACAAAGCAATGCAAAAATCGTCGACAGGTCTTTCTGTTTTGCTTCCGATAACCGTGACTGTCTTTTCACATGTAACACCTTGTGGCATAAATCATACCAGAATGAAACATTGCGGTCTATGAAAGCACAACAAAAGGCGAAAATGACCTGGTCAGTGTCAAAGATGTAAAAGAGGGGAAACTAGCTTCTAGAATTATTTGGAATCTTCATAAACATTTAAATAAAAAAAAAACTTGTCATATTCACGCATATGCAAAGTAACACGATTCATAATGGCATGTATAACGTGGAACATGGTATTATGCCTCCACCATAGCATTTCTCTTGCCGCGCAGTATGACAGCAGATGCCACTGAAAATTAGGAATCGTGCATAACCACTGAATTAGGAATCGTACATAACCACTGAATTATACTTGTTCCTAGCAAAAAATTACTCCTGTAGCAGAAATATGTTCCTGTTTAATATATTCTGACAGTAAAGTGGGAAATCAGTTGCCTCAGTCATCGTCTACATGTACATAAATACTCCGCTAATCACATTTAAGTGCATGGCGGAAGGTTAATCGAATTGCTTTTATAATATTTTTCTACCGTTCCAGTCACTAAGAGCGCGCGAGAAAAAGGAAACCTGAATCTTTCCGTTACACGCACTTCGCCGAAGTGGCGTCCAATTGTATGACTCGGACTAGGCCAATGAGCCACACGAAATTATTATTCGACCTGATTTATCTTATTTTATTAAGAAGATCACATCTCCCTATGTTGGTGGGTGCTAACAAAATATGTTCGCATTGGGGGAAAAAAGTGGCTGACAGAAAATTCGCAAATAAAGTTCGCCCCAACGAATAACGCATTTATTTTAATGATTTCCATTCCACCTTGAGCTTCATTTGCGACACTTATTCAAAAAGAGGTGCCCTTCTCTGAATTTTCTTTGTATCATGTGTCAGTCCCACTTGGTGGGGATCCCATAACGCACACCAATACTCCCAAAATAGGACGCACAAGTGTAGTGTAGGCGGTTTCTTTAGTAGAACTGTTGCATCTTCTAAGTGTTCTGCCAACGAAACGTATCCTTTGGTTCTCCTTCCCTATAATACATTTTGTTTGTTCTTTCCAATTTAAGCTGTTCGTAATTGTAATTCGTAGGTATTTAGATGAATTTACAGTCTTGAGCTTTGACTTATCATGTAAATGCAATTTAACGGGTTTAATTTAATGCTCATATGGATGACTACATACTGTTCATTGTTTAGGGTCAATTGCCAAGTGTTGCATAATGCAAATATCTTATCTAAATCATTTTGCAGTTGCTTTTGATCTTATGGTGACTTTAGTAACCGATAAATGATAGCATCACCCGCGAAATGTCTAAGACAGGTAGTCAGATTGTCTCCTAAATCGTTTATAAAAATAAGGAACAGCAGAGGCTCTATAACACTTCCCTGAGGAACGCCAGATATCACTTTTCTTTTACTCGATAACTTTCCGTCTATTAAGAGCGTACTGTATATTACTTTCTGACAGGAAATCATGAATCCAATCGCACAACTGTGACGATAATTCATAAGGATGAAATTTGATTAGAACAAAACATTTTCGCATTCGAACATGTTCCTGCTCTTTTAACACAGAATGTGGCAAATCCTTTTAACGTCTCGCATTGTCCTGATGTTTATACACACACCTCCCTTTCGATGACAATATTTACATACTTCTCTCTCCCATTGTCCCTTTTTTCTTCCTTTGGCACTTTCTGCTGTCTGCCTCCCCCCTCCCCTCATTGTCACTGTCTTCTTGCCCATCTCTCAATCTCCTTTACCACTTTCTTTGGCACTTTCACTGCTTCTTGCCAGTGTCTAGTTCCATTTTCTTTACTCAAATTTTCACTGCCTCTTCCTCACACTCTACCGTTTGCCTCTTCAGGCAACAATGTCTCTTCTGTACGCATGACATTGTGGATTTGTACAGTTTGTTAACCGTAGACTTAAAACTTTTAACACGTGCGTGTGGAGGGGGAAGAAAGTGGATAAAATTTTTCTTGTTTATATTCGCCGTTCCTCGAAATCTTTAAATATGTTGGTATACTTTGCGTAATATAATGCTGCACACGGCAACGGATAACAAATATAAACTCAACCCTTCATCCAACGAAAACGTGAACTGTAAGATGTGAAAAAATAAAAAAAATAAAAAATAAACATTTTTCCCGAATAGATTTCTTGAAACCAGATGGGAAATTTCATAACGGACACAAAGCAGTCTTTCGGCCGTATCTTAATAATGGATAATGAATATCGAAAACGGGAAAATGGAGTTTCTAGATAAATGTCAGCTGAATATATTGTTAAAATCTGAGCAGTTCGCTATGGATAGTGATTTAGTTAATTGGGGTCCACTGTGCAATAATGGCTAAAACCTGTATTTGAAATTTTGTACATAAGCATGGTTATTTTTAACCTCTGGATTTCTGTAAAGGATTAAGATATGACAAAACAATTTAAAACAATTGTTTGAGAATATAATTTTAAGAAAAAGAAACGGTGATAATTTCGACGATTTTGTATTAATATAAAGCGTATAAGTGGCCACCCCCACAATTTAAAGATTTTTTCGTAGGAAACGCCCATGAACAAATGCAGCATTTATAAAACGTATAAATCCCGCTTTAGACGAGACTTAATGTAAAAAACCACCGATTTGCTCAATATGGCTGGGATGCAGGAAGTGTATATTGTTTAAATTTTATCATGTTAACTGATTTTTCCGTTGCTTCTAGGTAGAACAAATTCATTATGAAAATTAAAAAACACAATTTTGTGTTTGTTCTACAGGTTTGTTTATTCTTTGACTCGATTTTCGTCTTATTAGGCCACCATCAAACATTTACTGAAGTTTAGTCAAAGAACTTGTGTTGTCAGTAAACCAGAAGAGATGTTACACACATAAAAGCAAATTAACTTATTTGATGGAGTAGTTACAGTGTATATAAATATTTGAATGAAATCAGTAAATTAAAAGTACTGAAAAAAGGAAACATAAATGCTATACATAGAGAAACAGTGCAAACATAAATACTTACAACATGACTACAGCGAATAAAAATAAAATTAAACAAGAATCTAATGTTTTAAAGGTTGTTCAAAACACAAGGTGACACAAATATTAGAAACCTGGCACACTTTTATATCTAAATAAACAAATAGACAAAAATATGGGGGTGTGATAGGAGGTTATAGGAAGGGTGCATTGGCGAAAGGCCCAGGGCTACCCAATAACCTTCATCTCTTATTTCTGTGATCAACTCTGTGGGACTCAGAAGAATAGCAATTTTGCTACACGCTGCTTTTTCGAACATATAAATGGAGCACACTGCCGTCCACGCCTTTCGCATCATAGCTCAAACTGGCATATGTTCGAATACAATCCGAAAGGTGCACAAGATTAGCGGAGCATTAATTTCAGCCCAGTTTACTATATTAGCAGCTAGCTCTGGTTCGTCGTTGAAACTTTGGAAAAAAAAATCTAGTCACATGGAGCAGAGTGCCGTGATTACAGTAGCACTGAAAAGTGTCTCCTTGCTGGAGGTAAATGACTGCCATTAGTTGGGTAAAGAAACTTGAAGCGTCTTTGTTGGGTTAATATTTTGTGGAAGTAGTTTAAAAAATCGTCTAACGTGAACCTCCAAGTGAAGTGCGTGGGATGACCCTTGGTCAGCTGATGTGTAAATATTGTTTAGTTTATAACCTCAAAAATACGTTTCAGGACGGTAATTTCGCTTGATAGTTCTACATTAGTTGAACAACGTACTGTTATTCCTTTTTTACTTGCTGAAGACGAGAAACCAGAGGATATATACTGTAGAATGTCTAAAGTGTATGTGAAGCTTGTATGAATCGTGCAAATTTTTCAACTGGATAGAGCAGTTCAATAATGGTCGCGGCTCAGTGTATGATGAACACTGTTCTGGCCGACCAGATGCAATTCTACTTCCTCACTTGAAAGTCGAACTGATGACATTATTCGTGCCGAAGGCCGTATGACTGGAAATTATAGTTGATAACGTACAAGTTCACTATTGGTATAGTTCATAATATTATCTGTAACTAGCTGAAGTACCGCAAAGCATATGCAAGATGGGCCCCAAAGGAGTTGACGCAGCTAACCAGTGAACAACGTTGAGAGTGTGCACAGACTAAGGAAACGTTATGAAAGATAAGGTGAACACATCGGCAAAAAAATTTCAACCTGTGATGAAACTTGGGTTTACTATTATGAGCCAGAATCAAACAGGCCAAGCATGGAGTGGAAGCACACCAAATAACCCGACACACACACACACACACACACACACACACACACACACACACACACAGATAAAAAAGCATCATCAGGAAAAGTAAGGTTGGCGGTGTTTTGGGACGCTGAAGATCCAGTTTTTTCTACCTTGAAGAGCAGCGCACAATGGACAGCCAGTACTACTCGGATTTGCTTTTATACAGGGTGAAGCCAGCCATGAGACAGAAACGTCGTGGATCTCAGAGGAGAGGTGTGTTCTCCAGCAAGACAATGCACGTCCTCATATTGCCCAACTGACCCATGAAACCATCGACAAAATGAGCTGGGAAGTACTACCTCATCCATCTTACAGTCTTGATTTAGCACCTAGTGATTTCCATTTGTTTGATGCACTGAAACTGGCACTACGTGGGAAGAGATTCCAGGACAACGAGGACGTGAAAAAGTTTGTGGAAAATTGGTTAAAACATCAGGATAAAGAGTTCTTTGCAGCCGGAATAATAAAAGCTTGTAGCCCGTTGGAACAGGTGTATAAAGGTACAGGGGGATTATATTAATAAGTTTTGTTTTGTAAAAATAATTATTGAATAACCCTCGTAATTAAGTGTGTCTATAGCACCATGTATAGCCGTTTGTTTGTAGAAACTTAAGAAGTGATCCTGGTAATACCTTGTTATGTTGCATTCGTGCGAGTGCCATGTTGCAAGGCGGTGATTCTGTATTTTCCTTTTCTGCTAGGCGTAGCCTTCGCCTATTCGTTCGCTGCTGCGGAATCTTCCCTCTGAGATGTTACTGCATGAATATGCGCACGCAGATTCTTGTGTGTGCAGAAAGAAGCTGTGCGCATATTTAAATAATTAGCTCATTCTGTTGTCTTTCAGCCGGCGCCGCCTGCAGGTCGACGCCCCTCGGTATTCGCGCATAACTAGCAGAGTTGCCGCCCAAGCGACTGGATCTTCTCCTGCAACCTGAACCGAGCATTCCTCGTAGCTTCGCCATCTCTGGTAAGTAGTCAAGTATCTGAAAACGCTGTCCATGTACTTTTCCAGGCGGTACATCTGTCGGAATGACATCTCCATGCTTACGGCTGCAGGAAACATGCAGTAAGAAGGCAACTACTGTACATGTACATTCGCATCTACATCCATACTCCGCAAGCCACCCAACAGTGTGTGCTGGAGGGTACTTCATGTAGATGTGTCACTTCATCCTAGGCCCTTTTCATACGGGGATACGCAAATCGTGTCTCCAGCCACCTGACAACCAGGGGACTGTACGACTCGAGTAGCCTATCACATTCTCACTGGAACGACTTTGGTCTCCTGTACTGCCAAGTCGCTGGCGGCGTGAAATAAAATTAAATCAATCTCAGTGGCTGAGGGTGATGGATGCGCTCTTAGGGGTGTGTACCTAGACGCCTGGTCAACTGGTCAAGCCAGGTGCAATGCTATGTTGCACAAGTGGGGACTCCGAGATTCCCCAGCCTGTGATTGTGGTGCCCAAGAACAAAAGGTCCAACAAATCTTCAGAGACTGTCCTCTGAGGAAATATCCTGGACCATTCAGTGACTTTATAAATGCTACCCCATCTGCAACTAGTTGAATTCAGTCACTTGATATTGATTTATGATCATATGTATATATGTATTTACTTAAGTTGTCATCGTATCTCTTAAACTTGCTATTGTGTTAAATTAGTGAGACCCAGAATTCCCACATATATTAAAGTAGTGTATTTATCACATTAGTAAATTTTAGTATTTGAATATATATATATATTAAACGTGTATCTAATGTAAAACTAAATAACTATCTCATATGTAATGCTCAATACTGCTGTTGTTGCCATACGACAAATAAAATAAATTCATTATTATCGACGGTACATGCAGATAGTACTGACAATTTGTGCCAGTGAATTTTTAATAGGTATCACAATATCTGTAACATTTAAAACGAAAAACGTGGAGACATGCATTAAATAACTGAGATACGAATAGTTCACCAAAGTCCCTAACGATTTTGTCGCACTACAAATTATATGGACGGTTGTGTGATCTATCTAAGCAACATCTACTTCGTATTATTATCTATTCCATGCACCCCACGTTTTCCTTTTGAAATTGTAGAAGTATTGTCGTAGCAATTTAAAATTTACAAAAACAAATTTTCAGGTCTACTTGTATGAGGTTAGGAGTTTGTACGGGATTAGGAGAAATTACTTTACACTCTTTAGTCGTTTTTAATAACATGTTAGATTTTTAAAAATTATGTAAATCACTGTTTTCTAGTTTTTGGTTTAGTGCGCGTCAAACTTAAATCGATTACTAACTTTATGGTGAGATCAGAGTAGAGATGTGGCAGGTTAATTTCAGTTTTTCTTTCATGGAGCAAACAATATATTGCCTCCTCATACGTATCAGGTGATGACGTTGATTAGGTTAACAAGAAATGCCATTCATCCGACCGGGCGTCACGTTTCCATTAGTCCACGATGCAGCTTCCGTTAATCCACGATGTAGTTTTGATGATCCAATATCCACTTAGTCGTAATTGACAATGTCACTGGCTCAACAAGGGATCAGGTAAGAGTCTGCCACGGACATCCACGTTCGATGACGTGCACTGTACGGAGTGCACCAAAACGCTTGTGCTTGCACCAACATTACAGTCGTGTCATCGCCGCCTAATCCGTCTTACCGAGAGGGCGTGGTCGTCCAACACCGTACCGCCTACTCATGGTTTCACCATCTTTCAACCACTTGTATGATGCCATGTACAATGACACCACAGAGCTGCTCGGTAGTGAGTTGGGGACCAAACACATCAATTAAAAAACTTCGTGGCAGCTTAAAACTGTGTGCCGGAACCGGGATTCGAACCAGAGACCTTTGCCTTTCGCAGGCAAGCGCTCTACCGACTGAGCTATCCCGGCACGTTTGACGGTCCGTCCTCACAACTTTACTTCTGCCAGTACCTCGCCTCCTACTTTCCGAACTTCACAGAAGTCTTCCTGTGAAACTTGCAGAACTAACACTTCTGGAAGAAAGTATATGATGGAGACATGGCTTAGCCACAGCCTAAGGAATGTTTCTAGAATGTAGCTTTCACTCTGCAGCGGAGTGTGCGCTGATGTGAAACTCCCTGGCAGATTAAAATTGTGTGCCGGAACTGGGACTCGACCCTGGGACCTTCTCCTGGGAGGCGAGGTACGGCAAAAGTTGTGAGCACGGACCGTGAAGCGTGTCGGGATAGCTCACTCGGTAGAGCGCTTGCCCGCGAAAGAAAAAGGTCCCAGGTTCGAGTCCCGGTTCCGGCACACAATTTTAATCTGCCAGGAAGTTTCATATCAGCGTATACTCCACTGCAGAGTGAATGTTTCATTCTGGAAGCACCAATTGCAATTTGCCATCCTATTCCTTGAATCACTCCATCACACTCCTTGCATTATAACATGGCACATTATCTTGTTGAAAAATGCAACTGCTGTTAAGGGAGACAATATTGTCCAGATGGGGTGTACATGGTCTTCAATCAGCGTATGATACTTCTTGCCCGACATTGTACCTAGCACGTTCTCTACTAGACACATGGATGTTCACGTGAATGGTTATTTAAATGTTTATAATTCTATGGGACCAAACTACGTTGGTCATCAGTCCCTAGTCTTACAAACTACTTAAACTAAGTTAAACTAACCTAAGGACAACACACACATCCATGCCCGTTGGAGAATTCGAACCTACGACGCGGGAGGCCGCGCGATCCGAAACGTGGCGCACCAGACCGCTCGGCTACTCCCGCTGGGACGTGAATGTTTCCCAGAGCGTAAGTGAGCTGTCGCCAGCTTGTCTCGGTTCCACAATACAGAAGTCAAGTTTCTTCTGGAAGACGACTCATTCGCACCATCCCATGGGCTTGATGAAGAAGGTATCGGGATTCATAAGACCATGCAATCCTCTCCCACTCGCCAATGTCCAGTGCCCATTTCAGTCGTATTTATCCATGTCGTCTTGTTAACCTTGGCACTTGTATGGCCCGTCGGCTGCGGGGGCGTATCCGTGCACTGTGTGTTCAGACACCTTTGTACTCTGCCCAGCATTAAAGACATGTTAGTTTCCTCACAGTTTCCCACCTGCGCTGTTTTTACCAGTCTGTGCATCCTAAGACGTCGACATCTGTAATGAGGGGTGACCGCCCAACCCTTCGACGTTTGTGCGTAGTTTGACCTTGGTTTCGCCACTTGTTGAAGACACTTATCACAGCTTTCCCCAGACACCGTACAAATCATTGCAGTTTCCTCGTGCCGAGCCTCTGGACCATCACAGTGTGACCTCACTCAAATTCAGGTAGATCGCACGCCTTCTCAATTCTACACACAGACACCACGCTCACTGATACTCTCAGTGTTAACTCGTACTCAGTGGTGTCATCTTACAACATGATCTTGTATACTACAAAAGGATAGTGCATTTACTAAAGTAAATGAGGATATTGCAGATCGTATTAGAAGCCAAACAACAAAGGCCAGCGACAGTAATAAAAGTATCTGCGGGAATTACAAGATCTAATATGCGAGCACACATGACATGGGTAATCGACGCATATAAGATATGGAAGTTTGCGTCTGTTTGGGACGTGTGCACGGATAGCGTAATTATTAACTCGAAATGTTCGAATCCTGGTTTGCACAAATTTCATATGTCTTATATTCTTTTTCTTTCAGTAAATATGTCCTCAAACTGGTATCAGCTGGACATTCTCCATATCTTTCTGTCGTGGCCATCGTCTTCCATTTGCTTGCAACTTCTCTTCACATCTGTTCTCATACCAAACCTTTTTCTTCCTCTTTTTCTTCTACTTTTCCCTCCATTATCCTCTGCAGTAGACAGTTCCTGCATAATATGTGACTCGCCCACAACTTTTTTTCTCTTCTGTATCATCATCATAAAGTTCCTTTCATCTTTTACCCTGCTCCACAAATCCTCATTTCTCCTTCAATCGGTTCATTTCACTTTCTTCATTCCTCACCATAGCCACATTTCAGAACTTCCTGAATATTTTTCTTCTTTCTGTGTCACTTTTCAGAACGACTTTCAGAACGACAAGACACCACGCTCCACACACAAAAATTTGACGATCTCTTCCAAACGCTTTCTTTCAGATGCATATGCTGAGTGTCATTTTTTCTGTACAACTTCCATTGGAAGTTATAAAGATTCCCAGATATTGGAATGATTGAACCTGTTCCAGTTTGCTTCCCTATAATGAGTGACATATTGAGTATATCGCCTTCTTTTCCGATTTTCATCACTTTCACACTTATCGATGTTCACTTTCATTCCGAATTTTTCCCCATATTTACAATATTCTTTATCTTTAGTTGGAGCTCTTATTCTGTTTCTGCTAGAACAAATCATATCGTCTGCATACACTGCATTCTTGATAATTATATTCTTTCTCCTCCCACTAAAAGTCCTTTTGCTTCATATGTCCTAATAAATTATACAGCTGAAGTAAAAAAAATAGCCATATTCTGAATTTTGAATACATTTCCAGTATTTAGGGAAAAAGATTACAAATGTGTCTCACATAATTAAATAAATAAACGCTGTTTTGAGGGATTTGAACAGGATGGAAAATGGCCCGAATAAATTGCATAAATAGGTAGTAAAAAGTATTCTGACACTGAAGCAGCAGAGTTTTTAACTAAATGACGGTTTTCCACAAGCATGTGTTCTTCCCAGTTTGTACGTACAAGGTGTCCAGAAAAGGGCTCCCTGATTTCAAAATTAAATATCTCGAAAACAAAGATCGATAGAGGAATGCAGTAAACGGTGTGTTTATTGTGAAAACTGTAAGAAGTTTATACAGCAATTTGAAATAATAGTTACAAAAGCTGCTAACAGATGGCGCTGTACGCTGTACAGCTCATATCAGCAGACATAAGTGAAATAATCGTATGAAAACACTTTTTGCAAACAATCACATCACACTGTTTTCAAAATGTTCACCATTGGCACTACAGAGGTGGCGCAAACGAAGAATGAAATTCGCCATCACATTTCGTAGTGTCTCGACCGAAATGGATTCACATGCTACAGAGATCGCCGATTCAAGCTCGTCTAGCGTGGCGGGATGCTTCGGGACGGACGATCACGAGGCTGCCCGTGTGGCATGTTGCCAAGCAATGTTGACGCGCAACGACAGCATGAATGGGACTTTCTTTTCGTCGGTTGTGACAATGGATTAGACGTGGAGGTCAGTTTTCAATCCAGAAACAAAGCGCCAGTCAGCTCAATGGAAGCACACAGATTCACCGCCACCAAAAAAATTTCGGGTAACCGCCAGTGCTGAAAAAAATGATGGTGTCCATTGCGTTCCAAAGGGCACTACGGTAACAGGTGCATCCTATGAAAATGTTTTGAAGAACAAATTGCTTCCTGCACTGCAACAAAAACGTCCGGGAAGGGCTGACCTGCCTGCCGCGGTGGCCGAGGGGACTAAGGCGCTCCAGTCACGGTCTGTACGGCCACTGCGGTCGGGGGTTCGAATCCCCCCCCCTCGGGCATGGATATTTGTGCCGTCCTAGTTCGTAAGTAGTTCATAAGTAGTTTGTAAGTTTAGGGACTGATGACCCCGTAGTTAAGTCCCATAGACTATGCAAACATTTGAACATTTGAAGGGCTGACCTGGCTCCTAGTGACTTTTGGCTTTTTCCGTCAATGAAAGACTCTCCGTGGCCGCACATTCACCAGCCATGCTGCTATTGCCTCAGCGATTTTCCAGTGGTCAAAACAGACTCCTAAAGAAGCCTTCGACGCTGCCATGGAATCATGGCGTCAGCGTTGTGAAAAATATGTACGTTTGCAGGGCGATTACGTCGAGAAGTAACGCCAGTTTCATCGATTTCGGGTGAGTAGTTAATTAGGAAAAAATAAAATTGGAGGCCTTAGAATTTGAATGCACCTCGTATACGCGTACACGCTTCTGTTACAGAGAATGAGTTCACGATTACGAAGCGGCCATAGCCCCACCGTTCTCAGAGTCGTCATAACTGTGAGACTACTGCGGGAAGTAAGGAAGCAGGTGTAGCACTTACGTAAGTGATTTCTGGTGTATGTAACACTCAACGCTGCACTCTCACTCGCTCCGGTTGTGATGTGTACTCCGCAAACGGGAACAATCCGTCATATCGGGCATGCATTCATTCCGTAGATTTGTGGGGGCAGTTGTAACGAACCATCGCTGATAACGTGGAAAGCCCAGGCTATCTGACGAATCACATGCAATGTATATCAGTCTGACTTTTTAGCCTGGCTGCGTAGTTTTGATTTCGTTTCTTTGCTCATGTTGAGTAAGAACTATGAGTTTAGGATTTGTAGGTTTTGAGAGACCATAGCCACTCTTAGAAATAAAGTTGAGGCCGTAGATGTTATTTATACTAACATTTAATACAAAATGCATTCTTCAATTTTGCGGTGATTTACTTTTTGAAGCTTGTGCTGTTACAATGGAACTGATCGGAAGTTCATAGTAATACAGGGTGGCCACCGAACCTTGAAACCGGGAAAACCGGGAAAAAGCCTTGAATTTGAAAAAACCGGGGAAAACCGGGAAAAAACCTTGAATTTCCGACAGAAACCGGGAATTTTAACCCATGAGATCTCGCGGCTTTAAGAGTTAAACGATCGTTCGCGTGTATAGACTATTGCTCAGATTACACGACCAGTTCGAAATGTACTTAATAAGTGTAAACAAGTAATTCCTATAGTCTTAGTAAGAAAAAACCTCAAAGTTTAATATTTAAAAGTAACAAAAGGCAGTCGTTTTAAAATTACGGTGACCTAAATATTCAGATAGCGGGTTAAATAATATTCATCGCTTCATTTTTGTGTACAAAAACATTTTCAAATATATTCCTTGGCGGTTTCAAAAATGTTTGTAAAGTCTATGGGACTTAACTACGGGGTCATCAGTCCCTAAACTGACAAACTACTTACAAACTAGTTAATACTAAGGACGGCACAAATATCCATGCTCGAGGGGGGATTCGAACCCCCCGACCTGGGCGGTTTAAAATGTTCTATAATTATAGGTTACGTATTCCGTTATCTATTTCTGTATTTATCTCGAAATGTTGTTAAACAACGCGACTCAATTCCTCGCGATGTACGTCGAAGAGACTGGATGTCATCGTAAGGCGCGATTACGAAATCGCAGCTAGAATGAAAGGCGATATTTATTTGTACTACATTTTAGCAATTTTCGTAATTGACCCCCTCCCCCTCAGTGATACTCATCAACACATATCTCGTTTGTCTGATTCTGTGTTGAAAAACTCTCTTCACGGAAGCATTTTGTTGATTTTTAACTATAAACTCCGCAGAAGTTGGTATTGTGATGCTTTGTTAGCGTAGGCGCCGACTACGGATATGCTCGGTCGCTCAAGGATACCCCAAAATTTGAGTGGTTATGCTAGGCATACTCCACTGAAAATTTTGGTATCATTTTTTTCTTTACGTTATATTTCTTGACTGTAGTTAAAATAGACTCATCCCATTGATGGCCGGCTGACTTTTGTAAGACACAGCTAAAACATTCTGTAAATAGACAGTCCTCATAACAACTTGCGAAAGTCTTTGTCTTTTAATTAGCAGCTCTACAAAATTCTCCCAACTCAACAGCTAGTAATAGATTTTTTTCTGAATTTGAATTTTCAGGCTCAACAATTTGTCAACAATTGAACGTAGTAGTCGGACCTTAGTTTCTGCTCTTATTGCATGGAATTACGTCTTAACCTTTCCCTCCCCTCATCTTTATCTGTCCGTCTAGCCACAACCATTTGTTCAAAGATTGTAAATAACATTGCAGGGCTTCCAATAATTCATTGTGACTATATTTTTTACCGTTACCTTGAGGAAACAAAAAGCATTAGGCTACAATGCATTGTCAAAATATATATCGTTGCTTGATGTCTAGGTTGGAGTAAATGCAACAATACTTTCAAATAATTGTATCAAGGTAAAGGAAACAAAACAGTTTAAAAGCTTTATTACTAAATAATTGTCCAATGTCTAAATTAATAGTCAACAGTTTGAAAATATTAGTTACGATAAAGGAAACGTCCTGCACACTACCATCTGTAGTCATCCCAAATTTCCATCCAAAAACTAAAAATAATCAAAAATTCTGGTACATATACATTAATCCAATCATTATTTATAGATATATGCACAGAAATATTTTTGTTCATAAGTCAATAAAATTTGGGGATAAGTAATGGATAAGTATATAGTGAAACATAAAAGGACTTCGACTTATAATCGTGATGGTGACGGTGATATGGAATCGATAGCGTGTATGTTTTGTGTAAGTTTTTGGCTTTGCTTTGTATTTATTTATTTATTTTTCTTTAGAAACACCTGGGTACGCCACTAAGCATATCCCAAGATTTTCAAAAGTCGGCGCCTATGTTCGTTAGTAATAATTATAGACCATCCCTGTGACTGACGTGACATTGGTAATATATAAATAGTAAAGACAGTCATCGTGTACGTATTGTTGATGGCTGATCTGTTTGTTATGCGGGCCCGGCTAGGGCCAATGAGGAGTCGCGATAACAATTACGAGGATAATTAATTTACTTAGCGGACAAGGATACATCGAGAACCTGTCAACATAGAGCAGGAACAGCATTAATTATTTATTTTATAGTCAACACAAAAGATTATTCCCCTCGTTATACGTTAATGGGTTTTTAAAAGGCATACGTACATGCAACGCCACCTAGTGAGCGCTAGCCGGGCTATGAAATACAGTTCTAATATTGTTGATTGCGACTTTTTGACATGCTACCTGTCCTCCAAAAAGATGTAAGTATAACTCTGTAATACGGTACGCGACTTTTGCGAAAAGGCAATTTCTTTCAGTTGTAACTTATTGCTTTAACAGCTGTCTTATAACAATACATTCAAAATATCGTTAAATATATTACGAGACTAACGCCATCTACATCTTTCTGAGATGGAACAGACTGAAACAATCGTTGCGGACAGGGTTGCCAACGTCAGTGGTTTCCCACCGAATCTGGTGGTTTTTTAAAGCCGACGGTGTGAAAAAATCTGAGTCAGTGGGAGGTGGGAAAGTTGCTTTTAAAAAAAAAATGCGTTTCAAGCTCAGTCTGCCTATCCCAGTAAACTGCTTAATGATCTCATCCTTTTAACTCAGGGTTTAGCCAAGAGAGTAGTTCTTCCTGGCTGTAGAGGAGATTTGTTAAGGGAAAACGTCACAAAATGTCTTGATCCTAAACCATATTTGGGTGACGACGCCGAAAAAAACTGGAACTAAAAAAGCCGGTAGTTGTGTCATCGGAAATAGAAGCTGTCCTCAGAGAAAGATGTGTGGATTTTTAGTAGCTCTTGTAATACAGCTGCAACAGCGCTTGCCATCAAATGTAGATGTTTTGAGCAAGATCTCCAACCTAGCACCAGAAAACTGTTTGAAAGTGCATAGTCAATCATCCCCCTTTCACAACTGATGCATTTTCCTCCCGAAGACACGTCGAAAATTGAACTTCAGTGGGCTAAGTAAAATGCAAGAACTGTGTAATCTTGCCATGTGTTTACTAGTATTGGCATGGTCAAACGCCGAAGTAGAGAGGGCATTGTCAGCTAAATTTGGTGAAGACGAGATTTAGAAACAGGATGGGAAACAGAATGAGTAATTCCATTCTGACCATCCGTGCAGCCTTAAGAAGATTGGGGAAATGCTGTCGAGATCATGAATTTCCTGACTATGTTTTAAAAGATATCGCTAATATGACTACAGCTGCATATACTTCGGGCGCCAATCCTGTCGAAAATGGTGATGAAGTCGAGGACGAAGAACTGACATTGTGTTAATGGTATGTATTTGTTGCTACAGCACTTTATCAGATTTTTCATGTTGTGAAAATGACTGAACATTGCAGACACTTAATATGTGACTGTACTTTCATTGTTAACTTTCTTTTTTCTCGGATGTGATTACATTGGAATATAGCTGAAATCTAGATCTTCTGACGTAAAATAAATACAATAGTAGGACAGACGCTCACCTCCTTTCCAGACTGGATTACTTTCTGTTTTCAAGTTCAAATATTTGACAATTTGCTCTCTGTACCCGACAAGCATTGCAATGGCTCAAAGTAATTATTGTTTCTTTTTATATATAACATGTTTACTGAAGTGCTTTGGAATAAACAATTTTTTTTGTCTTTCCGTCTAGTGTGTATACAGATAAGTCAGGTACATAAAAACTCCTCCTTCAAAATGCATAGTTGCGTCCAAATTTCAAATCAATCTGTCAAGAACAAACGAATAAACAGTTCGGTGGTTTGCTGGGATGTTACGGTCTCTTCGGTGGTTTCTATCATGACCTCGTTGGCAATCCTGGTTGCGGAGAACAATAGAGTGAATCCAAGTGTGAATCGACCTTAGCTGCGCCCGCACAGATGAAGTAATTCAACGTGTTTTACAGTGAAGTGTTTATCATGTCAAAACAGAGTATAACTCGATATCAGAGCTCATACGAGACAGCGTATCCGTGGGTTACATGTGATCCCAAATTACAAACGAATGCATTATGCTCTTGGTGCAACGCAAAGATAAATATTTCTTCAATGGGGAACAGTGATTTGAACAGTCACGCAAGAAGCAAGAAACATAAACTTTCCATAAACAAACGGAAGTCTGTTGCTTTCCACAATACATATTTCTCTGTCCGTTTAGTACTTCAAGAATTTAAAAAAATGAAACAAATTCATTAAAACAAAATGTTTTCATTAAAATCTGCTGTTGAGTGTTATTTTACCAGATGACACTAGAATGCAAATACCACACAGCTGTTGCTCTAGATATGTTTTTGCATTCTCGATTTCATCTCCTCGAAGTTAAAGAACTCGCCGACAACATTGTGCATTATTATGCATGCTGGGTCATTAACATTCATTGATCTTTTAGCTAGAGTTTTCCAGGGCAAAACTTATATGACTGTATGGGGTCTGGAAACTGAAAAACCATCATTGGGAACAATCTAAATGAAAACTTGAAAGAGGTGAAAATGTTTTTCATATCCTGAAGGTAAAGTAAATCATAATATATGTATTGAGTTCTCGATCACTACAGTAGTTCATGAGATGTGAATGTATTAGGAAATCTAGTATAAATGAACGGGCTATGTTGCATAAACGAATGCAATTCATAGTAAAACGTACAGTATCTTCCAACTAATTGAACTCAACTTGGTCCATTATACAGGGTGTAAATTTTAAGTTGACAAACCGGAATAACAGTAGATATTAAAAAATGGTTTTCACCAGCATGTGCGGATGCCAGAGGCTTAGGAAATAATACTCAACCTGAACCGTTTCCACCATTTGTGGGGGGTGGGGAGTGTCAAGTGTAAAATTTTAAATGGGAACCCCGATTTTTTTAAATTGCAGATTCGGATTCTAAGGCGCACATGCGGCAGCGGCTAGCCGTCGCGCTCGCTAGGTTAGGAACGGCAGAGCAGCCAATCAGAAGTCACGATGCCGTGACCAATAAGAAACAGCGTTACAATTGTCCAATGTAAACAGATCGAAGCTGTGTATGCAAAAGTTTTTGACGATCATTAAGTTACAGTTCCTATCAGTATGGATGCCACTTGATCACTGTTTCGAACATATCATAAAATAAATAAAACATACTATACCTGCTCTGTGGTTGACAGTTTCTTGTATCTACCCTTGCCCGGTAAGTAAAAGTAATTGCGGTAATTTCCAAGAATGCTTGCAATAGAGTTAGCTCAGACTGAAATGGCGTAACCTGGAAATCGATGGAGTGTTTCTGAACCGGAGATTCGGGCGCTACGAGCTCTCACATATTAAAAATAAAAACTTCTCGTTTAACCTATACCTAACGTTCACTTAAGATGCTCACTGTTTCGTACAGATCATAAAATAAATAAAACATGCTATACCTGTTCTATGGTTGACTGCTGTGGTGTATTAATAATAGGTCACTTATGGGGGTAATACCACAATTATCTAAAAATCCCTTATAAATGGAAAATCAATTACAATCACACAAACGCCGCACGGAAATCGTCGAATAAAATTTCAGATTGACGCCAAATTTACTCGTCATGAAACACGCAATCTTATTGGCCGGTATAACTCGACTCCTGATTGGCTGCTCTGCCGTTCCTAACCTAGCGAGAGCGACGGCTTGCCGCTGCCGCATAAACTGCACTTTATCCACATCTTGTATGGTCTGGTGGATTTTTCTTTTTACAACAGATGGCGCTGTAATAGTAAGAAATACTTGTCATACTGGTGAAGAAATGTACTCAACAGGAAATTAAAAAAAAAAATGAAAACCATATTCATGATACTTTAGAACGCTACCAAATGATCCCCAAAGTGATCCTTCCCTCTCCCCGCAGTGGACAGGGCAGTCTTCAAAGTGATACCTTAGTCCAGATTGCCCTTGTCTGATTACCAGTTATGAATTGCCGACAAAACATTTAATTGAACTAGCCGGGAATAAATGTACATCTGGTATCATTTGGTTGGGTTCTGAAGCATCATCAATATGATTAATCTTTTTCTTTCCTAGGTGGTACATTCCTTCAGCAGTATGGCAAATAATTCTTACCATTACAGTGCAACATGTTGCCAACTGAAAGGAAAAAAATTCAACCAAACTACACATGATTTGGTCTGTAGAATCTGAATCTGCAATTAACAATGGGAGTTTCCATTTAAAAATTTTACACTAGCCACCCACACCAATCCTAAACTGTGGAGACAGTTGAAGTTGAGTATCATTTCCTAAGCCTCTGCCGGCCGTTCATAATGGTGAAAACCGTTGTTGAATATATACTGTTTTTTTCCCTAGTTATTCTGGTTTGTCAACTTAAAATGTACACCCTGTACTATACATTGTGTCAGTGTCGAATCTTGGGCGGGGGAGGGGAGTCTATGGGGCTGCAGATCCCGCAAAACCATGAGGAAAACCTCATAATATGAGCTGGTTCTTTTTTTCTTTTTAGATCAGTTTGAGGTACAATGCCACAATTTTTATGACTCTGCCCCCCCCCCCCCCCCCTCCTATCACAAATCCTGGATTCGCCACTGCTTGGTGTATATTACAACGTGACAGGGTTCAACTTGGACGACATGTTTTTTAAAAATATGTAACTAGTTTCTTTACGGTATAGTTGTTTGCTAATCCCTTTGAGCAAAATTAAGTTTCGTGAAAACCTGGAAAATAATTATTTTTAACCTGGAAAACCTGGAAAAAACCTTGAATTTGAAAATGATGATTTGGTGGCCACCCTGTAATAGCCACAGTACACTACGTCCCATGTGATGATTTGGAGTTATTTATGAAACAGCTGTATATATTATTAAAGTTTTTTAACTTACATAACGAATTGGCGGACCGTAATATTAATTGCACATTTTAACTGAAAAGGTCAATGTCAATCTGTTATACAGCCTTACTGCAGTCCGTCATTTCATATGGTCTAACTCACTCCTTCATACACTTTATAACAAGGTTAAGGTAAGCACCAGTGCTGCTATGGATAGCATTTCTAAATGTACATCGAAACTGGAAAACATTTTGTATAAATACACTGGTCAAAACAATTAGGAGATGAATTGGGATATCTAGGTTCTGAAGAATTTTTCATCGGCAGAATGAACTGTAGTGGTTCTGTCTTTTCCTGTCGGCTCTACGAAGTGGAAATAACGACATTACGGCAACCGAGATAGTGGCACTAACAGAAAGTTGCAGCAGAGGTATTTCGAGGCCCCATAGGAAAAGAGACCCGGGGGGGGGGGGTTCTTCCTTTCACCCCCCCCCCCAAAAAAAAAAAATTGTCGAAAGTCATTAATTTTGGCCCCGTATATCTAAGTGAAAAATACTCATCTTTAGACGATCTGTCGATGTATAGAATTGAAAATTCGATTTTTCCATCGTCAAAGTTGACCTTGATTTTTCAAAAATTACTGTGTTGCAAAAAGCCGAAACACATGTTTTTTATATTCAATTATTCTGCTTTTCATCTTGCAAGTGCCTATTATCTTTCGTATGGAAGGTACTGTATGCCCTTGTAAATTAAATTTGTTCGTTGTGTTAGGAATTTTAAAGCATGCTAAGCATCCCTAAATGTAGGATCTTTGATGACGGTGATGAAACTTGTGACGATACTGCTGGCCCCCTCATCTCAGTGTTATTGTACGATACCGTCTGCGTCAGACCCAGGATCGTGTGGTTCAATAGTGATATTTGTTGCGTGTGTAGTTACAAACGAAATAGTCTAGGAATCAGTGTAGGACAGTGTCTCGGTGATACTGTGATTAAAACAAGTGATAGATTTCTTTAATTAAGAGATTCGTTTAGATGCTTTCCAGACAGTTCTATAAACAATAGTTTTGTCATTGTACATTATTTCATTAACTAAACAAACGAATTGTAAAAACTTTTGTAAAGCATAAAGTCGTGAAAATAAATAGCATTTTATATATGTTAGGCTCATAGACAAGTTGTGTTGATCAGCTAATTGTGTTAATTAATGTCGAAATTTCAATGTTGTGATCCTTTGTATATATTGACTGACGTGAGATTTTGAACCTATTTTGAGAATGACCAAGGTATTTGATAGTCCAATTTATGTTAGGAACATGTATAATGTACTCATTAACAAATTAATTGACATTTAACATCGCACTTTGTTGTCAACAGAAAGATCAGAGAGTTCAAATGTTTGTTAAGCTTAAGGGACTTAACTACGGGGTCATCAGTCTCTAAACTTACAAACTACTTATGAACTACCTACAACTAAGGACGGCACAAATATCCATGCCCGAAGGAGGCAGTCGAACCCCCGACCGTAGTGGCCGTGCAGACCGTGACTGTCGCGCCTCAGTCCCCTCGGCCACCGCGGCCGGCATCAGAGAGTTCGACTTAAAAAAAATGCGTGCCTTGTAAAATTATTGTCTGTATAGTTTTCATTTTACATTGTGATTATTCTTGTGTACATGAAATGTTTTATTTGTATGTACGATAATTGTAAATCAGTATATTCAATTGTTATGAACAATGGATAATGTAATGCCATAATTGTCGATGTTGTATATTTGCCTCACCGCCTTGCGCGGGGGAGTTCGAGTTTTGTCATTTGTCGAGTGCTCTGGAAGCTATGTTAGTCTGTTGTCTTGAAATGGAAGTACTACCGTTAAGATGCTTTGTATATGTTTTGAATTTGTAATGTTTTGGCGGAGAAAAAGTTTGATTCAAATTAAAGAAGAAGTGAAAAATTGTACATATCGAGTATTTATTTCTACCACGACGCTCCAGGAGAATAATTTTGCAGCGAGAAGAACCCCCATATATCGCAATGTTGAAAAGATGAGTATTATGTTGGAAAGTGGTAGAATGAACTGTAATTACTTAAATAGCATGTAAATGTTATAAACTGCATCACAGCTAATCTTCGAATGCATTGCATTGGAGAGTAAAAGGCACAGAACATTTGGGACAACCAGACCCGAAGAAATTGTGTCTAATAAAGAACTGGTAAAGGGACTCCTTGTACTGTTCAAGGGCATTGGTTGACTTTACTAGATAGACAGGGAGCGATACCGCACAATAAACTTAGTTTCGGTGCGGGCAGTGGGCGGGTTGGGCCAAGACTGTTTTGGCTTCCCTGAGAAAATCAAATCAAATGAATGCTTAGCATTTTAGGACAATCGCATGTAAGAAACATATACGCTTCTTGTTGTACATTGGCGCTGATGTGTCTGCTTTTCTCTTTGAAGCGAACGTACTGAATTTCTTCGACGTAAAAAGACGTACTCTGTACGTTATGTACTCCGTGGTGGGCACACGCGTTCGCATCTAACGCTAAGCCGGAACGACGTTGTGCTTAGTTGTTTGAAGACAGCGTTTGTTTAGACTTTCCATGCGCCGCAGCCCGTAACGACGCCTGGGTGCCCCATTCGGCCGCTAGCGCTTACAGCCCAGGCAGCGAGAGAGCGCGAGCGCTCGTCTAGCCGCCTCCTGAGCACGCCTGGACTCAGGACCGCACACCCCACACCATTGTGACGGTTTTCCTGACCGGAGCCGCTACTTCTGAATGAAGTAGCTCCTCAATTGGTCTCAGAAGTGCTGAGTGCACTCCGCTTGCCAACAGCACTCTGCAGACACGAGCGGTGACTCATCCAAGTACTAGCCAAGCCCTGCAGTCCTTAACTTCTGTGGGGACCGTTGATATATACAGTGAGTGCAAAAAGTATTCGTCTACCTCCATATTTCTAAAACATTTTCAAGTCTGCGTCACGAAACGAAATTAATACAAAATCTGAAGAGCCAGTTCTGCAAAAAATATTTCCGTAAATACATTCTAATCGATTGCAAGATTAACAAAAAAAGAAAATGTAATACAAGAGCTACAACATAAAGTGTTCGTCCACTAACTGAACGTGCCTAAAATCTTCGACCAGTTATTAACCCAGATAGGGCTGACGTCCTTCCAGAAGGACGCGAACGGCAACTTTCTTTTTTTTATTTTTTTATTTAAGAATTCGTGCACAGTGTCGTATTTTATTTCTTTGAGTAGCCTGCACTCATTAAAGATGAATTTTACCTTGTATTGTTGATTGCAAAGTGATTGGATACGGCTTCGAAGTTGAGGTTCGTACAGAAGATATTGAAGACTTCCTCTTAATTGGGTTTGTATTTCTTGAACATTCTTTAATTTTTGTGACATTTATATGTATGTTTTTCATTTTAAAGGATTATTTAATAATAATTATTCACCCGATTAAAATTCTGAAACGTTCATTTTGACTTCCTTTGATAAAGGGCAGTATGCAAAACTAATGGCATGAGTGTAAAAATTAATAAATAATAAAAAATTAAATAAATAAATAAAATGAAAAATAAATTAAAAAAATCATCTATAACTATATTGTGCAGTCATATGAAGGTAATTAATAAGCACTGAAAGAAAAACTTAAACCAAAAATCATTCCTCTCTATCTGGCTTAAACTATAACGCTGGCCCATGACACACACTAGCATCAACCGACTGAAGCCCAAGTCTACCGCCTACTGTTGTTTTCAACGACGCCAGTACACTGCAGTTAGCGCAAGGGCCATAAAGGTAGTGAGACGTCCATGACTGAAAAGAAATTTATTATGCGCTTGTACAATAAGTGCAGATCCTCTTACAGTATTTCTGAAGTAGTGGGTAGATCCATATCGACGATTCAGTCAATAACAGATCGCTTTTCCATAACAAAAACAATTATAAACCAGCCACGGACCGGACGCCCTCACACACTGACTGATGCAGACGTGAGGTTCATCGTGACGGAAATCAAGAAAAAACCTACAATCAGCGCTCCTAATTTGGCTGGGGAGACAGAATCTGGCCTGCTTTCCAAACTGGGTGTCGCGAAAAAAAAAACCTTGTCATATAATATCCTTCTCTTCATACTACCCTCAAGACTCGCCTGCAGCTAATCATCCTTCTCTTGATTCAGTGCACCACAGATCACGTATTAAAGGAATGATCGGTCACTCGATTATCCGGACCTTTGTTGTCTGGTCCGAGCATGTACAACATTACCCACTGGAACTATCCACCGCATCCCACACCATCTGTCTTCAACGCGTTTCATTACTGTTTGAGTTAGACAGCGAGCATTTATTTATTATTAGGCTTAGGCTTAGGCATGCGTAGAGCTCCTGCTGATACTCGATAACAGCTCTTTCCATGCGCAGCTTGCTGGAACTGGCGGCTGCTGGAATGAACTTTCACTGTAGTCTGCTTTCCTTCTCAAAAAGCTGCATATGAGCGTTTTTTAATGGATTTATCAGAGTCACATAACCCTCGGTTGCGTTTCTTACAATTAAATGTCAATCAATGACACAGTGGCTGTAAAAGCTGTCACAGATTGTAAAAGCAGTCACAATTGTCCACTGACTAAAGCTATTCATTAGCGATGTTTAGTATGGCGTTTGGGCGGGTGATTAACGGAGAGAAGTATTTTAAATGCAGTGATCGTTGGTTCGAACCCTGGTATGCGTTAACATTTTTTTCTCTCGGTTTCCTGTATGTAACAGATTCTGGGACCAGAAATGACATTCGTATTCTTACTTGTCACAAATATTTATCCATTTTTCCCGAATATATCAGGACTTCCGAGGTCGTGGTGACGCAAGAAAAACAAAATGTTCAAATGTTTGTTAAGCTTATGGGACTTAACTACGGGGTCATCAGTCCCTAAACTTACAAACTACTTACGAACTAGGACGGCACAAATATCCATGCCCGAGGGGGGATTCGAACCCCCGACCGTAGTGGCCGTGCAGACCGTGACTGGAGCGCCTCAGTCTCCTCGGCCACCACGGCCGGCGGTAACGCAAGAACTTGACAATAGAACTTAAATAATAATTCATCACTTGTCATAAATACATCCTCTTTATTTCTGAAAATAATGTGATAAAATTGAACTGAAAGGGAACAGCCACTGTGCTGTCTAAATCTGAAATCCGAGCAGCTAATTTCCAGGTGCCGTTTTCAATCGATCCAGCAAAACCGTATCTGGCCCTGACATGTACACACGACAGCGAAAACCTGTTTTCGAAATTTTGTTTTCGTGTTTCGGAAGTTGGGTCGCATGTAGAAGAAGCAAGTATTGCTGTGTGAGTTAGGCATTGTTGTCTGCGGTGTTACTCTGTTGTACATCTCCGTAGTTCCTAATGTTTCCTTTCCTTGCGATGAGTATACGTAATTGCTGCAGTCAGGATTAACATTAAATGTGTCAATGCGTACGAGGATTTCAGTTTCGTTTGCAAACTTCATTTAAGCGATACTTCATTTCCGTCCCCCCCCCCCCCACCCCGCTAGAACCATCTAAATTCTACCATATGTATTTATATTAGTGAAAGGGTGTCGCGCAAAACTGTAAGCTATAAAAGGGTGTCGCCATCAGGGAAAGTTTGGAAAGCACTGATCTAGGTGCTAGAAAGTATCTGCTAATACAATCAATACAATCAGAAATACCATCAAGAAGTAAGGGTATCACGCCAGGGTAGCTCGCAAGAAATTTTGAGTTATCGACCAGAATCGGAAGAAACATCTTGAATTTGCCTAGGAACATAGATTCTTAAGGGAAGACTTCTGGAATAATGTAATATTTTCCGATGAAAGTAAATTTAACGTATTCATGTCGGATGGAACGTGAAAGGTGTGGCGTAAGAAAAAAGCGGAGATGTTGCCTCAGTACGTTGTGTCAATGGTGAAACACAGTGGCGGTTCCCTGATAGAGTGATGGTGTAAGAGTGCTACAGGTGTTGGAAAATTACGTTTGATAGATGGTATAATGGAACACAAAACGTATGTCAGTATCTTAAAGGAAAATCAAAATGTTGACACCGAAAAATTAGGTCTCCAAGGAGATTTCATTTTTCAACAAGACAACGAAAGTCTAAAATACTAGGCTCTGGCTGTTGTACAATCCACCGAAGCAACTAAACACACCTCGTAAGAGCCCAGATGTTTACCCCATTGAACACGTCTGGAAAGCACTGGAAGATAACATCAGCAGAAGACACATTTCTAACAAGAAAGAGTTAAAGGAAGCACTTCAAGAAGAATAGGCCAAAATTCCGTCGTCTCTTACGTCAAACTTAGTCAACTCGATGCGCAGACGACTATAAGCAGTAATACGAAGCGCGTCCAGAAAGTAAGTTCCGTTTGGTAATAAAATGAAATTGTACACATATACAGAAGAAATTTTATCGCACAAAATTCTACAACTCTTAAACTACTTTTCCACATAACTGCCGAAATTTTTCAGGCATTTTTCATAGCGTGGCACCAGTTTTTGTTTACCTTCTTCACAGAAATCTGCCGCCTGTGTCTTCAACCAGTTGGAAACAGTGAAATTTCGGGGAAGTCCATAGCGAGAGCAATAATTGTAAACCTACGGTTTTCCTGGATCTTGTCATCAATCGCGTCAACCAGTTCTTCCGTAACCAAAGGTGGACGCCCACTTCTTTCTTCATCGTGCACATCACTACGCCCGCCATTGAACTGTCGGACCCATCTTCTCGCCATCGAATCACTCATCGCATTTGGACTGTAAACATCGCAAATTTGCCGATAAATTTCACTTGGTTTCACTTTCCTGGCATTCAGAAACCGAATCACCGACCTGATTTCACAGGCGGTGGGATTTTCAATCAACGCCGACATTTCAAACATGCACAACAAAGCGTACGTAACTGACAACGATCACCAAATGGCGCACGTACTTCTCCTTGATACACATCGTCTACAGCGCATGTGAGGAACTGCAGTCGCAGCGCTGCAGCGGGGATAAATTGAAACGGAACTTATTTTCTGGACGCACCTCGTAACTGCAAAGGGAAACCAAATATTAGCTTTTGTAATATAAATAATATTTTGAGGCTGTAAATGTCAAAAAATATGAGTGTACGAATACTTTTTGAAGTAGCTTTTGTATAGATTTTTAATTTTCTTAACTTTTCTATTGCTATTGATGTATTTATTTCTTTG
Organism: Locusta migratoria; assembly: GCA_026315105.1. Classification (NCBI taxonomy): domain Eukaryota; kingdom Metazoa; phylum Arthropoda; class Insecta; order Orthoptera; family Acrididae; genus Locusta; species Locusta migratoria. Next base: position 122,842,951 of record CM048751.1, read on the forward strand.
ATTATCAATGAAAGTGATGTACCGAGGGTCTTCCCACAGGACTGGTAGTTCGCATTTTATGTTCAGTTCTTTCCACGTGACACATCTACAGTTAATAAAAAAAAAAAAAAAAAAAAAAAAAAAAAATACAGCTAGACGAATACTTTTTGGACTCACTGTATATTCGTTTTGCAAGAGCTTCGTGTGTTTGAATTCCTATAAGAATGAAGAAAAGGAAGGAAGGAAGCTTAGGGTTTAACGTCCCATCGACAGCTTGGTTATTAGAGACGGAGCTAACGCTCGGAGTTTTGGGCAAGGACGGGGAAGGAAATCGGCTGTGCCCTTTTGAAAGGAACCATCTCGGCATTTGCCTGAAAGGATTTAGGGAAATCACGGAAACCTAAATCTGGATGGCCGGGGATGGATTTGAATCACCGCCCTCCCGAATACGAGTCCAGTGCAAGAATGAAGAAGCACAGCAGATGGCGAATAAATTATGATGTTGTTTGTGTTGTTATGGTCTTCAGTCCGGGGACTGGTTTGATGCAGCTCTCCACCTTACTCTATCCTGAGCAAGCCTTTTCATCTCCTCATAAGAACGGCAACCCACATCCACTTGAATCTGCTTACTATACGCGTCTCTTGGTCTCCCTCTGCGATTTTTACCCCACACACTTCCCTCCAATGCTAAATTTACGATTCCTCGATGTCTAAGGATGTGTCCTACCAAGCAATCTCTTCTTTTGGTCAGGGTATGCCAAAAATTCCTTTTATCACCAATTCTGTTCAGTAACTCTTCATTAGTTATGCGATCTACCCACCTAATCTTCAGCATTCTCCTGTAGCACCACATTTCAAAAGCCTCTATTCTCTTCCTGTCCGCACTGCTTGTCGTCCATGTTTCACTCCCGTACAAGGCAACACTCCACACAAATGCCTTCAGAAAAGACTTCCTTACACTTACATTAATATTCGATGTTAGCAAATTTCTCTTTTTCAAAAATGCTTTTCTTCCCATTGCCATTCTGCATTTTATATCTTCTGTACTGCGACCATCGCATGTTATTTTACTACCCAAGTAACAAAACTCAGATACCACCTTCATTGTTTCGTTACCTAATCTAATTCCTTCAAAATTATGATACGTGTCTGGATAACCAGAAGTTAGAGAGAGAGAGAGAGAGAGAGAGAGAGAGAGAGAGAGAGAGAGATGCAGTTTGTACGTCGCGTAATTAGAAAAACAAAGTTCGTACCGTCACCGTAACATATCGTGCAGTGAACAGGTGTTTGCCGCCTTTCAGTGGACTCAACCTGCGCGCGCTCTGTTTCCGACGGCAGGCGGCGATGTAAACAAACGTGGTTCCGCGCCAGGTTGGCTGTACTGTTTTTGGGCGTTTTTTGTGCCGGCTGTGACCCCGGGCCCCTTCCTCTCCCCTGGCGGCCGGTGCGCGCGCACGGCGCGTCCCCCCTCCCCCCGCACCCGTAATGCGCCCCCCTCCGCCGCCCTTCCCCCCTCGCCGTCAATTCTCTTCCTGTGCTTGTCCCGCGCGCGCCGCTGCCCACGTCCAGCCAGTAGTCGGCACACGGCTGTAGCGGCAGCCCGGGTCGTACAACGGCTGCCCGCTCGCGTTGTTTTGCTGTAAAGGGAGTCCGACGCCGACAGTACACGATTATTTTTCGCTATTTTCGAGCACCGTCCGTGCACTTCCTGGACACTGAAAACAGTGCAGCGTTCTACCGACCGGGGTGTGGGACTAAGCTGCAAGCGGCGGCGGCGTCCCTTTGCGTGGAGGGTGAAATCACCCTCATTCGATCTGACAATCCGTCGACGCACCCCTCCGCCTGGTTCCGAGTTACCCCGCCATATAGTGTAGTGCGTTCAGTGGTATTACGCGACTTTTAACAGAGATTTAAAGTACTTTACCTGTGTGTTTATCTTAGTGCGATCAGTGATTCGTTGTTGACAACTGCTTCATCTGATGTGATAAACCAGTCATCACTCCAGCGATCATGGGTAAGTCCCTCTCTCCACTTTCGTTTACGATTTATACATACTTTTCAAAAGGTGATAGATCTTCTTAGTCTGAACCATTCCAGCTAAAATCACAAACTTATTTCCAATATGTTGGGTGATGTAGAAAGCCCCTTGATTATTTGACTAATTTTATCAAAGCAAGACTTATTAGTCTCCAGGGAGTTACTGCGATCATTATATGAATAAAATTCTTGAATATCCGTCTCCAGATTGCTTATATTTTCTAAAACATGACCGGTTTCGGGACAGCTGCCCATCTTCAGATCAAATTTTGAAGTTACATAGTAACCTGTCCTGTGATGAACGACTGTGAACATTCGTTCATTACAGGACAGGTTACTCTGTAACTTCAAAATTTGATCTGAAGATGGGCAGCTGTCCCGTAACCGGTCATGTTTTAGAAAATATCAGCGATCTGGAGACGGATATTCAAGAATTTTATTTGACTAATTTTCTATAATTAACAGTCGAAGTTGCACAAAAATCTTATTTTTGCTACATTTTGGTGTGCACTACCACTCACAAAAAAACCATGTTGTGACCGATGTTATTGTTGGACTTACACGGCTGATTTGACAACGTACTAAAACGTCAGAAACCGGCAATTAAAAATAAACCTTCTGTGCAAAATCCACTGGTAATTTCAGAAAACTGGTTAAAAGCACTCATTCCTACAGAATACAGATTACGCAGGTAAACAGATTTGAACACGTTTGATATATTTTCCTAGAGAAGGGGACAGTAGGACAACAAAGTACCTATGTAAATGTATGATAACGGTAGGTTTAAAAACATGTATATACCTAAGGGTCTAAATGTTCAAATGTTTGTAAATCTATCGGACCAAACTACGTGGTCATCAGTCCGTAGCTTACAAACTACTTAAACCTAGGTAAACTAACCTAAGGACAAACACACACACCCATGCCCCAGGGAGGACTCGAACTTCCATGGCGAGCAACCCCGCGCTCCGCAGCGAGACGCTTTAGACCGCTCGGCTACTCCACCGCGGCCCTAAGTTCCAAACTGCTGAGGTTATTGGTACCTGGTTTTATAAACTACTTAAACTAACTGATGCTAAGAACGGCACGCCCATGTCCGTGGAAGGACACGAACCTCCGAAGGGGAGTGTCCGCGCAATCCGTGTCACGGCGACTTCCGCGCGGCCTCAGTATTTTTTAAGTGTTGCGCCTATAAAGATCACGAAAATGGTGCTTTGAGTCAAGAAATGCGGGAACTCGAGACTCAACTTCCTGCCGACAGTGGAATCATTGCAGACAGAGCACAAGGAAGTATAGAGAAAGGACGGCGAAGGAAATCGCACGTGTCATTAATTCCCCAGTTCGCTTTGTTGAAAATATATTTTATGTAAAGTATAGTTTCAGTAGACTTAGCGCAATCCTCAGATGCTGATCACTCATACTGCCTTGGACATAATCATCCCTCCAGTGTTGAGTGCGTGCTCAGATTTTAAAATACTTCATCATATTGGGTTGTCAAAACAGTAATACAACATGAGGTGCAAGTGAAATATCAGGCCATTGTCCAAATATAAGTGATCAGCATTTGAGAATGGCATTAAGTTTGCTGAAACTGGTCATGAAATGTAATTCTATTCATCAAAGCGATTTTGGCAGTTATCTGATAACCACCCAACAATATGTGTGATTTACACATTTGCCTTAAAAATTTAGGAAATACATGGTAAATCTAAATCTTGGAGCCCACGCAGAATTGTGTAGCACCGCTGCGCGCTAAATGGTCCGCAGCCAATGCAAAAACTTATTTTATCACTGTTAGTTGTATGTGAAGGTGAATATCCTAGCGTCTAAATGCCTTGTGGCTCCATGAAAATCCACTCTGTGACTGAAGTGGGCCTGGCCTCTATTTATCGCTGAATTATCGGCCACAATCGCATAAGTAATCATTTCCATCGCAGATAAGACGAAGTAAACAAACGTATCTCTAAGAACGCCAGAGAGCAGTTGCCGGTGATGGGACGGTGGTAACTCGCTGGAAATGTATTCCGGAGAATAAGCAGTTGGCACTCCCGTCCGGCCATCCATATATAGGTTTCCCTTCCGCGATTTCCCTAAAACACTTCAGGGAAATTCCACGATCGACTTCCTTCCCCAGTCGTACCTTATGTACTGAAGTTCCTTCTGCAATCCGCAATTGTTTCCTGATCTGTTAACATTCTCGTCGACGGTATGTTAAACACTGATTTTGTGTCTCCTTTTTGTACAGAGCAGGAGAAAGATGAAAAAGGCTGTATGTTTGGAATGACGAGAAAAATAGGCCTTTGGATTATTTTTTATTTCGTGCATTTCAATACCTTTTTCTGGTTCAAAAAACAATATGTTTATCGCCGAAATATTTACACACTTGCGAGAACTGGCATCCTTAAAGGTTATGCGATTGGCCGCGTGTACAGTATTTTCCTCGCACTCGATAAATAGTTTGATATGTACTTAATATGTGTAAATAAGTATTTTTGTAGTTTTTATTTGAAAACACTGCTATTCAACGGTTTAAAATGACAGTCGTATTAAAATTACGGTGAGAAAAGTACTCCTAGCGCGAATGCTCGCGGATCAATCGTGTCATGTTGCGCCACAATAACTCAATGTGTGTAACATCTTGCAACAAAAATGCCCGAAGAAGATACTTCGACTGCGAAGCACAGTCAGTGAATAAAAGGTCGTGTCTATTCGCTTGCGTCTCGAAGTTGCCTCCATAGTAACCAAATGCTTGTAAATCTATCGGAGCGAACTGCGTGGTCATCAGTCCGTAGCTTACAAACTACTTAAACTAAGATAAACTAACCTAAGGACAAACATACACAACCATGCCCCAGGGAGGACTCGAACATCCGACGGCGAGCAATCGCGCGTTCCGCAGCGAGTTGCCCGGCTACTCCACCGCGGCCCATAGTAACCATTCGATGATTTGTTATTTTTTTATGACCATAGGATGCCACTAGTGATTCCTCAGTGAGCACTTCCCTGTAAACGTGATGTATTTGGATGACTTACTACAACTGCCCAGATGAACAAAATCTACATCGTGTTACCATATGAAGTAGCTGAAATCTTGAATTCGTTATTACATACAATTAGGTTAAAATACGTATCCAGCCATCGAATTAAGGTTTTTGCTTTTTCGTAAGGTGACAATGCAGTTAGTTCTTTGATTGTAAGTTTCTGATACTTTTTAGTTATTGTTGCCTCCGGTCCAAAGACTGGTTTTGATGCAGCTCTCCACTCTATCCTAGTAACCGTCTTCACCTCCTCCTACGAACCGGCATACTACCCCCTTTTGAACCTCCTCAGTTGCTCGTCTCTCACTGTACCTCTGCGATTTGTACCCCCACTCACTTCCTTCCATTACGAAATTGACAATTTCTTGATGTCTCAGAATGAGTGTCACCAATTGATCCATTCTTTTAGTCAGATATGCCAGAAATTTATTTTCTCTGCAATTCTGTTCGGTGCCTACTCATTAATTACACGATCTTGTCAGAGGACACAGTTCGTAGTAATCGATGGTAAGGCATCGACTAAAACAGAGGTGATATCTGGCGTTCCACAGGGTAGTGTTATTGGTCCTCTGCTGTTCCTTATTTACATAAACGGTTTAGGGGAAAATCTAAGTAGCTCTCTTAGATTGTTTGCAGATGACGCCGTCATTTACCGTCTAGTAAAATCATCTGAAGATGAAAACCAACTGCAGAACTATCTGAATAAGTTATCAGTATGGTGTAAAAATTGGCAACTGACTCTAAATAATGAGAAGTGTGAAGTCGTCCACTTGTATACGAAAAGAAATCCGTTAAACTTTGTTTACAAGATAAATCAATCAAAAGTGAAGGCCGTAAACTCCACAAAATACATAGGAATTACTATTACTCCAGACTTAAACTGGAAAGAACACGTAGCTAATATCGTGGGAAAGGCGAACCAGAGACTGCGTCTTATTGGCAGAACCCTTAAAAGATGGAACAGAACTACAAAAGAAACTGCATACACTACGCTTGTCCGTCCATTTTTGGAGTATTGCGGCCCAGTGTGGGAGCCTTATAAGGTGGGTTTTACGGAGGACATCGAAAGAGTCCAAAGAAGGGCAGATCGTTTCGTATTGTCACGATACAGGGGAGATAGCGTTACGGAAATGATACAGGATCTGGGATGGGAATCATTACAACAACGGCGCTTATCGCTGCGGCGTGGGCTACTTGCGAAACTCCAATCGCCAACATTCTCCTCCGAATGCGAATATATTGTTGACTCCCACTTATATAGGTAGAAATAATCATCAGAATAAAATACGAGAAATCAGAGCTCGAACGGAGAGATTCAGGTGTTCTTTCTTCCCGCGCGCTATTCGAGAATGGCATGGGGGATAAATAGTGTAATGGTGGTTCGATGAACCCTCTGCCAGGCACTTAAATGTGATTTGCAGAGTATCCCATGTAGATGTAGATCTACCCACCTATTCTTCAGCATTCGACTATACTACCACATTTCAAAAGCCCCTATCATCTGTTTGTATGAACTCTATCGTCCACGTTTCACTCCCTTGCGAGGCTTGGCACCACACACATGCTTTCAGTAAGGTCTTTCTGACATTTAAATTAACATTCGATGTCAAAAATTTCTCTTCTTTAAAAATGCTTTTCTTCCCATAGCCATTCTGCATTTTATATCTTCGTCCATCAGAAGTTATTTCACTACCCAAATCGCAAAACTCATCTGCTACTTTTATTGCCTCGTTACTTAATTTTATTCCTTCAGCATCGCCTGATTTTCTTAGACTACATTCCATTACCCTTGGTTTGCTCTGTTAAGACTCATACGCTCCTTTCGACACACTGTCCGTTCTGCTCAATTGCCCTCCTAGGTTCTTTGCTGTCACTGACAGAATTACTATGTCATAGGCACTCGTTAAGTCTTTCATTCTTCTCCTTGAACTTTCACTCCTTCCCCAAATTTCTCCTTGGTTTCCGTCACGACTTCCTCAATGTAGATATTGAATAACATTGGGGAAAGGCTACAACCTTGTCTTACTCGCCAATCATTGCATCCCTTTCATGCTCTTCAGCCCTTCAACTATGGTCTGGTTTCCGTATAAGTTGTAAATAAATTCCGGTCTCTATATTTTACCTCTGCTGACTTCAGAATTTGAAAGTACGTACTCCAGTCATAGGGCATAAATATAGCATTCACAACAATTTATCCAAAAATACACCCCGAAACTGACAAATGATACAGACAATACCAAAAAGCTGGAATAGACTAACTGCAATGTAATACTTGTGATGGGAGAGACATAGGGCAAACAAGCAGAATGTTTGATATCAGATATAGATAACACATTAGAGCTTGGAGATATAGAGCAAACCATTCCACATTTCTTGAACACCTAAGAGCACACAACCAGAAACCAACATCCAGGGAAGACATGAAAATAGAATAAACTACAGAAAGCGCCTTCTAACACTAGCAGAAAATTATCACACCCATAAAACCACAGCAGAAAAGAAAATCCTGTGAATGACCAAGTACACATGTCAAACAATTCACTGCTCACATTAATAGATGAAATAGTATAATGCCCACTCCCTTCACTTTTACGTTAACACGTCCTCCACAAAACATAGAAATCATGTCATAATTATCAAAATACAATTCTTACTATTATCAGAGATTAAAAACACACACACCTTTTTCGTATACACACAAAACACAGGCGCTCCATACACATAATCAGTTAAGTTGGCAACACATGTAAACAATCAAATTCCCAAACGTGATACACCTTCAGGCCTGTAAAATAGTAAACAGTGAAATAGTGAGTGATAAAATGCGGAAGGAAATGTACAAATTGTGGCGAAGCTGTGTGAATTCAGCCAGGGACCAGGGGGGAAGGGCAACATGAAAATCGGGGGACTATAAAACGTGAGTAACCTACATTATTTCGATTAAAAGAAAGCGAACTGCTTGTAATTTGTTGAGGCTACATCATTGAGCGAAAATGTAATACACAGATACAGAATACACTAATGTGCCCTAAAATAAAGGACGAAACGCACATGGAGGAGATAAAAGGATTGCAGCAACAAAACTGCTGTTTCATTTCCGAAAACAAATATTTTTTCACCTGCTGAAGAAGATGGCTACACAAACGAACTTTTTACTGTCAAAAGCTTTCTCCAAAACTACTACCTATATTTTAAGATAAGTCGTAGGACCAGTATTACCCTCCGTGTCTCCTAAATCCAAACAATTCTTTGCCGAGGTCGAAAATGTTCAAATGTTTGTATATCTATCGGACCAAACTGCGTGGTCATCAGTCCGTAGATTACAAACTACTTAAACCTACGGACAAACGCATACACCCATGCCCCAGGGTGGACTCGAACCTCCACGGCGAGCAACAGCGCGCTCCGCAGCGAGGTGCTTTAGACCGCTCGGCTACTCCACCGCAGCAATTGACACTGTATTTCGTCGTTTAGCAGATAGCTACTTTTGCCTTTTTGCGGATTATCAAGGTAAGTGATTGTTTATCAAATGTTCAAATGTTTGAGAATCTAAGGGACTTAAATGTTGCGGTTATCAGTTCCTAGGCTTAAAAATTACTTAAACTAACTTATGCTAAGGAGAACACACAGACACACACACACACACACACACACCCATGCCCCAGGGAGGACTCGAACCCCCGACGGCGAGCAACCGCGCGCTTTGCAGCGAGACGCTTTAGACCGCTCGGCTACTCCACCGCGGCTGCCGATGTCGTTTTCTACCAGTTTTGCCATTCATCTGTAAATAATTGTTGTTAGTATTTTGCAGTTATGACCTGTTAAACTGATAGTCGTGTAATTTTCAATCTTGTCTGCTTTTTAGTCGCGAGACATAAAGGTAAGAATGGTTTTGTTGGCCCTCCGGCATGAGAGTGTGCCGAGTGGGAGTTTATTCGTCGGCGTGGGTTAGCAGGCAGCAGTCAGAAGACAATGGCTCCGATGCTCGCAGTCGGCGCTGCATGAATATCTGGTTATAGCCTTTTTAAGGCGGCTCGCCTCTGTCCCATTGTGCAGCTGTTCGCTGCCGACACCGCTGGTCCCTGGAAAAGCACAGCGCCGGCGCTTGCGTACGCTTTTGTGTGTGCAAATTTTGTGGCACAACCTGCCTGCCACTACCATTTAACGACCATACCCTCATAACGACTCCACGTCCTATTCCGATTATGCTTGTATCAACGCACGACATTTTCTGATGTGCATGTTCTCGCTGAAATTACATCAACACACATACTCCATCAAGTCACTGTGAAGGGCTTAAAGAAGGTAATATCGTTACCCTTGCTTCGTATGATGCCATAATTGTTAAAGTAGATTCCGCGATTATATTTTTGACAAGGAATTGATGGTACCGAGTTTTTGAATTTGAAATAATTTAGTTAAAGTACAGCACAAAATGAACATTAAAGCAAATAAACCGCGGGTTGCATATTGTAGTCGGGCACCATACAAGCAACAACACGTTATAAGACAGGAAACTCTGATGAAGGAATATACAAAAATCATGAATAACCCCCTACTTCCTAGCTATGAAGGTGTCTCAGTTTTGAAAAGAACAATGGCTCTCTCTAGAAATCCATCATTTAAGACTGTCCCAACAACTGTCAGCTGGCAACTTCAACATGTATAGTAAATGGCACGAGAGCTGGAGTGATAGTGCCTGACAACTGTGAACTGATCTGTCCATCAGAGAAACCTAAGGGCCTTGAACTTCCACAATAGCTATGGAAACCTAAACAGACTCCGAACAGGACATGGACTATGTGTACACAACTGCACAAGTGGGGAAAGCTTCCCAGCCCCAGCTGTGACTGTGGGGCACCAAATCATACAGCCCATCGGCCAGGATTGTGAGTTAGGAGCCTACCAGGATAGTCGGGATGACTTCTTCAACGTACACCTTCCTTCCTCGGCTGGTACGTCGATCTGGACGTCCAGATTTGTAGACTCATGTAACGTAAAATATCTGCTGTGATGTTACTATTTACTGTGGTTGTGTAGTATATTTTATCTGAATATGAATCCTTCACTTCTATATTTTATCATATAATTTCATAATGTAATGAGTGTAAACTGGGTGTGGAGCGCCATACTATAAATAAATAAATAACTTTCGTAGAATGGAGCATACGTCTTATTCTATTCATCGACGCAGTGTTAAGGTCTACATAAATACTGAATTAGACACTTCTGCTAATTCCAATTACCAATACTACCAACATCCACTTCATGTCGTGACAAGCACCAAGAATTGAAAGAAAGTTCACTTTGTTCCAATACTAAAAGGCTGCCGTCGTGGTAGCCGAGCGGTTTAAGGCGCCTTGCTGCGGAGCGCGCGGTTTCTCGTCGTCGGAGGTTCGAGTCCTCCCTACGGCATGGGTGTGTGTGTTGTCCTTAGGTTAGTTTGCCATAGTTTAAGTAGTTTGTAAGCTACGGACCGATGACCACGCAGTTTGGTTCGATAGATTTACAAACATTTTGAACTAAAAGGCTTGTGTCATGCTTTGCCCCCAGTATATTTTTTGCGTATATAAATTGCTTCCAATTGAGACAAAAAAAATCACCACTAATAGTAAGTTGTTGGTCTCTCAGCATACGCATTAACAGTTAAGCATTCTTCAGAGTTTGACTATTCATGGAATATCCGTGTCGGCCGCGGTGGCCGAGGGGACTGAGGCGTTCCAGTCACGGTCTGCACGGCCACTACGGTCGGGGGTTCGAATCCCCACTCGGGCATGGATATTTGTGCCGTCCTTAGTATTAGCTAGTTTGTAAGTAGTTTGTAAATTTAGGGACTGATGACCCCGTAGTTAAGTCCCATAAGCTATACAAACATTTGAACATTTGGAATATCCGTCAGGGAAGAGTGGAAATCCTCTCGGTATCTAACTTGTTATGTTTACGTACGGTATCAGTTTATCTGTTCTCGCAATGGTAAATGAAGTAATTAAGGAAGATTAAATATTAATGACCTGTCGATGAGTAAGTCGAAGGCAGAGTACATATTCATGTTGAAGAATAAAACGGCTGTGTCCTTTCTAACGGAACCATCACGGCTTGTACCTAATGAAATGCAGGAAAAACACAAAATGTAATATAGTAAGATGTTTCTGATAATAGAGAAAGCATTACAGCTCCCGGAAAAGTTGGTTTCGAAAAATATGAACGTTTAGGCATCAAATCTGTGTTTTGGAAAACCGAAAACAAGGCATGCACTGAGTCTTCCATATAGTAAAATCTTCAAAGGTAAAAGTAATGTGAAAGCGAGTCAAAAACAGACAAACGGTCGTAGCCACATGAATAATATTAGCATTTATGTAGACCTCAGAATAAGTCTGGTATTCTCTGTGAATGTACTCCCAATTGTCGTTCGTAAGTACAAATAACTTTTACTTAACATGCTAATGTCAGAAAACGCGAATAGGCACAATGTTACAAATACTTGTTATGATATTTCATTCGGTACGAGTATAAGAATCTGTAAGTCGATGAACAAATTACTGTTAGCCGTTGTCCACGTTCAAATAAAGACTACTATTGTGACATTTTCGGTGATTAATCCTGAGCTGTATGTATTACATAAGGAAGACTAGTGCTTTACATCCTGTCAACAGCGTGGTCATTTGAGACGGAGAACACTCTCGGGTTGTTTGGGTAAGGATGGTGAAAGATATTCGGAGTGCCTTTTGAAAGGAAGCCTTACGGCTTTTGCCTGGAGTGATTTAAAGAAGTCACGGAAAACCTAAATCTTTATGGCCGGAGGTGGATTTCAACCACCATCCTCCCAAATACGAGTCCAAGTGTGTGCTAATCATTGCGCCACCTCGCCCGGTAAAATATTACACTAGACGACGGTTTTTGTAGCAGATAGGACTCCGCAGTGATTTCTTTGACATCTTGGCGCCGTGTTATCTTGAAATGCTGGCATACGCCGCCAAATGCTGTCATTGTGAAAAATGTTTGGGCGCCTCTAGGTGACTCATAAGTGCTTGCCGGCCGCGGTGGCCGAGGGGACTGAGTCGCTCCAGTCACGGTCTGCACGGCCACTACGGTCGGGGGTTCGAATCCCCCCCCTCGTGCATGGATATTAGTGCCATCCTTAGTATTAGCTAGTTTGTAAGTTTAGGGACTGATGACCCCGTAGTTAAGTCCCATAGACTCTACAAACATTTGAACATAAGTGCTTTGCCCCTTCACACGCAGCGACTGAAAGCACTTCTTCCTCTTGTGAGCTATTGGTTTTCACTGACCGCCACATAAGCGCTGTGTCGCCATACATATGAAGGCGACAACTGAAACCAACGCTTCGTCAGCGGAAGCGCTTTACAGTGGCGTCGTCTGCAAGGGGCCAAGGTAGGAATGGAAAGAGGAGGTAGGATTTTAATACGCAACTTGCTAAAAATTTTAGTTTTTGAATGAAACTTTATTATAAAAAAACGACTGATGTTTATTTGAATAATTGCTATTGGTTTGAAAAATTAGGTATTCGTAGAAAATAATTAAAGCAATTAGTACTACTTTAACCACGGTGCAGACAGTTGGATCAATCATCAAACATAAGAATTGAATGCCGCAGCGGAATAGCTGTGCGCACTAAGGTACATTGCTATGGTGTGCGCTGCCGTTCCACGTCGTAGTTTCGACTCCTCCCTCGGGCATGGGTGTGTCTGTTGGTCTTAGGATAAGTTAGTTTAAGTAGTTTGCAAGTTTAGGGAGCGGTGACCACTGCAGTTAGCTCCCATAACTTTACAAACATTTGAACATAAAAATTGGCCAAGGATTACTCAGACAATGTTCGCCTATTGCCAGGTTCTGTGTGCTTTCACCTCGTCCAAACGGTAGTTTCTCACTGTCATCCTTGCAAATTGGCTGCACTACAAGTAATACCATCCCTAGATTGGAAGTATCTGACAAATTACTGCAGACATAATATAGATTTTACATTATATAAATTATTATACCTATATTTTATTGGTGTGCTATCATCGTGGGATGATAACTGCCTCCTCACTTTTGTGTTTGCTTCAGGGTCAAAAATGGGTACTTCCAAAAGAGAGTGCGTTTCATCGAAGTTGTCAAGATGTGACTTTCGCCTTCCTTGTCTTGAGAGATTGTTCTACCACAGTTACAACCCACATCGATAAAGCTATTAAATTCCGTTGTGTTCATAATCTGTTTTTCAATCTTTGATGACGTCTACGTTTATAACTGGAAATAATAGCAGTAACAAACCATTTTTTTAATCGGTTGTTCTTAGCGGTTACAACGATTAAGTTAAACTGGATACGAAAAGAACCGTTATAGCCTGTTGTTCCAGCATTAGCCGCCATACCTAGGTTAAGTAAAATTTAGCGACTGGACCTCTTTTTACGAAGTACTGGTATATTAGATGCATTCAAGCCATTCCGCATTTCGCTACGCAAGACACCAGGTTGGCACAGGTGGACCGTTTTCGGCTGTAAATAAGCTCATACTGCACGAAAATAGCGCCCTATCGGCTGCGTATTAAACGACCTGAAACATGATTGCGGAGCCAATATGTACAGTTTACAGCAGAGCGCCTGCTATCGCATCTTGCGGGACTCCCGCCGAGATCCGGGGTTCAGAAGACAGGCCTGACAGTGAACGTCCTGTCTTCCGGACTGAACTTCTGGAGACTCACATGCGACAGTGGAGGCCTCTGCACAAAGAATTTGTAGAAGGCAATAACTGTCACAGTGCCAGTAAATGCGTTGTCTCAAAGGCGGAGAGAAAGTCATATGTGGCTAAATATGAGCTGCCAGTATAAAGACCGGGCCGACACCGGTTAGTGGATCTCTCAGGAGGAGGGAAAAATGAAATAAAGAAAGGAGGAGTGGTGCGGATTCTCTCATGCTCTTCCTAATGCAGTGCAGCATCCATAATAGCATGTAAGTTAGAAAATATTTGGAATTTTTCTTCCGGTTTGTTTGGAAGTCGCTAATTGTCTTCATTATGGAACACTAGATGATTAGAGGGTGCGTAATTTGGGCTTCATGTTGAGTAAAAGTACATATGTAATTCATCTCATTGTTAATGATGCCATATCATTATCTATGACGTCATATCCTTCGGAACAATTTGCTGCACAATTATGTAAATTTGTCGGTGCACTCACTTACGTACCGTATGAACATATTGTAAGTACAAAATGTGAAGTAAATAGCATTGTTCGTAAAGAAGTAACTAAAACGTCAGGCCTGATACAAGAGAAAGATTATTTTTGACGCGTCTATGTATCTATCACGACATATATCAAGTATGTGCCGTACTGTAATAGGTGAAGAAATTGTGTAGAAAGTTGTTGCGAATAGAATTAGCTGTCGAAAAGTAATAAATTAAAACGTCATGGCAGATGATGAATTTTGCTCTTCAACAGTGGGAAGCAAGAAGGTGCTCAAAACATCAATGTAGGCCTGTGCTTTGATATTATCACGCAAAACAACAAGGGGTTGCAAACCCTCTCCATGATAAACAACACGACTACACCGTAGTACCCCCGCTTCCGAATTATACTGTTGGGTCTACACACACTGGCAGATAATGTTCACCGGGCATTCGCCGTATGCAATCTCTGCCATCGGACCGCCTCATTGTGTACCGTGATTCGTCACTCGACACTACGCTTTCCCACTGTTTAATCATCCAATGTTTACGCTCCTTACACCAAGCGAGGCGCCGTTTGGCCTTGATCTGCGTGATGTGTGTCTTGTGGGCAGCCGCTCGACCATGAAATCCACAATTCTCACCTCCCGCCTGTCATAGTACTTGGAGCGGATCCTGATGCAGTTTCGAACTCATCTGTGACGGTATAGATCAAGGGTTCCCAACCTTTTTTGACCCCTTGCCAACTTTTTCTGCCCTGTGTAGATCCCCTGCCTTCCGTGTACACAAATCCCCCCTCGGGCATGGATATTTGTGCCGTCCTAGTTCGTAAGTAGTTCATAAGTAGTTTGTAAGTTTAGGGACTGATAACCCCGTAGTTAAGTCCCATAGGCATTACAAACATTTGAACATTTTTCCGTGTACATATTATTCTTTTACGAATTCCTAACTTCAAATGTGTTTTCGTGCCTGATATGTTGCTACTAACTTTGGTAACTTTAACTGTAAAGTGGTGGAGTGAAAGAAACTGCTTTACAAGTTAGAATGTATAAGTCACAATTGTCTTATCTCCACCCCCCCCCTTCAAAAATAAATATAATCTGACTGCGGTCTTGCAGCTGGATACTGAAAATACAAAATTCCTCTGTTCTCTCGTTTAACCGATGAAGCAAAGAGGAGCAAGCTTCAGCACTGTGAGAATAATTCTGAATTTTGGTTGCGACCTTCCTAAATGTGAACCACTATCGTGGACTCACATTTACAACAGATAGACCCCCAAATTATTTTTCCGCTTATGTGGACTCGTTGCAGATTGGAATAGACCCCTGGGGGTCTTCGATTATCACTGGTCTAGATATATGCCTGTCTATTACACTGTACGACCCTCTGCAAGTTGTCCTGTAGGCTTTCGTGCTGTGCGTGTCCACGTTTCCACTTCACTGTCACATCAGAACCAGTGCACCTAGGGATGTTTAGGAGTTTGGAACTCTCGCGTACAGACTTGTGACACACGTGACACCCAATCAGCTGACCACGTTCGAAGTCCGTGAGTTGCGCGGAGGGCCCTATTCTGCTCTCTCGCGATGTCTAATGACTACTGAAGTCGCTGATATGAAGTAGCTGGTAGTAGGTAGCAGCACAAAGCAGCTAATATGAAAAACGTATATTTTTGAAGGTGTCCGAATACTTTTGATCACATATTGTATGTTCGGTACTGCTAATCATTATATAAATACGCTAACACGAAAATTGTGGTACAGATTACTAATTTATTCGTACAAGAAGGCCAATAAAAGTTACATAATACGAAAGATTGTTTGTCGTAGATTTCACGAATATAAATATTATGTGTGCATTTAGCCATTAAAAGTGGTAAAAGGAAGTATAAATTTTCCTATCTACAGCTTGGATCAAGTTCTACATTCTCCAACAATCAGCTCACTGATTGGCTATTCGCCTCGACCAAAGACGCTGTAATGGAGCGCATCTGCGGTATTAAAATAACGCATTAAAATAAGTGAATATCGAAACATGGAGTGCTCCCAACTCACTTTCTTGTGCCGTTCAAATGCTTCATTTTCGCAGTGATTAAGAGCGGTTAAAGGAAATGGATAGTTTCATATGAATGCCGATATAAAAGATGATACGCCGGGAGGGGCATCTAGCGGTGCTCGGGTGGAACTAGGAAGTCGAGAATGCCGATATAAAAGAAGATGCGCCGGGAGAGGCATGTAGCGGTGCTCGGGTGGAACTAGGAAGTCGAGAATGCCGATATAAAAGAAGATGCGCCGGGAGAGTCATGTAGCGGTGCACGGGTGAAACTACGAAGTCGACATGTTGTCAGCTCTGGAATTCTGAATATCGCAGTATCGAAATAACATTATTTCTTGGCCTTGTATAAATATGCGAACACCGACATTGTAGTTCTATTTCAAATATTAGGCTAATGAAAGGTATATAATTCGAAAATGGCATGAGACGTATATACTTTCGCGTTTATTTGCTGTTATTTTGTCAGGCGTTTTTCTTAACACTTAAAAGATACCGTTTCATACCTCCCAGTGCCGGTTAAATTTTACCAAATATCCCAGCGGCCTCCTATGATAATGTTGGCAACAGATGCTGAATTGTGAGAATCCTGTGAGTCTTCATTTTAGCCAATCGCTTGACAACGCTGATGTTTTCTCATGTAATCTTCGCTTTACGAGGGCAATTAATTTTACTGAGCGGACGAGGGTACATACAGGAACCTATCAACCATAAAGCAGGAACAGCATTATTTGTTTAGTTCATGGTCTCCACGATATACTAATCAAGTCATTCTATGTGGTTCGAACAAATGGGCAAAGATTTTCTGTCGTGCTGTTGACGTTGCCAACATAATCACGCGAGGTCGCCGACATGATACGTAAAATTTTACCCTGAGGGACCATTGTAAACACAATTGGTTGATTTTCGACCACAGGCAATACTAGTAATAATAATAACGGCTGTTAACGGCTCTGTATACACAGTTTGTGTTTTTATACATCTACGGCACAGCCTCTCTGAAATTATGTATGTTTCATTGGCCTCTTTGTGTAATTCAAATTAAAAATCGATACTTCAATTTTCGTGTTGGCGTATTTACAAAATTGAGTTCAGATTCCTCTATTGAAATACTGAAATCAGTCGTCATTTCATATAATGTAACTCTCCCTCAAGCAATTTACAACAGGAGTCATTGGCAAATAGCTAGTGTACGGAGGGAGTCCAGGCGAATGATGAAAGACAGCTATATAGCTTACGACGGATCGCTACGAGCCGGCCGCGGTGGCCGAGGAGACTGAGGCGCTCCAGTCACGGTCTGCACGGCCACTACGGTCGGGGGTTCGAATCCCCCTCGGGCATCGATATTTGTGCCGTCCTTAGTATAAGGTAGTTCATAAGTAGTTTGTAAGTTTAGGGACTGATAACCCCGTAGTTAAGTCTCATAGACTATACAAACATTGGAACATTGGATCGCTACGACGTACGACCTGTCTCTCCTGTGTTCGCGCGCGCGGATGTGTATGTGTGTGTTTGTGTGCGTTCAAATGTTCAAAAGTTTGTTAAGCTTATGGGACTTAACTACGGAGTCATCAGTCCCTAAACTTAAAAACTACTTATCAACTACCTTATACTAAGGACGGCACAAATATCCATGACCGAGGGGGCATTCGAACTCCCGACCGTAGTGGCCGTGTGTGTGTGTGTGTGTGTGAGAGAATAGTTAATATTAAATTTTGGTACTTCAGGTTTTGTTTTCACGGATTGGCAACGACCCTGTGTGGCGGCGGAGCGTGGCAGTGCTGTGTTGTCTAGGGCGGCGCGGACGCGATCGCCGCTGGTATTGATTCGGACGCACCCCTGGCGCTCCCCTAGCGCCGGAATGTTTTGGCTGCGCCCCTCCGGGTAGCCACGGCGCCGGCTCGTCCTGTCGCCTGCACTGCAGACCTCTTCACACACGCCGAAAGCCAAACACGGCCTTATCTCTGGCCGCTCGTGTTTATACTGCCGCCGAATTATCTGGATGCCCTGTGTCGTGCGTGCGTGCGTGTGCGTATGTGTGGTGTCGTTTATGTAGTAATAAGCCTGCTCTCGACCTTATTTGTGGAACATCAGCCCCTTGTGTCTCAACATTGCAGCTCCGCTTCTTCGACATCAGAGAAAGGTGTGTGTGTGTGTGTGTGTGTGTGTGTGTGTGTGTGTGTGTGTGTCTGTGTACACCAACAGCTCCTTCCGGAAGGCACATATGTTTACTTTGTTGAGCGCCTGTTGGAGATCGCGTCTTCTGTAAGAGAAACGCTACACCCCGTTAATTAGGTGCAGAGAGATCACTGTGATCCGCTGAAGAAGTATGGAAAGTTAGGGTTTAACGTCCCGTCGACAGCTTGGTCATTAGAGACGGAGCTAACGCTCGGAGTTTTGGGTAAGGATGGGGAAGGAAATCGGCCGTGCCCTTTGAAATGAACCATCCCGGCATTTGCCTGGAACGATTTTAGGAACATCACGGAAAACCTAAATCAGGATGGCCGGAGGTGGATTTGAACCACCATCATCCCGAATACCAGTCCAGTGCGTTACCTCGCTCCGTTGCGCTGAAGACATGGCTAAGTTTTTGAAACGATTTACACGACATATAGTAAACAATAAATTTGGGTGTACCTTTTTCGGAACCTTGCCAAATCGTAGTATCTTCGTACATGACTCATTCGAAGAATGCTTGATGAATAGAATCAAGTAAGCTGTACTAAACTGTGAGGGCATCTGATGTTCTCAATACATCAGTTGGAATCAGCGGCACTATATTATTGTCTATTGATGTTGCTACTATGCACGGAAAATTGTCATCAGATGACTGAAATGACATGAAGAAATTTCTGTATATGTAATTAATGTTAGGTGCATACATTTAAATGTGGATAAATGTAAGGTAATGGCTGTAAGCGATACAAAAAACAAAGTAACTAATGACGAATTAGTGTTGAGCGTCCTAAGCACGTCACTTCGCATAACTGTTTAGAGGTCCAATATGAAATGAGAAGAAGACGGGAAAATAGGAATGACTTCGTGAGCTAATAGCAAGAAGTTATCGCAACCCGGGAATTACGTGTCATATGTCACACTGGCATTAATAACTGTATTAGGCCAGATTGTATAACAATCGCTTGCCACTTCGTTAAATCTTCTTTGAAAGTTAGATATGTTTATGCTCCTTCAGAGCTAGTTAGGTTCAGTTAGGACCATTTATAGAGGGATAATTAAAGGTGAATGACCAGTATTCACCTGCTTCAGCTGCTGCTGTGGAAACGATTGGGACCAAAAATCAAGGTAGGCAGTTAAGTGAAGTGCATGTCTACATTGGTTTAATTGCAATCGAGATCCCCCCCCCTAATCGTTTTCGTCAATTGGATAAAAGGTTACGACTTAAATTGCCCTGGGCCCACGGGTCAATAATTGTAATAGTAAATATGAAACTAATAAAACCATAACACATTTCCTTAACACGAGTGGAAGATACAGTCAATGTGGCTACTATAGTTTTTCGGTGTGAATAAGCGGATATCCGTGTGTGGAGCGGACAGCCGTAGCGAAAGCGATTTTTTGTTGTGCCCAGCCCTTGGAAGGTCGCCGACCGCTGTTTGTATTCCGGGTGGCAGCAAGACGTTACTGTTTTCCGTACTCGGCGTTCCTCGCGAAAACGCAGCGTTCTGGCAGAAAACTTGCTTTAAACTCCGAAAAATCTAGAGACAACTTGATGCTGTATTAGTTTACAAGGAACTTGAAGGCTTAATTGTCTTCGTATAATAAATTGATCCTTTCTTAGGCGCGGATTAAATTAGATCCTTCAGATCATATTCGCCCATATTTTTTCCTACAGGACGGCGGGTTCGGTTACAAGTACCAAGTGAAGAGCGGTCTCTGCTGAGATGTGCTACACGGAAAACTCTTTACCTTACCAGTTCGCCTGAATTGAATAAGATCGTACTTTGTGATGATCATCCTTGATTATTCCTTTTAGGAATCAAAATTCTGTTTGTAGACCTTGCTATAATCCGGATCGATTATACCTCATCTCGTACTATACAGTTGAGATAAGGTAGAAACAAGTGTATTGCTTCGTTGTCAAATGAAGCAATCTTTAAGGGTAACAGGCAGAAAAAGTCGTAGTTGTACTTTTATCTCTTTGTAAAGAAATTGTAGTGACTTGTTTTAGCCTACCTTTCTGTTTTAGGTTATTCTCTACACCTTGATAGCAGTCATTTGCAAGGAACTATTTCAACCCATTCAGAGGTGTATCTAATCACCCATCTGTCTGACATTAAGTTGTTCAGCTGTTACAGCGATAGTACTGTCCTTGTACTTCGATCTCTGAAGAACTGAAAGGAAAAAGGTATCGTCCGTGAGATATGAATATGTGTACTCCTATAAATGATGTAAGAACTGAGAAGGAAAATTAAGATTTGACAGAGTGAGAACAGATTGAGAAATAGTACATGGCTGGGAACCAAAATCAACCGTTTCCGATTCGCCTTGTGTGTACTTCCGATTTATTAATATCACAAGTACGAGTTTGAAGCTGACATTCCCTTAAGTTCTTAATAGCCAAATTAGAAGCTGCTGTGTACATTTTAATTTCAATATGATCGGTAATGGTCCAAAGTAGTCATCAGATTTCTTGTATTTGATTTTAGCTAAAAATTCATTGAATAATTGATCTCACGTCTACAGTGACAATTTTAGGTAACTGCTAGTAATATTTGTGCCTCAAAGTCTTATAATCCTAATAAAAAAATTCTTCGGGCTACAGTTGCTAGTGGCGACGTAGGCAGCAGAATTGTCGCGTTCGGTTGCTTGTCACGGGAGACCACTGATGCCTGCATATTTTATGATCGACACTTCTCAGTGGGCGTCTGCGTGGGATGGCATATTTTTCGACCCGCCAGTAATATTGCCGCTGTCCTTGGTGCGTAAAGTAACACGTTTGCAAGAGAGAGAAAAAAAGAAAACACTGAACTGGTTTCCCTGCAGCCACCTGGTATACTAAAAGCCAGTAGTTGCTGTTTTCTCATTCTTGATTCAGTGACATCACTAAGAAATTATCTGGTTATTAAAAGCTATCGCCAACATGTGTAACGGACGTGGTGTTCTTGAGCGTATGAGGGAAAGCTTAGCATGATGTCATTCGCTCTATGCTTTGCCATTCTCCGCTGTTCGATTTCTTGTGGACAATTATCTGCTTGTCAGTCAAGCAAAAGGCACGCCTTTACTCCGAGAGTAACTTGTCACGCAGTCTTTTCGTACACAAAGCTGTCTCTGCCACTGTAAGGTGAAAGAGAAATCGAATTTATTTCGAACAATGGTCGTTCCAAATAATAACTTCGATCATTCACCAAAATATCTAGTATAGATCACATGAGCAAAATGAGTGAACAATCACATTCATTGCGCGAAGTGTTTATTGCCTGGTTACCGGATCCTGGCATGTCATTTCGCTTCAATTATTTTGCGAAGTATATAGGGACACACACACACAGCAGCCTATTAACGGTAAGTTTCTGTTGCGGTAATCAGCACTAAGACTGGCTCAATGCAGCTCTCGGCGGTAGTCCATCTAGTACATATATATAATTACGTAGGCTTCCGCGGCCAGAGTCAGATGACATAAAAGTTTTCTGGGTATGGTACCGCGTCATGATGTAAGGCTATTACTTAAATAACCAACGTTTCGGCCAACGTTACAGTGGCCTTCATCTGGGTAACTGATGAAGGCCACTGTAACGTTGGCCGAAACGTTGGTTATTTAAGTAATAGCCTTACATCATGACGCGGTACCATACCCAGAAAACTTTTATGTCATAGTACATATATGTTTATATCTGCATAGCTGCTGCACCTAATAACAGTATTGGAGCACTGATCTTTCGTCACAGTTTTTACCCCCGCCTCACTATAAAATTCACTATTTCTAGATGTTTGCAGTCATGGTGTTTTCACTCATGTTGTACGACAATTTCCTCCTTTCATTAGTTACTCGATTTACTAATATTCGACCATCTTGTGTAGCATCATATTTAAAAGGTTCTATTCTCTTCCTGTCTGTACTGTTTATCGCCCACACTTCATTTCCACACAAGAATACACTCCAAACATTTTCAGTAAGATTTGCTAGCACTCACACCTATTTTAGATGTTAACATATTTCTCTTTTTAAGGAAAACTGCATTTTACGTCTTCTGACAATGTAAAATACTTTACTGCCTAAATAATAAAATATTTTAAATTTCCTTAGCACACCCCTTATCAATTCGATTACATTCAATTACTCTTATGTCATACTTACTGTGTTCTACCAGCCATGGCTGTTTGCCTTGGGTAGCTAAGTCCTATTGCCCAGTTACAAACCACTTATGACAGTTAAAATTCTTCGCAGATATTTGCCGCGTGATGATGATAAAATATTTCCAAAGTTTCGGATCCGTTACAGGAGCCTTCGATCAGGAAATACTGACTTGTTTCTTCCTATGCTTGTCTTATAAACCCAATTCTGTCCCCACGGGTTAATTTTGATTGATAGAAATTTTGTAGCAGGAAGGAAAGTAGTAACTTTATTGGTGCTCGCATTGATGTTTCTGATAGGTGGAAATACGAGAGGAAGATGGGCTAATTGGTGTTTGCATCGGTGGTTCTGATTCCTGTTTTCCTCCAATCAGAACCATTGATGCAAACACCAATTATCGCATCTTTCTAACGTATTTCCACCTATCAGAAACACTAATGCGAGCACTAATAAAGCTATTCCTTTCCTTCCTGCTACAAAATTTCTATCAATAAGAACTAAACCGTGGGGACAGAATTGCCTTTATATGACAAGCACTGGAGGAAACAAGTCAGTATTTCCTGAGGAAGGCTCTTGTAACGGATCCAAAAATTTGGAAATACTTTATCATCATGACGCGGCAAATAACCCAGAAGAATTTTGATTTTGACAGTAATGACCGCTAAAGCCTACGTTCTTATTCATTACTATGCAGTACATGCATTTTGAGAAGGACATGCCGGATACACTAACTAACGTGCATGCTTCTTGAATGAAACGCCTAAGTAGGTGCCACAGGAAAAGTCTCGTGACAAACACTTCATCGCAGTTTTTAGTAGTCAGATGTGTCATCTGTCGTGATAGAAAGTTATTTCTTCGAATGACTTTATTTACGTTACCGGTACTCCATATGTTATGCCACCTACAGACTACATTTTTGTTCATTTATGAAGTGGCTTCATAGAGAAAAGAAAGAGAGAGATAGGAACTTATGACTATGAAAGAACTGTTTATCGCTGTAGTATTTATTTTACAGTGAAATTATTTGTGTGTTATGTGCAGGGTTACTAAATTTATAATGTTCTCATACCATGGGAACCGGCTACCTTTCTATTAACTGACAATGGCTTGGTAACTGATATAGAATCAAGATTTCTCGCCACAGTTCGTTTGTATTAACACAAATGTACCAATTTTTTTATTGAAAAGGCGAAGATAAAATACACAGTTCGTTGTGTAGTGTGTTGTTTCCGACATTGACATAGTTTCACATGAATAGCATTATGACAACGAACCATGCGCCCGAAAGCTCAACGTCAACACAAACCATCTACTCAGATATTATATACGGACCATTTTGCAACTTTCGTGCCCAGGTGGAAATATCCCTACTTTCTTATTTCACTTAAAGAGCAGAAACTTGCGAGAACGCCCCTGGCTCCATCTCAACGCAAAACGTAAAGGAATATAGTACGTTTTGTAATGTTATTGTAGCCTCAAAGACGATGTTATCAGGGAAAAGTGGATGATTTGTTGCAGCATCTGTGAATAATCTGCCAAGTGACCTTCTTCACTGTTTTTCTTGTAAGGATGTTATTACAGATCATTAGCCGAAGAATATGATCGTATCGTATTGCTTTCGTACTACAGCGGAATGACCATCAAGATTAGACTACGCGAAGGGCGTTGGTACCAACCGGTCATCGTATACACACCTCCCAGTGAAATATGGCAATGCAACAGGATTAATTACATTTGATGAAAACGCCCGTGAGATAACGCGTAACCTGTTGTGGGCGCATTTTCATCTTGCCGCTGTTGTAGTCTCGGTATTTCATCGAAGTGGCAAAGTGTGAAAGCTGATTTTAGTATGATATTTATAGGCTCGTCGTTTAACTGAAGCTGGATGATGGAACGTGTTGGACGGTAAGTTGCGAAACTATAGCATTCACACCGAGTCTGAAGTTATTGGCGTAAATATTTGGATGGATGAGTTACTAGTCGGGTTCCTTTCGTCGTTATCGTGTTGATGAGACTGCTTGTTTATCTGAGAGCAAATCGTAAACTGGCTGACAGTTCGAGGTAGGAGGAAGTGTTTCTCTTGCGAAAGGCGCTGTGATGTGATAAAGGCTGGAAGTATGATTTATTTTGCAGCAGTACTATTGAAGCTTTTTAGTCTTTTTGCATCGATGTTATTTGCATAATGACGTGGCAGACGTGAATTGCGCCTCAAAACGAAGCATCGATTAACAAGATAAATAAATACAACAGCTACTTTTCTTATTTACGTACTCATCAGTGTTATGTACAGTTTCCAAGCGGAAACAAGTACAGAATGGATGTTCAACCATTTCACTAACCTCAAGTTATTGAAGTATGCAGGTTGTCCGAAAAGTTCCGTACTACAGGGATGAGAAGTAATTGAAGTACAATACAATGTAATAACACTTTTATTTACAATATATTTCACAAATTCAATATGGCTTCCATAAAAGTCAAAATATAATTGAACTCTATTTCCAGTGTTCCGAAGAATGTTGGCAACTAATCCAGCTGTAATTGAACGATACACAGTTGAGACGCATTTTATCAAATGATCTCTAGAGTTTACGTAACCCCACACAGCACTATGCATCAAGTTTAAGTATGGAGATCGTGGGGCCCAATCAATTCGTCCTCTACGACCAATCCACGGTCATCTAGCCAAACCATGGAATTCCAGATCAGGAAACAGTTCATCTCAGAGCATGGACAGGTAGGTTTCACTGATAACTGTGCCATTAAAAAAAAAGAGGGGAGGGGGGCAAATGGTACGGTCTTTCCAGTAACCACACCAAAGCATGATGCGATGAGCTCCTTGCTCCCGATTACCGCTGTACCATTGAGGGTTGCTATTCGACCAACAACGCAAGTTAATGTCGTTTAACCTCCTCTCTATTTATGCAAATAAAAATTAGCTTCGTCCGAAAACATGTATTTACACAAGAATTGAGAGTCTTTCTCCAACTTAGTCAGAAACTAAGAACTCATTTCCATGTGGCAATCAGGATCGTCTTCTTAAAAGTGGTGTAACAATTTTAAATTATACTGATGAAAGTTGTTCTTTTTGAAAATACCTCATACCATGCTATGAGGAACTTCAATTTCCAAGCTGGGACTTGCATTACCTTCCTTCCACAACGTCTTGTGATGTGCTCGGACGTCCTCTTCGTTGAGCGTCAGCTACACTGCCTGTAGCTTTGCAGTATGCCAACCGTTGTGCAAGACACTGGGTTTGTTTCAGGATTCTTCTTATTAAATTCATCTGCAACTCCTCTGTTCAAGAGACATTCTCTTCCACAGAGAAGAATAATATGGAGGAAGAAGTATTCGAAAGTTACCACGTGATATTTCGGACCGTCAGTACATGCGGGCGCCAACATGTGGGCGCACACACATACAGGATTTATTTGGTTTGTCAAAAGTCTCATCAGTTTTTCCCGGAGCTCCAAACGACCACTATCCATCACTTTATTCCGTCATGCGCTGTGGCAAACCTTCAGTATTAACTCTAGTCTACTCACTCGTCAACGTGTTCCAGGATTATACAGACGTTAGAGGATTGAACGATGTTATCAACTGCCTGTTGCACTGATATTCTACATCTACATATTTACTCTCCAAATCACATTTAAGTTAATCTAAGTAATGCCAAAATGCTGCTTCACTTTATAGATGTTAAAAACTATTTACTATTATAGCAATAGGCCTATTTCGGCACTATGGCCATCATCAGGCTATTTCCATTTGCATCGTGGAGGTATAATTTATTATAATAACTGCATATAATTGCAGTATAAATGCTCTTTAGATGGTATATATATTACGTTTATCAGGTATTAATTCATTACTGCTAATCTGTCAGTTTGACATATCCTCCAGCCTGGCAGAGGGTGCCATCGAACCGCTTTCATAATATTTCTTTACTAAATTTTCTAATAGCGCGCGGAAAAAGGAACACCTAAATCTTTCTAGTCTAAATATGATTTTATTATGATGCTCTTGTCTCAGGAAGTACTTAGGTGCTACCAAAATACGTTTGCGATTAGCCCCTTTCTCCCATCAACCAACCAACCAAAATATGTATGCGTTCGGAGGAGAAAGTTGGTGATAGAAATTTTGCAAACACATTTCGCCATAACGAATAACGTTTTTATTTTAACTATTTGCGCCCAAACTCTTGAATCATTTCCGTGACACTCTCTCCCCTGTATCGCAACAATACGGAACGAGCTGCTATTCTCTGGACTTGTTCTATGTCCTCCGTCAGTCCTACCTGATGCGGGTCCCACAGTGCGCAACAGTACTCCAAAATAGGACGGACAAGTGTAGTTTAGGCAGTTCCTTAAGTAGAAGTGTTGCATCTTCTAAGTGTTCTGCCAATGAAACGTAGCCTTTAGTTCGCCTTCCATACAATATTTTTTCTTTGTGTTTTTTCCAATTTAAGTTGTTCGTAACTGTCACTTCTAGGTATTTAGTTCAATTTATGGCCTGTAGATTTGACTGATTCATCATATAAATGAAGTTTAACTAATTTCTTTTAGTGCTCATATGGATGTTTTATCATATATCATTATTTAGGGTCAACTGCCCATTTTCTTTCTATGCACGCATCTAAAATGTTTTGCAGTTGCTTTTGATCTTCGGTAACTTTACTAACCGATAAACGACAGCATCATCCGCGAACAGTCTATGAGAGATTCTCACATTGTCTTCTAAATCGTTTATAAGGACAAGGAACTGTAGGGGCCCTATAACACTTCCCTGGGGAACGCCGCTATCATTCCTGCTTTACTCGTTGACTTCCCGTCAATTACCACTGTGTCCTTTCTGACAGGAAGTCACGAATCCAATCGCACAAATGAGACGATATTCCATAAGCACATAATTTGATCAGAAGCCGCATGTGACGTACAGTGTCAAAATCCTGACGGCAATCTAGAAATATGGAATCGATTTGAAATTCCTGGTTGATAGCACTCATCACTTCATCTTCTGTTCAAAAACTGTTCTTTCCGTGTCCGTGGTGACTATTATTGCTACTACGTTGAAAAACAATATACAATAGTCTATTCTTTGGTCACGTTGGATTTTATCTCGGTTTAAAGCTTATGACTGATTGTATAAGTCTAAATATTATGAATTATATGAACTTGTATTATACATGTTAGGTTCATCAGTAAATGAGGATGTTCTGCAGTCGTCATATTGGAAGAAATTTATCGCTACGAATAAAAACAGGACGAACGTGATTGTTCGGCTCACAGAGAACTGGCCAACATATATATCACCAGTATGATTTGATGAGATGATCGCGACAGAAGATACGAGAGCACGAGACAACTTCTTAGCGAAATCACGCTTTGAAAAATTCTAGAGCATCCACCATTATAATTATTCAATTTTACAGAAACTTTTAAAGCTTCGCGATGTTTATATCTACATAAAAGGTAAAGCAGTCAACAATCCGAAGATTGGTTTGAACAACACAGTGCTTTACTAGGCATGGTCCTGTTTGGAGGTGGTATGCCGTTGCCTTTCTCCGACCTTCGAACTGACTTACCCAGTTATAGGGGAACCTACAGTTTAACGTGGGTTTCGAACCACGGTGCTACTCGATATTTTTCAGATCAGCAACACTCCATGCGGTTTTAAATTACCGGAACAGCATTGTCTGCTCTGATGAAAAGCCATTATTACGCTCCCCTCAGATAGCAAGGAACGGTTCTCTTTCAAACTGTGGGCTGTAATGGTACAAAAGAAAGTCGTAAAATGTTAATGTGCGGATAAACCACCAAAGGTTGCTCATTTTTCTGCATTACTAACGTCTTTCGGAGCAGAGAATTCCAAACTGTTGGTGTCTCGACACAAAGGATTGTCATATACTGGCATCGAGGATGTCGCAAGAGTAGTTAATTAAGGTGGTCAAACAAGTTAAAAATTTGTGACAAAAATTCAAAACACGATTCTGTTCATTGTTTACTGTTAGGAATGAATCATGGAAATTATTATTTCTTTAAGGTATTATTTGTTGAATCTCTGTAATCAATATTAATGAAAGGGTGTCGCCATCAGTAATCATTTGGAAAGCTCTGCGTTAGAGTTCGAAAGCTCTGCTCGGCGCCATAGTCAGCACAAATTTATGGAAATAAGATATGAATATTGTAAATGGTGCTGTATGTAGAATGAAACCAGTAATAGAGATAATACCGCGGAACGCTGTACATTTTCCCAACGGACGCTGCGTCACCTGTAGGGGATTCCTGTGTTTGCTTAAATCTCGTGTGAATGGACAAAAAAAAAGTTCAAATATTTGTTAAGCTTATGGGACTTAACTACGGGATCATCAGTCCGTAAACTTACAAACTACTTACGAACTAGGACGGCACAAATATCCATGCCCGGAGGGGGATTCGAACCCCCGACCGTAGTGGCCGTGCAGACCGTGACTGGAGCGCCTCAGTCCCCTCGGCCACCGCGGCCGGCATGAATGGACCTTATTTGCTGTTCATTCGAGATGTGCTACCGCAGTGGTTCGGTACAGAACATCCGGTTTTTCCACTTCATTATATACTATATGATTCTTGCCTCAGGATCCTTACACTCAACTAAGTAAACATTTTGCGTAAGTGGCGTAAGATCATGAAATGGGGCAAAAAATTTACCACGGAATACTTCACGTAATGATACGATGGAAATGAATGAATTAACATGGATTCAATGTTTTGTATTACAATATGACTCGTTGGAAAACATTCAAAACATTATTTACAATTCTGTTCGCCGTAAAATACATGAATATGCATACAATGTTTGTTTATGGTGTTACACTTTGCTTGGCAGCCTCAATTTTTATTACAGCCATGACCAGAGTACCGAGTTTACCAATTTACGTCTGTGTTGGTCTTCGATATCTTATCGGGATGGTTGACTTAATTGTATATTAATAGAGTAAAGAAGTTCGGTGTAACATCTTTCGATATGGAGCGGATTTCTTTTGGAAAAATTTTAGAGTTTGAAGTTATTATGGATTGTTGTGTTTCTATCAAACCTTGGAATATTTAATATCATTCGGAGTGTTTGTTGACAAGCATACGCTCAGCATATCATATGTGGTAGGCGTACAAGGTTACTTTTTGTACTATTTGACTTGCAAAAGAAGACAGGTTTTTTCAGTTTAGATACGCCCTTCTATTTATTAATGGCTATAAGGCAGCTAAAGTCAATACTCTGTTTGCTTTATTCGGTACATAAGTTACCTGTTCCTTGAAAGTAAGTCTCTATCTAGGTGAACTCTAATTCATTGGCGGATTCAGTTCAGGAAGCTCTCTCATTAAATAACGTCAATGGAGACGATAAATTTTCTCCGTTACTTGTATGAAAGTTACCTTGATTTTGCCCACATTTATCCAACTATTGTGTTAACAAATTTTCAAAAAGGAGATAAACTCCCTGCTGTTTGTCGTGAATGTCCGATGTAATATATCGCTGTATCAACAGCGAATGAACCTGTGTTTACCAGAAGCCAGTCTAGTGTATCACATAAAGCAATGTTAAACAGAGTCGGTCGCAAAACGGATCCTTGTCTAGTACTTCTGGGTGTCCACTAGGCCACGTACGTTCGCACTTCAATAATGATGTCCATGAGCAAATGAACATTACATCAGACATTACAGTATAGGAATGGAGAGGTCTCATGGCCACACCCAGAAGTGCATATTCAATGAGTGCGCGTATATTTTAAAACAAACCACATGTTTCTATCAGTATCCAACCCTGAGGGAAAAAAATCGGACTTGTTATAATTTGAATGCACCTCCTACTGTTTTACGGTGGATAGTTGTCGTAATTCAGTATATATTTCTCTCCGCTTTCACTTTAAATTCCCGAACTTTTCATCTGGTAGTCCTTTCTTCGGTTCCCGAAATTATGGATCCTTAGTGCATTTAATAATTGGATTTAATTTTTCACTGCAATAGTGTCTTGTCGTACATTGAATGTTAGTGTCATATGCATCTAAAACTAATGAATGTGTAAATTACACAAATGTTTGTTAAGCTATGTAGAAAATATAGCTTCACGTGTGCTCCAAGTGTATCACTTCTGCTATATATCAACTCCATGGAGAGGAAGGAGACTGCCTGCCGCCTTTGTCTTCATTAGGAACGACACCCAAGAGTCTCATGGAGAAGCTGAGACGTCTCTATGCCAAGCTTAAACTGAATTAAAAACTGTGAGGGAAATCCCCTTAAGATCACGTTACTCCTCGATCCGGCTTTACTATCTGAAACTTGATCTGCAGGAAGAATAAGGAATCTACAAACCACTTGAGAAACGAATGCAAAAGTTAATCCAGGAATAATAGAAGGCCGTAAAATGTATTTGCGAATTACAGATTGGAAAGAAACATACTTACATCGAGAAAAATGTAATGATCGCAAATTGCGATTTATTTCAAATGTAATATATTCCATAATATAGCCTCGAGCTCCCAAGGAAACGTCTCACAGGAAGCGTAATAAATTTCAATTAGATTTTAGCTGCATTATATCACATGGTTTATGGCATGATGTACAGTCTCCTTATGAGATGTATATCCGATTAAATGTAGGATCTAGAAAGTGTATACTAAATTGATTATTGAACAGTGCGATGAAATATTATTTAAATATAGCAGGTCATAATCCAAAATTATTAATTTAATAAGAAATTTCTATATTGTATGGACATAATTTCTTATTTTTCACAAGACTTACTTGTACGCAAAATTTATAATTGTAATGTTGAGGCTATAAATAAATAAAATAGGCAATCCAACGTTTAAGCAAACGTTGTACATATCACAAAGGGAATGTGTGAGAAACGTACTTTTGCCACTCTTTCTGAATGAACAACGAATATGTAGAAAGCGATAAACTTTTTATCTTTTATCTATTAGTGTGGGGGTGGGGGCTGCGAGACGAAGTTCCGTAATGGATTGAAATTGCCGGCCGCGGTGGCCGAGGGGACTGAGGCGCTCCAGTCACGGTCTGCACGGCCACTACGGTCGGGCATGGATATTTGTGCCGTCCTTAGTCTTAGCTAGTTCATAAGTAGTTTGTAAGCTTAGGGACTGATAACTCCGTAGTTAAGTCCCATAAGTTCTACAAACATTTGATTTAGATTGAAATTATGGGAAAAGTTTCCTGTACATCGCTAACTGATCTAGATATTTTCGACGAGTGCAGGGGTTCCCAAACGTTTTTGTCTCGTAGACCCCTTCCCAACTTTTTCTGCCCTGTGTAACCCCCTGCCTTTTGTGTATTTAATTTTTTGCGAATTCCTAATTTCAAATGTATTTTCACGCCTGATAAGGTGCTACTAGCTTTGATAATTTTAACTGTGAAAGAGTGGACTGAAGAAATGCTTTACAACTTAGAATATATACGTCATAGTGGTCTGTCCCCCCCCCCCCCCCCCCACACACACACACACACAAAATCTGACTACTGGCCTGCAGCAGGAGCCGGGAAATACAGAATTCCTCCACTCTCTCACTTAGCTAATGAAGCGAACAGGACCAAGCTTCAGTGTTGTCAGAACAATTCTAAATTTTGGTTGCGAATTTCCTAAATGTGAACCACTGTCGTGGACCCCCATTTACAACAAATAAACCCCCAAATTATTTTTTCTCTGACTTGGACCACTTGCAGGTTGGAATAAACCTATGGGGGTCTATATAGAACCACTTTGGGAACCACTGGGTTAGTGGCAAATATGAGTATTTGGAATGCATCTCATTGTTAATGACGTTATATCTCGTGAACTGTGAGTCGTAGAGGGACCAAACTTCATTACTAATAACAGGAGACCTGCGTCTATTTTCCAACACAATCTACAGTGGGTAGCAGCACCGGGGTAGTCATAGAGAATGGAGAAACTTACTTTTTCCGATTGGAATGGAGAATGGATATCAACCGTAAAAAGGCTCCCTGAGCTGCTGACAGGCGCGAAAAATAGACAATCAAATTTACAAAACTTAAATTTTTGGCCATAGTTTTCATCAGATAAAGAAATGTATTTGTTTCTTTTTCTGATGAAGGCCATGGCCGAAAATTTAAGTTGTGTGAATGTGAGTGCCTATTTTTCACGCCTATCAGCAGCTCAGCGAGCCTCTTTACGGTTAGATGTTACCTATGTTCCATTGTGTATAATATCAAAGAGCTTGTGTGCTGGGGTCCAAGCGAATGAACGTATAATATCTATGTCCACGCTTTGGGTGAGTAACAGTTTTGCCAATCATTCTTTGGGGTAATTTCAATTTCGAACTTATTAACGTACAAGGCTTGAGCGCTAGCTACTATCTGTTATTTTTCATCTCGGTCAAAAATGACAGTAGCAAATAGATGTTCAGTCCCCACGTACCACGGACTAGATTCTTTCTTCCATGAAAATCTTGTGAGATACAACTTCTTTACATTTAGTGCCTGTAGCGAAGACTGAAAATTTTACCGACTGGGTTCTCCTACTCGGGTCTCCTGCTTCTCGCAAGCCGTTGCCTTGTCCGACTCGGCCATCCGGACACACTTACCGTCCAACTAAAATTCTCAACCTATCGCACAGGTCTGATGCAGCATTTTCGCTAATGCTCGCAGCTACACTGCTATATTGCCGCAAAGGGGTCGGAATCCGAGCATCCGCCCAGGTATTGTTTTCAATCCGTATATACACAATTATCTATTTGCTGTGTTCTTTCGAGCTTGTCCGAAATAACAGGAAAGATATATACTCACATAAAAAAGTGTTACATCACCACGATTCTATGGGTTAATGGCCTTTTACAATTAAATGGAATAGAGATATTAAAAAATATTTAGTTTATTGCTCATAAAAACAGATTTTATAGGGTTCGTGTCTGGAGAAGATGCTGGCCATTCTAATCTTGTGATGTCGTTATCATGAAGGAACACATTCACAAGATGTGTACGATGGGCGCGAGAATTATTGTTTATTATGACGAATCCAGAACTGAAAAGCTGCTGATATGGTTGCACTATACGTAGCAGGATGTCATCCCTGTTGCGTATAGCCGTATGATTGCTTTCTAGGAACACCAGTAGTATACGGTGGTCCCACATAATACCACCACATAATACCACCACCTTGCTGCACTCGCTGAACGGTGTGTCTGAGAGATTCAGGCTGACCAGGCTGCATCCAAATACGTCTCCGACGATTGTCTTGTGAATCTCGTGTATGAATAGTACTTGATGCCAATTCTGACGAGTCCAATCAGCATGCTATTGAGCCCATATGTACCGCGCTGCATGGTGCCTAGGTGTCAAAGCTGGACCTCTCCATGAATGTTGGGAGTGAAGTTGCGTGTCATGGAGCCCATTACGTACAGTTTGAGACGAAAGACGACGTCCGTCGATGTAAGAAAATCATTATTAAGTATGGTGGCGTTTTCCTCAGGGTTCCACCGAGCTGAAATTCGTAAGTAGCTGTCATCAGCTATTGTGGTAGCCTTTGGGCGGCCAGAGGGAAGCAAGACATGGACACACACACACACACACACACACACACACACACACACACACACATGTCCGATGGAGGGCTCGAACCTATGCCGGGAAGCAGTCACCCATTTCTATAGCAAGGCGTCTTAAGCCAAGTTTATGTGTGCACCGCACTAGTAATAAACGGATCACGTTGCGTGCTACCTAGCGACGTAAACGCGGAACTACCTGCATTTCGTGTGCACAGACGGCGTTTCGTTCTAGCTAGTACGCTGTAGGACAGGTTCTATATATGCTAGCTGCGAACTGGGCGCGCATGCGCAGAAGTCAGTTCGTTGTGTTGCTTTCATGCGTACATGTGGAAATAACCGCGTCCTTATTGAAATTTGTTTTTTATTTATATGGTGTTATTCTTTTCGGACATGTCCGAAAGAACAGACACCATTTGCTGACATTAACGGCCGTATTTTTGCGAATTCGAAATATTTAAACATTTCGACCGTTTCACGGCATTGGAAGAAATTGAATGGCAAAGATGGAGAATTGTGCTGCACGGGGATTCGAACCCGGATTTCAAATGGGCAGGGGCGCTACATTCGTAATGTGCTGCGAGATTAGGATTTGGGTTGGAAGGGAAGCGTGCCAGAATAACCTAATTGTTCAAGGCGACCGCTGGCCCAACGCGGGAAATCGGGTTCGAATCCCGGTGCAGTAGAAATTTTCATCTTTGCCATTAGATTTATTTCAATTCCCTGAAACGGTTGAAATGTTTAAATATTTCGAATGGCTTGTTTTGTTGGAGTCATCAGTGGAGTAGAAAAGTGCAGAATTGCATCCTCTCTGTTGTAATAAGGTACAATGGCTGTTATTTATGAAGAAAATAACAGAAAAGTGTTGAATTATAATAATGTTTTAATATCTCTTGTTGATTTACTTCATATTATTAAAAGTCTATAATTCTGTAGTTTGCCAAAAAGACAGTTACACAAAAACTCGAGAGAATCATTCTACAAAAAAAGCAAAAATTAATTCACTGATGTCCAATTATGGAGCAGAAATTAAAACTACTTTGCAGACATCGACAGCAACGTTTGAAATAGTCTGTACAAAAATTCTCACTGCAAAGGTAACGATTTCGAAAGATTTTCCGTAGCCATAAACAAGAATGTCAAAGCGAGCATGCAATATATAAATAAATAACACGAAGTAACAGACGCATAAATTAAACAAAATTGAGAATGCAACTCAAGTGTAAAAAGCATTTCGTATGTTCAGCTTGACGAAATGCTCACCTTTTCATCACCGTATTTTAGTCCTTGAGTTTGTCTTTGGACGAACAATAGCAACTTATTCATTAAAAATTCTGAATTCATTTGATTCCTTTGGCATGAGTTACTTCATTAAGTTGTACAAAATTCATTCTTCGCCTCTTATTCTCAACCAAGGACGCATCCAACTTCAATTTCTTCTTCGCCATTATGTTCTAGCAAACACTGCCACACCTCCCGCAACTAGGTATCAAACGATACATTGATGATTTGAACAGCGATATATCGTCGATGCATCGAAGACAGAAGTCCAAAACTATCGTTTAACAAGTAATTCCGTCATTAGTAGCTCAGCCAGAGTGCATTGCTTCTTCCCGTCATTTACCTATATATTTATATATTTTTACTTCATTTTTGCATTGTTAAGACATTTTAAGTCTTTTTACTATATTATATTAAAATGAAAATTAACAAGAGCAAAACAAAAATAATGGAATGCGGTCTTAGAAAATCAGGCGATGCTGAAGGAATTAGATTAGATAACGAAACAATGAATGTGGTAGATGAGTTTTGTTACTTGGGTAGTAAAATAACATGCGATGGTCGCAGTACAGAGGATATAAAATGCAGAATGGCAATGGGAAGAAAAGCATTTTTGAAAAAGAGAAATTTGCTAACATCGAATATTAATTTAAGGGTGAGGAAGTCTTTTCTGAAGGCATTTGTGTGGAGTGTTGCCTTGTACGGGAGAGAAACATGGACGATAAGCAGTACGGACAGGAAGAGAATAGAGGCTTTTGAAATGTGGTGTTACAGAAGAATGCTGAAGATTAGGTGGGTAGATAGCATAACTAATGAAGAGGTACTGAATAGAATTGGTGAGAAAAGGAATTTTTGGCATACCCTGACTAAAAGAAGGGATCGTTTGGTAGGACACATTCTTAGACATCGGGGAATCGTAAATTTAGCATTGGAGGGAAGTGTGTGGGGTAAAAATCGCAGAGGGAGACCAAGAGACACGTATAGTAAGCAGATTCAAGTGGATAAGGGTTGCCGTTCTTATGAGGAGATGAAAAGTCTTGCTCAGGTTAGAGTAGGGTGGAGAGCTGCATCAAACCAGTCTCCGGACTGAAGACCATAACAACACATATTAAAATGACGCTCTACAATATTGCATGTTATATTCCATCTGATTAGGAAACTAAGGACGAAACAAATACACTCCTTGCCATTACAATTGCTACACCAGGAAGATGACGTACTACAGACACGAAATTTAACCGACAGGAAGAACATGCTGTGACATGCAAATGATTATAGCTTTTCAGAGCATTCACAAAAGGTTGGCGCCGGTGGCGACACCTACAGCGTGCTGACATGAGGAAAGTTTCCAACGGATTCTCTCATACACAAACAGCAGTTGACCGGCGTTGCCTGGTGAACCGTTGTTGTGATGCCTCGTGTAAGGAGGAGAAATGCGTGCCATCAAGTTTCCGACTTTGATAAAGGTCGGATTGTAACCTATCGCGATTGCCGTTTATCGTATCGCGACATTGCTGCTCGCGTCGATCCCGATCCAATGACTGTTAGCAGAATATGGAATCGGTGGGTTCAGGAGGGCAATACGGAACTCCGTGCTGGATCCCAACGGCCTCGTATCACTAGCAGTCGAGGTCACAGGCATTTTATCCGCATGGCCGTGCAGCCACGTCTCTATTCTTGAGTCAACAGATGGGGAATTTGCAAGACAACAACCCTCTACACGAACAGTTCGACGACGTTTGCAGTAGCATGGACTATCAGCTCGGAGACCATGGCTGCATCACAGACAGGACCGCCTGCGAAAGTGTACGCAACGACGAACCTGGGTGCACGAATGGCAAAACGTCATTGTTTTCGGATGAATCCAGGTTCTGTTTATAGCATGTTTAGCTCATAGCGGTGAACGCACATTGGAAACGTGTATTCGTCATCGCCATACTGGCGTATCACCCGGCGTGATGGTATGGGGTGCCGTTGGTTACACCTCTTGTTCGCATCGACGGCACTTTGAACAGTGGCCGTTACATTTCAGATGTGCTACGACCCGTGGCACTACCCTTCATTCGATCCCTGCGAAATCCTACATTTCAGCAGGATAATGCACGACCGCATGTTGCAGGTCCTGTACAGGCCTTTCTGGATACGGAAAATGTTCGACTGCGATCTCTCAACAATTGAAAACGTCTGGTCAATCGTGGCGGAGCAACTAGCTCGGCACAATACATCAGTCACTACTCTTGATGAACTGTGGTATCGTGTTGAAGCTGCATGGGCATCTGTACCTGTACACGCCATCCAAGGTCTGTTTGACTCAATGGCCAGGCGTATCAACGCCGTCATTACGGCCAGAGGTGGTTGTTCTGGGTACTGATTTCTCAGGATCTATGCACCTAAATTGCGTGAAAATGTAATCACATGTCAGTTCTAGTGTACTATATTTCTCCAATCAATACCCGTTTATCATACGCATGTTTTCTTGGTGTAGCAATTTTAATGCCCAGTAGTGTATTTTGTTGAAATATTAAATGAAACAGTGTCCATCAGATTTTTTCCGTGTACCGGTAGTTATTGGATTCATCACTGTAAAGTTAATGGTCCTTCACGACACTAGAGAATACTGATATTGCAAATACATGTGCCAAATGCTTCTGTGCAACAAAATTATTAAAGCTTTCATGGTTATTATTTGAAATATTGCCTGCTGGTGTCTCTTTTTTTTTATGTCGACGTTTGGTGGTTAATCCGATGTTTCACCCAGCATGGTTGGCTGGCATTGCCGAAATTGCACCCTCCAACAGCAGTGGAATCCTAATTTTGAGGGTGTTACCTAGTCAGATTCTGATATCGTTCTGGCAAAGTGTCAGTTAAAAAACATCAAAGTAAAGCCGGCCGAAAAATCAGAAGCCAACGATAGCATAGATCTTCATTTCAACTTGGTACATGATTTGATAACCGTCATCGATGAATATTCATTTAAAAAATATTTTAATTGATTTTTCCGTCGGTACTTGACAGAACATGATAATAATATCAAAAATGAACAACTTCCTGATGTTCTGCAAAACTTTTCAATAAAAAAGTTTTGCAGAACATCAGGAAGTTGTTCCTTTTTGATATTAAAAATATTTCATTAAATAATAACTGAAAGGTACGTATCCTTAATTTTCTGCATGTCTACAGCTAAGAAAAAATCCAGTACGTAAAGCGCAAGATATTGTGCGTGTATTTAACAGATCGATAGAAATCCCAATGCAAATCAGCACAACACGTTGCGAAACCTCATTTCCAACTATGTTTTCATTCTGATCGAAGAATATATAGATGGAGATACTTCACATTTTAATACCAAATTGCAGAGACCACTGTTGGTTTCTTTCCGCGCAAACTTCATGTGTAGGTAGTTGTAAGTAGTGTTTTGTGAAGATAGAAGTGTCGTTTGTGAATTATAGAACTTCTCTTTTGACTACGTAACTTATTTTCAGTTATTATAATACTGAAAAAAGAAATCATATCATTGTGTTTTCCTAACATTTCGAAAACATCCATGTATCGTTTTTCAGAAGGATGGTTTCTTAACATCGATGTTTCTCCGCACGAAATCTATGCTTTTATCAGCGATGTTGCAGCCCTACGCTCACCTGCAACCGTCGACAGTGTAAGCTTCGCAAGTTAAATATTGTCAGCTATAACATACAGCCAAACGTAAACACTTCGTTTATACAAACAGTAGCACGGTCGTATTTTCGCAGAGTCACCGCTGTCTGTGGTAACCCCACGTGTTGACGGTATCGTATAAACGCAACTGAGCGTGTACGATCACACGTCATTAGTACCGAGTTAGTACGGTTGGAGTGCTGCAGCAGATATAGTATTGTGAACTTACAGGGTGTCCAGAAAAGGGCTCCCTGATTTCAAAATTAAATATCTCGAAAACAAAGGCCGATAGAGGACGTATGTTTATTGTGAAAGCTGTAAGAAGTTTATACAGCAGTTTGAAATAATAGTTACAAAAGCTGCTAACAGATGGCGCTGCACGCTGTACAGCTCATATCAGCATACATAAGTGAAATAATCGTATGAAAACACTCTTTGCAAACAATCACATCACAATGTTTTCAAAATGTTCGCCATTGGCACTACAGAGGTGGCGCAAACGAAGAATGAAATTCGCCATCGAATTTCGTAGTCTCTCATCCGAAATGAATTCACATGCCACAGAGATCGCCGATTCAAGCTCGTCTAGCGTGGCGGGATGCTTCGAGTAGACAATGTCTTTCACTGTGCACCGCCAGTAAATTTTGGATATTCCAAAGCAATGACTCAATTCCCGAAGTATTCCTCAAGAAAGCGAAACATTTATTCGGTTCGACGTGATCGGGCTCCATCTTGCATAAACCATTCAGTACCTGGTCGATCCTCTAAGGCTTGCTGTGTGGCGACAAATTGTTCCAAAATTGCAACGTAACGTGCACCAGTGACCGTTTCTCGAATGAAAAAAAGGCCAATAATGCCTCTGCTGCATACTGCTGCCCACACAGTAACTTTAGGAGAATACAGGGGTTTTGCTTCACACCAATATGGCTTTCCGGAACCCCGAAATCGCCAGTTCTGCTTATTCACGTATCCATTCAGGTGGAAGTGTGCTTCATCTGTAAACCAGATGCAGCCAGCATCAAATCCTTCACTATCAATCATTGTGATTATCTGATTAGCAAAGGCAACCTTTTGTTGCACAGCTCGTACGGGTATGGCCTGGTGCGTTTGAATATTGAATGGAAACATGTGCAGGCTCTTTCTCAGTAGTTTCTGCGTGCTGGAACACTTCAAACCAGTCTCAGATGCAATTCTACGGACGGATGACATTGGATTTCGCTGAATAATTCCAGAAACTGTGGCGATATTTTCAGGCGTAACTGCGGTTTGCTTGCGGCCAACATGCCCCACAAGATCATCGGTTACGCTACCTTTTCTGTTTGTTGAAATTTTGCGAAGAGCGTACGAATGTTTTTCGCATCGGGTCCTTTTGGAACATTAAGTCGTGCTTGAAAACTTCGCTTTGTTGCCGTAGGACTCTCTTCTAACCTGTGGTACTCTAGCACCAGAAAAACGCGTTGTTCAATGGAGTACATGGTTTTAATGTCTTCCATCGGTACGCTAACCTCCTTTCACGTTTCAATAGCGGAACTTGATCGCTCTGGTCTTCGGATCACTATTTGTACTAGGTATTACGTACATCTACATCTACATACATACTCCGCAATTCACCGTAAGGTGCGTGGCGGAGGGTACACTGTTCCACTACTAGGCATTTCCTTTCCTATTCCACTCCCAAATAGAACGAGGAAAAAAAGAATGCTTATATGTCTCCGTACGAGCCCTAATTTCTCTTATCTTGTCTTTGTGATCTTTACGCGAAATGTAAGTAGGCGGCAACAAGATCGTACTACACTCAGCTTCAAATTCCGGCCCTCTAAATTTACTCAACAGAAATTCACGAAAAGAACGTCGTCTTTCCTCCAGCGATCCCCAACTGAGTTGCCGCAGCATTTCCGTGATGCTCGCGCATTGATCGAACCTACCAGTAACAAACCTAGCTGCTCGCCTCTGAACTGGTTCCATGTCTTCCTTTACACTGATCTGCCGCGGGTCCCAAACACATGAGAAATACTCAAAGACGTGGTCGTACAAGCGTTTTATACGCGGTCTGCTTTACAGGTGAAGTACATCTTCCCAAAATTCTCACAATAAACCGAAGTCGGCTGTCCGCCTTACTCACAACTGTCCTTAATGCTCGTTCCATTTCATATCGCTCTGCCATGTTACGCCTAGATATTTGAACGACGCGACAGCATCAAGAAGCTCACTACTAATGCTGTACTCGAACATTATAGGATTGATTTTTTCTACTCATGCGCATCACCTTACATTTTTCTACATTGAGAGCTAGCTGCCATTCTCCGCAACAACTAGAAAATAACAGCGCCATCTGTTAGCAGCTTTTGTAAGTATTATTTCAAACTGCTGTATAAACTTCTTATAGCTTTCACAATAAACATACCGTTTACTGCATTCCCCTGTCGATCTTTGTTTTCGAGATATTTAATTTTGAAATCAGAGAGACCTTTTCTGGACACCCTGTACGATCGCTGTAGAGCGTACGGCCATTCCCGCGCGACGATACATATTCCGCGTCAGTTTTGTGGAGTCCTTGGAACCCAGGTGATGCAACACTTTTTTTTGTGTGTGTGTGTATAAGAAACGTGGCGGCCGGCCGCGGTGGCCGAGGTGACTGAGGCGCTCCAGTCACGGTCAGCACGGCCACTACGGTCGGGGGTTCGAATCCTCCCTCGGGCATGGATATTTGTGCCGTCCTAGTTCGTAAGTAGTTCATAAGTAGTTAGTAAGTTTAGGGACTGATGACCCCGTAGTTAAGTCCCATATGCTTTACAAACATTTGAACATTTTGAAACGTGGCGTCAGAGAGCAGTGGCGCTGCGGCATCAGCTGCCGGCACGCGCTCTCGTGCGTGTGGGGGAGGGGGGGGGGGCTCGTCCTGCGTTGCCTGGCCGCTGCTCACCTCACCTGGGGCGGGCGCGCGCCACGGGAAGTGAGAGTGGATGTGGAGGCTGGGCGCAGCTTTTTGTGCCGCGGGACAAGCCCGGAGGCTGCGGCTAGCAGGCAGGCACCGGCAGCGGCAGCTGCGGGCGCACAATGCCGCGCAAGGGCGGGAGGCGCGGGACGGCCCTCACCACTGACTGAGCTGCCGCCGCTGCTGGTGCCCGCGACGTCGGTGAGTACTCTGCGCACTGTGCCGGCAGCCTGAAACAAACAGCCGCGAAGCTACGCAGGGGGGAAGAGTGCAGGTGACGCGATGCCAGCGCTCCAAGCGACCGGCAGGTACTCACTGGAGAATGCCACAATAAGGGGGTAACAATCCGAAGATTGGTTTGAACACCACAGTGCTTTACTAGGCATGGTCGTGTTTGGAGGTGCTATGCCGTTGCCTTCCTCCGGCCTTCGAACTGACTTATCCAGCCAGAGGACCTACAGTTTAACTAGTGATGGGACAACCGAGAGTTTTTAACAACCGATTGGTCAATCGGTTGTTTTTTCGTTCAGTCGGTTTTTTCAGTCGAATGAAACAACCGAATGAAAATAGTCTCTGTGGCCGTATGAATGTTTTCACTCACTGGCGGGGTTTGAGTGGTTTCAGTCGATGCGAAACAATCGAATGAAATCAGTCTCTGTCGGTTGCAGCCGCTATATGAATGTTTTCACTCATTCAGTGGGTTCGAGTGGTTTCAGTCGATGCGCGAGTGTTTGTCGGTTTCTGCAGTTATATGGATGTTTTTATTAATTCATCGAGTTTGTGTGATTTTATTTGCATACTCCTTCAGCCTTTTCTGGTATAAATGAACCGTGATTCAGCATGAAACATTCTTAGAAACAAATCTTAAAAACATAGCAGTGTGTCCGTGTGTGTGTTTCTATTGCATGCAAATCTGCAGTTTTGTTCCAATCTTGATGAAATTTTGCACACTTGACCTTCAAACCAAGAGGAACGTCACTGTCTACATCAAATTTCATTCGGTGCATGGCGGAGGGTACTTTACATACTAACTACGACAAAAACCACAATTTGGCTGCGATCTTGATGAAATTTTGCACACTTGACCTTTAAAACAAGGCGAAGGTAACTGTGTACAATAAATTTCGTAGGTGCATGGCGGAGGGTACTTTACCTACTGACTTCGAAAAATTCCGTTTGTATTCGAATTTTAATGATATATTTCACTCTTCACCTTCAAAGAAAGAGAATGGTTACCGTCTACATCTACTTTAGTTTGAAGCATGAGAGAAGGTATTCCAGACTTCGACGCCAATATAGAGTTTTATTCCGATCTTGATGAAATTTTGCACACTTGACTTTCAAAACAAGTGGCAGTTCACTGTTCATCTAAGATTTTGTATAGTACATGGCGGAGGGATGGAATAAAGCTCCACACCGTTTCACCGACAACCACAGAAATATCTGTGACAAGAGTGAATAATTATGAAACTTGAGATGAATGTTTTCATACACTGTTGACGAATACAGACGCGCTGAAGAAACTTTACAGCACTGATAAATGTTGTATGTCTTCTCCTAGTCCTTCAAATTAGATGGAATA
This sequence comes from Locusta migratoria, assembly GCA_026315105.1. Lineage (NCBI taxonomy): Eukaryota > Metazoa > Arthropoda > Insecta > Orthoptera > Acrididae > Locusta > Locusta migratoria. The sequence continues at coordinate 122,886,526 of CM048751.1, forward strand.
TACAAAAATATTTTATAAGAAATATTTTTATACAAAATAAAAAGTTTTTTTTTTTTTTTTTTACAATATCTAATGTTTTAGTGATCTTCGAATTTGAATCTAGAAAATATGCTCAAAGTTAAAATACTTAACTCTGTCCTACTAGTACCTTAGATATGTATGAACAATAAGCCGCAAACCGCACGTTTCTACCTGTTCCCACTTCAGAGATACAGTATGCGAGATTAAACTTGTAGCGATCATTTTGGAACACCCTGTAGTTTCCACGCTTCTTTGTTGAGACAGTAAGAAACCGACAACAATCGGCGATGGCACACACCGCCCCTCCCGCCAGACACTGTTGTGTGGTGTTCGGCGCGCGCCTGCTGGCGCTGTCTGCAGTAAAAACGCAAGCGAGGCAGCACCCCCTCTCGTGTCCCCGCTCCCCGCGGTACTACGTGGTCATCGGCCACTTTCTTCTACAGATAGTGGGTGTCTGCGAAAGTAATCTGATCGGGCCCAGATGGTCGGCGTTTTTGAAGTCTGGGGTGGACAATGAAAGTGATCGCAGGCCTGTTCCAGCGATATAACATCTAATTAGTTACTCGTTGATGGCACCTCGAACAATTTAATCTACAACAAAATATGAATCACTGTTACTGTGTATTATAAAACGAAAAGTTACTTCATTCAGTACATAATTAAATGAACATAGTAATACGCATGTTAACTTTGGCATACCCCTTTTACATGGCAGTATAATGTAGCACTGCTGTAGTTATCTGATGTGCATGTCAGTTTCATTCATAGAAATGTAAGCTAAAACACTAATGATTACATGGTTCAACCGACAGAAAAACTTACTGCCTCTTTTCACTTGAAAAGAAAGAATGAGTAATTCAGTCAATGTACAAAACTGCAAAAGTGTCGCATGTTTTCATTCGGTTGTTCCCACAGACTACTTTCATTCGAAAAAAATAAACGAATATTAATCCAACATACACGCAAAACTACGACCGACTGACTGTTTCATTCGGTTGCTCCCACTGACTGGTTTCACTCAAAAGAATGAATGAAGAGGCCAACATACTGTGTCAATTTTTTCTTTCGGTTGGCCCCATCGACTGATTTAACTCAAAAGAAAAGAAATGAGTGGTCCAACCGACTGCGTCGATTTTATTCGGTTGCTCCGACCGACTGATTTCACTCAAAAGAAGGAATGAGTAGTCCAACCGACTGCGTCGATTTTTTCATTCGGTTGATCCCACCGACTGGTTTCACTCAAAAGAACGAATGAATAGTCAGACCGACTGAATCGGTTGTTTCATTCGGTTGGTCCCACCGACTGGTTTCACTCAGAAGAATGAATGAATAATTCAACCGATACGAGAAACTACAACCGAATGATCTATTTTTTTCCAACAACCGAATGAATCGATTGTTTTCATTCGATTGTTCCCATCACTAAGTTTAACGTGGGTTCCGAACCACGGTTATACTCGGTATTTTTCACATGAGCAATACTGCCAGAGGTGAAAGAAGTGGAAAGTGACAGATAAAAATCCTAGGACCTGGCGGGGATCGAACCTGCGATCTTTGGGTTTATAGCCTGGCACTCTACCACTGTGCAACCGATACTAACTGACAATTTGCTGTATTTAATGCTGCTACTTTCACAGTCACGAAACTTACAAGGAAAGTAGTTGGACTCGAACAAACACATATGCACCAAAATCGTATGAGAGATAATGTAAAGATCCCTTTTTGCACTAGTGATACTCCCGCATCTGCAAAACTCTGCAGTCGTCCGATAGAGGCCTCTGCGTGTGCCATGCCGCATTGCACTTTGACCTGTCGGTTCGCCAGTAGGGACGGTGCAGTGTGCCTTCGAAATTGCGTTTTCTTGACGTTATTTGTGTGTTGAAACGTTAGATGGGGCGGCGACTGGCAATCAATCCTGCTAATGTATTGCGATTGGTTGAGATGAAGTTACGACGAACCCTTCTTCGTGAAGATGGTATTAGTGTAGAAAATGAATCATTTGCATGCTTTCTCGTATCTGTTATGGTACAGAAATATGAGCATAAGTTAGATACTGTTGTTACAAACTCATAATAATAATAATAATAGGGATGATAATGACGAACAAGTCATTGCAAGCGGTAGTGCTACGGTAAGTGCGAGAAGAGGCGCCGGAAGCAGCGGCAGTGAATACCAACAGTCTTTCGGGGAGAAGGTTAAAGTTGCAACTATCATCACGGCTTTTGATGACAATTCGCTGGAGAACATGTACGATGATTATTACATAAGTTATAGTTGAGATATCTGCATTACGTCTACAATTACATCTATAGTGCTACCTAGAGCATGTTGCAGAGCTTTGCAGAAAAACGACACCCACCAGCACATTGATGTGAACGTAGAGATCCTGTAACCAAACGTTCATACAGATATGTTTGTTCGAGCCCTTGTACTTTCCTTGTTAGTGGTCAATTTTCTGATACAAACAGGAAAACATCATTAAAGTAACATCACTTCTTCCGTATCATCATCGTTAGAGGCTTATTTGATTATGCCTTTCAGCGTTCTGTCTGGAGCATAATCCTCTTAAAAAGTTCCTCCATGATCTCCTATTCATTGCTGACAATAATGCCTCGTCTAATGTTTTACCAAGTCGTATCTCAGGATTTCTGGTCTGTCAGTTAGAGGTGGGACTCTCGACACCTACAAAGGCCCGAGGCACTTTGCTCCGATTGTTGCCAGCATCAGATTTAAGTAGCCGGGAAGAAGGTCACTAGCCTTATTTGGCCAGGGTCCCATTTGGTTGTTCCCCCTAAAGGTTGACTAACCACTGGATTTGGTGGTCTTTGACGTCTGAGCACAAAGGTGTATTCTGTTCTGACATGTTCTACATCTAACAGGATCTTCTCAATTTTGATCTAGTGGAACTAAAAGTACATCTATCTGTCTAAAGGTCGCCACAGCTCAGAATATGTCCAAGACGCCCAGTCATATTCCAAAGTTACTAGTATACTGTCAGGACTTCGTACTTGGCCACTCATACATTTCCCGTGGATTCCGAACCAGGATATGACTACAGGAACCCAAACCATGAACATAATATAATCTGAGAAGTTGTTATCTTTAATGCTGTTACTTTCATATTCCCTGGTCACGTAACGTAATGGTAAATTTTGTACTACAAATATGAGAACGTCGTTAAATTAACCATCACTTTCGTTAACTGTAGTTCCATCATCGTTAGAGACTGCTTATGCCTTTCAGCGTTCAGTCTGGAGCAAAGTCCTAATAAAATTCCATCATGATCCCCTATCCATTGCTAACATTGATATCCCGTCCAATGTTTTGCTAAGTCGTAACTGAGGAGTTCCTGGTCTGTAAATTAGAGGTACGTCTCCCGTTACCTCCAAAGGTCCGACGCACTTTGCTCCGATTGTTGCTAGCATCAGATCGAAGTAGCTGGAAAGAAGTATGCTAGCCTTATTTAGCCAAGGTTCCCATTACACTTTACCGCTAGGGACTAACAGGTGGATTTGGTAGTCTTTCCGGTTTTAGCTTAAAAGTTGGTACGGCTCATAATATGTCCCAGATGCCCAACCTTATTCCAAAGTAACTCCTATCCCAACTGTCAGGACCTCTTACTTGACCGCTGATATGTTGCCTGTGGCCGCGGCGGAGCGGCCGAGCGTATTGAGGCGCTATGCTGCGATAAGCGAGGTCGTTCCCCGTCGGAGCTCGAATACCCCCTTGGGTATGGATGTTTGTGCCGTGTTTAGTACAAGGTAGTTCATAAGTACTTTGTAAGTTTAGGGACTGATGATCCCGTAGTTGAGTCCCTTAAGGTTAACAAACATTTGAACATCTGAATTTTGTTGCCTATGATTCATAAACTAGGACATGACTGCAGCAATCCACACCATGGACATGACACAAACTGGGAAGTTACTATCTTTAATACAGTTTTTTCACATTTCCTGGTCACGGAATCATCATCATCATTAGACACTGGTAATGCCTTTCAGCTTTCAGTCTGGAGCATAGTCCTCCTAATAAGAAAATGCCAGTGCAATGTTATACATACTACTCAAAATAACAAAGTCGTAATCGTATCGCTCAAAATCGTCGTAACACCAGAAATCAATTGCAGCCTTATGCGATAAGTTAAAAAACAACTGGAAAAGATTGTGTTCGAGTGCTCTGTGTGCACTTTCACGTTGCGCGAGTTTATCCGATGTTTTGATTTATTCAATATTAGCTGAAAACTCGGCGTTTCGCCGGTATTTGAATCTTCTTTTAACACTTTTCCCCATCCTTCCTCTGTATGTCTTATCACCTCCTCTTCCTTGCCTTTGTTCATTCCTCCTTTATCTATCTCAATTCGTCTCACCATCTATGAAAAATTACATATCTACAAATTTTCATGACAGTCGGTGAAACAGTGTCGGAATTTATCGGAAGGAATTAAAAATGTTCAAATGTTTGTAATCCTACGGGAACAAACTACGTTGGTCATCAGTCCCTAGTCTTACAGACTACTTAAACCAAGTTAAACTAACCTAAGGACAACACACACACATCCATGCCCGAGGGAGGTTTCGTACCTCCGACGCAGGAGGCTTTGCGACTCGTAACGTGGCGCTCCAGACCGCTCGGCTACTCCCGCGCGGCTCGGGAGGTATTCTCCACCATATACCTTAAGAAAATTTGTATACAGATCGGTGTTCTTCTCGTTTGAAAGCTATAGCGGTGCAAAATTATATCAGATCGAAATAAAAGACTAAACTGGTAGCCTGCGCCATAGAACTTAAGAAACCTGGCGGTGATGTTGCTCTTTTATTGAACGTCGTGTGAAATTCCATCACGATCTTAAGATAAATAGGTTGGTGTTAAAATCTGCTGTAGAGCACACTCCGCCAAGCACCAAACAAAATTTTATGTTGACAGTGGCCATCATATTTTGAAGATGAAGTGCGCAAAATCTGTATCGGAATGAAACTGTAGACTTCTACATCTACATGGGATACTCTGCAAATCACATTTAAGTGCCTGGCAGAGGGTTCATCGAACCACAATTATACTATTTATCTCCCATTCCATTCTCGAATAGCGCGCGGGAAGAAAGAACACCTGAATCTCTCTGTTCGAGCTCTGATTTCTCGTATTTTATTCTGATGATCATTTCTACCTATGTAAGTGGGAGTCAACAATATATTTTCGCATTCGGAGGAGAACGTTGGCGATTGGAGTTTCGCAAGTAGCCCACGCCGCAGCGATAAGCGGCGTTGTAATGATTCCCATCCCAGATCTTGTATCATTTCCGTAACGCTGTCTCCCCTGTATCGTGACAATACGAAACGAGCTGCCCTTCTTTGGACTCTTTCGATGTCCTCCGTCAAATCCACCTGATAAGGATCCCAAAAATTTCAAATGTTTGTAGAAGTTATGGGACTTAACTACGGGGTCATCAGTCCCTAAGCTTACAAACTACTTATGAACTAGCTAAGACTAAGGACGGCACAAATATCCATGCCCGAGGGGGGATTCGAACCCCCGACCGTAGTGGCCGTGCAGACCATGACTGGAGCGCCTCAGTCCCCTCGGCCACCGCGGCCGGCATAAGGATCCCACACTGGGCTACAATACTCTATAAAAATGGACGGACAAGCGCAGTGTATGCAGTTTCTTTAGTAGTTCTGTTGCATCTTTTAAGGGTTCTGCCAATAAAACGAAGTCTCTGGTTCGCCTTTCGCACGATATTATCTATGTGTTCTTTCCAGTTTAGGTCTGAAGTAATAGTAATTCCTAGCTATTTTGTGGATTTTACGGCCTTCACATTTGATTGATTTATGTTGTAAACAAAGTTTATCGGATTTCTGTTCGTACTCATGTGGATTTCACACTTCTCATAATTTATAGTCACTTGCCCATTTTTACACCATACTGATATCTTATTCAGATCGTTCTGCAGTTGGTTTTGATCTTCAGATGATTTTACTAGACGGTAAATGACGGCGTCATCTGCAAACAACCTAAGATTTTTCCCTAAATCGTTTATGTAAATAAGGAACAGCAGAGGACCAATAACACTACCCTGTGGAACGCCCGATATCACCTCTGTTTTAGTCGATGCCTTACCATCGATTACTACGAACTATGCAATAAAAGCGCACAAATACGCGGGTTTGACTTTATAGGGGTGTTGTGAAATTCGCGCACTCGGGGTCCGCTTCGCGCTTCCTCACATGCCAGCAATAAAAAAGTAAAGATAAATTGCGCCTGTGCATATTTCCGATAGTAAATGGACATCGGAGACTGAGACTTGTGTGTTCCATACGGCAGTGTTTTCCAGAATTACACAATTACACCAGCACACTTCTAGGGGATGTGGAAGACGTTTTGATGAACAAAATGAGCATAGAAGCCGGCCGCGGTGGCCGAGGGGACTGAGGCGCTCCAGTCACGGTCTGCACGGCCACTACGGTCGGGGGTTCGAATCCCCCCTCGGGCATGGATATTTGTGCCGTCCTTAGTATAAGGTAGTTCATAAGTAGTTTGTAAGTTTAGGGACTGATGACCCCCTAGTTAAGTCCCATAAGCTTAAAAAACATTTGAACATTTTTGAGCATAGAAACCCATGCCGGGAAACGCCATTGAACTATGCTACGGAGAGTCCAAGTTACAGGCACTGACGACTGCCGCTAGACAGCCCCTCCAGCAACTTCGGCTCTCTGTAGCGTCGTTAGATGTTTTTTTAAGTGCTCATTTTATCCCTGAAGACTTCTTCTACGTCCCCTAGAAGTGTGTAACTCTGAAACACGCTTTCGTATGAAACACACGCCTATCTCAAGACGTTCATTTACTGCCGGGGATACGCGCAGGACGAAATTTTGTGGATATATATTCTGAGATGTGAGGAATCACGCTGCGAAATTCGAGTGCGTGAATTTCGCTTCACCCCGTATATAAAGACTAGACACACGATTTCTTTACAGTGTTGGAGATAGGGTGCTACATGACCTTATAAACGCCCTTTTCACCTTGTCGTTCCTTCTATACCTTACGTGTACCTGTCGTGATACTTTCAGCTATCTGTCAGGTACAAACTGTACATGTTCAAGAATGTGTCGTGCTAATATTAGCAGTTCCTAAACAGTTTACACGTGGACATATTACTGTATTTAATTGTAGCTACGCATTCACCTTTTCAAACTAGTAGGTAAGCGCCAAAATATCTCGCAGAAACTAAAGTGCGAAACTAAGCCAGGATCTACTGATGTAGTCGATTAACTGCAATCGCAACGTTCAGACATTACCTTTATACAGCAGTAACATATTTATTATTATTATTATTATTATTATTTTGAAGTTGTAGGTTATTTTTATGTCCGTATCGGCCTGCTATGGACCACAGAGATTTTTCTCTTCTCTGATTGTGTTCCTCTTATGCCAGTAATTTTCAATTTGGCTGAGTGCGCTTCTTTTCTCTCTTCTGACCATTTGCAGGCAGGACGTGGAAACAGCGCAATAAGCGATATAAGGTTTTGAGTAATTTTGACCTTTCCTCTGAAAACGGGTATTTCTTGAATCTCCTCTAATGAAATTTCAGCTTCCTCTTTTTTTCTTTCTTTTTCTTTCTTTCTTTCTCTTCATTGCTTGCCTATTTGTCTATATCAACCACAGTCTTCAAAACTGCGAGACTTTTGTTGGGCGTGGGGTAAAAAGAGGTGTCCTGTACTAGAATCTTTCTACTAGCTAGAGTTTAGCTGACGATGAGAATTCTTTCACTGCCCCCCCCCCCCCACCCCACCCAGCAGGCCGTCCTGGATCCGCTCCTGGAGGGGGTTCGAGTCCTCCCTCGGGGATGGGTGTGTGTGTGAAGTCCTTACATTAATTCAAGTAGTTTGTAAGGCTCGGGACTGATAACCACAGCCTCAGTAATTGAGTCTCATAGATTTACTAACATTTGAACATTTGTACTGAGAACCCGGACACGAATATTGTCAGAAGTTTTTATCGATCAAGCGGTCCTTGCCAACCACCTAGGACTACCATCCCGGGAAGGACGGATACAACAGAAACCAGGCTTACTGGTAGAGTGTGTGCTTAGTTAAATTTATATAACAGCGATAAACTGCTTGTTGCAAAGTGACTTGAATACAGATGCACAGGTAGTGGAGATACACCTGCAGATTCTGGAGTCCAAAGGTTGGTCTTGATTATAACCAGCCCTGGAAGAAAACTGCTGCGGCCGAGCGCATTGGGGCACTATGCTGCATTGCGCGGGGCCGTTCCTCGTCGGGGGTTCGAATCCCCCCTCGGGCATGGATGTTTCAAATGTTTGTAAGTCTATCGGACCAAACTGCGTGGTCATCAGTCCGTAGCTTACAAACTACTTAAACCTATGTAAACTAACCTAAGGACAACACACACACACACACACACACACCCGTGCCCCAGGGAGGACTCGAATCTCCGACGACGAGCAACCGCGCGCTCCTCAGTGAGGCGCCTTAAACCGCTCGGCTACTCCACCGCGGCGGGCATGGATGTTTGTGCTGTCTTTAGTATAAGGTAGTTCATAGGTAGTTTGTAAGTTTAAGGACTGATGATCCCGCAGTTAGGCCCCATAAGCTCCACAAACATTTGAACATTTGGAAGAAAACTCGTGGTAAGGCCCCGCTACGATGGAGGATTTGTTATTGCAACGCGGAACTTGCCCCCACACAGCAGCGAGTACTGAGGGAAGGGAACGCCGGGCCGCAGTCGGCCTCCAACGAGGAAGCTGGTCGAGTGGCGCCAATAGGGGCATAAAACGAGCCACGGCGCCGCGTTCCGCGGTCTCTGCGCGCAGGCGACTCGAGTTTAACGACCCTGGTTGCCCGTCCGGCGCTCTGCGGAAGACCGAAACGTCTTGGACGGGTTCCATGGACTGCACTGGCCGATGTGGGCTGGTCCCGGCCAGCCAGTACCATTGCAACAGCTGCCTGAGTTTACACAACGTGTTCCTTTCAACCTGAGACAGTTAAAATAGCTCTAAAACGAAACATCGTACCAAAATAAATGAATAAAATAAATTATAGGTGAAAGGTTAATTTACGTAAAGAGGGCATCTCTCCGAGGTACAATTGGCTACCACCTAATCATGGTCAGCACCTAACTACCACTCCTGCGTGGGCGGAGGCAGCTGACAACCTTTAATTCTCATATTAAAAACCTCACCCCAATTTTATTTCATACTGTACTTCCTTTCCGACGTCCGAAAGAACAGACACCACACCAATACAATAAATATTCTGCCGAGTAGCTGGTACTTCTTGAAAGATTTCAGCCGCCAAATAACCCCAAAGGAAAAAATAAATAAAATAATAATAATAATAATTTTAAAAAATCTTGCGACGTAAGGTCGGTGATTTGGCACACCAAGTTACTGCACCACCTCTACCGGTCCAGCAACCTGTGAAATCCTAATTCAGTCAGTGTTAGGGTTACCATATGTTCATCATCAAAAAAGATGACTGTTCATATAAAAAAGAGGACACTTTATTTATAACATAATGTAATTTACAACTTAATTAATGAATCACGTAAAACTACTACAAACTAAAACAGTAACCCTGTGTGGTTATTGTAAAACGAAATATTATTAACCTTGACAGTTTATTCATCACTGCACTGAATTGTCTCAGTGTTGTCTTATTCACTTTTGAACCAACTATATTTGGAGGACGATGAAATCTCTCTCCAGAGCTTTTTGTTTTTCAACAAGTACTGATAAAAGCTCAGGCATTTCAAATTTTTTAAATTAAACTGTGCACATAAAATAGCTTTTTTATTTTCTGTTTTAAATATATTCCTGTATTTTGTCCACTGTGTATTCACAAGAGAAAACACACGTTCTGTGTTGGCATTATGACTAGGTATAGAAAAAAAGAATTCTACAATTTTCAGCAGTTCAGAATAACCAACAACACTAGACGACTGATTGAAATATGCACATCACACTTCAACTGCTGGTATGTTCTATTTCCTTTGATAATCTTTCAAAAATATTATAAAATTACAAAACTTATCAAAGCATAATGTAGTATTAATGCTTACATTCGTTTGGTCATTCTCTTGAAAGATTTGTATTTCCCCAAGAGCAAATCATTTAACACTGACTTTCTTTTCGGCATTTTGTATTTGTATTTAAGTTCTTAATTTAGTTTGAAGCAAAATGCTACCTACGATTTCGAACGATCTCGAACACACAATACAGCTTCATCCTAAACCACGAAGAATATCATAAGCAACACCAAAGAACATAATGCAGAAAACAGAATTCACGGGTTGAATACGGGATAGACAATCGACTTCCTTCGTAGAAAAGTTCGAATCGTTTGCAACTGTCAGACCCATGCGGAGAACGAAATTGTGAACGCCAATTTCGCTCTGTGTACGCGCCTGATAGTTGTCAACAGTTTGGAACTGCAGTGCGAACGAATCCTTTGTCGCCAATGAAACAAAAATAAATTTTCTTTCTCAGAATCCAAAAAAGAGGACATTTTGTAGAATTTTATAAATTCCGGCCGGACACATTTTCTTGCCTCAAAAAGAGGACTGTCCGGGAAAAAGAGGACGTATGGTAACCCTAGTCAGCGTTCCTTGGGGAGCACCGAGCTCGTCAACAATCACGTTAAACCACTTGTTTTGTCGTAATATGAAGATAATCAAATGCATTGGTCCTTTATTTTAAAAACAAGCACACTTGATATTTATCGATTGCAGCGGCATTTACCACGAATGGACAATAATAAACACTATATCCTACAGGCCTCGAAAGGCCCAAGAGGTACCGTCTGGCCGCTGTGTCATCCTCTGCCCGAAGGCGTCAATGGATGAAGTATGGAAGGGATGTGGATAGTGTCACACACTACGATGAATCTCAGGGCCAGACGTTGGACGCTTCTTTCGAAAAGGCGTCAAGGTGTCGTCATTGGAATCGTACTTGGTGATCGCGGCCCTCCGGTCGACCGTTATCTTATCTGCTAAGTCGGTGCTACAGAATTGCTAACATTAATATCGATAGTGGTTCAGTTTTTAAAGACTTGCGACTTCAGATCATTGTCCTCAAGAATTGTGTTTTCCGTTATCTTCTATATCGATTGTGGGAATGTCCGAGATATTTTTATCACAGTTTTCCGTTAAGTATAAAGCAGTGTTAACGGAAACCCTAATACTGTTTTCCAAGTGTCGGATACCATTTTCTATCTAACGTTAACCCAAGAAAGTAATACATAAGCGATTTTGTACTATTGTCTAGTATTGACCAGTGTGGTTGTTAATATAGTTGCGATATGTGTGAGAGTAGACGTCGAAAATATAATCTTCCTTCCTTCCTTCGTTTTCTCTTGCTCCCTCTCCCAGTCCATTTCCTTCTCCCCCTCTCTCAATCACCCCTTGCCGTTTTGCTTTCTAAAACGGTCATTATATTAATTTTGTCGCTATCTAGTTTAATTGTTCTTGTGCTGACAGGGAAAGGAATGGGATTACTTTGACGGTCTTGTTTTAGCCTCAGTATACCACTTCATTATCCAGAACTTTAGAAATGAGTCGTCAAATCGGGTTGTGCATGCGGAGTTGGGTTTGAACACAATGCCATTGTAGATAGCTTTTTGTGTTTGTGCCGAAATTGTTTGTATAATCTTCTGTTTCCTCTGTATATACTAACGAACAATTGTTAAGAATGCAAGATGAATAGGTTTATGTATCTCGGACGAAGATTGTGTTGTTAGATCTTTTTGTAGTCTGCATTCTGACGACTTCGTTAACGCACTTCTGCATGGAAGCCCTTCCTGTGCAAATCTTTTCACGCGTCGATGGGCCATAACTTTATGGCCACTTGCTTAAAAGCGTGTTGTGATAGCGATACTGTGTGGCACGGATTGGAAAATTACTTTCTAGATGTACTGAAGTACGTGGGATCAGACTAATGTCTACAATTGGCACAGTTTGCTGACTGGTGGTTGTATGACTGGAGTACCAGTGACTGATAGCGTCCCAGATGTTTCCATCTGGTTCAGGTCAGGCGAATTTGTAGGCTAAGACATCAACGCCAATTCACTTTCATACTTCTTAAACCAGTGTAAGAAAATTTGGGTTCCGTGGTACTGAAAGCGGTTCTACTGGAAGATGCATGCCCTGCTTTATACTCTGTTATGAGGCGTGGAAGTCCATCTTGCGCCCTACTCGTTGTTCATCGCACCGCAGCCACTTTTCGTAGATACACAATGCACTAGTTGCAACTAAAAATGAAGCTAACAGATAATATACTTTGCCATTTTTATGCGCCAAAAACATTGGTCGTATGCTGTGTGTATTGTAGTTGTCATTGAAATGTACCTCGAATCTAAGTACTTTCAACCATTTCTATTCTCATTATGGGAAATGCCATCTCCCTATATTATAACCTCTTGGAGGCGAACAGTCGGCCAGCTCCACCGTTTGGAAGATAGTCCCGTTGCTCCCCAGCAGGCACCGAGCCTTAAAAGTCTTTAACTTGTCAGAGTTATTTATATAGGTGGATTTACTAATGCCGCGGTGGAGTAGCCGAGCGGTCTAAAGCGTCTCGCTGCGGAGCGCGCGGTTGCTCGCCGTGGAGGTTCGAGTCCTCCCTGGGGCATGGGTATGTATGTTGTCCTTAGTTAGTTTACCTATGTTTAAGTAGTTTGTAAGCTACGGACTGATGACCACGCAGTTTGGTCCGATAGATTTACAAACATTTGAACATTTCAAACATTTTGATTTACTAATTCGCGGCCGGTATAGTCGCTTTAGTAATTTCCGTCTGTTACTTCTCCACTTTTATACGTTTCTTACCAAGTCACGTGACCACAGCTTCACAAGGCGGTACACCGTCTTGATGTGGGTAGTGGTCCACATGTTTTGGCGGGTTAGACAATATGAGTCCACTTCACTTCACAAGTTTTACTTCAGATTTTCCTTGATTACGAAATGAAAAGTTCTTTCAATATGTTTCATATCAAATTATCACTTCTGCTATTCAAGTGTTGACCGATACAATACCTATAAATTATTTCCTTGATATACTCATTAAATCTTCAGTATTATCCTGTGACACCGCCGATCAAACCTTTTAATCTCATTTTGTCTATACTGCGTATCATCCGCGTTTCACTCCCTAAATAAGCTACTTACAGAAATATTACATGTTAATAAATCTTGTATTTTTCCGAAAAGGTTTTATTGCTGTTCAGACACGACATTTTATATCCATTTTACGTCGTTCATCACCAGTTCTTATATTACTGAAATAACAAAACGTAGCTTCTACTTTTATTATTTCATTATTCAACATATTTTTCTCAGAATATCTTTATTTACTTAGAATACTCTCCATTGCCCTGGTATTACTTTTATTACCTTCATCTCGACACGTCTTTCCAAGGAATTGTCCATTCCGCTCCTCTTTGTCGTTTATAAAGGAAGCTGTGTTCAGTTCGAAAATATATTTATTGTTCTGCATAGTTCTGCTGTTACAACATTACGCATTGTGCGACGTTTATCGAATGAATAGATTCACGAAAGTCTCTATCTACTGAATTTATTTTGATTTTTCTCAGGCTGCCACAGCCATCGACATTACAACTACCTAAGGGGGGGGGGGGTAAGTTCACGATGATTTCTAAATTATAAATAAATGAAGTCGCTTTCTGTCAGCTGGTCCAACTGGAGCGTTATAGCGACCACATAATGTGGATGATAGACGCAGCCGCGTTTCGGGATTGCTACTCGTGGTATAGAATTTATTGTTCGCCCGTTCTCAGTGCCATGCCACTTTGATAGGGAGAAACTCCCCGCGCAAGCACGTAGCAGCGGATGATAGTGCTTGGGTGCCGCAGAAGATCACGCCGCTGCAATTTCGCTGGTGTTCTCCTCTGCCACTTAAATGGCCGCTTTCTTCGACCTCCTCGGCAGTTGATGCCACGGGTCTTTTCTAGTTGTAGCATTTTCAGACTGACCCGGGAAATGGTAGAAGTATCGAAGCGCAAATTCTGCAATATCCATCGCACGCGACGGCAACAAACAAAGATTATCAGTGTTTGCAGCAGCGACGGAATGAGTCTACTGAGGGCATGCCTAGTGCAGCAACATTCGTGAGTCTGTTGGAAGCGATGGCTGATCTTAGTCTATTGCTGCCACTGCCATAAATATAGCACCAAACCAATATGAAGCTGTTATGTCGGCTGGACACGTGATAACTCCATTTACAGATTTTGTTTGTGAAATCAACTAAGGGTCTTTTATGAGAGATGATACTATGGTCACACATTAGGACCTTTCTGGAGATCGATAATCTCCTCTATAAAAAATCAAGGTGGAAACGACGAACAGAGGTCTTGCGGAACTAAGCTCGCTCTGTGTATGCACGAGATGCAGAGCGACGTAGATATTGGCGTCTAGTTAAAAGTTGTGATCCACGAGTTCAGGAAGGCAATCGATACAGTTAAACACTGTCACTTACCGAAAAACTTTACTTATTATTGCAAAGGAAGTAAGTTTACCGTTTAATGACCCGTCGACAGTGTGGTCATTAGAGACGGAGTAGCTACTATACATATCGAAAAAGTGGAGGGAGGAAGGAAATTTAGGGTTTAACTTCCCATCGACAGCGTGGTAATTAGAGACGGAGCTTAAGCTTGGATTTTTAGGGAAGAAGTGGGAGGAAATCGACCATATGCTTTGAAAGGAACCATCCCGGTATTTGCCTAGAGTGATTTAGGGGAACCAGGAAAACCTAAATCTCGATGGCCGGGGTTGAATTTGGACCGCCATCCTCCCGAATGCGCGTCCAGTGTTTTACCAGTGGGCCACTTCGTTCAGTCGAAAAAGTGTTACATCACCTTAGCTCCAAAGTATCTTGAACACTGACGTTGAATCATAACGTGTAAGCTTTCACGGCCGGCGTCTTCAGTGATTAAAACTTCCGGGCTGAGAGGCCGTGGTCGAACAGTAGAAATTCCTTCCCTTGACGTTTCGTTGCAGGCTGCGGGCAACATCATCCTAGTCGTCGACTCACCTCGGAAGATGTTGCCCACAGCCTGCAACGAAACGTCAGGGGAAGGAATTTCTACGGTTCGACCGCGGCCTCTCAGCCCGGAGGTTTTAATTACTGACTGACGTTGAATGTTTATACAGCATCAAGAACACAGTTCCTTAGATTGTCCATATATGACACTCAACGTGCCCACACACAACCAAGCATGAGCATGGTAAGGCGGCCGATCAGTTCCAGTCATAACACCAGGAAGGAAGTAAACCAATTGTGTTCACTGTAGTTATGCCATGCCTAGAAGGTCAATTCCAAAGTTTGATTCTATCCGCATTGTTACTTTGTGTCAGGAAGGACTTTCATCATGAGAAGTTTCCAGACGTCTCGGAGTGAACCACTATGTAGCGCGGTAAAGTTGGGCCCAACATCATGCTGAGTGGTCTCGTCAGAGTTGGCATCAAGTGCTATCACAGATGAGATCGCATCTGCCTTCAACCAGACAGTCGTGCGTTTTGTTTCGTTTTTGGATTCAGCGTGCTCAGCCTGAACGTCTCAGACACCCCGTCCAGCGAGTGCAACAAGGTTCGCTGATATTTTGGGGCGGGGTTATGTGGGGCAGTCGTACGCTCCTGATTATCGTAGAAGGCAATATAACGGCTTAGGCTACAGGGATGACATCCTCCGTCGTATAGTGCAACCATATCAGCACCATTTCCGTTGAGGAATTATTCTTAATGGACGAAAATTCTCGTGCTCATCCTGCACATCTTATGAATGCCTCCCTTCACGATAACGACATTGCAATATTAGAATGGCCATCATGTTCTCCAGACATGAAGAGCTTTTTCTTTGGACCAGGCGACCCGCCAACCACTCTGACGGATCTACGCCGAAGCGCCGTTGAGAGGCTGGAGTAACAGTCCCTTGATGATCTATTAGACAGTATTCCTCGACGAATTGAGGCGTGCGTCACTGCAATAAGACGTGTTACCGAGTATTAGCGGTACAAGTGTATGTTGCAGTCTGGAACACGAATTCAGGTTATTGTCGTAAAGTTTCTGTTTTCACGAGCAGTAAAGAGAACTGAATTTCTTTATACCTTTATTCCATTTTCATGTAAAGGGTCATGAACGCCTAGAATCGTGCTGATGTATCACTTTTTTGACGAGTGTATAAGAGAGCACTCATGGATGACGCAAAGATTTGAAATTCTGGGAACATGCCTTCCTGGAAGAATCGGGCAACTTATTAAAAATGTTCAAATGTTTGTAAAGCTTATGGGACTTAACTACGGGGTCATCAGTCCCTAAACTTACAAACTACTTATGAACTAGCTAATACTAAGGACGGCACAAATATCCATGCCCGAGGGGGGATTCGAACCCCCGACCGTAGTGGCCGTGCAGACCGTGACTGGAGCTCCTCAGTCCCCTCGGCCACCGCGGCCGGCCCGATCTACCGGGATCTGGTTGAAAGTGTTGTTACGAAGTCATAAAAAGCCTCGTTTGAGCCGGGTAGATGTTGAGTGGGTGACCTTTTGAACATACATACTGCATGTACTCGAAATACCTTATTGATCGACAAAAGGCTACATGAAGGTGCCATTCCAAATGTTTGGCGGATGCAACTTTCTTCTAACTCCGTTGTTACTTGTTTCCACTCGATATTGAGGCGCTTCAAATCTTAGCTGTTACAAGGCATAACGAAATAACTTATTTTACGTCTTTCTGTCGGATGCAAGATGCGGAAATATGTATTTGCAACAGAATGACCTACAGATTCATCTCAGTACTGGAAAGGTCTGAAAAACACTTGTATGTGCGCTGATAAGGCAGCCAGAGGAGCGGATGCGGCGACTACTAAAAAACGCTACTGAACATAAATCAACTCAGAAAAAAAAAAAAGCACGTGTTACCGAATGCTGAAGTATCATGTTACTAAACACTTAGCTACAGCAAGAAATAAAATATCACAGTGCACGTCGTCCCATTTAATGTTCCCTGTTCTTTATAAGGGTTCGTAGCCATCTGCTGACACAGTACCACAAAAAACGTTCCGAGTCAAAATATCAAACGAGGAATAAAGTACGCTTTCCCATTATGTCTATTTAAAACAATGAAAAGGAAACAGTACATTTGACTTATAATAAATATCCTATTTCTTCTAAACGAATAAACAAACAATATTTGCATTAATAGAAGCGTTCGTTTCAATGTAGCTCCACTAGTACTAAATGCATCTTCAAATGAAAGGACAGCTACTTGTAGAACTAAGACAAAATGTTGTCCAAATGTTTGTATAGTCTATGGGACTTAACTACGGGGTCATCAGTCCCTAAACTTACAGACTACTTATGAACTACTTACGAACTAGGACGGCACAAATATCCATGCCCGAGGGGGGATTCGAACCCCCGACCGTAGTGGCCGTGCAGACCGTGACTGGAGCGCCTCAGTCCCCTCGGCCACCGCGGCCGGTAAAACTAAGACAAAACATAAGCTCAGTTTCAAAGAGAATTAATTAATGCCCATAGGAGTTTCGAAGTGCGTTCGAAAGGACCTATATACACAAAATGAATTGTTACAGTGTCAATTGTATTTAATACAGTGAATTTAGAGAATAATCTTGATATTAAAATACAAATAGTTGTACTCCCCCTATATAAGGTGCGGAAGAGGGTGGTTAATATCCAGGGATATTGGAGCAATGATCATTCAAAGCTAACCATTCTAGAGAACACAGATTTTAAAGTACGTATCTTAAGAGCTATAATTACGTTTGCAACTTTCACACTAAAGTTTAAACGCCCACATATTAATGATTGCAGCTTAGTGGTTATGATATAAAATTCAATGAATGAACATCCTCAGGACAATTTAAGTCCAGGGGCTCATGTACACCGCTTTATGAAGTAACCAGGTATATTTTTAATTTTTATTTATTGTAACGTGGAAGTTACCTTAGTAACATGAAATATGTTTCCTTTGATGTCCTCCGCTAACGGCACCCCTGCATCTACAGCTCTACTCCAATCGTTGAAATGTTTGTAAACCTACGGGACCAAACTGAGGTCATCCATCCATAGACTTACAAACTTCTTAAACAAAGTAAATAATGCTAAGACCGACACACATACCCATCTCCGGGGGGAGGACTCGAAGTCCAATGGGGAGCGGCCGCTCAATTCATAGAAAGACGCCTTAGGCCGCGTGGCCATTCCCGCGCGGCTCTATTCCACAAGTCTTGTAAGTGTGGTGGAGCGTGTCTCTGCTACCGCTATTATTTTCCACTTTCCCGTTACGTTCGTGAACGACGCAGGGATAGAATGACCGTATGTGAGCTCTAAGTTCACAAATTTTCTCATCGTGGTCCATTAGCTATGTAACAAGTACGTTGAACAGGCCGATTACAGAATCCCGATTTTTGGGGTTCTTGTAACTTATAACAATAATTTCGTGTGGCTCATTGGCCTTCAAATTGGACGCCACTTCGGCGATTTGCGTGTTATCCATCCGGGGAAAGGGGACCTACAGCTTAACGTGGAATCCGAACCACGAGACTTTTCTGGCGACTCCTGACATCGTTGAGAGGTGAAGGCTGGGTTAAAGTGCAGACTAGAAAAATCCGAGGTCCGACCGGGTTTCGAAGCCGCAACCCTTCGGTTTCCAGTCGGGCTCTTTACCCCAAGACCACCGAGCCCGACAACTTGTAACTTATTTTCTATTTGAGGTAGCATCATGGGAAGAAAAGGTTTTCGTTTTAGCGCGGACCACATCCCATTCGTTCGGTAATTACATCTGTCTTACTGCAGTTATGTTGCAGTTTACAAAGTTTGAATGACGAACCGGAGTTGTAACCGAGGCAAATTATGTGTATCTACTCGTATTTTGTAAAAGATGTCAACTGGGCTGAAATTTATGCTCAGCTAATGACGCCATATTTACTTGCGTCGTTAAGGTTTTTTATTTATTTTATTTTTATTTATTTATTTATTTTTGTGCAAAAAAAAAGACTGCTTTCCATGAAGATTTTTCAACCGCGTCTCTTTTACACTTTAAAAATCAAGGAACGACTCGAACCTCCGACGGGAAGCAACAGTGCTTTCCGCAAGAAGGCGACCAGAGTTTTTACACTTTAAACTTGTACGATTTGTCTTGACGTTTGCACGAAGCTAGATAAATACATAAAGTCGAACCGACTGTTTTATGGCGAATCATCATCGACCGTTTTCGAAATATCATGATTTAAAGTCAAGCTAAATTTAAAATGTTGCGAGTCTTATTGAATGATTAGATAACGGTGGGTTTAATAGTTGATAGTATTTTGTCAGTATAATATATTTTCGTTACAGTACGCTTTTAAGTAAGTACTGTACAATAAAATAATAGTAAATATGGCAATAACTTATTGATTTCTCGTGAAGACATTTTGAAGACAATATAATTCAAACCCTTGTCGACTATGAAACTTAATTGATTATGTTGGGAACCGGAATGAAAAATGTTCCTATCACAGGTCAATAACATATCCAAGTCAGGGTGAAAGATGTCAAAGATAGTACTAGCTTCACGACTCATTTAATAACATTTTACCTAGCTGCGGATCGCGCCACTGTTCGCCGTCGGAGGTTCGAGTCGTCCCTCGGGCATGGGTGTATTTGTAGTCCTTAGCATAAGTTAGTTTAACTAGTTGTAAGCCTGCGGATTGACAGAGTTGTTAAGTCCCTTAGATTTACAAACATTTGAATTTTAAAAAATCTTATCATATTTGCGTTTTCTTACAAGTTAATCACAAATCTCCGGTGCAGGTAGCTCTCCAGAAAAGTACATCTGTCATAGCAAGTATATTCTAAGCTTCAATGACATGAGAAATGCCATTTTGGATGACATTATGCCATGTGCGATGTTATGCATTATATTATCACTCGTATTACTTTACATGTCAGCGAATTTATCGATTTTTTTTTTAATTAAAATGTTTCTGAAGGTACCAAATAAGTCTAGAAGCGAGTTCTCTTCTTTTAATCTTTGATTCTGCTCAGGATATTATACCGTTTGTTGTGTTATTGGAGCATTTTTCGTTCTGTTTAATAAGTTGCGCCGGCCGCGGTGGCCGCGGGGACTGAGGCGCTTCAGTCACGGTCTGCACGGCCACTACGGTCGGCGGTACGAATCCCTCCTCGGGCATGGATATTTGTGCCGTCCTTAGTTGTAGGTAGTTCATAAGTAGTTTGTAAGTTTAGGGACTGATGACCCAGTAGTTAAGTCCCTTAAGCTTAACAAACATTTTGAACATTTCTTTTTTCGGTAGATCGGAATGGCCCAATTACAGCTGGAAAATTATTTGGAGGCAACCTGGTTCATGGTGGCCAACGACAAGATACCAATCATCGAGAAACTGTACAAAATACATCTCACGGTTTCTCCAAACTATGTTTAATTCACCGTCTTAACTGCTGGTCAGCGAAACACATTACCGACTTTCTATGTAGAGGACTGACTATCATGCCGGCCGCGGTAGCCGAGGGGACTGAGGCGCACCAGTCACGGTCTGCACGGCCACTACGGTCGGGGGTTCGAATGCCCCCTCGGGCATGGATATTTGTGCCGTCCTTAGTATAAGGTAGTTGATAAGTAGTTTGTAAGTTTAGGGACTGATGACCCCGTAGTTAAGTCCCATAAGCTTAACGAACATTTGAACTGACTATCATCGATTGCACCAACGAAAGAAACATTGACAAGACAGAACTTCTCTGGCTTCGGAAGTTTCTCAATTCCAGAACCATAGCGTCTAGAAGAAGAAGTGTAGGCAAGTTAACGTGGGCCTGCCAATAGGTGGCTCCACCGTCGCTAAGCGCTGGGAGAGGAATGTTTCCGTATAAGCACTACTCGGATCTTACACAATTTTAAAACGCTGTATTTGACAAGATTATGACAAGATAAGGGAATTACGCCATCTGCATTGAAAATATAAAACGTTGACATCCTTTAAGGCAATTACAAATATCGGGTCATGTATAATAAGCAAATAAAATACGCCGACGATGCTAAAAATAGGCCTATAGCTTAACATGCAGAAAAATTATCTATAAAGGGACATACCAATCAATAATACATACTAAAATATATGATGTAAAATGTAATATAAACTCACCAATCTATTTGTAGCTGTTAGTTGTCGGAAACTTTGGAAAGCTTGCGTGATGAAAGACATTGCAATAAAGTTCCGGATTGCTGCTTATGTTTTACTTAATAGTGCTACAGCTGTTTCGACAGTTTGTCATTCTCAAGCGCGTCTATGATGTTTGGACGTTTAATGTTGACATCTGGCGTTACTGTTGCATAAACTATATGGAAATATACACGTATTAAACGATGTAAACATCTTTGGCAAAGCTGTTATTAATTACGAAAAAAATATAAAAGTTTTCTTTAATTTATCTTTTTAACGTAAAAAGCTGCATAAAACCTGACAGCTAAAAACCGTATACAACAACTAAATACGTGTAAATTTCCATATAGTTTATGCAACAGTTACGCCAGATGTCAACATTTAACGTCCAAACATCATAGACGCGCTTGAGAATGATAAACTGTCGAAACAGCTGTAGCACTATTAAATAAAACATAAGCAGCAATCCGGAACTTTATTGCAATGTCTTTCTACGACATATATGATGCTGCAGGCCCAACAATTAGGAAACTGCCGGCCGCGGTGGCCGAGGGGACTAAGGCACTCCAGTCACGGTCTGCACGGTCACTACGGTCGGGGGTTCGAATCCTCCCTCGGGCATGGATATTTGTGCCGTCCTAGTTCGTAAGTAGTTCACAAGTAGTTTGTAAGTTTAGGGACTGATGACCCTGGAGTTAAGTCCCATAGACTATACAAATAAACAAAACAATTAGGAAACTTGCGTGATGACTTTGCAGTCGAGAAGAGCTCTCTGCTGATTTCTTTCGTGCGAAAGAAAAAGCGGAACTTCATGAAATGGAAAATTAATTTACCGGCAAGGTCAAGTTTATGTTCCACACAACATCCTAAATCACTTTAAGTGAGGAGGAATTAAACCGAATGTCTTCCCTTAATTTTGCTTCATCGAAAATGACAACGCCATCACTTTACATATTTTGTTTAGGAAGTGTTTTAGGTTATATTTTAAAAAAATTGTAGATATCCATCATTAAATACCAATGAAGATGTTTTACAGTCAATATAACAGAACACATCTGGTGAAAATTCGCATTTTATTGTTTTGCGTAGTCGGACATAAGATAGCATTCATAATTGCTCTTCAATGCGGGATCCGTAAAAGGTAGGGTTGATGTTCAAAGTTCAAATGTTTGTGTGCTTATGGGACTTAACTGCGGGGTCATCAGTCCGTAAACTTACAAACTACATATGAACTACCTTATACTAAAGACAGCACAAACAGCCATGCCTCAGGGGGGGGATTCGAACCCTCGACGTAGGGCTGATGTGAGGCCGATATTACACTATCAAATTATTAGACAAAGAATTGGACGAAAAAATTGGATGGAATATTGGTCATATTTTTTGACAAAGAAATTGGATGAAACACAAAAGAGGGTATTACACTATCATTCAATTTTTGTCAAATTTGCTTCAAAATGGCGGTGTAATGCTCAGCTAGTGTTTATACTACAGTTGCGTTGTGTCTGCATTTAGAAGAGAAGGAGGGAAAAAAGAAAAGGAAACGCACTTGGATGAAACTGTAGGTGTCAGAGCGAGATAAATAAATTTTTTTACGGGACCGGGAGGATTTTCCTTTTTTATGCCGTCGGCAGAACAGCCAGGCCGTTCACTGCTATTTTGTCGCTCTTCATCCTTCACAGTTTGCAGTAGAGTAAAAAAAACGGCTGACTCAAACAGTGTATACGAATAAGATTGTTAAGTTGATAAAGGAAGTTTCATTAAATAAAGTTTTAAATGGAATATGTGAGCACTGACAAAGAGGATAATCTAAATTTTTTATGACGTTATTAACAATGTAAGGGGGGAAACATTGCTGATAAAGTAAATAGGCTCTATTTATTTCCTTACAAAAATTGGCTGACGTATTTATATTACATAGATTCGCTTGCAAACAGATGTAGATGTTTCGAAAGTTGTTTCATTTCCCAGAACTTAGCACACCACGTTACCAAAATCATACATTCTAAAATCTGCTTCGGCCGTATTTAGATTTAGGGGTATTACTTCTTCAATTCCGATAGTATATAATGACTTTTTTACATCACGGATTGTAACTCAACCTCACTTTTGCCGCAGGGTATTGGACTGCGCGAATTGACGTGACGGACTGTTTGAATTGGCCTTGTCACCTGTTATACAACGCCCCATCTGATTTTTTAAAAATTTTGTTGTTGCTAGAAAACACTACACAAACATTCCACTGCTAGGCATGTTTACGAATATGAACGTTATGTCCAAGTAATGTCAGATATTTAACCTCCAAATAAAACAGCTGTAGTGGCAAGGAAGCTGTATACTACTAGCACTCCAAGCGGTCTCATTTCTCACTGCAGGAAACAGAAGACGAGCGATTTCTTTGATCAAATCTAGGCCAAGGCCTTAGATTGGATGAAATATTGGACGATGTTCCCATTACACTACATCCAATTTTTCTTTGTCCAATTCTTTGTCAAATAATTTGATAGTGTAATACCGGCCTAAGACACAGAAAAGATCCAATGAAGAGCAGCACTCTTCGTTATGGGCTCATTTACTTAGCGCGGAAGCGTCACAAAGACAGTCAGGAGCCGGCAGCGGTGGCAGACGCTGCAAGAGAGACGTTCTGTATCGCGGCACGGGCGTCTGTCAAACTTCCGAGAGCATAGTTTCTCGAGGAGTCAAGCAATATATTGCTTCTTCCCACGTATATTTCGCGAAACTACCACAAGGGTAAGATCGGAGAGATTAGAGCATACACGGAGGCATACAGACAAACAAGTTTCCCGCGAACCATACGCGACTGGAATAGAAGGAAGAAGTGCCAGTCGTCCGCAAAGTACCCTCCGCGTCACACCCCGCGAGGTGGCTTGAGGAGTATGGATGTAGATGTAGAAAGTGAACATCTACTCGAGACGCAGTTCTTGACAACGTGATCTCCATAAATATGAAAAAAAAAAGTATATTAACCCAGATAGCGCTGACGTCCTTCCAGAAGGACGAAAACGGCAGCTTACTTTTTTATTCTTGTCCGTAAGAATTCGTGTGCAGTGTCATACTTTATTTCTTTGAATCGCCTGCTCCCATTGCAAATCAATTGTAGCTTGTCTTGTCGATTGTAAAGTGATTGGATACAGCTGCAAAGTTGAGGTTCATACAGAAGATACTGAATACTTCAAAGTAGTTGGGTCTATATTTCTGGAACTTTCTTCAATTTTTGAGACATTTATATGTACATATTTTATCATAAATGTTGTTTTAATAATAATGATTCGTCAGCTTAAATTTATAATACATTCATTTTGACCTCACACCAGAAAGAAGGGCAGTATTGCAAAACTAATGGCGTGATTGTAAAAAAGAAAAAAGAAAAAAAAAAAAAACCTTATAACGATCTTGTGCATATAAAGGTAATTAATAGCTTCTCAGAAAAAAATTAAACCAAAAATAATTCCGCGCTATCTGGGTTAAGAGTTATTTCAATTTGTAAAATTATCGATTCGATAAAGTGTCGTCATATGATTATGACAGTTCATTTCGAGGCTACGCACTGTCATTAAACGTAACAAAAACTAAGTGTCATGTATTGTATACATTATCTGTGAAGCGTGTGGCATAATGTGTATTACATTACTGTTTTCGCTGTCGCGTTTATATAAGAAAATGTGTATAGTAGCAGGTAGTAAAGCTAAGTTCGTCAACGGTGAGTTGTAAGAGCTACCAACCGCACAGGCTGAGTTCTTCAGTCGATCTGTTTAAGTATACTTTTTGCAGCATATAAACCGGCGCCTCGTGTTCATAAATATCGCCGTCAGATATAATTGGCTAAGCAATTAATTAGTGTTAGGGCCGTCAGCGTATTGCACGGGCGTCAATTTATCTTATTTTGGCCGGCCGAGATTCTCCAGCCGGCCCTCTCACGATCCGTCCACCCACGCCGTGCGCCGCCTTTTGTTCCCTACGGGTCTCTCTCCTGCCGCGGAACTGTTCACTTGTTTGAGGCAAACAACACGCTTCTCCTGCATGACAGCGTCAGTTCCCAGCAGGTTGCTACACAACGTTCGATTCTGACACCAGTATTACTACTGCAGTTTAGCGGCGTTTTGACATTCACGTAGCCCAAGTGTCTTTCGATTCGCATTCCTGCCAACTCTCCCGATTTAGGCAGGAGTTTCCTGATTTTTCACTTTTTCTCCCGCCTCCTGATTTTGCCATTATTTCTCCTGATTTATAGCTCTCATCCTGAAACCCATGATTTGTTTATTGGCTAATGGTCAAAAGTCCTTTGTTCATTTATCAGTTTAAATACGTATCGAAATTCATAGAAATTAGGAGTTTATAATGATTATTTTTGCCCTTGCCATATATTTGCAAATAAACATGTAGAGTTTCGATGTGCACTTTTTGAACGTGATATTTTTGTATACAGTACGTAAGTGAAATCACTTCAGTGGCATTTTAATCGATGAAAATCTTTTGAGGGGATAGTTAGGAGCATCAGTTTCGTTCGCGAATTGCAGAAAGAGCAACTTTCATGTAAACAACTATTTTACGTGATTAAGGGATTTCAGTTCAGTGGTATGTGTTCTAGTATGGCAAGGAATATAATCACTTTTTTTTTTTTTAAACAGGATTCAGAACTTTATTTGCATTTTGTATTCCTTCTTGATGTAATATTTCCACATCAGTTGGTGAAAAAAGCGAAGTACCGTAATGCATGCAAAGAAAATGAAAACTGACACAATAAAACACTGAAATTGCTAAGAAAAGTGACAGTGATCATGTGATACATGCTGAGTGCTTATTTACATTTTTTAAATTTAGAGTACACTTTACCAATTAAATGTGATGACCATTGCGTCAATTGTTTCATAAAATGTTCCGAGGTAGCAGTATAGCAGAAAAGATACAGCTGTGAACTTCATTGTTTTAATCAAAAAATCACTACCTGGACTGGCTACAAATAAGGATGTAATCAACATTTGGGTTAATGCAAGTGTTTTTGTAGCCATTATGTACAATTGCGAGATTATAGGAAAAGACTAAAATCAGTAATGTTAAGGTTTACAGTAAAGTGCGTCGCTATTTTTGGTAGAGCATATCTCCCGATTTTTCGAAGAATCTCCCGATTTTTAAACTGGATCTCCTGTTTTTTTACGTTTTGATGGTTGGCAGGTATGGATTCGTATACTCGTACATTAGTTCGAACCGCAGCAGCGGAGAAACGTTTTATTGAATTTATTGCTGCTTAACTTGCCCCTTACAGCAACTTCGTTCTCTAAAATAAAAAATAAAAAAATCATATGTTTGTTAAGCTTATAGGACTTAACTGCGGGGTCATCAGTCCCTAAACTTACGAACTACTTGTAAACTAACTTATACTAAAGGCAACACAAACATTCATGCTCAAGGGAGGATTCGAACCTCCGACGAGGAACGGTCTCGCGCATCGCGCCTCAATCCACTCGGCCACTCCGCCGCGGCAATTTCATTCTCAGATTTTTATGCACAGACATCAATAATGTGAGGCATCACCTTGGTTCCAAGGTCTCCTGGACAATGCGTTGAATGTGTGTACTGACGGAGGACATCGAAAGAGTCCAAAGAAGGGCAGCTCGTTTCGTATTGGAGAGACAGCGTTACGGAAATGATACTGGATATGGAATGGAAATCGCTGCGGCGTGGGCTACTTACGAAACTCCAATCGCAAACGTTCTCCTCCGAATGCGAAAATATATTGTTGACTCCCACTTACATAGGTAGAGATGATCATCAGAATAAAATACGAGAAATCAGAGTTCAAAATTCAAATGTTTGTCAAGCTTATGGGACTTAACTACGGGGTCATCAGTCCCTAAACTTACAAACTACTTATGAACTACTTACGAACTAGGACGGCACAAATATCCATGCCCGAGGGGGGATTCGAACCCCCTACCGTAGTGGCCGTGCTGACCGTGACTGGAGCGCCTCAGTCTCCTCGGCCACCGCGGCCGGCAAATCAGAGTTCGAACGGAGAGATTCAGCCGTTCGTTCTTCCCGCGCGCTATTCGAGAATGGAATGGGAGATAAATAGTATAAAGGTGGTTCGATGAACCCTCTGCCGGGCACTTAACTGTGATTTGCAGAGTATCCCATGTAGATGTAGTAGATGAAGAACGCAGTTACTTAGATCAGTGTTTTCAACCTGTGGGTCGCGACCACCAAGGAGTTTGCAAAGTCTTGTTCGGGGGGCCGCTCACTAAAGGAAGTATTTGCACCATAAAATAAATAGGGGTTTAGTAATAAAAAACGTATGCGTAAGTGAAATTTATTTCATGTTAAAATTATGGAGTTCATTTTGTAACATTAATTTTGAATTGAGAGTTCATTTTGTAACATTAATTATAAATTGAATAGATCGTACATTGTCGTATAATACAATGTGTTAGTGATGAATCAGCTCAAACCCTGAAAACTGTAATCAGGAACCAACCAAGAGGTAGAAGAACATGGTACAATAACTATTTCTGAAAAATTCGAAAAGCAGATATACTTCTTTACAAATTGAGCATAAATTGCTTCGAGTCTTGCCTTTTTTTGGGTGGGGGGGGGGAATCATGTAAAAATAGGTTAATCTGTTCCTCTCCGAAAAATGAAAATCTTCGTCCAACGATTCAAAAGATAGCTGTAACGAAATAAAGAAGATGATGACTTTGTTTCCTTAGAGGTAACATAGTTTTGCTACGGTTCGTGAGGATGGGGGGCGGGGGGAATCAGAATATTTTTATATGGAAGAAGTCGTCAGAATATTTTTACTTGGAAGGGGGTCGCATATGGAAAAAGGTTGAAAAACACTGCCTTAGATAGTCCACACATGTCACCATCCGGCACAGAGATGTAAACAACTACGAGTGAGCAGTGCCAATGCGACGGACCGGGTAAGACGGTCGATCAGTTCAGTCATAACACCAGGAATGAAGTATATTGCCTGTGTTGATTATTAACTGCGAAGTTTCAAAAATGTTCAAATGTTTGTTAAGCTTATGGGACTTAACGACGGGCTCATCAGTCCCTGAACTTACAAACTACTTATCAACTACGTTATACTAAGGACGGCACATGACCGAGGGGGGATTCGAACCCCCGACCGTAGTGGCCGTGCAGACCGTGACTGGAGCGCCTCAGTCCCCTCGGCCACCAAGGCGGCGGACCACAGCAACTAATAACATCTGCTTACGAATTTCACCCGGAGGAACCCTGAGGAAAACACCACCATACTGAATAATGAGTTTCGTGCTGCCAGGGAGTCGTGTTTCAACTAAAACTGTACATGATAGGCTGTCCATGGAGAGATCCAGCGCCGGCCGCGGTGGCCGAGGGGACTGCGGCGCGCCAGTCACGGTCTGCACGGCCACTAGGGTTGGGGGTTCGTATCCCCCCTCGGGCATGGATATTTGTGCCGTCCTTAGTATTAGCTAGTTCGAAAGTAGTTTGTAAGTTCAAATGTTTGTAGATCTATCGGACCAAACTGCGTGGTCATCAGTCCGTAGTTTACAAACTATTTAAACCTAGGTAAACTAACCTACGGACAAACACACACACCCATGCCCCAGGGAGGACTCGAACCTCCACAGCGAGCAACCGAGCGCTTCGCAGCGATGTGCTTTAGACCGCTCAGCTACTCCACCGCGGCGTTGACCCTGTAGTTAAGTCTCATAAGCTCTACAAACATTTGAACATTTTTTGAGAGGTCCAGCTTTGCGATCTAGACACCGTGCAGCTCCGTGCAGATGGGACCAACTGCATGCTGAATGGACACGACAGAATTCTCATCAAGTGCTCTTCATAGATGAGACTCACCGACCTTCAAATAGTCAATCGTCGGAGATGTCTTTGGAGACAGCTTTCTCAGCCTGAGTACTTCAGACACACCGTCTGGTGAGTGCGGCAAGTTGGTGTGGTTCCCTGAAGTTTTGGCGTTATGTCGGTCCACCGTATGGCAGTGGTGGTTGCTCGGGGGGTCGCCATCACATGAGGAAAGTACTTTGATCATTGAACAAACAGCCCAGTGCACAACTCACAACAATGGGTTCCACAATACAAAAATAAATGCCTAATAAAAGAGAAATTTACTTTCTGTTAAAATTATTCCTTGTTTAACATGAATTCTGAATTGAATAGAACGTACATTTTTTTGGTATTACAGTGTGTTATCGGTGAATAAGCGAAAAGTCTGAAAAACTGTTTTCATGAACTATTCGTTAGATAAATGTACAAGATGCAATAATTAATTCTAAGATAGAAAAAAATCTTTAAAAATTGTCAATACAGTGGGAGCTTTCTAAATCAGCATGATTCGGTTCTGAATCTTGTCTAAGTTCGAAACACGCGTTATGCAAAATACACATTTCTGTCGGAAACCATGTAAAAATGTCTTCCATTCCAAAAAAGTACACAATAAAAACAGCGTCCAACAAGTTACAAGAAAAATGTATCAGTAGAAAGAACATTCATTCGTTGCCTTTGAGATACCGAACATAGTTTTGTTAGAGTTCGTGTAGATGGGGTTTCAGAGGGTTTCCAGAATATTTTTAATTAGAAGGGGGTCGCCGGCTTATTGTAGTCGGAAGTGGGACGCACGCTGGAAAAGGTTGAAAATCACTGCTATATGATAGCATGAGGCGTTAATGGGCACCTGCTCCATCTACAGAGGCATTTCCTTATATTTAGGTAAAAATCTAATTATATCCTCCACTTCATAATTGGGCCGCGGCGGATTGGCCGTGCGTACTGGGGCGCCGTGCTGTGGTGCGCGCGGCCGTTCTCCGTCTGGGGTTCGAGTCCCCCCTCGGGCATGGGTGTTTGTGTTGTTATTAGGTTGGTTTACCTCAGTTTAAGTAGTAAGTAAGCTACGGACTAATAACCAGGTAATTAAGTCCGGTAGATTTACTAACATTTGAACGTTTGAACGTAATTGGCACGAGCAATAATTTTCGAAGTCGTCTTTAACCATCATTCACACACAAACGACAACTGAAACATTACCATTAATCTGTGACCCCCATAAGCAGTGAATATGTCGCACGTGAACAATCAGTTGAGATCCCTGCGTTTGCCTTGCTTTGCTCTGACTACAGTATGTGTCAGATTATTGTATTTGTGTCCTGCTTGTGTGACACAGTTTACAGATGAAATCTACTTAAAAGCTGTCGTTGTTGTGTGGGGATGTGATTTGATGACGATTTCGTTTTAAATGATACTTTTAGAGGACATATTTCAAATGACTGTTTCAACGATACCCGTGTTCTGAACCTAATTTTCGTTTTCTTCTGTTCCAGGTGAGTACCCAGTGTTGAATGCCTCTGCACCATGCATGCCTTACCTGGTGAGTTGTATTCAGTTTGTCTTCCACGACGATTTTCAAAACCATACATCTCGAAACAGTGCAGAAATCTGTACCAGGGTTTTAATATACAAGAGCTTTGCACTTAGATGTGACGTTTTAAAAGCGACTTTCTTACGAGGTACGGAATTTTTTGTTTATATTTACATTTAGCTCTGAGTATATCCCATTTTGTGAAAAGAAAAATGGGAATGTTGGTAAGTCTATAGCTGCAGTAAGTAGTCTGTAGAGGTGTCGCCTGTACGATACGAGGGTGAGATGTAAATAGTTCTATGTTCTGGGTAATCCAGAATCGTTATCCCCGGTTTCTAGGAATTTTACCAGAGGCTAACATTGTCACTGTGTACATAAAATTTTATATGATAGATGGTACTTTCAGAATTCGACACATATCTGCAGTTTTATTCCTGTCGTGAAGGAAGTTGGCGCACATGAGAATTTCTTACAACAGACTTGCGACATCGTTTTACAAATTATTAGAAAGTTCGCTCATATATGATGGTTTTCATGGAGTGAGTATCACGTGGCATTTTACTGCCTGGCAGGTATATCGCCACCTGGGATTAGAAGGGAAGTCACAACCAGAATGGAACGAGCAAATGCATCGAAATTATCAACACATCCCCTTTCTGATTATCAGCCAGCTCATAGCAGACTCAAATCAAGGAAAGCTTTCTGCATGCAACGACGGAGCTCGACAAATCACCACAACTGACCAGGCTGGAGATGTGGAGAGCAAAGATCGGGGACCTTGGTGGCTGGGTGACCCCACAGGAAGCACTCCCACCTGGCTATGAGGAGGACTTGATGACGTGGAAGTCCCTCAATAGACTGCGGACCAACGTAACAAGAGCCAAAGTCAACTGCATCTGTCATGTGCGAGTGTGGAAAAGAACAAACCACCGAGCATCTGCTACAGTGTGAGCTTTGTCCAGCCTGCTGTACCATGCAGGACCTGACTGGTGCTACCCGTGGTGCATGTGATGTAGCCAGATTTTGGGCTAGCAGAGTTTAATGTTTAATCCTGGGGAAAATACCTTTGAACTGTTACCACTGTTACTTGTAAATATGTGTAATATTAATGGCTAATTTGTATTTATATTCATTGATCTTCATTTTTGTTTTTGTGTTTCATGTTATGTTTTGTACAAGATGCTTCTGACACGAACAAATAAATAAATGGAGTGAGTTTTTATGACCCGTAAGTCAGCATATGGTGTATGGCACATGACCCCTTACAATAGACTTCGACAGTGTTTCACAGATCACCACGAACGTTGACAGATATATATGTGAGTTCTCATAAACGGGGCAGACGGATTGAGCAGAGAGAGGACGAGGAGATGGGGTGGGGCGGAAAAGATGGGCCGAGGGAGGGGAAGGTGGGTATGGACAGAGAGACGGGCAGAGACACAGAGAGTATGGAATAAATACGACGGCTACTCAGAAAGTAGTCTGTTAAGTTTATGGGACTCAATGGCGTAACTATTGGGGGGGGGGGCATGAGGGGGATAGAACCCCACCCAGAACCCGGAAAAAAATCGCATAACAGCAATCTGATAAAGGTAAAAGATTGGAAAATGGGGGTGCTTTACCATAAGCTTTCATTGGATGGGAGTGAATTAGTTTCTTCAACGGGAGTGGTACATGGTTGTCTGTCTGGAAACTGACTAAAATTTTGCTCGTCAAGCTGATCTATCCCCCCGCTAAAGCCAAGTCCTAGTTACGCCACTGATGGGACTTAACTGCGGGGTCATCAGTCCGTAAACTTACTAACTTCTATAAGTTAACTTATACCAAAGACAGTACAAACATCCATGCCCGAGGGAGGGTTCGAACCACCGACGGAGAACAGCTTCGCGCATCGAAGCATAGCGCCTCAATGCACTCGGCCACTCCGCCGCGGCGATATACCACGCCTTCCAGACATTCCGCAAGAAGTCACAAATTATGGGGGGCTACTGAAAGTGTGTTACGGTAAGCAGCTCTGTCAATAATGCCGTTTTCGAGCGACTACAATACTACTTTTCCACATGAGTCACCAAGCTAATTAAGGCACTTATCATAGCGATGGAGTAGCTTTGAAATTCCTCCGTCGTAAAATTGTGCCGCCTGAGACTTCAACCATTGAGTCACGCCTGCCTGGAGTTTCGCGTCGTTATCAAAGCGAATGGAAACGAGTGGAAGTTACTCATTTCATCAAATTTAGCGACAAGATCGTCAGCTACAATGCTCGGACGTCCACTCTTCTTTTCATCGTGAACGTTGGTTCGCCCAATTTTAAACCGAATGCACCATTACCGGATGGAATATTCACTCATTACGTTGTTCCCGTACACTTCGCACGGTTTACGATAAATTGCTTGATGTTTTAGGTTTTTTGTCAACAAAAACCGCATCACAGACCGCACCTCACAGCTGGAGGGATTTTCGATTGCAGCGCACATTTCAAATTCAAATGTCGAAAATACCGGAAGCGCAGAGACGTTGTGAATAGCCCTCGTAAATATCCAGGCAGCGCCGGGTTTTCAGCTAATATTTATAACACACACAATGTTCATATTTGCAGATAAGCCAATAAAGTATAACCATTCTAAATTCAAATGTTGCAGAATGCTTTTTCAAAGTCTATATTGTCCCTGATGCGAGTACCTGCAGCAACAGTTGAATTTACGTCGTGTTGGAAATTCTGCGATCATGTGTTGCCAAAAAACCGGTCAAGCAAGGTGGCAAACGGTGAGTAGGTTTCTTGTAACATGATTTTAATACAGGATGGGGCGAATAAACATGGTTCCAAGGGTCTAAGGAAACGCACCAGTGGAAATACTATCCGGACTATAGCAGATGTTGAAAGCGCCCACGATTCATCTGTCGGCACTTTTGGGCTCTGATCAGAGGGGATGCTGAAGGGGGGTCGAAGCTGCACTGCTGGAATTACTGCCATATCATCCACAATGTTGTGGTGCAGTTCTTAAAGGCTATCAGTCACTGCACACCTTGGACATGAGGGCTCCCCACACAGAGTAATCGCAAGTGACAGATCAGGTGACCTGGTTGGCCAGCTAGGGCCGAGACCAAACAGATCTCTGTTATCAACTCCTGTCACGATCAGTATGAAATGCCAGTTTCTTGCGAATGCACCCAGATTTTCAGGTTTGGCGGGTACGTTCCGGAATGTGTTTTTGACTTGTTCAAAACAGATCCCATCTGACACTATTTTCGGGCTGTCACTTTGTCTCAATTAAACTTATCAGCAAACAAATGACTGCACCGAGCTTGTTTTCATGTTAATTTCTTCAAAGATCTCGCGTTACTCCAATGTGAGTACCCTTTCTACTACACTGACTTACACGCACTATGCTCTTACCCGATGTTGATCACGCGACAGACGAACACGTGGTGTGCGGTTCACGGGGTGTAGTTACATGCATAAATTGAGGTCCTATCGTATTCACTTGTCCGGGCCTTTTTTATTTGCCCGACCTTGAATTTCCATGTAGTATGGGGCAAGCAAAGGAATTGTGATGTACTTTGTCTCCTTCTCTTCGAGAAAAGAAAAATATGCCTAAGATGGGCAGCCTACGAAGATGTTTAGGGGAAAATACGTGGTTAAACTTTGACTATCTGAAAGGCGTTGCGCCTAGGCATTGATTTCGTGGATTAGGTGATCGTCGGATTAAGTTCTGCCTACCTCTTAGTTTCTCTGTGTTATTGTTAACACGCGTTCTTGTTAGAAAGATACAGGGTGTCCAGAAAAGGGCTCCCTGATTTCAAAATTAAATATCTCGAAAACAAAGATCGATAGAGGAGTGCAGTAAACGGTATGTTTATTGTGAAAGCTGTAAGACGTTTATACAGCAATTTGAAATAATAGTTACAAAAGCTGCTAACAGATGGCGCTGTACTCTGTACAGCTCATATCAGCAAACATAACTGAAATAATCGTATGAAAACACTCTTTGCAAACAATCACATCACAATGTTTTCAAAATGTTCACCATTGGCACTACAGAGGTGGCGAAAACAAAGAATGAAATTCGCCATCACATTTCGTAGTGTCTCAACCGAAATGGATTCACATGCCACAGAGATCGCCGATTCAAGCTCGTCCAGCGTGGCGGGACGCTTCGGGTAGACCATGTCTTTCACTGTGCCCCACAAACAAAAGTCACTGGGAGTCACATCCGGCGAATATGGAAGCCAATCCATGCCTGCAGCAGTAAATTTGGGATATTCCAAAGCAATGACTCGATTCCCGAAGTATTCCTCAAGAAAGCGAAACACTTGTTCGGTCCGATGTGGTCGGGCTCCATCTTGCATAAACCATTCAGTACCTGGTCGATTCTCTAACGCTTGCTGTGTGGCGACAAATTGTTCCAAAATTGCAAAGTAACGTGCACCAGTGACTGTTTCTCGATTGAAAAAAAGGGACAATAATGCCTCTGCTGCATACTGCAGCCAACACAGTAACTTTAGGAGAATACAGGGGTTTCGCTTCACACCAATTTGGCTCTTCGGAACCCCGAAATCGCCAGTTCTGCTTATTCACGTATCCATTCAGCTGGAAGTGCGCTTCATCTGTAAACCAGACGCAGCCAACATCAAATCCTTCACTATCAATGATTGTGAGCATCTGATTAGAAAAGGCAACCCTTTGTTGCACAGTTCTTAGGGGTATGGCGTGGTGCATTTGAATTTTGAATGGAAACATGTGTAGGCTCTTTCTCAGTATTTTCTGCGTGCTGGGACGCTTCAAACCAGTCTCAGATGCAATTCTACGGA
Source organism: Locusta migratoria (assembly GCA_026315105.1). Classification (NCBI taxonomy): domain Eukaryota; kingdom Metazoa; phylum Arthropoda; class Insecta; order Orthoptera; family Acrididae; genus Locusta; species Locusta migratoria. The sequence continues at coordinate 122,921,934 of CM048751.1, forward strand.
CGGATGACATTGAATTTCGCTGAATAATTCCAGAAACTGTGGCGAAATTTTCAGGCATAACTGCGGTTTGCTTGCGGTCAACATGCCCCACTAGATCATCAGTTACGCTGCCTGTTCATTGAAATTTTGTGAAGAGCGTACGAATGGTTTTCGCATCGGGTCCTTTTGGAACATTAAATCGTGCTTGAAAGCTTCGCCTTGTTGCCGTAGGACTCTCTCATTACGTATGGCGATTACAACGCCATCTGTTAGCAGCTTTAGTAACTATTATTTCAAACTGCTGTATAAACTTGTTACAGGTTTCACAATAAACATACCGTTTACTGCATTCCTCTATGATATCTTTGTTTTCGAGATATTTAATTTTGAAATCAGGAAGTCGTTTTCTGGACTCACTGTAGCATATCAATAATTCTAAAATATGCCACCTACGCGCAATTGACAATTTCAATATGGACGCATTCAAACGGTCTATTCGTTGGGGGAATCCAGTATAGGCTACGAGCAAGAGGTATTGATGGGCAGGCGGCTAGAAGTTGAGAATTTGGATTAGAAGGGAAGCGTACCTGGATAGCCTAATTAGTTAAAGCGACCGCTGTCCCGAAGCGGGAATTCCGGGTTCGAATCCCGGTGCAGCAAAAATTTTCGTCTTCGTCGTTGAATTTATTTGAACGCCCCGAAACGGTCGAAATGTTTCAATATATCGAATTCGTAAAGGAATCTTGCTTAACTGTCCGTCTTCCTGCTGTGCCACATTACGTAGCCGCGGTGGAGTAGCCGAGCGGTCTAAAGCGTCTCGCTGCGGAGCGCGCGGTTGTCCGCCGTGGAGGTTCGAGTCCTCCCTGGGGCATGGGTGTGTGTGTTTGACCTTAGGTTAGTTTACCTTAGTTTAAGTGGTTTGTAAGTTACGGACTGATGACCACGCAGTTTGGTCCGATAAGATTTACAAACATTTGAACATTTGTGAAAGACGTCAAACTATTTTAGTTCAGTCTGCCGAAGACAATACTTCAGAACCTAGATATCTCAACTGATCTCGTTATAGTTTTGCCCATTGTAAATTTAATAAAATATGTTGTCCACTGTAATGTGTGAGTTTCCCGAAGCTACTGCCTTCCTAGAAGTGTTTCTACGTGGGCGGGATTCTAGTCTCAAAAACGGGCTCCATCCTCGCAGCCCCTAAAAATTTGTATTACAAATGATGCCGGCACCCAGCCGCGCTACCGCGCCAAACACGGCACGACATGAATATTCAGCCGGCTGGAAATCCGCCGGTCTCGGTGGCGGACTTTCGGCGGGGCTGCCGCGCAAATCAGCCAGCTGTCCGCGAGCGCAGAGGGGTCTCGCGTGTCGGCGGCCGGCAGGATGGACGGCGTAAATCGCGGTAATTGCGGCGAGGACGGCGACCGGAGACCGGCCGATCTTAATTGCGCCCGTCCGGCCGTAATAACAGCCGGCGGTTTGCCATGCAAATCTGTGACGAGCGGGGCCCCGCCTGATTCACTGCCAAGCCAGAGGCGGGGCCCGTCTGCTGTGCCAAGAGGACCGTGTCCAGACAACACCACCTAGAGACAAGGCCTCACAACTGACCGCGCTACGTCATACAGAACAGGCCGCGGCCGCCAACTTACTGGCTGCCCGCTACGAGGCAGGGGACGTGCCCCAGCGGACAGCCACTCCTCGGTAAAGGTTAAAAGTTGTGTGTGTGTTGTGGATGTTGCACCTATCGTTAAATCAGACAACAAATTGTTCATTAACACAGCAATTTGGTTTAATTATGGCCCTGATACTGATGTTTATACTATTAAATTTAAGAAACAGTGCATTAAACTGATTATGTGCGCAACGGATATTTTAAACACAAAAGAACTGTGGCAAATCACCATTTTAAACAGACACTGACTATACAAAAAAATTTTGACTGCGAGAAAGATATTAAAAAACCACAAACCACTTTCTTAATGTTTGACTGTGAGAATTTTATGCAGATCAGTTTCTGATTATTGAAATTTAGTATTATAGTCAATTAACTATCATTTACTATGGCACCAATAACGAAATCTGTTCAACAATATTATCAAAATCAATACTGCACTTTAAATCCACTAATAACTAATTATCAAATGAAGGAAGTAGATTAATCTTCTAACTACGTAAATGAAACAGGAAAGAAAGGTCAACTTTGTTACTTATTATTAATAATCAGCATTACATTACCTGCATAATACAACTTCTTCCTAATGACATCAAATGCAATTACCTTCATTTCAGCGGTGTTACAATACAATACAATATATATTCCAAATACAATCAAATCGACTTGCTGGCACAGCAGCCTCTGCTCTACATCGGAGCCATACACACAACTCAACCGCTCTCTAAGCGAGCTGAACCACAAGAGCTACTCTCTCTCAGCGCGAGCTACAATGCTATGCAATACATGATCTTTGGCAAAGATGAAACTTCACACAGTTAAGTACACATATCGATACACACAGTAGAAGCGATATTATACATTTTCTTGCAAGCAAGTTAGTCGACACAAAATAGGAGGTACAATATTAGACATTTTCTTACAAAAATATTTTTTATGAACACGTTTCAAGGTATGTTCTCGAAACTTCGACAAAAGCCCGTACCGAGCGACAGAGCGTCTCTCCTGCAGAGTCTTCCACTGGAGTTTATCGATCATCTCCGTAACGCTTTCTCGATTGCCAAATGATCCTGTAACGAAGCGCGCTGCTCTCCGTTGGATCTTTTCTACTTCCTCTATCAACCCCACGTGGTACGGCCAGTTGTGAGGCCTTGTCTTCTGGGTGGTGTTGGTCGAGACAAGGCCCCACAACTGCCCCTGTCACGTCACACCCACCAGGCCGCGACCGCCAGCTGACTGGCTGGCCGATGGGGTGTAGCTAGCGGTCGCGGCCTCTCACAGGCATACAAGAAAGGCTCCCTATGTTTGTAAATCTATCGGACCAAACTGCGTGGTCATCAGTCCGTAGCTTACAAACTACTGAAACCTAGGTAAACTGACCTAAGGACAACACACACACCCATGCCCCAGGGAGGACTCGAACCTCCACGGCGAATAACCGCGCGCTCCGCAGCGAGGCGCTTTAGACCGCTCGACCACTCCACCGCGGCCCTATGAGCTCAACAAGAGGCTGACTGGACATGGGCCCTACGCGACATGTGCATGTCGATGTTGGGTACAGGCGTCGCAGGCGTGTGAATATGGAGCTGGGGAAGGCAATCATGAACACATCTAAATCTACATAGGATACTCTGCAAATCACATTTAAGTGCCTGGCAGACGGTTCATCGAACCACCTTTATACTATTTATCTCCCATTGCATTCTCGAATAGCGCGCGGGAAGAAAGAACACCTGAATTTCTCCGTTCGAGCTCTGATTTCTCGAATTTTATTCTGATGATCTTTTCTACCTAAGGGATTCAACGATATATTTTCGTATTCGGAGCAGAATGTTGGCGATTGGAGTTTTGTAAGTATCCCACGCCATAGCGATAAGCGCTATTGCTGTAATGATTCCCATCCCAGATCCTGTGTCATTTCCGTAACGCTGTCTTCCCTGTATCGTCACGATACGAAACGAGCTGCCCTTCTTTGGACTCTTTCGATGTCCTCCGTCAAATCCACCTGATAAGGATCCCACACTGGGCAGCAATACTCCAAAAATGGACGGACAAGCGTAGTGTATGCAGTTTCTTTTTTAGTTCTGTTGCATCTTTTAAGGGTTCTGCCAATAAAACGCAGTGTCTGGTTCGCCTTTCCCACGACATTATCTACGTGTTCTTTCCAGTTTAAGCCTGAAGTAATAGTAATTCCTAGGTATTTAGTGTAGTTTATGATCTTCCCTTATTATTGATTTATCTTGTAAACATAGATTAACGGATTTCTTTTCCTACTCATGTGGACGACTCCACACTTCCCATTATTTAGAGTCAATTGCCAACTTTTACACCATAGTGATATCTTATTTAAATCGTTCTGCAGTTGGGTTTGATCTTCAGAAGGTAAATGACGGCGTCATCTGCAAACAACCTAAGAGAGCTGCCTAGATTTTCTTCCAAATCATTTACGTAAATAAGGAACAATAGAAGACCAATAACACTAACCTTTGGAACGCCCTATATCACCTTTGTTTTAGTCGAGCCTTACAATGGATTATTACAAACCGTGTCCTCTATGACAGGAAATCCCCTATCCAGTCGCAAATTTGGGGCGATATACCATAACCACGCAATTTGATTAAAAGCCATTTGTGAGGTACGGTGTCAAAAGCCTTCTGGAAATCAAGAAATACGGAATCAGTTTGAGATCCCTTGTTGATAGCACTCATGACTTCATGTGAGTAAAGAGCTAGTTGTGTTTCGCATGAATGATATTTTGTAAATCCTTGTTGACCCTGAGTCAATAGATCTTTCTGTTGAGATAATTCATAATATTTGAATACAGGATATGTTCCAAAACCCTGATGCAAATTGCCGTCAATGAAATAGTTTTGTAGTTTAGTGGGTAACTCCACCTGCCTTTCTTGAATATAGATGTAACCTGTGCAACTTTCCAATCTTTTGGTACAGATCCTTCTTTGAGAGAGCGGTTGTGTATGGCTGTTAAGTAAGGAGCTATCGCTTCAGCATAATCAGATAGAAATCTAATGGGAAAACAGTCTGGACCAGAACTCTTGTTCTTGTTAAGTTGCTTCGCTACTCCGAGGATATCCACTTCATCAACGTTACTCATTCTGGCCTCTGCTTGTAATTCGAAATATGGAATATTGGTTTCGTCTTCTTAAGTGGATGAGTTTCTAAAAGCTCTGCTTTAGTAGCGCAGTCATCGGCAGAACCGCCATTACTATCATGTAGTGAGGTTATTGCTTTTGTTTTGCCCTAGTATATTTAACATATGACCAAAATCTCTTAGGGGTTTCAGTCAAATTTCTAGATAGAGTTTCATTTTGAAAAGTATTGTAGGCATCTCGCATCGTTATCAGTGTTCCATCTTCGACGATGTGGCGCGAGAATTACGTGAGCAATTGCCCAGAAATGTCATATATGAACTCTTGCGATCTGAAGACACCTTGAACGTCCTCAACAAACTTGCAGATGCCATCTCAAACAAAGTTAGACAAGATTACGTCAGACAAAGCTGAGTGACTAAACACACCAGTCAGGACACCATCATAAAACATGACAACAATCACTCAACCATGACAGCATACTAACTCAGACACCACACCAATTTTGAGAACCATCGATGACGACTGCTAGATCTGACCATGCCGTCGGAGGGCAGGCCGGTCGCCGTCACTGGCTGATATCCGGTGTCTTGTGGATCTGGGGGTAAACTTGCCACCACCGACTCTTACTCAGACGTTCTTTTGGAGAGTAGATTAGTATTTTTTTCGGTAATAAAAAGCGGGGGAATTAGTAGTGGGGGGACTGCAACGACAGTAATCAGTCATGGGTCGCACAGCGTCAGGAGCATGCTCATCGGGATTAACTCGGTGAACTGGCCACCATCATGATCAGGATTGTAACCTACTGGCACGCCTATTAGGCTGCAGGAAGTAGTTTATGTTGCAAATTTGTAAGTAGACTATAATTAATGGCTTTAAATAAAAAAATGCATTGCAATAAGCTGTGTTTGCTAAAAGTATCATAAAAAGACCATTTGTAATATTTAGATATTGGGTTGTATTGTAGAAGAGTAAATAAAGGAGACCATAATTATGGGTACCGGATTTTAGAAGTGTTTGGTATTTATGGTACATGAAGTTCAGAACTCAGCAATCAGCCAAAGGCATTCGACAAAAGCCTAAAAAATTCTCGAGAAAATCGACTTTGAAGTTTTGTAAGTTCATTTAAGTACCTATAATTAAAGAGTCGCCGCATATATCTGTGTAGCTCAGGTGGTAGCGTTGTGGCCTACAACCATAGGGTCGGTGGTTCGAATCCCGCCGTGACAGTATATATATATATATATAATTTTTTTTTTATTTTTTTATTTTTTTTTTTTTTTTTCTGGATATGGTCGTGTATGCAGAGCCTGTTCCAAATGTCGACATACTGGAGCAGCGAATTCATCCAGCGTCGCCACTGTGATTTTAACGCTCGCGTGTCAAAGGCAACATGGATATACATGCGTTGAGACACCCATTTTCAGCATATACTGTTGCAACTGTGGTTGCGTGGTACAACGCGTAGTAGACGGAGTCTTTAACAGTGTGTGACTCAATAAATGGTCTCGTATTAAGGAAACCGCGAAGCTACGCTCATAAGTTCTACTTGTATACGTTTTGGCCTATTTTAGGTTACGGTCGCCTTTTGACAGCTCAAAATTTAAATGAAAGTAACGTTTAAACCAATGTGAGAAATTTCAGTTCTGAAGCCACCAGCCAGTCTACCAATTTTGGTCGCCACAACCCCTTTATCTGAATATGAAAGTCTTCCCTTTTCTCCTCCCCGTAACTATTCGAACAATATCGCTACACATAATACCATATTAAAAATACATGCCAGTACCATAATCCAGCGGTCAAGCACATCATTTTTGTGTAACGTTGTATTCTGCAGCTTATACGCAGCTTAGCACATGCGCGCAAACCCACTGACAGCTGTTTGAAGCCGGCCGCGGTGGCCGAGGGGACTGAGGCGCTTCAGTCACGTTCTGCACGACCACTACGGTCGGGGGTTCGAATCCCCCCTCGGGCATGGATATTTGTGCCGTCCTAGTTCGTAAGTAGTTTGTAAGTTTAGGGACTGATGACCCCGTAGTTAAGTCCCATAGACTATACAAACATTTGAACATTTACACGGCCACTACGGTCGGGGGTTCGAATCCCCCCGCGGGCATGGATATTTGTGCCGTCCTTAGTTGTAGCTAGTTCATAAGTAGTTTGTAAGTTTAGGGACTGATGACCCTGTAGTTAAGTCCCATAGACTCTACAAACATTTGAAATTTTTAGCTGTTTGAACAAACCGAAAATTATGGATAAGGTACGGTAGCCGTGGTGTCAAAACAAAACTAGCGTTAATGAGATCTGTTATTTGCACTAATTATGAGAAAGGATGTTAAAAAATTGAAAATACGGATACAACTACCTGTAAAAGTAAGCCTGCGTTATTCATAAACATAAATGCCGTCTTCCTCTTCAGGCTTGTACAATTCTCAACCTACAGCGTTTTTAGAAAACAAAACTTATATGTAAGCCCAGATCGTCAGCTGCCAATTTTCGATCCCCCACGGCGAGCTGGCGACCGTAAATTTCACACTTTGGGTTAAACCGTTCATCTAATTCGAAAATTGAATAAGCAAATTTGTAGAGGAGAAAATTCTCTACAAATTTGCTCGCTTATGTTATTTCCATAACTCGCAACGTTTCAGAGGTATTTGCAAACATAGCTGCCATTTGACACTGTCACTTGATTGTACATAAACCAATTTAAGGAAACAAAATTAACTTGAAAAAGACGACAAACTACCACGACAAGACAGGTAATAATATTTAAACGGAGATATAAAAATAATAGCAAATCAATAACAGCCAACCAGTTGCAATCATCGTTGTTTAATAACTTTTGACCACGTGTTCGACAGATATAAACCCGTCTTCTTCTGAAATAAATGTACACATATAGACAATGTGACATTATAAATTAAAAATTCATAATCGTTATGCCTGAAATATGCGTCATACCAAGCCTATTGTCTAAAACATTGTGAAATACAAATCAGAATAAAACTGTTACTTACTATACTTGCATATCACAGGAATTTGACATCGAATCAAATGTTTGTATAGTCTATGGGACTTAACTACGGGGTCATCAGTCCCTAAACTTACAAACTACTTATGAACTACTTACGAACTAGGACGGCACAAATATCCTTGCCCGAGGTGGGGATTCGAACCCCCGACCGTAGTGGCCGTGCAGACCGTAACTGGAGCGCCGTAGTCCCCTCGGCCAGAATTTGACATCTCTGTGAGCTACGGAATGTGGTTTAGACTGAAAGATGCGTCAGCGCATCTGCAGACATTCACACTAACTTGAAGCAAGGAGCGTGCATATCACGACCGGTGGCGCATGCGCTGTCAAACTTTCAGTGGGTTAAGTAGCTATTGACAGAATGTACATTGAATTTATAACGATATCAATAAATCGAATATTTCGATAAAAAGAAGGTGAGAAGTTGTTTGAGGGAAGCCGTGGAAAGAAATATTAAAAAGGTCAATTGTAGAATATGCTAACAAATACTGTTGAAATACATTGCCTAAACGAACAATAATAATAATAGAAAAGTGTAACTCTCGGATGAATAAAAATGAACTGACATAAAAGTTTTCTGGGTATGGTACCGCGGCATGATGTAAGGCTATTACTTAAATAACCAACGTTTCGGCCAACGTTACAGTGGCCTTCAGTTACCCAGACTCTGGCCGCGGAAGCTTACGTAAAAATGAACTGGATTAGTACGTGGTTTGCCGGCCGCGGTGGCCGAGGAGACTGAGGCGCTCCAGTCACGGTCAGCACGGCCACTACGGTCGGGGGTTCGAATCCCCCCTCGGGCATGGATATTTGTGCCGTCCTTAGTCTTAGTTAGTTCATAAGTAGTTTGTAAGTTTAGGGAGTGATAGCCCCGTAGTGAAGTCCCAAAGACTTTATTTTATTTTTTTTTTTTTTTTTTTTTTTTTTTTATGGGACTTAACTACGGGGTCATCAGACCCTAAACTTACAAACTACTTATGAACTACTTACGAACTAGGACGGCACAAATATCCATGCCCGAGGGGGGATTCGAACCCCCGACCGTAGTGGCCGTGCTGACCGTGACTGGAGCGCCTCAGTCACCTCGGCCACCGCGGCCGGCCCCAAAGACTTTACAAACATTTGAACATTTGAATTTAGTACGTGGTTTATAGTATGGTAAAATGGCTGTCATGTCAATTACAAAGGAAAATTTACAAATGTAAGCAGGTTTTAGATTTTTGAGGAAATGAACAAATCGCAAAGGCTACCGGTAGCTGTAAGATTTCGTGAGCAGTATGGGTTTGAAACCTTCAAAATATTGTTTACAGGCGAGATTTAACTGATCATTTAATAAATTGCCATCCTAGATGTTTAAAGACCTCAAGTTCTTCCCAAAGATAAAGTTTTCGCCCTTTAACTTCTCTGTGTAAAATGATAGTGTCTTCTAACTTTTGGCATTCAGTAACTGTTCTGCAAACGTGGAGTTATGTGTGTTCGCTCCTTTCTTTCCTAATAAGTGCTCTTTGTATCTTGTCTTTACGGCTCTGCCTGTTTATCCATTGCAGTAACACGGATCGTTATCACATATTAATTTATGGACTCGTGAATTAGATAACCAATCACCTGTATTTTTCACTGTGTGCAATAATTTTCTCTTTAGAGTGTTGCCAGTAGAAAAAGAAATAGTACAGTTGAAATTTTTCATTAGAAGACGCTTGATTCTGTAGGAAATATTTCCCAAGAAGGGAATGGATATGAATTTCTTTGTATTTATGCTGTCACTTAAAGAACTGTTGTGCAATGTCATCGGCAGGATCGCCGAAATCATCACCGTCGATACTGAGCTGATATCTGACAGTCGCGGGCCGCCTGTTGCCTGTCCTTACTGTAGGAAATGTACATAGTGAGTGGCTAGTTTATCGTTGTTGCTTAGCACTGCTGATGTGTCGTGGGTCAGTTTCATCACCGAGCCTACCTGTAACATGCCATTATCATCATCAGGAAGGTCAATCTCATCATAAAATCAGCCGCTAAATGTAGGATGTTGCCTTCTCACTCACGTGTTTTGATGTATGTGTGTACGAGTGTGTGAGTCGCGCGCGTTCGACTTCCAGCCGGTTTACGGTCAGTATGAGCTCAGCTGGCAGTGACAGTAAGATTAGCTATAATGCAGGGGCACCCCGATGATACGTTGTCTGTGTGCTTAGTCAGCCCATGCAGAACGCTCTTTATTATCTGCTCTTGCGATTGCAGCATGCGCAGCAGGTCCTTTACGAGGAAACTGTTACAAATGGCCCCGATAGATTGCACCACTCTGCGAAGATGATTTCAGCTGTCCATAATTCTGGCCTCTAGCAACGGCAATTTCTTTCCTCAACGGTGGGTTATATCCAGTGGCGCCGCTAGACGAAAACTGGGGGTCGGCGAAATCGTCTTTGCGAGGCCCCTTTCATTTTTTCAGTAAGACAGAAAATGTTAAATGAGCTGAATTATACACCAATAATTATTACACTAAAATTCTATTAGTATAATATACGAGAAATATTGCAATGACGAAAATTACAACAAAGAAACACAAATTAGAGAAACTTCTCAGCTTTTCGTCGCACAGAATTTTTTTTAAGATCACAACTTAATACTAGCCGCTATTTCGGCTTCAGTTGGTAGTACTGACAACGCAGATGTCTTCCTTGGCTCATTGTGCTTTTTAAGTTAGTCTTAATCCATTTTAACTTTGTGAAGCTTCTCTCGGCCGAAGATGTTCTGACTGGAACTGAGCATGAATCTGATTGTTATATAAACATTTGGATATACTTCTTCCAAATAGTTTTCTATAATGTACTGAAGAAATTGTTCTGTATTTAACTAAAAATTGTATCACTGCTGCACGCATACGGAAATAAATACGGACAACTACATAGCTGCCGGCCGGGAATTCAAATGTTCAAATGTTTGTATAGCTTATGGGACTTGACTACGGGGTCATCAGTCCCTAAACTTACAAACTACTTATCTACTACCTTATACTACGGACGGCACAAATATCCATGCCCGAGGGGGGATTCGAACCCCCGACCGTAGTGGCCGTGCAGACCGTGACTGGACGGCCTCAGTCCCCTCGGCCGGGAATAGCCGAGCGCATTAACGCCTCATACCACAGTGTACGAGGTCACCCTCGTAGGGGGTCGAAACCCACCCTTGGGTACGGATGTTGTGTTCGTCGCCGGCCGCGGTGGCCGAGGGGACTGAGGCGCTCCAGTCACGGTCTGCACGGCCACTACGGTCGGGGGTTCGAATAACCCCCTCAGGCATATATATTTGTGCCGTCCTTAGTGTCAGCTAGTTCGTAAGTAGTTTGTAAGTTAAGGGACTGATGACCCCGTTCTTACGTCCCATAAGCTATACAAACATTCGAACATTTTGTTGTGTTCGTCCATTGGTTAAGCTAGTGTAAGCTAGATGTAGGTCGTCGCTACATATGGTAGCAGTTGGAAAGCGCCGTTAAACGTCAAATATAAAAAAGTAACAAAAAACTAGAATGTTAACAATGTGTTGCGAGGCCCCCACAGGCGCGAGGCCGTCGGCGGTGGCCGACGTCGCCGACGCCTAGCGCCGCCACTGAAGTTATATCTTAGCACTCACCCACAACTTCAACAGCGTTTTATGTCGTCGCGATTCAAACATTTTGGGTCACTCGCAACTTTATTTTCTTCTGTGGGACTGAATTTGGAAGGAAATGGCCTCTCACCAGCATAACTTCGTTATGTAGTCAACGGCATTGGCTCGTTGAATACATCATTTTCTGTCAGATCACCGAACTTAAGCAAGTTGGGCGTGGCTGGTACTTGCCCGGGAGTGCAAGTTTTGGCATACTTCTTCCAGCATGAACTGACGCTCACTATAAGAGACGCTGTAGTCGCTTTCGATCACCGATGTAACCTGGATAATAAACACATTTTCCGTCACTTAACATGAAATTATATGTTAGTATTGGTACGTGTTTTCAGTAAGAACCAGTGCCAACTTCGCGTCTTGCAGAAATTGTACCCCTTCTTCCTCTACAGCGTATAAACAAAAATCAGTTGCCACATTTATGTAAGGGCATCATTTAGGAACGACTCGATCTATTTGACTGAGTTTTCTTGTTGTTGTGATCGTAATTCTCAGGATAAGATTTGTAATTTTTTTTTGCTTCCCCTTAATATAGCTACCGGGAAATTGGAAAATTTGAGAAAAACTGTAAGTGCGTTTTCCATTGCACTCAAAACAATAACAAGGACGGCGAAGAATTTATTTATTTATTATTATTGTTATTATTATTATTATTTTTTATGTTTCTGGGAAAGTTTCAGACAACATGTTCGGGACTGTTACAAAAGAAAGTCGGAAAATTGGGTCGAAGTTACGGAGGGTAACTTGAACTGGCGTTCATACCATTTGACCATTTACCATAAAAGTTCAAAGATATATATAATTCTTCATTGCGGGAAGGAGCAGATGTACATAGATATGCGTAGCAGGGAGGAGCAGAGGAACATAGGGAGAGAATGATGGAGGAAATGGGCTAATGAAAGGTTCAAATAAATACGTAATATAGGAAATGTTACTGTGAATTACACCTACAATTGTTTATATCAAATGGAGGGGACAGACAGATCAACACAAACAAGGGCGTTAGACAGATGGACAAGGAGGAAGAGACGAATGCAGAGGTAGAGACGGGTAAACAGGAGGCGATGGTCAAAGATAGGGGGGACCAAGAGATGGAAAAATGGGGGGGGGGGGGGAGCAGAAGCAGAGGAATAGTGAGAAGGGAGGAGAAGGAGATTAGGGTGTATATCCACTTTCCATACATACGAGCAATTGCGAAGCTTTGCCGTGGGCACTAGTGATCTGTATCTACTTACATACATATTCTGCAATCCACCCAAAGGTGTGTGAAGGAGGGTACCCGGTAGCACTACTAGTAACTTGTTTTCCTTTTCCACTCCCATACAGAACAAGGGAAAAACGAAACTTGTGTGCATTTGCACGAGTCCTAATCTCTCTCATCTTATCTTTGTGGTCTTTACGCGAAATTTAAGTTAGCTGCAGTAGAACCGTTTCAAATTTCGGCGCTGTAAATTTAACGGTGTTTATCGAGAAAAACGTCGCCGTCCCCCTAGCGACTCCCGTTTGAGTTCCCGAAGCATTTCAGTAACACTCGCGCATTGATCCAACCTACCAGTAACAAAGCTAGCCGCCTGCCTTTCTTTGTCTTCCATTTCATACCGTTGTGCAGCGTTACGCCTAGATATTTAACTGACGCGAATCTGTCAAGCAGCACACTGCTAATTCTATATTAGAACATAACGAGATAGTATCTCCTACTCATCTGCATCGTCTTAAATTTAGAGCTAGCTGCCATTCCTCACACCACCTAGAAATTTGGTCTCAGACATCCTGCATCCTACTACAATCATTCAATTGAAGACACCTTCCTTTACACCACAGCCTCACCAGCAAACAGCCACCGATTCAACTCACTCTGACCGTCAGATCATATGTATATATATAGAGATAGAGACAGAAAATAATAGCGGTCCTATCACATTTCCCTGGGGCGCTCCTGACGGTACCCTAGTCTCTGATGAACACTCGCCATCGAGGACAACGCACTGGGTACTATTTCTCAAGTAGTCTTCGAGCCCCTCACATATGTCGGTTTAATAGAAGCCAGTGGATTTTAAGAAATGGAGAGACCCCAGTGTTGTTGTGGTGCGTTACTAACCAACCTTAGTAGCTCTTCACCTGTTATCCGCTGAGGAAATATCCTTTGCATTTCTCATCGCGTTTGTACGATAACATTGGAATTAACACTGGTATCTGAATTGCAATAGTGTTCCAGTTACAAAACAAACAATTGTAAAAAGAAGAATTTAGTGTATGTTTAGTACTAGCACACGTAAGTGCTTCGCTTGTACAAAACGAAAAATGTACCACGGCCACGATAATTCCAATGATCTGTGTATTGTGTCATCTCGTGCAGCCAATTATTATTAACGGAGCACAAGTTCCATTAACAGCTGTAGATGAAAGGGATTAATCCGACGTGATTTATGAAACCTAGGGACGGCTTCTTTATCACCACCGTACCAACAATTGCACCGTTTTCTCAAGTGCACCTATGCAGCGTTGTAAATCCTGATGGTCGCGCGGATCGGCCGTACATTCTAAGACGGGTTGCTGCGGAGTGCATGGATGTTCCCCGTCGGAGGATCAAGTCTTCCCTGGAAAGCGTGCGTGCGTGTGTGTGTGTGTGTGTGTGTGTGTGTGTGTGTGTGTGTTGTCATTAGCATAAATTAGTTTAAGTAGTTCATAAGTGTGGGGACTGATGACCACCTCAGTTTGGACCCATAGTTCTACAGTTCAACATTTTTAAATTCAGATCTGCCGTATTAGATCGCTCAGAAACGTTTAAACATTGACATGTTATATCGGACATGAACCAGAAACCTCCTGTTCCTGGCTGTCAAGACTTAACGCTAGAACAAGTGTGAATTAAAATCCTTACAGTCTAGATACGTGCTGCGACAGTTCTTATCTTGTCATGTGACGGCAGAGTCACGCACTGACATATAATTTCAGGTTTTGCGCGTCATTTTATTTTCTGCACTAGCTGTAGGAAAAACAATTTCCTGCGTCTTTTACTAGCATACATTCAGTTTTAATGGTGGTGTTGTGCTCGCCGATGCTGCATTACTCGATAAACACTCGAACGGCATTACAAACCTACAAGCATAAAGTCTATCTTAGCTTTATCTTTACAGAAATCTCATTTGCTTTCTAGACCTCTTCGCTTATTTCTGTAATGAAGTATTTTATAATGTCAGTCGCGCATCACTGTGCTATTACTTCTATTCGACTTCTGTATGACAGCATGAAGCACCTCTGTGCCGTTGGACAGCTGTCACACCTGTTATAGCATCTGCAGGTGGGGCATTCGATTACCAAAAGAAAGAGGTTTGCGTGTAGTCGGGTTGTAAAAATCATGACCGCCCAGAGACTACCACAGCAGCTGTTGACCACTCCTTACAAATTTCCGCTCGTAGGAACCCTGTGGGGGACATCATCTTGTTGAATAATGATATTCCTGCAGCCATAGGACGTCATATTTTGACTCAAACTGCACATAATAGGTTGAAAGATGTGCAAATTCATTCCGAACGTCCACGGTGAGATCAAGTTTTGACACCTAGACACCATGCATTTTGGACGAGGCGGCCCACCAACCAATCTGAGTGAGGAATGGGACAGTCTGAACCGTCAGTCCCTTGATGATCTAGTGGACAGTAATACAGGTATGCGTCAGTACAAGAGGATGTGTAACCAGGTATTAAGGGTATCGGTGTGTGCTGCAATCTGGAACACAAATTCAGAATGTCTACGTTATAGTCGTACAAGTTGTCATTCTGTTTACATTAGCAAGGACGAAAACCGAAATGATATTTTCCTATATCTATTCCATTGTTAAGTAAAGCGTCATGAACCGCTAAGGACCGTGGTGATGCAATTTTTTTTTTCCTTTCTTTTTTTGTATGCAGGAGGAACAAAGTTACAACAGGTAGACAGTTTCAAGTACCTGGAATGTATTTTCTCACAGGATGGCAACATAGTGAAAGAACGGGAATCGAGGTGCAGCAAAGCTAATGCAGTGAGTGCTCAGCTAAGATCTACTCTCTTCTGCAAGAAGGAAGTAAGTACCAAGAGTTTAAGTTAGCGGTGCACCGCTCTATCTTTCGACCACTTTCAAAAAATGTTTGTATAGCTTATGGGACTTAACTACGGGGTAATCAGTCCCTAAACTTACAAACTACTTATGAACTAGCTAATACTAAGGACGACACAAATATCCATGCCCGAGGGGGGATTCGAACCCCCGACTGTAGTGGCCGTTCAGACCGTAACTGGAGCGCCTCAGTCCCCTCGGCCACCGCGGCCGGCCCGACCAACTTTGTTGTATGGGAGTGAAAGTTGGGTGGATACAGGTTTCCTTATTCATAAGGTAGAGGTTAGACAGATATGAAAGTAGCAAGAATGATTGCAGGTACTAATAGATGGGAACAATGGCAGGAGGGTGTCCATAATGAGGAAATCAAAGAAAAACTGCCGCGGTGGAGTAGCCGAGTGGTCTAAAGCGTCTCGCTGCGGGGCGCGCGGTTGCTCGCCGTGGAGGTTCGAGTCCTCCCTGGGGCATGGGTGTGTCTGTTTGTCCTTAGGTTAGTTTACCTAGGTTTAAGTAGTTTGTAAGCTACGGACTGATGACCACGCAGTTTGGTCCGATAGAATTAGAAACATTTGAACATTTGAAAGAAAAACTGGGAATGAACACGATAGATGAAGCAGTTAGAGCGAACAGACTGAGATGGTGGGGTCATGTTACACGCATGGGAGAAGCGAGATTACCTAAGAGACTCATGAGCTCAGCAGCGGAGGGTAAGAGGAGTCGAGGTAGACCAAGAAGAAAGTACTTAGATTCGGTGCAGAATGATGTTGAAGTAAAAGGCATAACATCAGGCGAGGCATCAATGTTAGCATTGAATAGGGGATCATGGAGGAATTTTATTAGAGGTACTATTCTCCAGCCTGGACGCTGAAAGTCATAATCAGTCTCTAATGATGATGATGATGATTTTTAGTTAGCTATTTTGTTCTTGGAATGTATATTTCAAAAACCCCAATTTAAAATGTATTGCTCAAGAAAAGGAATTTATGAAATAGTGTTATGCGTTCGCTCCTCCATGTAAAATTATCAAAATAAATGTGATGTTTTTCATCATGATGCACACAGTGCTGCGGCCATAAGCGTCGAATAGCTGATTATTTTCAGTCAGAACACTCACTGGATTTGGAAAACACGACGCACCGAAAGATGAAATGCTGACCAAGTTTCTTGCCGTTTCTGTTACATGTAATCAGTCGCTGGACCTGTCAGAGAAAGTGTCTGAACACTTGAGCGTGGTGCTAAATGGAGGGGGGAGGGGGCGGGGGGAGACTGTGTTTAGGCTGTCAGGAAAGCAATTTTCACAACTTTTTCACGGCTACTTGGCCAATCAGCACCTACTGTCGGTACTGCGCTAGTTGCCGCAGCTGAGGAAACGAGGCGGTGAAAGCTTAAATGCGGCGGTTCAGCCACCTGGCCGGCCGTCCCCGACCACCTGTGCCAGTCGCCACTTCTACTTGTTCGCAGTCCCCACTACTTCTCAACTCTTACTATTCTCGCTGCTATAAGAAACGCACAGTCTGTAAGTCCTTAAGTAGCCCATTATATGAAGTCGAAAATGTTCAAATGTTTGTAAATCTACGGGACCAAACATCGTTCATTATCAGTCCCTAGACTTACAAACTACTTAAACTAATACAAATAAATAATCCCTGAGATGGATTTTCGTCTCGAATATGTCAAAGACATTAATGATAACTCTGAAGCATAGAATTAAAATTTGTGATTCGACCGGGAATCGAACCCGCACCTCCATGCTTACTAGGCAGACGTCTTACCGTTAGACCACCACAGCACCAACCATGAAGGCGCCTCGGAATAGCGGAATAGTCAAAGTACGATTTCCCTCCACGTCACAAACTTTAATTCAACTTCTGTGTTCCAAAGATTATTGCCACTACTGCCAAGGCTCCCCATGCAGCGGAATAGCACCTCGGCAATGGACATATTGGAACATTCCTTCAAGGTGATATAAATATCAATTTAATACAAATAAACAATCCCTGAGACGGATTTGAGCTGTGGTGGTCTAACGGTTAAGACATCTGTTTAGTAAGCATGGAGTTCCGGTTTCGATTCCCGGTCGCATCACAAATTTTAATTCTATGCTTCAGATTTATCATTATTGTCTTTGAAAATCCGTCTCAGGGATTGTTTATTTGTATTAAATTAATATTTATATCACCTTAACAGGATATTGAACTACGCTATTGAAATTATTTCAGTGCCCTGAAACGGTCGAGATGTTTCAAGATTTCGAATTCGCATATTTACGGCCGTTAATGTCAACCAATGGTATCTGTCCTTTCGGACGTGATCGAAAGAACAGACACCATATAAATAATTATTACTATAATAGTTTTATTTACGTAAATATGTTCATGTCTCACTGATGGAGTTGCATTTTGCGTATTCTGTATCGACGTTGCAAGTACCTTCTAGATTTAGCGCCATCATTCGAGAAAATCCCACACTTCTCCAGCACGGGGCTGGAACTATTTGAAAGCAACGGTATGCGGAAGAATCGGGCAGTTACGATTTGAATAACGATTTGAGCATTAGAAAGAATAATGATAGCAAATAAATATTTTATTTCTACACCGCCATCTCAGATTGCCTCGACGTCCAGCTGGATATGGCGTGACGAAACCTGTGCGGCTGCCATAAAAACAGCACGCTATTCCGCGCGCACGCAAAGCTCTGAAAAGGCCCCAGGTGTGCGCCTTCTCTCTCGGACAGCAACAGCAGCACAAGTTGTCGCTGACCGTAGTGGCAGCGGGCAGGGCTGTTTGTCTTTTCCTTTATTGTCATTTAACGTTCATAACAGGCAGGATGGCAGCAGCGTATCATCCCGCTCTTCGGCCAAGAGTCTGTACAACTAGCAAAACAGATTTACAGTAAATCTATATATATACACTCAGTCGCAAAAGTATTAGGACAGTGGGACGTTTCACAATGAGTACTCGAGAAACACTGACTGTGAAACCCAAACATATTTATTGGCAATACATATGCTTAACAACATTAATTACAGAAGAATTATTGTATTATTTCGTTTCCAAAACATAAATAACAGAAAAATTAACAACAAAAATGAAACAACCTGCACCAACTGCTGCTACAAAAGTATTCGGACACTGTCCAATAAATGTTCATAAGTTGTACGACGAAAATGTCAATACCTTGAGGGTCCACCTTTCATTTTCAGCACCACCTCCAATCTACTAGGCATACTTTCCACGAGTTTTTTCGTGAAATCTGGGCCTATATGTACCCATTCTTGGCGCAATTTCTCTTTCAAGGTCTCCTTCGTATAGATGTCCGCACGTAGGGTCCGTTTCAATTTATCCCACAAATGTTCGATTGGGTTAAGGCACAGTTTAACATATACAGTCACGACACTCACTGCTGTTAAAGTTGTTACCAATTGACAGTTGCTGCGACACTAGCGCTCCTAGCGGTGGGCAAGCTGCCGAAGTAGTGATGTTTGTTTATAATCGCTGTTGTAAGTAATTAACGAAATACTTACTATAATTTTTGCGTTATAAGCATTATTAAAATATCGAGAGACAAACATAATACGGAAATTAAAATAAAAACAGCCTCATTTAAATGATTCAATGGTATAAAAAACAAATCGGTCATGAACAAATACTTACGGATATATGTATGTTTGCAGCTTATTCAGCTGAAAGTAAGTTGCCTATAAACATAATGGTATAATAAATTTCTATTATGGTCTATTATTGCTATGACAGCCAGTGTTTGACGTGTATCAGTTCGGTACGGGGTCTAATGATTCTCACATTTTTACACGTCACTCGTCTTTCTTATACGTGCATATTCTTTTAAGTGTAATTACTTTAGCTTTAAAAAACCAATGCTTTGATGATTCTTGCCGTTTGTGGTTCAGATGTAGCAACAATTGTGCAATTGGGTTCTTCTTTGTTGGAAAACAGTTTGCTTGCACTTATCGTTATATTGCCATGTCTGTAACGTTTTTCCTGCAGCTACAGCTGTGATGGCTAATTTGGTATGTTAAATACCGTATTTATTGCATTCTATATACTTTTCCTGTGTTCCACCCTCACCTATTTTACTGGAATTGTAATGAAGAGTACTTAACGTTCCTGCGTACATATTGACGTCTCTTTGTTAAAGGGCATGTCTCCTCGTGTTTCCTAGGCATTTTTATTTTTAATAGAAAATGAAATTATTCATTTAAAGCCTGTATGTTAGAGAATGATTGTAAATTAACTGTCCTATAATATACCGTTTCGTATCAGGGATCTTATGAAACCTAAGAAAGACATGGGGAGCAATTTTTGAATTATTACCTATTTATAATTCACTACATACGTTCCATAATGTAAAAAGTATGCTGAAGTCAATCTAAACGATACTATTCGCACTCATCAACTATCGTATTCAGAAACGTAGCTTGCCAGCCACTTGGAGCGCTGCTATC
This sequence comes from Locusta migratoria, assembly GCA_026315105.1. NCBI lineage: Eukaryota > Metazoa > Arthropoda > Insecta > Orthoptera > Acrididae > Locusta > Locusta migratoria. The sequence continues at coordinate 122,941,938 of CM048751.1, forward strand.
GCAGCGTATAACAATAATCTGTGGGAGTGTCGTTACTGTATATGTTAGACTGTGGTTAAGGTCTGGTGATTGGGGTGGGGGGGGGGGGTGCAATACTTTCGGGCAGTTGAAGAGCAACCACATTTGTACAATATGCGCGGTATACCTGGGATCATTATCCTGATACGAATGAAAGTTTTTCGCAATACCTAGATTTCGTGCACTCTGCTTCAAATGTCCTCGCAGTATATTAAAATACGCGTCCTTGTTCATCGTATCATCAATGAACACTAAATCACGCACACCACTGCCGCACATGCATCACCACACCATGTTGCTCCTACCTCGAAACTTTACTGTTGGTTTGATGTTCCTGGGATTCAGCTCTTCATTGGTCTTGCGCCACACGTTTGTCTTTCCGTCGCTTTGCCATAATGTAAATTGATATTCGTCGCAAAATATCACCCGATTCCACCAAGCCTGATCGTATTCGGCGTATTCCCTCGCAAACTGCGTACGTTTCTTCTGGTTCACTGCATTTATGAATGGCTTTCGCCGTGCCACTCGACAATGGTACTGCGATCGTCGTATTACTCTCCGCATTGTTTCGGGGTTAACTTTTATACCGAGGTCTCCCTCCACCTCACTTGCAAGTCGTGTGGCAGATATTTTCGGATTCTGTTGTACCATTCGCACAATCACACGTTCATCTCTCTGTGAAAATGTCCGTGGCCGTCCTGTACTTCAACGGAATTCCAAACGGTCTTCTTTCTCGAACCGTTTAATAATGTCGTGAACTGTACGTTTCTTCATGTTCACTATTGCGGCAGTTTCCCTGCAGGTTTTCCCATTCACGAGATGATAAACGACAAGTTACGTTTGGTCGAACGTAGAACAATTCCTTGTGCGTCCCATCGTCGACCTGCACAGGCTCGCGATACGTGTTTACTAATCATCGCTATCGTCTCGCGGAAATCTCAGAGACTGCAGTCCGTCCACCTTCTGTGCGTCTCGGAATGAACTATTCTCTCACGTTGTCCGCCTTTGTCCGAATACTTTTGTTGCACCTTCTCATGCCGTTTTCAGGAAATATTATATAACAGACACATGTCCAACAACAATTCTTCGTATTTGACGCGTGTTTCACGTTGCGACATCGTACCCGGAGTCCAAAATACATTACAAAGTGCAATTTCTGTATTTTTTCATGCGGTAAACTGCAAATTATGTGCATTTACGTGCTGTCCAAATACTTTTGCGACTGAGTGTATATTAAGCAGAGTGTCCGTGTGTTTGTGGGTTTGCATACAAATCTACAGTTTTATTCCAATCTTTATGAAATTTTGCGTCCATAAGTTTCAAATCATGAGGACGGTCACCGTAAGTGTAAGAGTCACATACAACCAATAGTTTTGAGATATGAGGTCATAAACAATGAGATACGTGAAAAACTGATGCACATTTTCTCCTAAACCACTGGACCGATTGTAAAGTTATGGGACCTAACTACACCGGTCATCGGTCCCTAAACTTACAAACTAATTAAACTATACTACGAACCACACATGAACAAACAAACACACACACACACACACACACACACACACACACACACACACACACACACCAGTGCCCGAGGGAGGCGAACGGCCGCAAGGCGCGTCAGTGCGCCCGGCTATTCCACTGTGGCTCTGGACCGATTTCAACCAAATTTGATACAATTATTCCTTACCGTGAGGTAACAATTGCTGTAGGGTAAAGAACCACATACGTAATCCATGTGCTAAGGTTGGATTACTTCTATTTATTATTTATTTATGTATTTACTTTTTATTGTATATGTACTGCAAACACAATCATTACTTGAGTTTACTGTTTCTGAAGTAGTGAAAATTTAAAAATTCAATACGATTATCTATTATAAAATTCTTTTTAGGTGAGATACAGGTACTTGTGAATGGTGACATAGTTTCGCTAAAACTAGTACAGTAAAAATAAATACAAACCATAAAAATAAAAAAGCGGCTTGTGACTTGTGAGTACATAGCATAGATGTCTCTAACATAAATAATTTATAATCAGTTGCAACACTTCGGATATTACAGTAGAAACCCAAATATCAAATCTTAAAAGAGTGGAAGCCCTGGGAAGAGATACGAACTATCTTTGTCATTTGTACGTTTAGACAGTTCCATTTTACTTCTAAAACGCAATTCTGTACGATTAAAATGCATTGAACTACAATCAATTCATTGGCAAGCAGTTACTTCATTAATAGGATCAATAGTTCAAGGACATTAGATTACAATATCCGAGTTCAATAAGTTTAAGTTGTAATCCAATATATAAAGCAGTGTCCGTATGTTTGTACGTGTTCCATACAAATCTACAGTTTTGTTCCAATCTTTATGAAATTTTGTACACGTAAGCTTCAATCCATGAGGACAGTCGTCATAAGTGTAAGAATTACATACGATATGTAGTTCACTAGATACGACGTCATAAACAATGAGATGCGCGAAAAACTTATGCATTTTGCGACAATGCTGCTCATTTTCTCCTAAACCATTGGACCGATTTCAACCAAATTTGGTACACACATTCCTTACCGTGAGGTAACAATTGCTGCATGGTTAAGAATCACATACGGCACATGGTTCAAAAAATACTACGTCATAACCAATAGAAATCGTAAAAAATGCCATATAATGCGGCGGGACTTCCGAAATACGCTGTATGAGAATGACAGTACTTAGCGACTTGCAACAAACTTTATACATAATTTCAAACCTTTATTAAACTTTTTCTTGCTGGAAACCGTAGTAAAATGAAGAAAGGAAAAATGTTTCTCGCTTACTACTTTTCCGCTGTTTATAGAGTAAAACTACGGCTCTCGGTATGACGTTAGAATTTGTAATTTGTACACTACAAATTGCAGCCTCATAAAATTTTACAGACAGTATACACACATATAGGTAAATGTACCCTTTAAATTGTATCACAGTACGACACGTAGTTCATGAGAGACGAGCACATAAACAGTAACATTCATAGAAAACCGCCCCATCGCCCACAAAGTTTTAATCTATTACTTCATTACTACTAATTGTATTCCCAAGCGATTTTACAGAGATATAGCCCTTATACAAACGAATATATACCTGACAAATGGCAGGAATAAATAAATAAATACCCGGACAAAGCCGGGTTTTCAGCTAGTTGAGAATAAAATAATGAAGGGACTCAGGCCAGGCACATATTGCCCGTAGCACAAACGCGGTGGGCCGTTTTTTTATTTTTTATTTAAATAATATGTACCCTTAATAACATCGCCCGATTAATATTTTAAGGCTTGGGATAGACTTAACTGGAAAACATATGTAGCCAAGGTATTTCACTGAGGGTGAGGCGGATGGGACGATCATATGGACAGTGTTATGCATCACAAGACCAAGCGTCGTTACTTTAAATTTCTGATGTGAGCGCAATTAATGCTGTTTAGTAGTTATGTACAGTGAGATTTCACTACTAAGTGGTACGAAAAGTTGAGAAACATTCATAAATAAATATATTTTAAGAAAATGTAAAATTTAGGTTCCATTATGTCAGTTATGACACATGGCGCTTGGACTAGTGATGCATAACACCGTCCATATAGTGTGAGATGAAAGTGATGAAGAACGGAAGGCTGGAGTGATACAAACTATGGGGATATATACTGGGATTTGTGTCGATTGATTGTAAGCAGCCACTGGTTAGGCCGGTATTACACTATCAAATTTTCTTTGACAAAGATTTTTTGTCAAAGAAAATTGGACAGTGTAATATGGAACTTTGGTCAAAGTTGCCTTTCGTCAAAAATTCTTTGATCAAATCTAGCAGCTCACCGTAGATTTGATCAAAGACAGCGTTCGTCTTATATTAACTGCGGTGAGAAATATGACAGCTTTAAGCGCTAGCATCGCTGTAGCACTTTTTGACCTGCTGTTTGAAAACATGACCGCGTAATTCGTATTGCGAGTCGTCGCAACAACTAAATTTATGCGGTTGTATAAGGTTGATTATAAAAACCGGCTGCATCGAGCCGAAAGCTAGATAATTGCGAAATTCATTAGCGATCAAGTGAGTACTGTTTGCACGACATACGACGTAAAAATGAAAATTAATTCTCTCTGCAATAGTTTTGCAGCGGAGAAAGCAAAAGAATATAATGACACTGTTTAATTCCCTACATATATTTAGTCAGACAAATGCTATTTACACGATATATAATACGCAAAATATAAATGTTTCAAAAGTTTTTGTTTACTGTAAGCGCGCCCGAGTACTAGCAAAACCCGAAACAGGGCACAGGCTTCTTCCAGCGACAAATGTACTGCAATATTTAGAGCAGAACACCACTGCAGACGCCAGCGTCACCATTGCCAGTCTTCCAAACGACGAGAAGAACCGTTTTCTGGTGGTAAAGCGGTTCTCGCCTCGGGTGTATCCTAATATTACATATTTGTAGAAAACAACGAAGTACTTTGACAAGCTACACTGTAGATGTCTATTATGATTAACAAAGGTACTTATCCTTTTTTTTTTTTTTTTTTTTTTTTTTTTTTTTTTTTTTTTTTTTAATACGAATATGTCTTAAGAGTACAGCTTAAATTGTTGTGAGTGAACAAGGAGCGTCGACATCTACAGTCTAGCTAGTCAAAAGTACTTCGCACTTTTCTACAAATATCTGATGTTAGGCCTTATTATACGATACACCTGAGGCGAGAGCCGCGGTACAAGTAAAACAGGGTTCTGTGAATAAAGGCACGCTTCCACATGTCTAGTCGTTGCAATTGTTGTAGGCGTACATGCAATCTAAGTGTATAAATAGATATTTGTAATCTATGCAATCAACAACTAAGGTTAATAACAAATATTCATCCGCCATTTTCGATGCACTATGACAGATTCTTTGTCAAAGAAAATTTGATAGTGTAATGTCACCATTTGTCAAAGAAAATTTGATAGTGTAATGTCACCATTTGTCAAAGAATATTGGACAAAGATTCTTTGTCAAAGAAAATTTGATAGTGTAAAGGCTAGTCTACACGACTAGCAAGAAGTTGCAAGAAATGAATTGCGCGCAACTAGTTTCGTGTATGTCTGTAGACACGGCGCCAATACCGTACACTTCAGTTTCGTTGTTTTGTGAGTGCCGTAGTCGCCGTAAAATGAATGTTTTGGTAGCTGTACGAGTAGTGGCGAATCTGTTGCTTGTCTGTGTGAATTCGCTGCATAAGACTAACCACAAAAAGAATAAGAAACGTGTTTCGGTTCGTGACTGGATTAAAAAAAAGACGTCAGCTCTGTTGCTCAGTGACCTTGCTGAAAGAAATTGTGATTGAAGACCCTAGAAGTTATTTTAATCAACTTAGAATGTCACCAGAGCAGTTAACGTTCCTTTTAATCGGAGTTGGTAATGCAATAAAGAAACAAGTAACCGTTATGTGTGAAGCATAGTTACCAGAACTGAAATAACAAATTGCATTACGTTTCTTGTCAAGTAGATATTCGTCTCTGAGTACTTGTACCGTGTTCCGAAATCCACAATTGCCATACTTCGTTTGTATAGGTATTTCAAACTGGATGTATTTTAGTCTGCAATTCACTAATCGTCAACACATCAATATTTAATTTCACAAATAATTGCCAGAAGAGCACTAACACGCCGTTAAAATCGCACAAACACCTACTCAACGCATATACGTTCAGAAACTGAATTATTTCTCACGTTCCCCCCTTTATGTTGTATTTTGTTCTGTATTGGTCATAACCTAACCTAAAAACACGCGCAATCAGTTTCGCCAAAGTTGAAACGTGCCGAAACTATTTAGTTTCGTCAACGAGTTGCGCGAAGACCTGCTGCGCATGCGCATTGGCCAGTAGCGCAGTTTCATGAAACGTAGTGTCGTCGTGTAAACTAGCCTTAATACCGGCCTTACTCCAGAAGGAAAACTGGGAAAGGTGCTGCTGCAGCAAGTGTTGTGAGCGTCGGAAGGAGGGAGGCGAGCCGTTGCCGGCTGATAACGATTCGAACGGTGTTGTGTTGGCCGGCTGGCGCTCAGTCCGGTGTGAACGTCGCCGCAGAACGCTCAGCCTCGATATGCTGCGCACGCCACGCCGCCGCCTTCACTCGGTGGATGAGCAGGTAGGCCGCCGTAAACAGACGACGCAGCACTGCCGGCCGGACAGCAAACGGGTTCACTGCTGTTCCTGTTCAGTGTAGCAAATTTACTCGGCACAGCTGCCGCCTCTGGCTGCACAGTGGTTAGTAATAAGCGGCACTCGTTTATATCGTGAACTAGGAGACTAACGAAAAGGTATTTTAGGGCTTAAAAATCACTCTTGTGGTGTATACGAATAAAATATTTTTTGACAGGTTCCGCTTTCAGCAAATAGTTTTTTTCTTACCTAGACACGATCGCTGAAGTTACAGCAACAGCTGAAAACCCGGCGTTGCCCGGGTATTTATTCATTTATTCGTGCCATTTTTCAGGTATATACTCTCTTGTGTAAGGGCAGTATGTGTGTAAAATCTCTTGGGAATAAAATTAGTAGTAAAGAGGCAATAGATTAAAACTTCATGCGTGCTGGGGCAGTTTTTCATGAACCTCACTGTTTATGTGCTCATACGTCATGAACTGTGTCGTACAGTGATAAAAGTTAGAAGGTACACTCAACTATATGCGTGTATACTGTCTGTAAAATTACCTGCAGCTACCATTTGTAGTGTAAAAATTATAAATTGTAACGTCATACCGACAGCCGTAGTTTTAGTCCATGAACAGCGGAACGTTACTGTTTTTTTGTACTCATATCTCATGAAGTACGTGTCGGAATGTGATACAATTTCGAAGATATAGTCAACTATATGTGTATACTGTCTGTAAAATTTCCTGTGGCTACAGTTTGTAGTTTATAAATAATAAATTGTAACGTCATACCGAATGCCGTAGTTTTACTCCATAAACAGCGGAAAAGTAGTAAGCGAGAAACTTTTTTCCTTTCATCATTTTACTATGGTTGCCAGCGAGAAAAAGTTTAATACAGGTTTGAAATTATTTTTAAAGTTTGTTGCAAGTCGCTAAGTACTGTTATTCTCATACAGCGTATTTCGAAAGCCTCGCCGCATTATATGGCATTTTTTTGCGATTTCTATTGGTTATGACGTAATATCTTTTGAAACATGTGCCGTATGTGATACTTAACCATGCAGCAATTGTTACCTCACGGTATGGAATGTGTACCAAATTTGGTTGCAATTGGTCCAATGGTTTAGGAGAAAGTGAGCAGCATTGTCGCAAAATGCAGCAGTTTTTCGCGCACCTCATTGTTTATGGCGTCATATTTCGTGAACTATATATCGTATGTGATTCTTACTTACGGCGACCGTCTTCATGAATTGAAGCTTACGTGTACAAAATATCATAAATATTGGAACAAAACTGTAGATTTGTATTCAACACGTACAAACATACGGACACTCTGCTTTATATATTAGATGAGTAATCTACAGAAGGTTATTAAGTAGATCTAAAATTAGTAGGCTAAAATTAATAGGTATACCTTAAGACATCGAAAATTTAAGGTTAAAGACTGAGCAAATTTTCGGGTTATTAGTGTTTTTAATTATATCTTGGTGCTCTCGTGAAAATCGTTAAACTATTTTCTATGTGTATGTCAACACTTTTGATAATGTTACGCAGGTACCCACCAGCACAGCTTTAATTTGTGCGAGTGAAAGGAAGGGCAATAACATCTGTGTAACTCGTTGAAAGAATGTATTTACTACGAATTTAACTATTTTGTAATATGTTACCCATAAAAAATAATTACGTCCCCAACACAATTGTTTACATATCGAAAAAACATTGGCCCCCCCACTTCAACCCTGGAGAGGCAAGTCACGCTTTTCGCCCCCCCCTCCCCTCCTCCACACGTCCTATTCACCTGGTTTCTTTACGCACAGCCAGTGAATAAATTATGCTGCTGGCAGTAGTTGTGGGACAGTCCTTTTGATGGCAGCCATTTTTGCCTTTGACTGAAGCATCTTGTAAGACTTACTACATTCTGCCCTCGCCTCTCGTCCGATTTTCAGGCTGTGACTTAATAGGGGCCAATATATGTAGGCGTACCGGAATGTACCAAATTCTGCTCTGCACTTTAGAACAGTAGTTGTTGAGAAATTATGAACGGACGCTCAAAGTCGCTATTGTATATGAGACGCAAGCGTAACTTATATATATATAACGGGAACTCCCCCTCTAAAGAAATAGTTATTACGCCATTATGACCGTGATAGTCTACAATCCCAGAGGTTAATAAACATCGTACTGAGGTAGCCTGTGGCAACATTACACCAGGTGTACTGCGTCGAACACCACATGAGGTAGACTGCAAATGTGTGCAGCAAATAATGATCACCCTTTGAACATTTATTGGCCTGAAATGTCAGGACACACTTTTATATTTTATAATTAAATAATAATAATAATAATAATAATAATAATAATAATAATAATAATAATAATAATAATAATAATAATAATTTGTAGTTTTACTAAATTCTGATAATTTTAATCTTCAAGAAAAAATTAATAAAAATGTTAGCATGTGTGACGTGGTGTGCTGTTTAAATTTCTTCTGTACCTACGTTACATAGCTGTTCTTTTTGTATCCCTAATTAATTCGTTTCTCTCCGATAAACACGATTGAACTGCACCGCGGCAAAATAGCCGTTCGCCGTCGGACGTTAGTCCTCCCGCGGGCATGTGTGCGTGTGTTGTTAAAATAATTTAAGTAGTTTGTAAGGTTGGAGACCGATCACCACTGGAGTTACGTCCCATTACTTTACAAACATTTGATTTTTGATTGAACTGCTGATGAGTTAATGAAGCGTCAACTTTGTTATAATAACTCTGGATGTGATTAACATTTTATAATGTAACAAACGGTATTGATTAAAACTTGTTTCTATTTTCAATTGGACTACATCTACATCGGATACTCTGCAAATCACATTTACGTGCCTGGCAGAGGGTTCATCGAACCACCATTATACTATTTATCTCCCATTCCATTCTCGAATAGCGCGCGGGAAGAAAGAACACCTGAATTTCTCCGTTCGAGCTCTGATTTCTCGTATTTTATTCTGATGATCATTTCTACCTATGTGAGTCAACAATATATTTTCGCATTTGGAGGAGAATGTTGGCGATTGGAGTTTCTTAAGTAGCCCACACCGCAGCGATAAGCGCCGTTCTTGAAATGATTCGCATCCCAGATCCTGTATCATTTCCGTAACGTTGTCACCCCTGTATCGTGACAATACGAAACGAGCTGCCCTTCTTTGGACTCTTTCGATGTCCTCCGTCAAACCCACCTCATAAGGATCCCACACTGGGCAGCAATACTCCAAAAATGGACGGACAAGCGTAGTGTATGCAGTTTCTTTTGTAGTTCTGTTGCATGTTTTAAGGGTTCTGCCAATATAACGCAGTCTCTGGTTCGCCTTTCCCACGTCATTATCTACGTGTTCTTTCCAGTTTGTCTGAAGTAATAGTAATTCCTAGGTATTTTCGGGAGTTTACGGTCTTACTTTTGATTGATTTATCATGTAAACAAAGTTTTAACGGATTTGTTTCCGTACTCATGTGGACGACTTCACACTTCTCATTATTTAGAGTCAATTGCCAATTTTTACACCATACTGGTATCTACTAAAACAGGCTTCCATTAAAACACATCGGTTTGTGTTAAAAATAAATATTACGTCCAGTTTTAATGGTGTGTATTAGCTAATTACTCAGCCCCTATCCTCACTTTCGGTGTGTGGAATTACTCATTTGTTGGGGGTTTACGAAATATTCTAGTGGTAATGTTAGGTGACTCAGACTGTAAAAAGATTCGATCTCTTCATTTTGTATTTTTGTACCGCACCAGAGGTTTCTTATTAGAAATCATACCGATATCATCTCCAGATTTGAGAATGAGAAATAGGGGCGTTAACGCGCTGGGATGAATGCTAAAGAATATGAAAGATAACGCAGAAGCGGATGCTGCCTGGGCCCAGGTACGCTCTCCGAAGCACTCGTAAGCGAAACCTGTGACCTCGCCGCCCATAAGGCATGATGGAGGCCGTAACTGCGTCCCACGTGCTCGTCGTTTACATAATTTGGAAGTGCACAGTGCGGCAGGGAAAGTAGGTAGGCACGGTCAGCGGGCGTTGCCAGGGCCATCACTGACGCTGCTGCTGCCTGCTGCCGCACCGTGTCGTAGGGTACCCCGTGTTTATCGCTAATGGCGAACTGGCCCAAATGCGTTCCGGAGAAGCGCTTGCCGATTCAGCCTTCTCGTCCGCCTACCTATCGAAGCCCACCCAAAGCCGGCCCGCCCGATCCAACTCCAACTGCTCAAAACAGTTAGGGGACATACACGATAGACACACAGTAATGTATTTTCTTCAGGCATTGGTTAAATTGTAGTGTATGTGCGTTGTTGTTGATGTGGTCTTCAGTCCGCAGACTGGTTTGACGCATCTCTCCACGCTACCCTGTCCTGTGCAAGTCTTGTGATATTCCTGGCCTGTGGCCACTTCATATTTCTGGCCGCTGGCCGTTTCTTTGCTAACATCGTACGTTTCTTAAACGCGGAAGAAAGACAGAAGTGCAGCATATGTTGAAACAAGCTTCCTAGGGTTTTAGTTGCGGACGGAGAAGTCAGTACTGCTTCCTCCCACAAGTCCCCTAAAACCTCTACATCCTTGCGGATGCTGTTGCGTAGCAGTATGCGTTTGTACAGCCCTACAGTACGCACGAGGTGTCGTAGTTGCTGTCCAAGTCTTTATGGAAAGCATAGAGTTCTGACTAACCTGTTCTATAGTTGTGTCCCCAGCGCAGAAGACAGCACACAGGTCGTTGGTTCTTCTACAGCAAGTGAGGCTAAAATAAGTTCTGTATGATGGAAGCATAAGAAGCGACTCGCGAGATTTGTCAGGGATGTCATTTATTAAATAAATAATATATGAACAACTATTGTTAATACGAAACGGCCTATGTTGCCCGTAGTTCATGTTGAGACCTCGACTGTTATCACTATTACAAAAATCTTTACTCATGACCGGCGCGGTCCGGCGCGTATAGTGGTCAGCTCGAGACCGCAACTGCGACGCGTTGCGAGAGGGCACCTGACGCTCTACTTCGCTCCAAAACAGGGCTGTCGCGCGCCTTCTGCAAAATCGCTCTTCTCTTGTTACAGTAAGAGAAGGCACCTTAAACATTTTAAACTGTCAAAGTCTAGCCTGTCCTTGAGACATATTTATCATAAATTCTCAGCTCTGAATAATTAATATTTAGTATATAATAAACAAAACTAATATCACGTGACGTGAAATGCAGCAGCCAATGCGAGGAGAGCACCAGTAACATAGGCGGGCTTTCCCACGGGAAACAGCACCTACTGTGCCATATGCTACTGCTCCCCACCCCACATTTCAACATATGCTGCACTGTTGTCTTTCTTCCGCGTTTAAGACACGTACGATGTTAGCAAAGAAACGGCCAGCGACCAGAAATATGAAGTGGCCACAGGCCAGGAATATCACAGTCTCTTCATCTGAGAATACGTTCGGCAACCTACAACTTTTTGAATCTGCTTACTCGTACCTCGGTCTCCCTCTACGATTTTTACCCCACACGCTTCCTTCTAATGCTAAGTTGACAATTCCTTGGTGTCTCAGAATGTGTCCAACCAATCTATCCCTTCTCTTAGTAATGATATGCCAGAAACTCCTTTTTCTCCCCGATTCGGTTAAGCACCTCCTCATTAGTTACGTGATCTACCCATCTAATTTTCATCATTCGTCTATAGCACCACATTTCAAAAGCTTCTATCATCTTTTTATCTGAACTCCTTATTGTCCACGTTTCACTGCTATACAATGCTACACTCCAGCATTTTATTGTCTCATTACCTTATCTAATTCCTTCAGCATCGCCTGATTTTCTGACATTGCATTCCATTCGTTTTACTCTTGTTAATGTTCATCTTATATCTTCCTTTCAAGGTACTGTCCATTCCATTCAATTGCTCTTCCAGATCTTTTGCGGTCTCTGACAGAATTACACAGCAGTACAATAATTTATCTATTGTTTTTCTTAACGGCTGTGGTTAATCACTTACAGAAAGCCGTGGTGGAGTAGCCTAGCGGTCTAAAGCGTCTAGCTGCGGAGCGCGCGGCTGCTCGCCGTAGAGGTTCGAGTCCTTCCTGGGGCATGGGTGTGTGTGTTTGTCCTTAGGTTAGTTTACCTAGGTTTAAGTAGTTTGTAAGCTACGGACTGATGACCACGCAGTTTGGTCCGATAGAATTACAAACATTCAAACTTACAGAAAACTTTTATTTACAGGTGTTGGTTTGGGTAAGATTGGGAATTGGAGTTTGGTATACAATAGTAAGTAGTGCGCCTTTGTGATGCCCGTTGTTGCTGCATTCCAGGCTTCAGAGCTACCTGTAGTGAGCCGGGACTATGAGAGGTGGTGTACACATGCCGTGTTTAGCCATTACCTTGGACCGACATCACCTACAGATAGGCTCGACGCCCACGACTCAAGACTGGAAGGGGAAGCGGCAGGCACGCACTTGACATTTGCGCGGAACCAGTCACAGGGGCCTGAGACGAAGAGAAATCGGCTGGCTCACGTAGATTGTATTTGTGATCAGCGTCTCCGCGTGATTTCGTTATAAATTGCTGGAATGTTGCACTGTCAAGGCAGAAGTATGCCTCTTTAGCACAGGTCAAGGTAATCGAACGTTAAAACTTAAACAGTGGAAAATGCTGCGTGGACGGACTGAGTTTTATTGGCAGAACAATTAAGGTGCAAAACATTTACAGAAAGGACTGTCTACACGTCAGGCCTGTTCCGGATTGTTGCTGAACGTACGAGTTCTTTACCAGATAGGCATCCTGGAGGACATACCCGTCGAAGAAGGGTGGCTCGTTTTGTACTTCCCTGAATTACGACAGAGAAAAGTCAGTGAGCATGAGGTGTGCCGCTAATATCACTATGAATCTAAAACACCTAATAAGTTTTAGCGTGGTTCTTGAAACAATCAATGATTCGTATTCAGAGGATTGCCGTGACGATACAGTGAAATGTGCGAAACATAATAAAACGGAAAGAAATTCAAATGTTTGTATAGCTTATGAGACTTAACTACAGGGTCATTAGTCCCTAAACTTACAAACTGCTTATGAACTAACTAAACTAAGGACGGCACAAATATCCATGCCCGAAGGGGTATTCGAACCTCCGACCGTAGTGTAAAACGGAAAGCTATAAACTAAACTTTTCTGCGTCACCTCTTCTTCTATTTTGAAGTAATATGAATAGTATAAAACCGAATTCTGGCCCTTCTTAAGCTCTGAAGCACAAGAGAAAATATGTTCCACTTTGTATTACAATTATTCATTTACATGGCATTTTCAGCTTAACTCGTTCATGATTTATTTATATGTTTAATCATACAATGTAAATGTCACTTGCATAAATAGCATACACAGATATGTAGGCTATAACAAAAAAAAAGGGGGGGTAAAGCAGTCAACAATCCGAAGATTGAACACCACAGTGCTTTACTAGGCATGGTCCTGTTTGGAGGTGGTATGCCGTTGCCTTCCTCCGACCTTCGAACTGACTTACCCAGCCAGTTATAGGGGACCTACATTTTAACGTGGGTTCCGAACCACGGTGCTACTCGGTATTTTTCACATGAGCAATACTGCCAGAGGTGAAAGAGGTGAAAATTGACAGATAAAAATCCTAGGACCTGGCGGGGATGGAACCCGCGACCTTTGGATTTGTAGTCTGGCGCTCTACCACTATAAAACCGAGGAGAACAGGCATAACTAAGAATTTGAAAATGGAACAATGCCGAAATCAAGCAGACCGTATGAAGTAAATGAATGTTCGTAATACGGCGAAGGGAAAAGCGGGGTGTTTTCTGGGATTCTTGATTTAATACTAGATGAAAAAAAGTACAGTTCTGAAATCATCGCTTTAATCAAAATACGCAAAATTACTATCAACCTAAAGTGACCTCTCCAGGAACAAATGCACATAGAAATGTTCTTCTCTACGTTCATATTTGAAAAAGCGTGCGTCCCTAGTCCTAGAGAAGTGTCCTGGGTGGGGAGGGGGGCTGGCAAGGAAAAATAAAAATAGTCAGAATCTAAGAATGCTTTACTGCGAACTACGAACAAACAACTGTAATTAGAGCAGTGCCTTTTAGTGTGTATCTATGCTCCTCAGTGAAATCAACTGTCCAAAAAGTTTGCCGCGGCAGAATAGCCGTGCGCACTAAGGCGTTCTGCCTTGTTGCGCGCTGCCGTTCGCCGTCGGGGTTAGTCCTCCCTCGGGCATGTGTGTTTGTTTTGTCCTTATCACACGTTACTTTAAGTTAGTGTAAGTAGTTTATAAGCCTAAGGACTGATAACCAACGTGGTTAAGTCTCTTAGAATTACAAACATTTCTAAAAAATTGGCATCTTGCTGTCCTTCAGACACCATTGTAGATTAGTATAAAACTATCTTAATTACACGGTCTAGATCACATCTCTCTCTTTGTCGCTAACTATTCGTTTTTCTTGTGACATCGCTCCGGGGAAGGTGCAAATTAATATCTTTAATTGTTGTGAAATAGCTGTGTGTAAAGTTATACACTGGCGTACCGTGGAAACCTACTTAGCAGGGCATTTACTTGGGTATCATAGCGAACACCTTATAGAGCTCTACCAGACCCACAAATAAATCAACAATACTCGTCGGAATTTGAGTGTCTGTATAAATTGGTAATTAAGAAAGATTTCGTCTCTTGTGACTCGTAAATGTTCAGTAATTACAGAAAAATCAAGTCACTTACAAAGCTCAGGTCGAAAGGAATAAAAGTTGCTTAAAAAGTCGAGTGCCGAGAGAGCCCTAGAGCTACTGCAGCGTCGAAAAGGAATAGAAAGATAGCTTATACGGATTAGGCGTAGGACCTCCTCACGCCTCTCTCGGCGAGAGGTGGTCATCCTGGCCCGGTTGCGGATCGGTCACTGCCGTTTCAGCCACCGTCACTTGATATCCGCCGACCCTGCACCGCTGTGCTCCTGCGGTGAACTGCTGACAGTGCGACATGTTTTACTGACTTGTGTTAATTTTAATCATCTCCGTGTAGCCCTTCACTTTCCGTTTACTCTGGAGGAAATTTTAGCTGATGACACACGAGCAGCTGCTCGAGTTTTGCGTTTTATCAACTTGGCCAACTTATCCAAGGATATTTAACCCTTTTGTCTTTTCTCTTTCGTTTTTAGCATCTTGTTGATGTTCTGACAATCACCATTTTTTGGAGATCATAGCGAATCTATGTTCTTGGCTGGGCGCTAATGACCATAGAAGTTGTGCGCCCTAAAACCACAAAAAAAAGAGGATTAGGCGTATCGGGCATACAGCGGCCAGCTACAGTACAAACGTGTACGGATGGTGAGTCGTTAAAAAGCTAGTACACAAAAAGGGATAGTCCTAAATTAAAAAAAAAAAAAAACTTCAACACGAAGGAATTTCTGCAAAGTGGTCGAACTTATATTGACACAGATACTGACGGAAAATCCCCCCAGGGGGCCCACTGCTCTTTTGTGGGTACGTGTGTGGCGCGCACGGGTCCCCGAGCCATTGCAGCCTTTTTTTCCTGCTTTCCCCAGGCTGCATTACCCCTCCTAGTTCCCCCTCCTTCCCATCCCAATTCCTCCTTCCCACCCTCTCCAACCCCGTCTCTCGGTGGTACTCTGGATGACGGCTTGGCTATCCCATGGTACCGATTGTCCTGCACTTTGGTTTTGTCTGCTGTGTACACCGGTTTTTGGCCCAGTTTGGTCCCCCTCGGGGTTTGACCTTCCATACCAAAATTGTCCGATAATGTGTGAGCCAATTGGGGAAGAACTCCCGACCTAGCCCCTACAGCGCGGGTCCTATCCTTTCCTTTCCACTTCCTTTCCTCGCTGTAGCCCCCATCCCCCGCTAGGTCCCCAGCACGTGTAGCCAGTCCGTGTGGGGGGGCTGTTATGTACCCTTTGGCTGAGCCCCCTGACACCACAGAGATCACACTACTGGTGTCTGAGCTGCGACCTCTCCATGCAAGCCAAGGAGTTGATGCCTGTCCTCGGGGGTATCAGAACTCCCGGCAATGGCCATCGTGCCAGGTGGCCTTTGCTGAGGCTGGGTGGCGCCCATGGAGAGAGCCCCGGTTTCGGAGTGGGTGACACCAGGGCGGACGTCTAGCACTATGAAAAGAGTTAGACTCCAAAATGGTCGTGCATCGGCCGTCTCTCAAGACAGGAAGAGATCGTTTAATGCTGTTACTGCGGATAAGAGGATGTTTCCCTCCCTTGCTACCCCTTGGGAGGAAGGCCAGGCTCGCCGGTTAGGAGCAAAACCCTTTCCTCGCTATCTCGTTTGCTCAAGGACTGATGGAGGAACTTTCACTTCCACCAAACCTCTGTTCTTTGTCGAGACCATAGAGGACAAGTTTGGTGAAGTGGAATCTATGGGTAAGCTTAGATCTGGTTCATTACTCATTAAAACAGTCTCGGAAGCCCAGTCTGAAGCTTTGCTCGCCTGCAACACCCTTGGCGACATTCCAGTCACAATTGTCCCGCACAAATCCTTGAATATGGTACAGGGTGTGATATTCCACCGGGACCTCCTCCTTCAAACTGATGAGGAGCTTAGGGCCTATCTCGAGCGGCGTGGTGTACATTTTGTTCGCCGCGTTCAGAGGGGACCTAAAGATAACCGCGTCGATACTGGGGCCTTTATCTTGGCCTTCGAGGGGGACACACTCCCAGAGAAGGTCAAGATCATGATATATCGATGTGAAGTGAAGCCCTACATTCCACCTCCCATGCGGTGTTTTCGATGTATGAGGTTTGGTCATATGTCCTCTCGCTGTACAGCAGTCCCAGTATGCGGTGATTGTGGACGCCCACTACATGAGGGGAGCCCCTGTGTTCCTCCGCCGGTGTGCGTCAACTGTCAACAACACCACTCTTCACGGTCGCCAGATTGCCCTATGTTCAAAAAAGAAAAGAAGATACAAGAGTACAAATCCCTGGAGCGTTTGACGTACCCTGAGGCCCGCAGCAAATATGAACGTCTGCATCCCGTGCAAATGGCGACGACCTTCGCTACGACGTTATCGTCTAGCCTTTCACCCTCCCCTTCCCACTCCCATCTCCCCCCTACACCCCTCCCTCACATCTCCCTCTCCTGTAGCCCTCCCTTTGTGTCCCACCCCTTCCCAGCCGGAGAAGTGCACCCTTTCTCCGTCGCCTGCCGGTGACAGTGCCCTATCTCAGGGCCTTCCGTCCCGGCGTTCCCCAGATCGGAGATCTTCGACCTCCAGCCGGCCATCGGACTCCCAGTCAGTGAGTTCAAAGGTCGCCCGATCCTCGTCAGTACCAGACCTAACTGACAAAAGTCCTCTCTCTGGGGTGGGTCCTGCCCGTCCCACACGAGAGAAGGAGAAGGAGAAGGAGAAAGAGAAAGAGAAGGAGAAGAAGAAGAAGAAGAAACCAAAGTTACAAGATAAAGCCCCTCCGGTACCACCGGAGGTGCCGACTGTGCTTTCGCAACTCGCTCATCCCATTGAGCGCGAGGCTGATCAGCTATTTATGGATGTTGCCCCTTCTTCTTTGGTGACGGACGCTGACAAAGCAGCGTGACAGACGTTATCATTCGCTTCCCGCCTAGATCCTCGTGATGTGATCATCCAATGGAACTGTAATGGTTACTACCGTCACCTCTTGGAGATTAAACAGCTAATCTCTCTCTCTTCTGCGGCCTGTGTCGTCCTGCAGGAATCGAGGTTTATGGATGCACATTCACCGACCCTCCGTGGGTTCCGTGCTTTTTGTCGGAACCGGGTTGGTCCCCTCCAGGCGTCTGGTGGGGTTTGTACTTTGGTCCGGACAGATATTGTCAGTACCTGGATTCCTCTCCAAACTCCACTGGAAGTGGTTGCTGTCCGGGTTCACTTGGACACTCCATTGACCATTTGCAACCTCTACCTTCCACCTGACAGGCCACCTACACTCACGTCCCTAGTGGCCCTCCTTCAGCAACTCCCCCCTCCTTACCTCATCCTTGGGGACTTCAATGCCCACCATCCTTTGTGGGGCAGTGCTTATACATCTAGCCGGGGCCGCCTCATAGACCAGTTTCTTGCTGACCACAATCTGAGCCTTCTCAACGATGGTTCCCCAACTCATTTTAGTGCCGCTCACGGCACCTTTTCTGCCATAGACCTCTCTCTCACTTCTCCTTCTCTCCTTCCTTTATTTCACTGGTCGGCGTATGACGACCTCTGCGATAGCGACCACTTTCCGTTGATCCTTTCACTTCCCTCACGCCTACCACGAGCCAGGTACCCCGCTGGGTAATCCGTCGTGCTAATTGGCCGCTATATACATCCCAGGTTGTGTTCCCATCTTCCCCCTCAGGCTGTATAGATGATATTATAAGCCAAATGACCAACATGATCACCCAAGCTGCCTACGCCGCTGTTCCCCGGTCGACAGGCCCTCCTTCTCGCCGGCCTGTCCCTTGGTGGAATGCAACTGTTGCCGCAGCCATTCGCGAGCGCCGAAGGGCCTTGCAACATCTTAAGCGCCACCCATCGCTCGCTGGTCTAATAAATTTCAAACGTCTGCGTGCCAGAGCTCGTTACTTAATCAAACAAAGTAAGCGGACATGCTGGGAGCATTTTGTCTCCTCGTTGGGTTCTTCTGTCCCTTTGACAAGAGTGTGGGCTATGCTCCGATCTATCCAAGGTAGCTGGCGGCCGTCTTCCGTCCCTGGTCTTGCCCTGCCTGATGGGGTCTGCACGGAGCCATCTGTTGTTGCAGAATATCTTGCAACTCACTTCGCCAATGTCTCGGCGACAACTTCATATCCGGCGACCTTTCTCCTTCAGAAACACCAGGCCGAAACCTTCAAATTAGGCTTTACTTCTTACCAGGTGGAACCATATAACGAACCTTTTACTGACTTGGAGCCGTCGCTGGCCCTCTCCTCTTCTCGTGATTCTGCACCTGGCCCTGATGATATCCATAATCAATTGCTGAAACACCTTAACCCCTCACAACGACAATTTCTCCTAAAAGTTTTTAACCGTATTTGGCTTCAAGGGGTGTTCCCCTCCCAGTGGAGGGAGAGTATTGTGGTCCCTGCCCTCAAGCCTGGCAAGGACCCGTCGGCGCTGGACAGTTATCGACCAATAAGCCTGACAAGTGTCCCCTGTAAACTACTTGAGCGGATGGTAGCCCGCAGATTATGCTGGGTTCTTGAATCCCGGGGACTTCTCTCACCTTACCAGTGTGGGTTCCGGGAGGGACGATCCCCTATTGACCATTTACTTCGACTGGAGACTGCGATCAGACAGGCCTTCTCTAAAAGACATCATCTGGTAGCAGTCTTCTTCGATCTGCATAAGGCGTACGACACTGCTTGGCGTCATCATATTTTACGTTCTCTTCATGACTGGGGCCTCAGAGGCTCCTTACCAATTTTTATCCGTCAGTTTTTATCCCACCGCCTGTTCCGTGTCAGAGTTGGCTCTTCCTTTAGCTCCCCTCGGATACAGGAGAACGGTGTCCCCCAGGGCTCAGTGTTGAGTGTTACACTTTTTCTAATCGCCATCAATGGGTTGGTGAGCTCTGTTGGGTCACTGGTAACCCCGGCATTGTATGTCGACGACTTTTGCATATGGTACAGCTCCTACTCATTAGCCTCTACTGAACGTCAGCTCCAGAGCGCCATTCGGCGGACTTCAATGTGGGCTACGTCCCATGGTTTCCAGTTTTCCTCATCAAAAACGAGGGTGGTGCACTTTTGTCGTCGTACTACAGTTCACCCTGATCCAGAACAGTTCTTGGGTAATCAGCGCCTGGAAGTTGTAGCACAGCATCGTTTCCTGGGTCTTCTCTTTGACAAAAAATTGACTTGGGTGCCCCATATTCGCCACCTAAAGATTAGTTGTATGAGGAAACTCAATGCCCTACGTTTCCTTGCTCATTCATCTTGGGGTGCAGACCGAACAACTATCCTCCGTATCTATCGGGCTCTAATCTTGTCCCGATTGGACTATGGGTGTCAAGTTTATGGCTCGGCAGCTCCTTCTGCCCTGAAATTATTAGACCCAGTTCACCATTATGGTGTCCGCTTGGCTACAGGTGCATTCCCGACTCGCCCGGTCGACAGTCTCCTTGTTGAGGCGGGAATCTGCCCTCTTCAGGTCAGGCGGCATCAGCTTCTGGCGTCTTATGCCATCGCCATCCGGCAATATCCTGCTCATCCCGCTTACCAGGTTCTTTTTGCATATGAAGGGTTTCGACCCCCTGATACCCGGCCGCGGGCGGGCCTTCCCGTCGGACTGCGGCTTGCCTCTCTTTGCCGGGATTTCCATTTCCCTTCGCTAGATTGCGCCCCCCATTTTACTGCACGCACACCTCCGTGGATGGTGCCGCGACCACTAATTCGGACGGATCTCTTCCAGGGCCCAAAAGCTTTAATTTCCCCCATGGTCTTTCGGCGTTTGGTGCGCCCAGTACTAGAAGAGTTTCAGGGAGCCTCTATCTTCTACACTGATGGCTCGAAAACAGCGGGCCACTCCGGATATGCTTTTACGTCTCCTGTTGGGGCGGAATGCCATTCTCTGCCAGAGGCATGCAGTGTGTTTACGGCAGAGCTGATGGCGATTTATAGAACCCTCTGTTTTATTAAACGTTCTGCCGTGGAACGTGGTTTAATCTGTGCTGACTCCATGAGCAGACTGCAGGCCATTGATCGTTGTTTCCCCTCCCATCCTTTAGTTATTTCCATCCATGAACTCCTTGCTGACCTTCATCGTGCTGCCTGCTCAGTTACCTTTCTCTGGGTGCCAAGCCATGTTGGTATTACAGGGAATGAAGTAGCTGACCAGTTGGCTAGATCGGCAATTACTCGCTGCCCGTCTCCCTTTCAAATTCCGGGTGCGGATCTGCGGGTGCAGATAAGATCTTTGCTTCACTCCTCATGGGATAGCAGTTGGAAAGCTACTGCCCCTTCCAATAAACTCCGCACCATCAAGGATACGACTGCAGCTTGGAGTTCATCTTTACGCCCTTCCCGGAGAGAATCAATTGTCCTCTGTCGCCTCCGTCTTGGACACTGCAGGCTGACCCATGGATTTCTTTTACGAAATGACAATCCACCACATTGTGATTGTGGAGCCGTACAATCCGTGTCTCATATTCTGACTGAATGTCCTCTCCATTCCACACTCCGTGGCGACTATGGCCTACCGCCTGCATTGCCTTCAGTTTTGGCGGATGACCCACGGATGGTTGATCGCGTCCTTGCCTTCCTCCGTGAAAGTAGATTTTATTGTCAGCTCTAGGACTCGCTTGTTCGGGGTGAGTGGGTTTGTGATTCTTGGCTGATTGTGGGGTTTAGAGCCCTATCCCCATCAGCCCCCCCCCCCCACTCTTTTACATTTTAATGTAGTTTTATTTCTCCCTGCTCTGGAGCTATGATACGTTGACCACTGTGCCATTAGTACCTTGTGGTTTAGGCTAGAGGTCGCTTCCAGAGCTGTGGGTTCGGACACTGTAGCATTTGCTGCCCTGGGTTGGTCTTAGTCTTGTTGACGAGTCGATTTTACTTCCTAGTGTAATGGTCTTTTGGCTTTCACCTATTTTTGTCGAGTTCCATGGCGTATTCAATTTGAGGTTGAAGGGACTGATGACCTCGTTGTTTGGTCCCTCATGTCCACCACCACCCACCCACCACTGACGGAAAATGTAACATCGAAAACTTTGGTGGCCCGGGAGAATGACTTGTGACGCTGCAGCGCCAAAGAGCAGGTAAGACGTGTCTGGGCACGTCAAGAACAGCTGTGGGATCCAACCTGATTGTCGCCCGTAATATGGCCTGACAACCAGTAGTAATGGTCTGGGGGTGATACCTCATTTCATATCGCTACTCTGTTGGTTAGCCAAGGGCCACGCCGCAGTACATACACCGGTACCAGGAAGATCACAGAAGTTTAGCACTGCCGGACTTGACTTGCACTTGGGTCACCGTCTGGGCCTGCCGAACTCCGTTGGCACTCAACCCTTGTGACACCAAATGAGGACTGACAAGTAGTGTCTCCGGTCACGAAAACAGCGTTAAAAAAAATAGCGTAATGGGCAGGGCCTTTCAGTCAGCTCGGGATTTTGATCTAACGTGCCTATTGAACTGAATTTGGCAAGATACCACTCAGGTGGACATCCAACAACTCAATGCCAAGCTGAATAACTACTTGTTTGAGGGTCAGATGCGAATCAACGCGATATTGACTAACTCAATTTGTGAAGAGCTTTCTCTTCAATGAATCATCAATTTTTTCCGAAATTGTAGTAATTTGCCCCAATCATCTTCGACATGCGCCGTTTCTTTTTGTGTTACTGGTAGATATGACAGTGCCAGGCGAGTATGTATCTCGACCACGAAATACAGTGGTTTTCTCAATCGACACTACGTGCAATAAGTTTTTGATTTACGATCGACACCCACCCGACAGATAGGCCGCTCCTATGGTAACTGGGTGTACTGCTGGATCCAGTAAGCCCAAAACTTCTTTGTGTAACCATTCGCTATCATCTGGTGGTGCACACAAAATGAAACTACGGATTTATCATTTGTGTAACCAATATACTACTCAGTGTAACGATTTTATTATTGAAGGAAATGATATTTGAAAAGTTCGTGTTAATAGGTAACTATTGAGATTTTGTTGTCGTATGGGCTCCCGTGAAGAATAGAGCACAGCGTTGAATAAGCGCCTGGTAGTAGCACAAAGCACATGGATGTCGCCAGTAATATTGGTCATCTCTACATTTAGGTCGTCTTTATGAGTGTGTACTTCCTTGTATTTTAAGTTGACACGTATGTCAATAAGTCGTCCTAAAATATCCGTAACAGCAACTTGATGCTGATGATGATGCTGATGATGATGCTGATGATGATGCTGATGATGATGCTGATGATGATGCTGATGATGATGATGATGATGATGATGATGATGATAATTTTCCATGTGGTCATTTTGAAAACGACATGTTCTAAGAATCATCTGAATCTCCGTGACATCCATCGCCCACAATGATGGATGGTGACTGACCTCAGGAACGGAGGCCCGTGCCGAATGAGCGAGATGGTGTGTCAGTGAACCCTCCGCGCAGATGGGCAGCGATTGAGAGCGGCGTTGAAGCCAGCCACAGTAATCGGCTGGAGGCGGCTGCTTCCTGTTCGGTGAATCGGCGTCCATCGCCAACACAGCGACGACTGTGTGCGCCCACGAAGCGCTCATTCACCGCATTAACAGGTCATCTTTGTGGGCAGCAGAGGCAGCACGGGCGTTCCGGGGGCCCTACTGCGATTTCTAGAGGCTCAGCATTATTAATTGCTATTGCCGGATCAGCAGTAGCACCGAACCTGTGAGTTATCTTCAGAGGGTGTGCCACAGTATTGAGCAGATATAGTGATACCCGAGAAAAAATTGTGCAGACTCTGCAGTATTGGAATAATCCTTGCCAATCGATCAAGGGCTTTGTGTTCACTGTATCTATTTTAGTAGCTTCAATATACGATCATTCATGTCATAAAAGAAGAAAATTGTGGACGAGTCCTTGAAGTTGTTAGACACTGCAGCGTCAAGATACACAAATAATTGTTTAATAACTGACTTCTTGAAGTTAATCAAATGAGTAACAGACTTAAAGAACAATAGTACAGGTGCTGAAGAAATACCGCACGTGCACTGTGGTCTATCGAGATGTTTCCTTCGGGACCTCCTTGTGGTCATATCATTCAATATGATTTTTATTTCAATATGAGCCACCGTATTAGGTAGCTTGAGAACCGTGGATGTGGGATTAACGCTAGCCGCGGTGGAGTAGCCGAGCGGTCTAAAGCGTCTCGCTGCGGAGCGCGCGGTTGCTCGCCGTGGAGGTTCGAGTCCTCCCTGGGGTATGGGGGTGTGTGTGTTGTCCTTAGGTTAGTTTATCTAGGTTTAAGTAGTTTGTAAGCTACGGGCTGAGGACCACGCAGTTTGGTCCGATAGATTTACAGACATTTGAACATTTGATTAACGCTATATCAGTTGTGTACTATGTTGACATATCTTAAGATTTATAAGATGCAATTTGATGATGAGCGAAGATCCCAATGTATTTGGCATTGACGTCAGTAAGCAATCCCTCGGCCAAAGCAGTATATTATCGATCATGTTATTCCATATTTCATGTATTGCAATTGCGAATAGCTTCTTCATGACAGGTTGACATCTCTAATAACTGGGCACTTAAGATACATTACAGTAAATGTGTAGAACAGTCGATGAAATTACTTCTAAGTTCAATTAGTTCATGTAGTATATAGTGTGGATCTTGGTTGCAGTGTATATCTCAATTTCTACTACTGCGTCCGTTACTGTGCATTTCTCTGTCCTAGGTAGTTTCTTGAAGGATTCGTAGATCAGCAATAAATGAGGATTTACAAATAGCATGGTTTCCTGCTCCGAATCTGGTGGAGAAACATCTGACTGCATCTCACGGAAACTTTTACCTTCGGCACATGCATTTTATGATTTGTAATTGTGTTGAAAGTGGTTTTTTTTTTGTTGTTGTGTTGTTGACACGCAGTAATAACGCTAGCTACATCAAGGTATTTTTAAAAGTGCAAAACAGAAAAATTGATGTTTTAGAAGAAATCGTGTATTATATATTCAAAAATCAATATCTAATCAATGAAAAACCTCTCAAAATATTTCTAGGTTGTTTTAGGCTCACTCTCCTGATTGGTTGGAATAATTTGTATTTCCATTCTGAGTAAATTTTAGTACTTTGAAGTGCCAATTGAAATCTTTCAGCGCTCTTTAGAAGTGTCTCTTCTGGGTCATCACAGTTACGTCATCTTCAACCTTACTCATTCTCCAGCTTTAAACACCTATTCATAATTATTTTAACTCAAGTTTTATATTATATATTTTCACAGAACAAGGACTAATCGGAAGGCATCGCCGCCACCGCCCCCTCCCCCCCCCCAAAAAAAGAGGAAAAAAATGGGGGAGAGGGGGGGAGAGAAGGGGGAGAGAGCTGTTTTGCAAATGTGCAGAAGCAGTTATTTTTCGGGACTACATCCGTAATATTAGTACTAGTTGTTCAAATATTTCGGCTAACTGCCTTTCAACCACTCTCATGATGAGTCTCTCAAATTCTTCCTAAATCAATTTGCTCCATACTGTGGAGTAAACGCGCATCCATCAGGGGTACCGCTGACACAGGTGCATCATAATGTGTACTATCTACTGACATCTTTTTTTATAGTCGACTTGTGCCAAAAAAAATTACCCCATTGCATTCAATGCCTTATTAATTAACCGGTCTACCCATCTAAACTCGTGCATTTCCCTACAGTAACACATTTCAGAAGCTTCTATTCGCTTCATGTCAGTGGCGTTTATATTAAACGATTCTCTTCCGTAGAGGATTGCACTAAATAAAGTATCCTTCGAAGGGAAAACTTGGGCAGATGAGTTTGAAATTCAAATGTTTGTAGAGCTTATGGGACTTAACTACGGGGTCATCAGTCCCTAAACTTACAAACTACTTCTGAACTAGCTAATACTAAGAACGGCACAAATATCCATGCCCGAGGGGGGATTCGAACCCCCGACCGTAGTGGCCGTGCAAATCGTGACTGGCGCGCCGCAGTCCCCTCGGCCACCGCGGCCGACCTATCAGTTTCCCGAGATGATGTTTGACGTAATAAAAGTATACTTACAGTACATCCCTCATTCGGCAAGCAGTAGTAAAGGTACAGTTCTTAGTTAAGCAGGTAAGTTATATATTAAAAAAAAAAAAAAAAAAAAAAAAGATAGGTTGACATTACCGTTGGAGTTACTGAATTGCGGAGGCAGGAAGAACGAGACTCCTGGTCAGGTGAGTACAGGGTTGTTAAAGAGAAACGGACATAGAGGTTATTCAGCAGTAGGTAGTAAAGTTTTTAAGTCAGGAGGTGTACAACACGTTTAAAGCCGCGAGCAGTCGGTAGAGAGATTTTAAGGCGGGCAGTATTTCCGCGAGGCGGCGGCTGTCGGCACCATTACCGGTAATTGCCGCAAATTCGTTGGCAGCGGCGAGGGCGAGTGTATGCAGCCCGTGAGACGCCGCTGCCCACGGAGTTGCCGCCGGCCAGGGACGCGCTAGATTACATCTGCCGCTGCTCGCCTGCTCGACGACTCGAAAGAAATTTCAGCGTCAGTCGACTTCATCTACGTACATATTCTCAAGCTACTGTATGCAGAATATATCTTACCAGCGCCACCGTTTTCTTGTTCTTTCCTATTCCACTAGTATGGAGAGATACAAAAATATGTATGCATGGGCGTCCGCAGAATTTTTCCAGATCTTGGTAGTTTTAATTGCCGTCCATCCAAAACGCATCACCTAGAAGAAACAGGCATATCAAACCATGTGTATTGGGAGATAATACATGGTATAAAGATCACGTGATTGAAAATATAGCCCATACGAACTGAGTAAAATTATGAAGTCAGTATTGAAAAAATGTACAGATACGCAGCCAGGTATGAAACTCGACATCGGTCGATATGTCGGCATGAGGACATCCTGTCATTCTCAAGGCAATACTACAGCGAGGGAGCAATATGCAACGACGTTCAAAACCTTGGTTCTTATTGACAAAAGAAAGACAACGAACAAGCAATCAAGCACACTGCGCCATCACACAACCAATGATGAAAACCAACAGCAGTATCCATAATCAACAATTTTCAGCGGGGACGGCCGCAGTGACCGAGCGGTCTGCGGTGCGCCACTCACGTTCTACACGGCCACTACGGTCGGGAGTTCGAATGCCCCCTCGCGCATCAATATTTGTGCTGTCCTTGATTTTCTCAGGGAAGCCAAAACAGTCTTGGTCCAACTCGCCACTGCCCTCACCGAAACTAAGTTTATTGTCCGGTATCGCTCCCTGTATATCTAGTAAAGCCAACCAATGCCCTTGAACAGTGCAAGGAGTCCCTTTACCAGTTCTTTATTAGATACAATTTCTTCGGGTCTGGTTGTCCCAAATGTTCTGTGCCTTTTACTCTCCAATGCAATGCATTCGAAGATTAGATGTGATGCAGTTTCATCACCGTCATCACAGATCCTACATTTAGGGTCCTCTTCTGTTATTCCCATTGTACGTAGGTGTTTTTTGAAATTCCCATGGCCTGTCAGCAACCCAACCATGAGTCTAATCTCTCTCCTGTTCAGACCCAGGATTGCAGAGCTTCTTTTAAAACATGGCTTTGGCATCATTGCCTTGCCATGTTTTTGTTGACAGACTTTGGTCCAATTTTCTACGTGCTGTCTTCTGAGCCAGTTACGTAGCTCCAATTTGATCATTGCCTTGGCGATTGTCAGGACAGGTTCCGGTCCAATAAATGGAGTCTCTGCCCCCATTCTGGCTAATCTGTCGGCATGTTCGTTGCCACTGATCCCCGAGTGGTCAGGGACCCACAATAGGTTTACTCTATTGCTTTCCCCTAGCTCCACCAGAACCCTGTGACATTCTGCAACAATTTTAGACCTTGTTGCAGGAGCTGCCAGTGATCTCAGGGCTGCCTGGCTGTCTGAATAGATATAGATGCTACAATCTTTGTAGCACCTACGCAAATTCTCCTCCACACACGCCCTGATGGCAGTGTGCTGTCATTATTAGGTAGTTTGTAAGTTTCTGGGACTGATGATCCCGTAGTTAAGACCCATAAGCTCTACAAACATTTGATTTAGTTTTCAGCGTGGGAGGTGTCATTAATTTTGTCTGTTTGTGGACAAGTTAGAGGTGTAACACCACTGCTTTATGGTCTGATAATTTTAATAATGAAGTCACTATTCCTTTTCACTGTAAATCAGAAATATAGCATTTGAGTAAAGTCGAACAATGGCAGGCACAACTTCACATTATTTGATTTCTCGAAGCTAGATGTTGAAGTTTGCGTTGTCTGTTTTTGGTATAAACGGTTCCGGATGTTACGCAACTAATAAGAGGTTCTTAAAGTCAAATGGATTTTCCTCTACAGCCTACTATTAATTTATTCACTTCACTTTTGGTTCATAAACTATATCCGCCAACTTGGCTCAAAGACACACAAAGACTTGTTCCGTAAACATCTTTCCGAAAGATCTTTGGTCGCAGTCCACAAGTGTTTACAAATCGTCCAGCTTACATCGGATCAAAAATAGAACTGCCTTTAATAATAAAAATGTTACACTGAATAGTATATTGGTTACACAAGATAAATCCGTAGTTTCTTTTTGGTCACCACCAGATGATAGCAAATGGTTAAACAACGAAATTATGGACTTAGTAGATACACTAGTAGACCCTCTAACCATAGTCTGTACGTGTAGGGACTCATGGCCATAGCAGTTCAATAGGTATACAAACGTTTGACATGTGGTTTCCTGACCGTATGTGCCTCTTGCGGATTTATTGACACCCCTGGGCTGAGGATGATTCGGCAGCCGGTTAGCACTACTGGGCTCTCCGAAGTCTGTTAGATGCAATATATTTTTAGATTTTACGTGATAAGTACTTAGCTTCATTTCTAACATTGCAGTGTACTCGAGTGATATGCTAGCAGGGGCAGCATACCGGGCGCATCTAGAAGCTACGTTTCCGTATTGTTTCTAAAAATATACGACATAGTTGCACGAAAAACATTGCCAAGTGGTACACCACTGTTTGAGCTACTTTTTGACATAGTCACCAATTGTCATAACGTGGGATCAACTTTTTGACACAGTCACCAATTGTCATAACGTGGGATCAACTTTTTGACACAGTCACCAATTGT
This sequence comes from Locusta migratoria, assembly GCA_026315105.1. NCBI lineage: Eukaryota > Metazoa > Arthropoda > Insecta > Orthoptera > Acrididae > Locusta > Locusta migratoria. Next base: position 122,970,942 of record CM048751.1, read on the forward strand.
CATAACGTGGGATCAACTTTTTGACACAGTCACCAATTGTCATAACGTGGGATCAACTTTTTGACACAGTCACCAATTGTCATAACGTGGGATCAACTTTTTGACACAGTCACCAATTGTCATAACGTGGGATCAACTTTTTGACACAGTCACCAATTGTCATAACGTGGGATCAACTTTTTGACACAGTCACCAATTGTCATAACGTGGGATCAACTTTTTGACACAGTCACCAATTGTCATAACGTGGGATCAACTTCTTATTTCCTGTGTCGCAGGAGTCTACAGCCTGTGAATGGAACCATGTGTGACAGTCGTCTTCGGCTCTTACTGTTAAACAATGGGAAACAGCGACTTGCCATCCAGAACAAGAGGCAAGATGCGTGGAAAGCTTACTGCAAATTTTCTGCTGCTCCGTGACATTGCTCGTTCCAATACTAATCGGAGCACAGCAACTGTTTTGCAGAAGCTGGAATGGGAGCTTCAACAATCCTTAGCTTGCTCCCACGGAATTCCAACTTTCCTTGCACATGGCAGCGTTTTGACAATGACAAAGGCGGGAACTGTCAGATGCTGGTTTCATTCATGAGTGGTAGACTTGTACGACAAATACGAAATTCGGTGGCACAGTATGACAAGTGTCTCATTTGTTTTTGGCTGTCGAAAAACAGCTCAAACTTTGCTGAACCTGTTGATAAAGTTTTTCATAAAACTAAGTCGTCTTTGTACTTAAAAAATAGGAAAAACTTAGGTCCTTGATGCATTATGACAAAATCTTGCATTGTTAACCTTCCTACAACGTTGGGTCAAAATGCCCCGACAACGAAACCAGTTGGTCTGTATTTCTCCTTAATGGTCAATAAAAGTATAATATATATTTAAAAATATGCTACATTGTTCCCTAAAATGCTGACAATTACATAAAAAAGGTAAATCAGTCAACAATCGTAATATTGGTTTGAACACCAAAGTGCTTCACTAGGCATGGTCCTGATTGGAGGTGGTATGCCGTTGCCTTCCTCCGACCTTCGAACTGACTTACCCAGCCAGTTATAGGTGGACCTACAGTTTAACGTGGGTTCCGAACCACGGTGCTACTCGGTATTTTTCACATCAGCAACACTGCCAGAGGTGAAGGAAGTGGAAGATTACAGATAAAAATTCTTTTCCAGTCCATGATGTACAGAAGAATAAATATTCATTCAGTAAAAAACCGTCTTGATTGCAAATTGTTTTTTTTTTTTTTCCTTATTTAATGACGCCTTTGCCCTTTAACAGGGCATCTTCAAATTATCTGCGTGACAGAATCCACACAAAATTACAAGGCGTAATTACAAAACGGGGATCATGGGACATGGGCCTATTTTGTGTTAAGAAGACAGTACAAATGGTAAACAAAACTTACAATGCGCTCTGTGTGATGTGACACCGCAGGTTCTTTTGCGGTGTTTCTATTCTTTTGGAAGTTTCTATTCTTTTGGAAATTTGGATTTCTTTGCAGTCCTACAAATGATCGGATAACAACGAATTGCAGGTGGAACATACTCCATAAACATGTGAGAAACATAAAACCGATTTTTAAGATTACCGTAGTAGAAGCGGTGGTCTGATGTTTTGTGGAAATTGTCACGCAGATAATCTGAAGATGCCCTGCTAAAAGGCGAAACGCGTCATTAAATAAGGAGTAAAACAATTTGCAATCAAGACTCTTTTTACTGAAGGAATAGATAAAAATCCTAAGACCTGGTGGAGATCGAACCCGCGTCTTTAGGATTTGTAGTCTAGCACTTTACCACTGTGCTACGGAGCCACACGACAATTACATATAGGACCTAAAAAAACTATTTGGGTTAAAAGATCTGATGTTGGACATCTCATTGCATATCTTCTTGTTGTATGAAGGTTATCATAACTTTCCACTAGGAGCGAACAACGATGAGTGGCATCGCAACGAACACTCCTTGTAGCTAGAAATGACTGATATTTGTAAATGCTATACTAGTTTCCATCGTATAGAAAATGTTCAAATGTTTGTTAAGCTTAAGGGGTCATCAGTCTCTAAACTTACAAACTACTTATGAACGACCTTATACTAAAGACGACACAAACATCCATGCCCGAGGGGGGATTCGAACCCCTGACCGTAGCGGGCGTGCAGACTATGATTGGCGCGCCGAAGACCACTCGGTCATTGCGGCCGGCCCCATTGTATAGGAATGTGCCGTAATTCTTTAGTCGCCCTTGCGATGATCCAGTTCCTTGGCGAAACTTTTTGTTTGTTTGCTTGCTATTAAGTTTCCAAAGGTAATTAAAGCTTTGGTAGCCATTTCCGTATAACAGGCTAGACGTCAATAAGACAGCGGTTTATCAGAGAGAGAGAGAGAGAGAGAGAGAGAGAGAGAGAGAGAGAGAGAGAGAGAGTTGCAATGTAATCTGAAAACTGCAACCTGCCGCATCATATTCGCTGTAATCATTGGGTTAACAGACTGATAGGCTACATACCTTACTACAGCGAAAACGCCCTTGGATGTCTGCAACGTATTATTATGATACGAATCGCGCATGCACGAAATGAATAATGTTCCTTGTACTGTCGGCCGGCTTTGCAGCTATCGTTCAACAAAACTCTGGCCACATATTACTGAACATTTTGTGATGGAAATGACTGATAGGATCCATTGACTCTAAAGTGCAATATTTCTTGAGGACGCTATGGAGCTACTAATCAGTTTTCTCGATGTAATAGGTAAAAAAAAAAAGGCGCGGTTCTGTTGTCGACAGGATTCTAGCAACAATGTCGGTCGAACCAAAGCAAAATCGCCCGTTTTATCAGCACGCTATTTTGGTAGGTATGGAGTACTTACCGCAAGTGGCGTATTTCCTATTATGACTTAAATGTAATTGTTGTCGCTTGTACATTGTGCCTCATATAGAATGTCTGGTACCGTTAACATATCTGATTTAATTTACCACGTTCCATTTAGAGAAAATAGTAGCCAATGAGAGAGATAAAATTGGAAACCTTATGTTCTTAAAATAAGAAAATTGTAATGAAATTTCGCAGCAGATACACAGCATTCTATCATTATTATAAATGACGTTGTGTTAAGATGTATCATCGCCCACTAGTCAACTTATTGCGTTTGCGATAGCTCTGTTTGGTGTAATTGGTTCGTGTTAATGAGAGACCGTCTTTGTTTCTTTCTGTACCAGGTAACCAAAGTTTCTTCCTATTAAGGACGATTTGTTGTTCTTGCCGAATCAGAATCTATTAAATACATTGTTCTTTTCCCCCTTCGGCTGGCCAAATTTGATTAATTTGTATTAAAAATCTATAAAAGTTCACCAATGGGAGCGGGTATTATTTCAGTAACTTGCAGTTTCCTCAAAATTCATGTAAGAGTCAGGCAATATAGAACTCCTTTTGCTTACAATAACTTTTCTTGCTGAACTCTCTTCTTAGGACTTAGGTTTATTGTTTCTTCTAGAGTTCCTAGCTACTTCAGTAAAATATGCGCACCGTGCTTGCCAGTAAGTCGTCGTGGAATCATCGGGTGATGCCGGAATGCGCTAATAAAATGGTTAATAGATCTTTTCACTTTGACTGCCGCTAGTTATAAAATGAAAACTTTTAAACAGACGACTGAGGACGTCAGTTACTTTACGACCGGCTTCGCCGTACAATCTAATTTCGGATTTTAGTCTTCTGGCTTCCTGAAATGGTTGCAGGGAATAATGAATCGATCGTGAATAGGAATTAAAAATCTCTCCAAGATGTCACTTCCACTGGTACCTTCTAACCTTAGACATACTAACTTTCCTTGACTAAATTTTGCCACATTTACTGTAACTCTTAGTTACGGTTAAATGCACAGCTATCATTTATTTCAATTTTAAGAGGAGGAAACTAGTGTTTGGTGGCTGTTCGTATAAACACATCACCCCCAATAAGGATTTACCAAAAGAACGGTTACATATATTAAAATTGTTCAGATGGTATTTTCTGCGATCTGGCCTGTTTCTAATCCTTTCCAGCCCAGTAATGCCATATGGCGTAATCGTCATTAACTGTCCTCTAGCCCCAATCATTTGTACAAAGACTATAAAAAACACCGAAGGACTTTCTAAAATTGATTGTGGTTAGATTGGGTACCATTGTTCGAGAAAACAGAACATTAGACTATAATGCATTGGCAAAATATGAACTGTTGCTTGGTGTCTAATTTAGAGTACACACAGAAAGACTTTCAAAATATATCAAGAAAAAGAAAATAATTTGTAAATTCAATTAAAATTGTCAGCTCTCTAAATTAGTAAACAGTCGGAAAATGTTAGTTACGGCAAACATATCCTGCCCAATGGTCCCATATGGAGTGTAAGAATACTCGAAAAAAATTTTGAAAAAAATATATTTTGAAAGTGGCCAGGTTTATAAGGATATATTGTAAAATATTGCCTTTGTATTTTATATTATTTATTCTGACAGCTAGCTCAGTGAATGGATGAAACATTAACGTTCTGAGGGCAATGATTATTCAAGTTAAATTTTAGTTGGTCTTCAACTGGTGCGAGTATTCTTACAAAGTAGTCCCACATAAAATGCTATAAAAATAATATTCAATTGCAAATGAAGTCCATGTGGAACCTATCCTTTATATTAAAATTCTGAATATTATTCTCAGTTACGTATATCATCGAAACTTTATTTGAATGTCCAACTTGAAGTAAAATCGTACAGTCTGAATTCAGTGAAGCTAAATGAAAACTGTCTTTTAACTTTTTAAGATATGGCTATCAGGAAATTATTTAATGAAATATTATTCGCTTCTCACTCAGAATAATAACAGTAACTCTGAATACATATGCACTTCGTAATTTATAGATCTTTGTAAGATACCACGTTTTACCATACATTACCACAGAAGTTGGCGTAATTTTTATTTAAGTCCAGTTTGGTTTTGCAGAGCTGAAACAGAAAATTTCCACTAAATTTTTTTCTTTCTACTAAACAGGAATGAAGCGTGTTTCTCGAACCGAAAATTAGAAAGTAAGAAGTTTTGAACTGTTTATGTTGACACATGACAAGTTTGTAGATAGTATTACTAAAACAACAAATAAATAGGTTACTTAACGAGTTTCGTGTAGCCTAATGTCAAATGTATGTAAGAAAATGATACTCGTATATCTAGGCCTAATTTTCACTAAACTGAAATAAGTTATAACGTCAGATAATCTAAGTAAAATTAAAAACGAATGAACCTACAAAAACATTTTACAAGTACCTGAAAAGGCTATTGTACGGTATCTAGAATTTTTCAGAACAAAAATAAACCATCCCACTGATGACAGCACAAAATGTGCTGAAACATGTTTGGAAGAAATTAAAAATCAGGTGTCATGCATACGGCGGAAAATCCTCACCATTTATCCAAGCAAGCACGGAAGAAAGAACAGCAGCAGCATCAAAATATGATAATGAATTTCTTGATTCGTGTAAGATACGTGTTTTAATAATCATCCTATGAATTTTGTTTCTGCGAAACATTCTAATAATAGTTTCTTCCCGACACGTACGGTCGTAATGCTTCCCCATAGAATAGTTTTGCTCAGCCTCCAGAGAGCGCAGCTCTGTCGACAGCTTCTCGAGAGTACTCGAGAATTTAGCTTAGCGTCGCGCGTTTCTCGAGAGCGCTCACATCTCATCCCTAGTTTGGCGCCCCATTCGAATACGTGACCACCAGCCGCACGCGGAACGTGTAGCGCTGACCATCCGCCTAATTGTACCAGCATTAAAATCATGTTGGGAATTTACAACCAATAGTCCCCAACGCGTAGGTACTTCGGTAAAATTTTACAATCGTCGACACAGGCCTAGCGGGTAATGTTGGCAACAGAACGCTTGTCATCACGCGGGAATGAAGCCGACCAATTGTGGCGAAGTACGAAGTACCCAATGATATTTTAGATGGCATAGTTGTTTCTGTTCATAGTAATCAATATTAATTTGAAAACTTAGTTTCAGACATTTTAAAATTGTTGCGAAATATGATTTGTATATCAGTGGATTAAAGAGTCGGTTTGGAAATAGTGTTAGAAAATGTTCGTACAAGGAAAATTCATTGTTTCAATGAACAAAGACGTTTTATTACCTTGACTACACTTATTTATTTACGTCAGGATGATATACTAGTTAGTACTTGTAAATGAGATGCTGACAAGAAAACGCTAAAACATTTGCGACAGCCAACGTTATAATGAACAAAAACGCTAGATATACGTTGACTACATAGCATTATTCTTTAAAAATCGAATCATGTAGAGGGACTCTCTTTTTTTGTGCTGACCGTGAACTAAATAATTACTGCTGTTCCTACTCTATGGTTGATAGTGTCTCCATTATCCTTCTGGTCAATAAATCAGTTATCCTCGTGTAACAGCGGCCTATTTGGGGAGACTAATTAATGCTGTTCCTCTCTATGGTTGACAGGTTCTTGATGTACCCTCGTCCAAACGAAAAATCAGTAATCCTCTTGTAACAGAGCACTTGGAATTCGCGGCATAATCTACACTTGACTCCATGAATCAGTAACGATCGGTCACTGGAAAAACATAACTAGCTAGTGAAGCGTAATGCCAAATATTTGTTTTAAAGTTTTTCAAAATTGTAACATGCCATATTAATCAATTGGTTTACCTCTGCTGGCCGTACTCCTGGATTCACACCCTCCCAGACCTAAATCCTGGCTACCACCCTGATGTAGGGGCATTAATGAGGTGGTAGGGAGAAAGTAGGGAAAACATAGGTACATTTTTGTGAGACGGTAGGTATTTTCTGTCATGTGGCAACACTGGCCAAGACGCGCCTTGCTGAGGAATGCGCCGTTGCTCTCCGTTGGAGGCTAGAGTCCACGGGGGTGTAAATTTGACTCGCGCGCTTTGCTTCTGTGACGTCACCTGGCAGCAAGCGTCGAACGGGAAGTGGTGTTTTGCGTTCGCTCGTTTCGTGATCTGTTAAGTGTTTGGATAGAAAGTAGCTTTCTTGTATTAGGGATCAATTTTTCCATATATTCTTTCTGTAATTATGAGTAAGAATACTTCGTGTTGTGCTGCTGCGGAGTGCAATAACAGTGGACGCAAGACGGAAGGCATTTTGTACCATCGGTTTCCAAAAGATGAGAAACTTCAGTTGGTCCGATAGATTTACAAACATTTGAGGAACTTGAGCGTATATGGATCTCTCGCTATAAACAACAAGACAAGTGTCAAAAATGCCAGAATTTGTTCCGAACATTTTTGTGAAGCCGATTACAAAAGACTTGCAGAATGAAATTTTAGGTCTGTCTACAAAGAAGCTGCTGTTCCATCGAAAAAAATACCAAATTGGCATGGAAACAAATCTGATGTTGCAATTTGTAGCAACATAGAGGTTACTAGCAACGTTTTCACCGAAAGGGGACGTCGCCACGAAGTTATTGCATAAAACAGCACATTTTCTCTCTGTCTGTTCCTTTAATCTTTCGTAACTCGAGAACTACTGAACGTATCGTGATGAGGTTTCTTTTAAATTGTAGATCTCTCAATGGTCTAAAAAAAAGTCCGCGAGAGCATATGTCTAACTTTGAGTGAAGCATCTGTACCATTTTTGTCTCCTAAGGCGCTGGCGCCGGATGGCTGCAGACTTCATAAATAGTGATTGGGGGAAATCGATAAAAGTTAGACCTGTGCTCTCACGGAGTTTATTTTAGATCTTTATGAGCGCTACAATTAAAAACCTCATCACGATAAACTCATTAGTTCTCGAGTTAGACGTTTAAATATTACCAGTGCCAAGCCGCGGAGCGGGACAGGTTAGCTAGTTGTTAATGTTTGAAGCTTTTTTTTTTTTCATTCCTTTGTATGTTAGCATACATATACAGCGTGTTTCACTAAGTGTGTTTGCCTCTGTAACTTATAAAATAATAGGTGACGGGAAATTTTAATGCGGTAGGTCAACACAAGAAATCTTACACTTTCTGCGGAGCTATGAACATAGTTTATTGTATCATTTTCCAAAGAGTTACAACACAAAGATATAATTTTTTAAATGGAACAATAGTTATTTCTATCGAGCATTGGATTCGTTGAAACCAGCTGCGTCCAAATCAATTTAAACTACATTTCTATCACTGTTAGTTTGGGAGCTACAACCCTTCAAACTTTAGGGGGGCGGAAGTTGCGATAGCGTAGTTGATTGGCCTAGTGGCTATCCCCTGGGGCACGGCCCACTGTCTCATGACAGATATGGACGCAGCTGGTTTCAACGAATCCAATGCACGATAGAAAAAACTATTGTTCCATTTAAAAAATTACATCTTTGTGGTGTAACTCTTTGGAAAATGATACAATAAACTATGTTCATAGCTCCGCAGAAAATGTAACATTTCTTGTGTTGACCTACCGCATTAAAATTTCACGTCACCTATTATTTTATAAGTTACAGAGGCAAACACACTTAGTGAAACACCCTGAATATTAATCACAAGCGTGTTTCACCGCTTAAAAGCAATGTTTTTTTGTCGAATGAGAAAGAAAAGACGGAGAAAATGTGTTCACGGCGGCCTTATAATACAGCGGCTTGCTGCCGGGTAACGTAATACAGCGCTAACCAATGACAGTGAAGAAGCCCAAACTGGCAAACCTTTCTCGTCTACGTAGCTTGGCTCGAGTCATCCCTCTGTAAACATTAGCAGCGCACGCTGTTTATAGTGCATTCTTTCGTTTAGGAGTGTATTTATTACGTAAATTGGTTTTGTGTACTGTGTGATCGCTACGCTGGATGATTTGTGTGTGTGACAACAACGTGTGATCTCTTTTTTACTGACAAAATGCCGTGTCGCTGATCTGTGCCGAAATGTAGAGGAGATTACAACTGTGGCCTAAAAGTTACCGTCTTCAAACGTCTGGAGAAGAATAAGCTAATGGGGGGGTTACGTAAATCAAATGAATCGCAATATCCAACGGTAAACAGTCATGATTTAAAACTCTTTTATAAGGTTAAACAGAAACGAAAACTTACTCATTAACTTGAAGAAGGAACCAACTTATCCTGGGAATTCTTGGTATCTATTTATTCTTCTCCGGACGTTTAAAGACGGTAACTTTTTGGCCACAGTCGTAATTTCCTCTACAGAATAGCGAAACGGCATTTTGTCAGTAAACAGAGATCACACGTTGTTAAGCACAGAATTCGTCCAGCGTAGCGATAACACCGTACACACCACCCGTTTACGTAATAAATACAGTCCTGGACGAAAGAATGCAGTATAAACAGCGTGCAGTGCTAAAGTTTACAATGTTTCAGAGGACTCTAAGCCTCTCACCGCCGCCATGCTGTGACGTCTTGCGCAGGCTTTCTTCTATAGGGGGTGCTGGCAGCAGTCGCAGCTGTGGTGTTTACACTGGCTGGCGCCGAGTGGAGCGTAGCGAGGGCGTGGCGGATCTGTGGGCGTGCGAGGCGCAGGTGTCGGCCGGCCGGCGTTCTCCTTCTACTTCTCCTTCTGCGTTGCGCAACTTCCGCAGCGCCGCAGTGACTTACTGCTTCCCGCGCAGGTGGCCGCGAGCGCTCTCTCTCTCTCTCTCTCTCTCTCTCTCTCTCTCTCCTTCCTTCACGATCAAATAGGCCGTATGCGTAGCAACTAGTTCCCTACTGACGCAACTATTGGTAGAAGTCGCATGGCAAGGCTTCGTGAGAGATTCCAAATGCCGGCCGCGGTGGCCGAGGGGACTGAGGCGCTCCAGTCACGGTCTGCACGGCCACTACGGTCGGGGGTTAGAATCCCCACTCGGGCATGGATATTAGTGCCGTCCTAGTTCGTAAGTAGTTCATAACTAGTTTGTAAGTTTAGGGACTGATGACCCCGTAGTTAAGTCCCATAAGATATAGGGGAGACCGGGCCACGTTTACCACTATTTTACATTTTTATTTTTATACTTCTTATTTTTATCGATTTTGCGGTAAACAGCGGATCATTATATTTCCTACACCTTTATTTACAGTCTTGTACAGATATTTTTGAAAATAGTAAATATCATTCTTGGTAGCAAATGGTTTCGTCTGACCACGTTGCGTTGGAAAATTTGCCCCGTATTCGGGGCAAGTTTTCCAGCTTACTTAAAATGTACAGGGGCAAATATTCCAATTATACTTTCAATGTTAAATCAGAGATAATTATCTTGATTTCACTGAATACGTATTTTTATCATGAATTTACATTACAAAAGAGGATAGTAAAAATAGCCACATTAAATAAAAACAAATGCTATTTAATGGTTTTACAAAATATGTGACTTAAATATTTTACATATACATTTTCAACAATACTTATACTGATTGAATCACAATGTAAGCATACAAAAAATGGAACATTCCCTTTCGTACAGTCTCCATGCGCCCATTTCGTGCACTGTACCCACTTTGCTTTAGACTTGGCGTAAGACTCAAAGCAATAAGGAATGTGTGTCCCATATGCACTCGGAAAACGTGCCCCGTCGCTATATTCGGAACTGTAACACTACGTCCATGAGTAACAGTGTAAGCTGTTTACAAAACTAATGCACAGTTTCGTGACGAAAGAAACCCACTTTTAGTGTGTGCAATGTCAAAATAATAAGTTGAACGCTAGAATGTTTATTTTAAGTTTCAATAAAAACGTGAAAGTTTACTCATACTTGCAAAAATGACGAAAACAGGCCGACTGACGTTGTGACTGCTGGTACAACACTGAAACTTTCGTAAATGAAGAGTGCTTTGTTGCTACTTCCTACGGTATCGCCGGTGGTAACATCTAGAGGTTTGTTTCGAAAATAAATGGATTTGGAAAACTTGCCCCTATGGAAAATGTGCCCCGGTCTCCCGTACATACATTTGAACCTCTCAACGATGTGAGGAATCGCCAGAAACGACACGTGGTTGGGATTCCACGTTGAGCTGTTTGTCCCGTTTCCGCGGTCGGATAACTGGGGTAGGCTAGCAGGGACACGCAAGCCCTCGGGCCGTGCAGCGGCGCGGCGGCCGCACGCTCTCGTTGCTGCGCAGATCCGGGGTCCCGCGCGTCCATCGCCAGCTGTCGGCTGCGCCGGCTCACCTGACGTGCTCCGATTAGCAACCAGAGCCCGGCAGCTGGTACTCCTCTTAAACCTGTCACCAGTAGCGGCAGGGGGAAAGGAGTAGCTATAGACAGAGGTATGCGCGGATAAGAAAAGTGTTATCCGCATCCGCATGACATCCGCAACGCACTGTACAGGATGACCAGCCAGTCTAAAACAGGTTAGGGAAATAATTTTAAAAAAAATTATTTCAAAACTTCGCCTAAGTTTTACAATTGTTCTTCCGCCGCGACATACGCCTTAAAAACGTGACCAAGGCTGTCCACCTTCCACGACAGAGCCGGCCAGAACCAGTATTGAATGCTGATACTAAAATAACGCCACCCTTCTGGCGTCCGTGCTGAAACTACTGACGTTTCTACGCTAACGTGGAGCCAATAGCAACGTTTGATCACATGTGCTACTGCTGGAGGACTGAGAAGTGTGAGAATCACTTCCTTCCCTCTCTTCAGTTTGAGCTATCGTACAGAACAGACGCGCTCGAGAGGCTCAGCGTCTGTGCGGGGCGAACGGCCGCATGCCGTCCGCTCCCGCCTAGCGGCTGTTCGGCATCAGCCACCAACTGTGTGAACCATTACCTTAACCTTTTCCATTTTCTAATCCGTTTAGACTGGCACTCATTCATTACATCCTACCTCAGGGCGAGTCCCGCCATGTATCCCGTATTTCAGAATATACCAAAAATTAACTTGAAGCCTATTATTTGCAATTCAGTCACCCTTTCCTAGGGCGCCCACAAACCTTCACCGCTCCGCCTTCCATCCTGACAACGCTTCCAACCCATTTTATCTATCCAGCACTGGGATGAGTTGTATAATTTTCCTATCATCCGTAGGAGAAAGAACAATTGCTGTACAGCATATATCCGCATCCGCGGCACTTCATCCGCATCCGCAAGTTCGTTATCCGCATCGGTAGATATTAACTTTTCGAATAGGTGATAGTAATCATGGTAAAAGGTAAAGCAGTCAACAATACGAAGATTCCATTCTGAAAACATCCCTTACACTGTGGCTAAGCCATGTCTCTGCCATATCCTTTCTTCCAGGAGTGCTAGTCTTGCATGGTTCGCAGGAGAGCTTCTGTGAAGTTTGGAAAGTAGGAGGCGAGGTACTGGCGGAAGTAAGGTTGTGAGGCGGTCATCGTGAGTCGTGTCGGGGTAGCTCAGTTGGTAGTGCGCTTGCCCGCGAAAGACAAAGGTCCCAGGTTCGAGTCCCGGTTCCGGCCCACAATTTAAATCTGCCAGGAAGTTTCAATCCGAAGATTGGTTTGAACACCACAGTGCTTTACTAGGTATGGTCCTCTTTGGAGGTGGTACGCTGTTGCCTTCCTCTGACCTTCGAACTGACTTACCCAGCTAGTTATAGTGGGGACCTACAGTTTAACGTGGGTTCCGAACCACGGTGCTACTCGATATTTTTCACAATAGCAACACTGCCAGAGGTGAAAGAAGTGAAAAGTGACACATAAAAATCCTAGGACCTGTCGGGGATCGAGCCCGGGGCATTTGGATTAGTAGTCTGACACTCTATCACTGTGCTACGGAGCCGCACTAAAACCACTACAGTCGGGGGTTCGAATCCCCCCGGGCATGGATATTTGTGCCGTCCTTAGTATAAGGTAGTTGATAAGTAGTTTGTAAGTTTAGGGACTGATGACCCCCTAGTTAAGTCCCATAAGCTTAACAAACATTTGAACTTTTCGCACTAAAACTATGGTATGCAATAATAAAATTATTGTTAAAATGTCATTCCTGCGTCAACTTAACTACTTTTGACTTCTCGAATCACGGTAACTGTTCTATACCTATTCCAAACATTGGCGCTCCGTACACACACAGTAGCGCTTTGGAGCCCGTGTGGTCGGAGCACTACGTCAGTTGTTTCATACGTTATCTTCTTAAATTTCAGTGGTTAATACTGATAGATATAGATTTCACAGTGTTTACATTGAAGAAAGAAAGAAAAAAAAAACAAAAACAAAAACAAAAAAAAAACACGGTTCTTATATTTGCACAAGAGTTTGTGACACATATCAAAGCATGTCATTTCAAGTGTCAAAACTGCCGTCTACTTCTAATACATAAACATAAATGCTTGTTTATGTTTGTTCGTATTTTATGCGCGGCTGTACCGTTCATTCGGTTGCGATGAAATAACGAAAGAATATAATTTATTACACGCAAAACAGCCCACTATATCGTTGATCTTTTTTTTTTTTTGCCATCAAATAAGAATCCAATTCTTTTCCAAATTGACGATTTCAATTTCTCTTCCTTCACTACTGTCAGATAACCTCTTTTCACTTTACATGGTGTAGTATTCATTGATGTGTTCATTTAAAGAAAGAACAGTCACTGTATTCACTACGATATAATAATCACTCGTTAACTACAAAGCGTTAACTGAAGGCAGCGAAAATTTCGCGCGGCACCTCTGGTGGGCAGTGGGCCGGTTTGCCACCCAGAAAGCACTTGACAGACCGCAGATAAACAGTCGCGTAAATGGATTAGGTGCATGTCCCTCGGGTACAGCTACATCCGCTATGGCCAGGGAATGAGGACAACAGACTTCGGCTCTATCTGGTCCCTGCAACGATTCCAAGAATGTCCACAGGCTTGAAGTTTTCAGGTAACATTTCGACAGACGTACTGGGCAGATACCTCGCTCTTTATCCGCATATATCTCGCGGGTATACGCGTCGCTCACAATTTTATCCGCGGATAACCGCATCCGCGCAGCCCTCTAGCTATAGACCATTGGAGAAAAGTGGAAACTGGTGGCAAGACAGCCACGTAAACGAGTAAGGCTGTCAAATGTTCACATGTAAAACTATGGGACCGAATTGCAGTGGGCATCCGTCCCTAGACTTACAAACTACTTACCTAACTTACGCTAAGGACAACACACACGCCCATACTCGAGGGAGGATGCGAACCTCCGACGAGGAGCAGACACGGACTCCGCAGCAAGGCGCGTTAGATCGCTTGGCCACTGGCTCGCGACGATTAGCCTATCCGTTACGCCTTCCGTCTGCCCCAAATTCTTCCTCCTCTCCTCAATTATAATAGAATAAAAGTTTGGAACCGGAATGAAAAATGCTACTACCACAGCGTACCAAGAGATGAATGTTTCCTGGCCAAAGAAGCAAAACAGAACTAGCTTCTAGACGTGCCCAGACTACTTAAAGAATTTTTAAAAACCTCGATTTAGGTCTGCTGTTTTATAATTATAGCATGTTTAAATAGTAAGGGAAAAACGAGGAGTGAAGTGATTCTTGGGCTGCATTAGGCCATTGAAATAATTCAATAGCGACGAATAAAAATTTGTGGCGGATTGGGATACGAACCCCGGATTTCTGCTTCGTGCAGCGGTCGGCTTAACACCTTGGCTATTCTGCTCACGCCTTCTGTTCTCCCCAAAATCTCAGAAGTCGTCCGTTAAAGCGGTAACATTCCTTGCCATCCGGAGTCGCTCATGAGGTCAACGTTTGTTCCGTCTCTCAAATTTTCAAATGTTTGTAAATCTATGGGACTTTACTACTGCGGTTATCAGTCCCTAAGCTTACAAATTACTTAAACTAAGGACAAGACAGATACCCATGCCCGTAGGAGGACTCTAACGTCCGACGGGAGCAACCGTGCACTCCGCAGCAAGCGCCTTAGAATGCGGCGTTCCGCCTCTGCGCGCAAGTACTGAGCCTTGACGTTACCATCGCGTAAACATACATTGATACTACTCAGACATTATACCATGCCACTCGAAGGCGGACGTAAAGAAATGACTATCTTGTACCGCTATAAAGTGGTAAAGCCGTCTCCGCCTTAGTCGTTTCCTCTGGGAATAGTCTTACAAGCTCTGAAATGATTTACCTTCTTAAAAAGTGTGTGTGTTCCTAATTTGTTTACGGTCACGTCTGGCTGTCTCAGTATAGCGTTAAAGCATTGGTGCGGTGTCTGTCCTCGCCTCGTATCACATGTTCTTAAGTTGTGGCCTAATACCATGACTCATCATATATGCATCGTATCACATGTCATTTCTGTTGCCCCACGAAAGTTAAGACACACAACGCCCTGTTGTCATTGGAAACATCTGTCTTGTAACATCTCAAGTCATACGGCACGTGCCGTATCATATTGAGAAAAGTGTCATGTCATGACCACGTTGTGATGCGACACATAAGTGAGGCGACGCATGACAGTCGATCATACATTGCCGCATTATACAGGGTGTTATAAAAAGGAACGGCCAAACTTTCAGGAAACTTTCTTCACACACAAGGAAAATATGTTATGTGGACATGTGTCCGGAAACGCTTACTTTCCATGTTAGAGCTCATTTCTTCTCTTCAACTCACATTAATCATGGAATGGAAACACACAGCAACATAGCGTACCAGCGTGATTTCAAACACTTTGTTACAGGAAATGTTTAAAATGTCCTCCGTTAGCGAGGATAAATGCATCAACCGCCCGTCGCATGGAATCTCTGATGCGCTGATGCAGCCCTGAAGAATGGCCTATTTTATCACAGCAGTCCGCAATAGGAGCACGAAGAGTCTCTACATTTGGTACCGGGGTTGCGTAGACAAGAGCTTTGAAATCTCCCCATAAATGAAAGTCAAGAGGGTTGAGGTCAGGAGAACGTGGACGCCATGGAATTGGTCCGCCTCTACCAATCCATCGGTCACCGAATCTGTTGTTGAGAAGCGTTACGAACACGTCGAGTGAAATGTGTAGGAGCTCCATCGTGCATAAACCACATGTTGTGTTGTACTTTTAAAGGTATATGTTCTAGCAGCACAAGTAGAGTATCCCATATGAAATCATGATAACGTGCTCCAGTGAGCGTAGATGGAAGAACCTGAGGCCCAGTCAAGACATCACCAACAATTCCTGCACAAACGTTGACAGAAAAAAATCTGTGTTGATGACGTGAATCGAGGGAGTGTAGTACATACTAACGAAACAATTGGGTATTTTGACAATTGTCAGCACGAATTATTTCAACTTACATTTAAAGATAAATACTAAAATGAGCTCTAACATGGAAATTAAGCGTTTCCGGACACATGTCCATATAACATTTTCTTTCTTTGTGTGTGAGAATGTTTCCTGAAAGTTAGGCCGTACCTTTTTGTAACACTCTGTAGGTTCAAATGTGTGTAGAGCTTATGGGACTTAACTACGGGGCATCAGTCCCTAAACTTAAAAACTACTTATGAACTAACTAATACTAAGGACGGCACAAATATCCATGCCCGAGGGGGATTCGAACCCCCGACCGTAGTGGCCGTGCATACCGTGACTGGAGCGCCTTAGTCCCCTCGGCCACCGCGGCCGGCTAAGCACTCTGTATAAGTAGAATGTACAATAAAGTGATAAGCCTATCCATGTCAGGAAGTATATATATATCATATGATTTACCGTTTGGTGTAACATTACGCGTTGTCAGGAACACTTCCTATTTTTGGCTGCTTAACTGCTATGTGCTATAGGACTATTTCTAAATGTTTGGTTATAAATGCAATTCACCATTGTTAATTATAGGATACAGGCTTTAAACCGTCGTTTCCTGCATTTTGCATAGACAGGCGGACACTAGGGATCCACGGTTGAGGTCAAAAGGGAAAAAAAGGAAGGATAGAGGTTTAACGTCCAGTCAACATCGTGGTCATTAGAAATGGAGCACACGCTCGTATAATTTTTGTCGGGAATTAGGCCGTGCCCTTTGAAAGCAACTATACCGGCATTAGGCTATAGTGATGTATGGAAATCACGGAAAACCCAATTGAGAATGGCCGGAGGAGGGTTTGCATCGCCGCCCTCCCGAATCGAATCCAGTTTACTACTGCTGCGCCTCCTCGCTCGGCGGTCGAAGTCAGGTTTTTTTGGACCAACCGAATCAAATGCTTGTTGCACCGCTGTCCCTGAAGAGCGGTATCGAAACGAGAAGCAAACTGTATTCAGCGTGGGCATATGCGCGTTTCGAATCGGTCGCCCCAGTAATTGTTACTCTTGGTCAGGCGGGGCGCCTTCTGCAGAGTTACAGGAAAGCGTCTGCAGCCGTTCTCGGCAGCGCGGTTTCTCCTGCTCTCAGAAACTGTGGGTGCGGCGCT
The DNA here is from genome assembly GCA_026315105.1 of Locusta migratoria. Taxonomy (NCBI): domain Eukaryota; kingdom Metazoa; phylum Arthropoda; class Insecta; order Orthoptera; family Acrididae; genus Locusta; species Locusta migratoria. The sequence continues at coordinate 122,988,204 of CM048751.1, forward strand.
CTGATGCGTTCCAAATCATGTGCCCGCGTAATTATTGGCGACGGCTGTTTGCAGTAGCGAGTAAGGCGCCCTCGCCGCTCCTCGCCTCAGTCCTTCCTCTCACGCTCTTCGCGGAAGTGGACCACGTCGTGTAACATCGCCTTGAAGCTGCCGCCTCGTGGGACGCAGCGTCTTTATAACGAGCTGTCCGCAATATTCACTAGTTCAGTGTTAGGCTGTCGATGGCGTCTCGCCGAGCTGTAAGCCAGATCCTGTTTCCTCTCATTCCCAGGTAATGACGTATCGCATACTGTGGCCGGACTGATAATGCACACTTCGTCGGTTGCGTGTTCCTCGCTTTCTTCTCGTGCAGGAAACGACTATTCAACAATTTCTTCGTCGCCCTATATAGCAACGTTTCTGGAAAACGAGGAATACAGCGGTTGTGGTATTTATGACTTTTAGCCATCATCATTTTCGGTGTAGCAAGTCAGAACACAGCTGACGTAGTGGTGTGAGGTACCGTGTGACGTACTGTGGGTATATATATATATATATATATATATATATAGGCGACGGTTGTATGACGAGTATTGGTATGATGTATTGGTTTACTAGTCTCTCAAAATTTTAGTTGCGTCGTACATCAGGAATTTAAGTTGGTAAGCCTGTCAATTCTTAGTATATTCAATTACGGTTTTTTGTTTTTAACGAACTGAACCCCCCCCCCCTCTCTCTCTCTCTCTCTCTCTCTCCTCTCTCTCTCTCTCTCTCTCTCTCTCTCTTTTTTTTTTTTTTTTTTACTGAATGTTTTGAATAAATTTATCCTCCATATTCCTATCTCAAACACAGTCAAGGATGTCATTTAAAAGTAATTTTCAAATATCATCGATTTGATGAAAGGGTACTATTATCTACGTAAGGTTTTCGAGAAACTTTTTAAATCACAATTCCTGTTATGTTTTTCACTTTAAAAGCACACAGTTACAACATACACTGAACAAAGTCACACGTTATTTGAGACACAATTCTCAAAATATATTTCCTCACATTGTTAGTTCATTATATCTCTAGTACAATCAAAGTTCAGAATATTCTCCCAAAGCCAAATTAAAGTTACTTAATACACTCTATCATTTCTCAATGAAATTGTCAGTTAATATTCAAGGGGACTTCAAAAGAAAAAAACTATCTCGACGGGAGGCAGAATTTTTCTATGTTCCGTAGCCTAATCCCGAATTAAAGTCCATAGATAATGTAACCACGCAATTGCATAACCTTTCGATCATTCATTGTTAACTATCAAAGTCTTTAATTTCTGTAGGAATAATTTAAACGCGAATTAAAACGTTCCGAAATATTTCCGTACATGATTCCAGACTATTTTGCAAGACAATTACGCGAGACGCTTACAGAGAGATCCTTACACACCGTAGAACAATGACAGAGAGAGAGAGAGAGAGAGAGAGAGAGAGAGAGAGAGAGAGAGAGAGAGAGAGAGGGGGGGGGGGAATGCTACTGCGGTTACTATTTATACTATATTTACGACAAATAACTGTAATTGCAGTGTTTTGACCCGGTTACTCTATGACTAACTATTTTGACTTTACAAAGATATAGCAGATTTCTTTAAAATTTTGAAAAAATACTTAATTCTGTCTCTTACAAAAATTAATAAAAATTAAAATGTACTGAAATGAATATTCCAATGCGATGACTGTGATGTAGTGTTACAACTGATAACACGTGGAACAATAGTAACTACTCCCGTGGGAAAGGCCGTCTAAAGTTTTAGTACTGTGATGTAATTGGTAAGTGCATGAGGACGATAGGCGCCCAAACTAATTTATTCTCTGGTCAAAATTAGATCTAGTTTGGCCTACTTTAAGTTACGGTAATAACATTAAGTGGGCCTTTGCGATCACCTTTTGACAGCTCGAAATTTAAATAAAAATTACGGCTTACCGTTCATCAAATTGAATAAGAGAATTTGTATAGGAGAAATTTCTCTACAGCTTTGCTCTGTTATGTTATACCCATAACTCGCACTATTTGACAGTTAAATAGCATTCGTGTGGACCCCGGACTATGGTTGACATCCCGGGTAATGAGCAGGTGATCGACTGGTCAAGCTGGCTACCACCTCACGACCCCTCTACATCTACATGGGATACTCTGTGTGTGTGTGTGTGTGTGTGTGTGTGTGTGTGTGTGTGTGTGTTGTCCGTAGTTAGTTTACCTAGGTTTAAGTAGTTTGTAAGCTACGAACTGATGACCAAGCAGTTTGGTCCGATAGATTTACAAACTTTTGAACAACCTTGATCCGACTCCGTTGATACTGTTTTGAAAACACCGTTAAGTTAGACCGCTCGCTCACAAGAAACTGTTTCCCTCCATTCTGCCGAGGAGGGGGGTCGAATACCCCCCCTCCCCGGACATGGATATTTGTGCCGTCCTTAGTGTTAGCTAGTTCATAAGTAGTTTGTAAGTTTAGGGACTGATGACCCCGTAGTTAAGTCCCATAAGCTCTAAAAACATTTGAACATGGCGTTGAACCCAACAAACACCGCCTTTGGCAGGCGTTCCCATATCAAATGGTTGAAGCATTCGTTCACATTTTGTATTTTTCCATGTAAGCAATATGACAAGAGCTTTTTGTCACTTAGGTTCCTGTATATGGGCTTCATTGCCTCCGATTCTGAAAACGGTAGGGAGTGGTAGTGTGTGGTAGTGTACATAAACTTGACGATTTTCGCGTGCTTTTTTTGTACCTACACCATGAGCCTACACCAGTGTCACAAAGCGCATGCTGTGGATTTTCATCAGTAGAGGCTTTATGGAAGAAGATTGCCCAAACTGGTTAACAGAAAACTTACGTTTTCCAGAACCAAAACCTTTTTTAGCAGGCATAACAACTTCCGAGAAAGTCAAGGTAGCACTAAATCAAACTACGTAAACAAAACAACGCTCGATAACCAAAGATATACAAGAAAAAACATGTTTTGTTGTTGTTGTTGTTGTTGTGGTAGTCTTCAGTCCGGAGACTAGTTTGATGCAGCTCTCCACAATACCCTATCTTGAGCAAGCCTCTTTAACTCCACATAAGAACGGCAACCTACATCTGTCTGAATATGCTTACTGTATCCATCTCGTGGTCTTCCTCTGCAGTTTTTACCCCACACACTTCCCTCCAAAGCTAAATTCACAATTCCTTGATGTCTAAGAATGTGTCCTACCAATCTATCCCTTCTTTTAGTCAAGGTATGCCAGAAATTTTTCTCCCCAATTCTGTTCAGTACCACCTCATTAGTTACTCGATCCACCCACCTAATCTTCAGCATTCTTCTGTAGCACCATATTTCAAAAGTCTCAATCCTCTTCTTGCCCGCACTGTTTATCGTCCATGTTTCACTCCCATACAAGGCAACACTCCATACAAATGCCTTCAGAAAGGCCTTCCTTAGGCTTAAATCTATATTCGATGTTAACAAATTTCTCTTTTCAAAAACGCTTTTCTATCCATTGCCATTCTGTATTTTATATCCTCTGTACTGCGAGCATCATTTGTTATTTTACTGCCGAGAATCGAAATGTCTTCCAACAGTGGTGGCAACTTGAAAAACAATTGTTCTTATGTTTTTGGGAGAGAAGTCTAATGACAACAAATAACGTGTGAGAGTAGCAGGAAAACGGGCATTGCTACACAGAGTCTTTTAATTGACATTCAAACAACTTCCCGTAGTCCAATCTAACCACCATTGTGTTCAGAAAAACTTGAATTTAAGATGAAAAACAAACTATCGATTGCCGCGGTGGAGTAGCCGAGCGGTCTTTTTTTTTCTATGGGACTTAACTACGGGGTCATCAGTCCCTAAACTTACAAACTACTTATGAACTACTTACAACTAAGGACGGCACAAATATCCATGCCCGAGGGGGGATTCGAACCTCCGACCGTAGTGACCGTGCAGACCGTGACTGGAGCGCCTCAGTCTCCTCGGCCACCGCGGCCGGCCGAGCGGTCTAAAGCGTCTCGCTGCGGAGCGCGCGGTTGCTCGCCGTGGAGGTTAGAGTCCACCCTGGGACGTGTGTGTGTGTGTGTGTGTGTGTGTGTGTGTGTGTGTGTGTGTGTGTGTGTTGTCCTTAGGTTTGTTTACCTAGGTTTAAGGAGTTTGTAAGCTACGGACTGATGACCACGCAGTTTGGTCCGATAGATTTACAGAAAAAAATACTGGTCCTACGACTTATCTTAAAAGATAGGTGGTAGTTTCGGAGAAAGCTTTTGACAGTAACAATTTCGTTTGTGTGGCCATCATCTTCAGCAGGTGAAGAAATATTTGTTTTCGGAAATGAGACAGCAGTTTTGTTGTTGAAATATTTTTATTTCCTCCATATGCGTTTCGTCCTTTATTTAAAGGCACATTAGTGGATTGTCTGCGAATTACATATTCGCTCACTATTGTAGCCTCAACAAATTACAAGCAGTTGGCTTTTTTTAAATCGAAATAATGTAGGTTACTCACGTTTTATAGTCCTCCGATTTTCATGTTGTCCTTCCCACCTGGTCACTGGTTGAATTCACACAGCTTCGCCACAATTTGCACATTTCCTTCTGCATTTTATCACTCACTATTTCACTGTTCACTATTTTACGGGCCTGAAGGTGTATCACGTTTCGGAATTTGATTGTTTACGATTGTTTACACGTGTTGCCAACTTAACTGATTGTGTATTTTTGAAACTATCGATTTTTTAAGATGATTCACGAGCAAGTTACCTTAAGGTCGGCGTCCTCTCGGTTGACGGAGCGCCGCCGGCCGAGGGCAGAGGTCGGTGAACGGCGAAGGACGCGCGATATTAACGAGCCGCGAGTGACACGGGGGCGAGTTATACGGGCACGGTGCCCGCTAGGGACAGCCGGCCTGTGCCTGTAATTTGCGCGCCTCCGACAGGCGCTCCGGTCCCGTTGCCGGCCGCCGCCTTTTCTCTATATTAACTCCTCGTACTTCAGGAGGGGCGCTCATATCTGATGTCGCGCCATCCGCCTCGCCGTAACTGTCCTGGCTGCTGTGCGCTGCCAATGACATCCTTATACGGCAGGTTGAAGCGCACGCGTCAGGCGGCGCCGGCTGTGCGAGCCTGCTACTGTGCTACCGTGGAATGCGAGTTACTGCCACTAATTCTCCCTACTACTCTGAACGTCTTTCCAGTCTGCTCAAATGATGGGCTTAATTACATATTAGCTGTCCTAATATCTCATTTGAGAACTTGGGCGGAATAATTTAATCCCTCGCTAATATCTCCCTCTACGAGGGGTGTTAAAATGAAAAGGTACGAAACGACGCTGTGGGTATAATTGAAGTCTACAGTGAAAAGTAATCGTCAGAGGCCTGAGCACAAATATTTCAATTTGTATAGGTTATGGGACCGTCTTATGCAACTGTAAACTAGTCTACTTTACACCAGACGCGTTTCGCTTTATTCTAAAGTATCTTCAGTAGTCAGACAAAAGTGTGGTTATCATGGAGGAAAAAAAAAATCTGTAGAACGACGCAACAAATAGCTTTAGTTCCCCCCCCCCCCCCCCGGATTCAAAATACGGACAGGTACATTATCAAGAAATATTTCACAATAAACATACTAAAGTTTCTATGAAAGTCTGTTTTTTACATTCAGTGAGATAAAGCTTCGTATAATGCTCATTGAAAATAATGTTCCACCTGTAAACTATGACTAGTTTGCTCCGTTCGTCCCTCCCCACTCGGTCGCCAGCGCATGCGCGAAGCAGCTGTATACGCTTGAGACTAGGATCGATCCTATTCCCTCCACAAGCGATCATACGCGTGGATTTTGTGCAAGTGGACCCGTCTTATACGGGAGGCGGCCGGCGGAACCGGTGTATCATGGGTAATGTTATAAGCTCTCGCTTCCCGTGAATGGGCTTTAGATGTAGGACTTTCAGTGAAATGGTGAAAACCAAAGGAAAGAACTAAAATGATGTAGCACATAGCTATGACTCGCTTATCGGAGGACTCTAAAGCTGTGAGCTAGCCACTCTGTCATACACTGGACTTCATCCTGAGTGTTGGCTAGAGATTTAAGACACCTCACACATATTCAACACAATCTCATCAGCTAAAATATATAGCAAATCCCCACATCAATTTTCTTCCGCACAATGCTCTCAGACGGAATAATAATAATAAGGCAACTTGCAGGGGTATGACAGTGCGTGCAATGAAAGCCTCTTCACCGGCTGAAAGTTTATCAGAAATGTCTAACGACCAGCAGGATTCAGTCCATAAGAATTTCTTGGCTTCTAGAATCTATGTATCTAATGTCAGTACTTCGTATGTATCTAATGTCAGTACTTCGTATGTATCTAATGTCAGTACTTCGTATGTATCTAATGTCAGTACTTCGTATGTATCTAATGTCAGTACTTCGTATGTATCTAATGTCAGTACTTCGTATGTATCTAATGTCAGTACTTCGTATGTATCTAATGTCAGTACTTCGTATGTATCTAATGTCAGTACTTCGTATGTATCTAATGTCAGTACTTCGTATGTATCTAATGTCAGTACTTCGTATGTATCTAATGTCAGTACTTCGTCGCAGTTCGGTGATTGATTCATATTTTTTCTATTTATAATTCTAATGAAGTTTATATTACCCCACGTGAAATTGTTGTATGCACATAACTCATTTTCGAAAGTTAACGCGATTTAATATCAGTTTGTCACCAAGAACTACGTTAAAATTCTTACAAATAAATTAGTTCTTAAACATTCTTGATACATTAACAACTTGGATTTTTACAAAACTTCAGTGACAGGTAAATTATAAAAATTAAATAATGCCCTAACTTTCAATATTATGGAAGAGTGATAGACGAGGTCTGTACTTTGGCTCGCTGGAAATGAACTGAGGATTCAACTGGAAATGTTCTGTGTTTCGGGAAGTCTGTTTTATACAGGTGACTGAGCTATTGGTAGTACGGCATTTCGTTTCTTCCCGTGGAAATGATTGACATAATAGATAGGCATGTACAATAGTTGTCGAACAGCTGTTTCCTTTGACGGTATTCGCAGATCAGATTGAAGAATCTGATACTTCATTGTGATTGTCGTATTACACCTCACCCCCACTCCAATTGTTAGAGAATTCTTTAAAAGTAGCTTATAGGACGATTCTAGGACGAAGAAAAGGAATGCATCTTCCAGTTTCCGATCGGTGACGAGCTAATTGCAGATAAGGCGCAATGTAAATGACAGCAATGAGACCATCCAGTTCGCTTGCAAAGGGCGGAAGGTGACTACACCTACATAACCCTCGGACTATTTAATAAAAACTATCTGAAACAGAATGAAACTTTCACTCTGCAGCGGAGTGTGCGCTGATATGAAACTTCCTGGCAGATTAAAATTGTGTGCCGGTCCGGGACTCGAACCTGGTACCTTTGCCTTTCGCGGGCAAGCGCACTACCGACTGAGCTATAATCTGCCAGGAAGTTTCATATCAGCGCACACTCCGCTGCAGAGTGAAAGTTTCATTCTGGAAACATCCCTTAGGCTGTGGCTAAGCCATGTCTTCACCACATCCTTTCTTCCAGGAGTGCTAGCTAGTCTTGCATGGTTCGCAGGAGAGCTTCTGTGAAGTTTGGAAAGGAGGAGGCGAGGTACTGGCGGAAGTAAAGTTGTGAGGCGGCATCGTGAGTCGTGTCGGGATAGCACAGTCGGTTGTGCGCTTGCCCGCGAAAGGTGAATGTCCCAGGTTCGAGTCCCGGTTCCAGCACACAATTTTAAGCTGCCAGGAAGTTTCATATCTGAAACAGGTCTGGATTGCTGAACAAGAGCTGTAAATTGCAGTCCTTCCGAACAAGAGCTCCGCGTGCTAACCATTACCTCGCCATTAGTTGTATAATTGCTATAAACTGTTATATTTGTAATAAGTTACTGATGCTTTATCATTACTACTTCGTGTATTAGCTTTAACGTGCATTTATTTATTCTTTTTGCAGGTAAGTGTTACACACTCGCATCACTATGACGCTTAGAGAATAGGTAAGTACTTCGCAGATTCATTAAATTGCAAATAAACTTCGTGGGTCTTCCGATGAGTGTTGCCGTACGTGTAAGGTTGGCTACAGGGACCATTTTTGAACAGCGGAAGCACACTGCGGTACCGTGCAGGAGAACAGCCACGCACCGCCATTCGGTTGCAGAGCTTAAAGGTACCCACCTCGCTAACAGTCTAGGGCGGAAGTTACCGCGGTATTAATAAAGTGTGACTTAGAGAACCGTCCGCGTCTCTTACAATGATGGGCTAGTGGAAGCGTCCGGTACACTTACCATCCAGTTCATAGAGAGGTAAGCTTGGTCGTTTGGTGCCTGCTCTGATTTTAGTATTACGACTTCATGGCTAGCAAAATTCTCTCTGATTCAACCACTCACCGCTCTCTCTAGGGTCTGCAAATGTATCTGTATAAAATGAGCTTATTTCTCGATATTGTTAGTAATTCCTTGACCTACAGCAAGGTGGTTTCGTGGAAAAATATTATTATTATTATTATTATTATTATTATTATTATTAATTATAATGATATTAAACAAGCAACAGGGCTACCTGAAATTCGTCATATCTTTATGAATACAGATTTCACCACAAATCTATTTGTTATATAATTTTCCTACTGTCCTCTTTTCAATTAGTGAATCTTCAATAAGGCGATGAAACTTCTGCCAAGAGTAGTAGTTCGACGCCTTTGTGGTCCAAGTGCAGCAGATCAGCAGGTGAGTAACTTCCTGTCTGAGAGGAAAGGGGATAGGCAGCAACCCTTCTTGCTTAAGGGCCCTACACAAGATGAGATTTATTGGACCAATTCGTTGGTCACCCGATGAATTGGGCGGTTTTAGGCGCTACCCGACCAACTTTCCTTGTCGGCCGCTTGGTTGTGCCTGACCGCCCCATCTCCGATTGCCCCACCGCTTCACCCGACAAATTGTGCATCTGTAGCACTAACCCACCAACTTCCTGCCTGCTATCTCCTGCACAGCGCAAAGACTTATATACCTCTTCGGCACAGCGAACACGCGAAAACAGAAACAGTTCGACAGACAGACACCAGAACAAGAAGGCGCTGCGTGCAGTTGGTCGGAACGTGTGTAGGCTGCTACCAATTGGTTGGTTCGTTGGACAGCTTGTTGGTTGGACGATAAATCGGAGTGTGCGTAGGGTCCAAAAAAAAAAAAAAAAAAAAACCACTAAACTTATTCTTTTCATTTTCCACTCGGAGGAGTGAAGCGGGCTGTTTGAGATCCGGCCCATAGAGTCGCGGTTCTACTCAGCCAATTATCAGACAAGCTGATAGTGGGGCAAAGGGGGGATCCCAATTGGGAATAAGTGGGAGGGGCTTACCAGTTCCGGCATACGCCTTACAACCAAGGAAAACGTCCCGAAAACCTTGGTCGGAACCGGGGGATTGGGACCAATTTATCTCTGGGACTTTGCCCCAGATTACAAATGGATTATCGGGAGAGCACGAGTGCACTCACGACAATCAAGGATCGAAAGCCCGAGTTACTCTCGTAAACTCGTAGAGACCGGCTCGACCAACAGTGGACAAGCATCCTCCTAAAGGAACCGCACCCGTGAGCACGGCATTCTCTGCGTTCATCGTTGATCGTAGGAGCCTTTAATCTTCTTTTGAAAAACTTCACCGTTTACAGTTTGCCTGCGAGAGTGGAAGCTGTCAAGGCTAAGGGTTGGCCAAAACCAGATTGAATTCTAACATTAGCGGTGGAGGACTCTACGAACTTTTAAGGCTGTTACAGCCAGGTGTCCGGATACTTTGGGTCACATAGTGGATGTTATCACCGGCTGCCTTGTTTTTTGTTATTGAGACTTTCACTCTTAGAGTTCTGTCTGTACGTACTGTAAAGAAGTAGCAACGAGTTAGTCCTAACGGAGTAAGGTAAGAGAAATGTGCAGTGGAGAGTGAGTACTTGGGCCTGCCAGACGGCTATTAATAGCGGTGGCGGGCAGCTCGCAAGGTCGACGTCCCGACCCGCGGCCTGGCATTAGCATGCGGCGCGGCGGCAGCGCTGCGACTGTCGGAGGTACCGTTGCGACACCTGCCGGCCGGCGCATCCTCGCCTGCCGCCTGGCTGCCTGCCCTCTGCCCCTGACTCTGCCTCTGCCGCGCTGGGAACGCGTCACATACACACTCCACACGTACACACACACACACACACACACACACACACACACACACACACACACACACACACACACCGCTTCAAAGTCAGTGCCCAATCCCTGGCTTCATCATCCCCCCACCTCCAAAAAAATCTTTAGTTCATTTTTACGTACAAAGTGTGTACAAAAAATTACGGCAGAATTTACAGGGTATTTCAAGACGAATATACATATTTCCAATACATATATTTATATGTGCTCCTCGGTTGCACAGTGGTAGAGTGCCAGACTACAAATCCAAAGGTCCCGGGTTCGATCTCCGCCAGGTCCTGGGATTTTTATGTCACCTTCTACTTCCTTCACCTCTGGCAGTGTTGCTCATGTGAAAAATACCGAGTAGCACCGTGGTTCGGAACCCATGTTAAACTGTAGGTCCCCCTATAACTGGCTGGGTAAGTCAGTTCGAAGGTCGGAGCAAGGCAACGGCATACCACCTCCAAACAGGACCATGCCTAGTAAAGCACTGTGGTGTTCAAACCAAACTTCGGATTGTTTACCTTTATATTTATATAACTTTAAGATTTAAGACCTTGAGGAAGATCAGTTTGGATTTAGGAGAAATGTTGGAACACAGGAGGCAATACTCACTTATATACTGACTTATCTTAGAAGACAGGCTAAGGAAAGGGAAAGGTACGTTTTTAGCGTTTGTAGATTTGGAGAAAGCTTTTGACAATGTCGACTGCAATACACTCTTCCAAATTCTGAAGGTAGCAAGGGTAAAATACAAAAACCAAACAGCGGTTATTAGAGTCGAAGGGCATGAATGGGACGCAGAGTTTGGGAAGGGAGTAATACAGGGTTGTAGCCTTTCCCAAATGTTGTTCTATCTGTACATTGAGCAGGCAGTGAAGGAATGGAAGGAGAAAGTTGGAGAGGGAATAAAAGAGCAGGGAGAGGGAATAAAAACATTGCGGTTTGCCGATGACATAGTAATCCTGTCAGAGACCACAAAAGATCTGGAAGAGCAATTGAATGGCATGGGCAGTGTCTTGAAAGGAAGATATAAGAACATTAACAAGAGGAAAACGAAGATAATGGAATGCAAACTCAGGAAATCAGACGATGCTGAAGGAATTAGATTAGGTAATTAGACAATAAAAGTAGTAGATGAATTTTATTTGGGTAGCAATATAACTTCTGATGGCCGAAGTATAGAAGATATAAAATGCAGAATGGCTATGGGAATAAAAGCGTTTCTTAAGAAGCGAAATTTGTTAACATCCAATATTTATTTAAATGCCAGGAAACCCTTTCTGAAGCCATTTGTTTGGAGTGTAGCAATGTATGGAAGTGAAGCGCGGACGATTAGGAGTTCACATAAAAAGATGATAGGTTTTGAAATGTGGTGCTACAGACGAATGATGAAAATTAGATGGGTAGATGACGTAACTAATGAGGTGGTCAACAGAATTGGGGAGAAAAGGAATTTCTGGCGTATTCTAAGAGAAGGGATAGGTTGGTGGGACACATTCTGAGACATCAAGGAATCGTAGACTTAGCATTAGAAGGAAGTGTGTGGTGTAAAAATCGTAGAGGGAGACAGTGACGAATACAGTAAGTAGATTCAAAGGGATGTAGGTTGCCGAAAGTATTCTCACAACAAGAGACTTGCACAGGATAGGTTAGCGTGGAGAGCTGCATCAAACCAGTCTGCGGACTGAAGACAACAACAACAACAACAACAACAACAAGATATACGAATAAGAAACTTAACACACACATTTACGAACCTGTGAGGTTTCCAATATGTCATTTCGATTTGAATCTATTAGTCCGTGTTTGCGTTACAAATGTGGGTTTGTGGATGCGCCTTGGTGGCCGCGGTGGACTAGCCGAGCGGTCTAAAGCGTCTCGCTGCGGAGAACGCGGTTGCTCGCCGTGGAGGTTAGAGTCCTCCCTGGGGCATGGGTGGTTGTGTTGTCCTTAGGTTAGTTTACCTACGTTTAAGTAGTTTCTAAGCTACGGACTGATGACCACGCAGTTTGGTCCGATAGATATACAAACATCTGAACATTTTGCGCCTTGATGCAAAAAATTTACTTAAAGCCCATACTATTTTCGGCGGAAATCTCGCCGTCAGAAGTGGGTTTTGTATATATTCTAAAATAATGGAGAAATAACATGGTTACAAATCTGTGAAACATATTGCACTACAAGGTATACTTTTTTCCGGCGTATCAGTGGGTAAACATTAGATTTCGTACCTTTACATCATTAATATGGACTGATCGAATATTCAGTTTCAGTTACGGCCAGTTTCGGCCAAAATATTGGTTTCGCCGAGTTTCGGTTTCGCCCAAAAATCAGCCGAATCTTCGACATTGCCGAAACTAAGTTTCTTGACTTTATTGAAGAAGTTGGGTGGCGTTTAGAATGGATTGAGTTGATAATTACGCTTTAGATCAGTTAGCGGCGCGCCCTTTAACTGCTAGGAGTCTCTCCTCACGCTTAAAAATTATGGGTATTTTTCTGTTACGGACGAGTTAACGCAATCGTATCTTATACTAAGTTAGGTAAAATTTAACTCACACGTAATGGAACGGGTTATCGTATAATATTGAACAGGTTTTTTAATGTTTCCTTGAGAGAGAGAGAAGTTTTTTTAATAAGTAATGTGTTTAGGAAACATTGATCACGTGGTACATAGATTTTCCTCTTCAGTACGCTTCAGTTTATACAGACAACAATCGTAATGTTAGTCGGAAGTAGACCTTATTTTTCGAAATACTTTCTGCTGCACTGATTGAAGCTGATTTACTGACTTATCTGAATTATATATTTAGGAATGCAAAATATGAGATATAAAGTTGTTTGTCGATTGCAAAACGGAAGTAACATCTGCTGGTACAGCTGAAGTGGTAGCGTTCTGGCCGGCCGCGGTGGCCGAGGGGACTGAGGCGCTCCAGTCACGGTCTGCACGGCCACTACGGTCGGGGTTTCGAATCCCCCCTCGGGCATGGATATTTGTTCCGTCCTTAGTATAAGGTAGTTAAGTAGTTTGTAAGTTTAGGCACTGATGACCCCCATAGTTAAGTCCCATAAGCTTTACAAACATTTTGATCTACAATGGGAGCAGGCGATTCAAAGAAATAAAATATGACACTGTACACGAATTCTTAAAGAGAAGAATAAAAAAAAGTGAGCTGCCGTTTACGTTCTTCTGGAAGGACGTCAGCTCTATCTGGGTTAAACCTTGATCTTCGTTCCATGTAATAGCGGCAACGTTAAGCATGGACATAGGACGTGTTGGGCTGGAGCAGCACCCCCTATAGAAGAAAGCCTGCGCACGACGTCACAATATGGCGGCGGTGAGAGGCTTAGAGTCCTCTGAAACATTTTCAACTTCAGCACTGCACGCTGCTTATACTGCATTATTTCGTTCACGAGTGTTTATTACGTAAATTGGTGTCATACGGTGTGATCGCTAGGCTTGGCGATTTGTGTGAGAGAGAACAACGTATTATCTCTTTTTACTGACAAAATACCGTTTCGCTGTTCTGTGCCGAAATGTAGAGGAAATTACGAATGTGATGCAAAAGTTACACTACGGTCGGGGGTTCGAATCCCCCCTCAGGCATGGATAGTTGTGCCGTCCTAGTTCGTAAGTAGTTCATAAGTAGTTTGAAAGTTTAGGGACTGATGACCCCGTAGTTAAGTCCCGTAGACTACTTTTTTTTAAAAAAGTTACCGTCTTTAAACGTCCGGAGAAGAAATAGATATCATTCCCAAGATAACTTGCTCCTTCAAGTTAATGAGTTAGTTTTCCTTTAACCTTAAAGGGTTTTAAGTCATGACTGTTTACCGTTGGGTGTTGCGATTCATTGTATTTACGTAACCACCCCCATTAGCTTATTCTTCTTCGGACGTTTAAACACGGTAACTTTTGAGCCACAGTCGTAATTTCCTCTGCACTTCGGCACACAACAGGGAAACGGCATTCTGTCAGTAAAAAGATCAGACGTTGTTCTCTCTCTCTCTCTCTCTCTCTCTCTCTCTCTCTCTCTCTCTCTCCTCTCTCTCTCTCTCTCTCTCTCTCTCTCTCTCTCTCTCTCTCACACACACACACACACACACACACACAACACACAGTCATAGTCCAGCGTAGCGATCACACCGTACACAACACCAGTTTACGTAATAAATGCAGTCCTGAACGAAAGAGTGCACTATAAACAGCGCGCACTGCTAATGTTTACAATGTTTCAGAGGACTCTGAGCCTCTGACCGCCGCCATGTTGTGACGTCGTGCGCAGGCTTTCTTCTATTGGTTGGGCCCGTTGGCTGGTGCAGCGTGGACGCGGCCGGTGCGTGCGCCCCGCTGGTAGCGGCCCGCAGCCAGCGGCGGTGGCGTTGGCGGCAACAGCAGCGGCAGGTCGCTGGCTCCTTCCGCAGGGCCGTTCATCGACCTCGGCGTTCCGCTTCAGGACGCCGCGGGCGTGATCCGCAGGGCGGCCCGACACACGCTGCACCTCCACTCTGCCCGCCAGCCACTGCTCCTCACCCACTCCCACTGCAAACGATACAGGAAATATATATGGATAAAAATAAAAATTCAGATACAACAACAAGGATTAAGTTTCAAGGCGAAATTTCTGAACCATTCAAAATCAAAACAGGTGTTCAACAAGGAGACGGACTTTCCCCAGTTCTCTTTAACTTGGTTCTAGATAAAATAGTCACAACATGGGAAAACACACTAGAAACGAGGCATAAAAGGTATAAACATGGGGCAAGGAAAGAACAAATTTGATGTAAAATGTTTAGCCTTTGCGGATGATACTGCACTGATAACTGAAAATCAGGCAGATGCAACTGTTATGCTTGATCTATTACACGAGACTGCTGAAAAGACTGAACTAAAAATATCTTAAGATAAAACCGAATATATAGCACACAAACATGATGGAGAAAAAATTATGAAAACAAAGTATGGGAAAATTAAGAGAGTTGATAAATTTAAATACCTAGGGAATGGATCCAAGCCAACGGTCTAGATAACACAACAAATAAAGAAAGAGTAAAGAAGTTAGAATTTGCTTACAAATTAATACAGAACTACAACAATAAGAAATCAATATCCATCCAAGCGAAGCTTAGACATTATAATTCAGTTATTAAGACACAAGCAACAGATGGCTCAGAGTGCCTCACATTGAATAAGAAATGTGAACTAAGAGAACTAGAAGAGAAAGCAGTTGGAGAGAAAATGATGAAGTACTGTGAAGAAAGGAAGAGAAAGAAACACCATTAGTCTTAAGTTGTATGCGGTCCATAGCTGACCACATTCATAAATTAAAAAAAAAAATAATAATAATAAAAATAAAAATAAATTGCTGCTCGTTACTCTCGCTAAACCTCAAGAACGCCTGAAGCGATTTGGCTAATTATAGTCTTGAAATATTCGTGTAAGTCCAGGGAAGGTTTTAAACGGCGATAAAATATGGAAAAGCTGTCCGGAAAAGAGGAAAATCGGGAAAAACTGAAACAGCTTTTTCCAGTGAGCTAGCAATACCGTTCGTCCAATTGCGATAAAATTTTGTACATTTCGTGTTGAAAGCAGGAGGAAGGTTTGCACGAAATAAAAATTTGGAAAAGTCGCCCGGAAAGTAGGAAAATTTAGGAAAAACCTAAAGCATTCGACGTTCAAAGCGAGAGGAAGGTTTGAGTTTGGAATAGTTGGCCAGAAAATAGGAAAATTAGTGGAAAACTAAAAGAGCTCTTCTATTCGACATCAATATCATTCGTACGGTTGCGATTAAATTTTGCACATTTGACGTTCAAAGGAAGAGTACAAACAATTTACTCTCAATAGATTTAGTGGTTTATGTACTGATATATAGCCAAATCGGTTCAGCGGTTCTCGAGTTTTAGCGAGACTGACGAACAGCAATTCAATTTTATCTTTGACATTTCATATACGTGTTCAGATCGTGTAAAGCGTATATTACTCTTTCAGAGTATATTTCTGAACGCACCCAACACAACAACCAAGTCATTATTTTACATGTTTCAAATCAAAATTTTCCTTGCAATTTTCCCTCATTTTATCACCGTTTAAACCTTCCCTGAACTTCCACGAATGTAACATAAACATTATCCTGGACATGTATGCGTGATCTGCCCAATATTTCCGTCCACTATCGAGCCGATACTTAGACTACCTGATGATGCCTTTATAAAGCAATTGGGTATAAATACATTTGATTTAAATTAGTATGATTTATATGAAGAGGTAAGTGATACGAAGTTCACCGGGTCATCTAGTCTATAGTAAAAGTATTTTTTTATTAATTTTTATCGTCCCAAGTGAAAGCATATCTTAAATTACTTTTCCCCACATAGTTTTCACCGTTGTTGAGGCACTTGTGGTAGCGGTGAATCAACTTATCTAGTCCTACCTGATAGGATGCCGCCACTGATAACGATTGCTGTACGCAGAGTTTTCGTCACTTTGGAAACCATCCCTGTCTGTAGGTGTAAGAACAAGTGATGATCGGATTGCGCCAGGTGGGGGCCGTACGGCGGGTGGTCGAACTACCACCATCCAAACTGCTAAATAATAGTTTGTGGGTCATCTCCTGCGTGTGGCTGAGCATTATCGTGAAGCGGAACAATTCCTCCTTTTAGTTTCCCTCTCTTTTTGTTCTGTATAGCACGTCGAAGTGGCATCGTTCTATGAGGTAGGACTACATAAGCTAATCAACCGATGACGAAAAGTAGTTTAGGATATGCTCTTTCTTGTGACAAAATTCTTCAAAAAAATTGTTTACTACATTTTTTCCCGAAACGGTACTTACTTTGCGGATACATCTCGTATGAGCTGCGCAGCCGCTATTCAAGCTGTACTCACATTTTTAAACATTATTTTACATCAGTGTAATATGTCAAGGTGGTATGTAATTCTGTTTCATTTCACAATTGAAGCATTAACGGGTACTGTTGCTTGTTGTGATCTTCTCCCAAATACTTAGAAGGTACCCCTTCAGGTTTGTGTGTGTCCTGTCATTCGATCACTTTTTGTGAAATTATTCCATTTTCTTGTCTCCTCAGTTCTATTCACTTCCTCATTGGTTACGTGATCTACCCATCTGGTCTTCCCAAGTCTCCTGTAGAAACACTTACCAAAGCATGAATTGTTTATCGTCCACGTTTCACTTCTGTATCCGGCCACACTCCACACAAATGCCTTAAGGCTCCCTAAGCCAGACATTTGTATTTATCTTCTTCGGGATCGCTTTTCCTACCGTTATCAGTCTCAAATTTGCATCCTGTCTACTTCTGGCATCCCCGGTTATTTAACTCTGCAAAACTTTAAGTAAATTATTTCCAAATGTAATTCCCTTAGTATCGACTGATTTAATTGGACTCAATCCGTTACGGTTATTTTTCTTTCCCCAATATTCTTATTAACTCCTTTTTGAAATGGCCTTAAATTTCCTTTGGTGTCTCCAACAAAACTGCAGTGTTGTCGACAAATCAGGTCTTACTTTTTCTCCCTGAGCAGCAGCTTCCTTTCCAAACTTCGCCTTCGCTTCCTTAACTGCTTGTTTACTTTATATGCTGGAAAACATATGGAATAGATCAGAACTCTTCCCACTCTCTCCTTAAGCAATGCTTCCCTTCTAGATCTACATATCTAGTCCGCAATCAACCCAAAGGTGCGTGGCGGAGGGTACCTATTACCACTTATAGTTACTGACTTTCCTGTTCCACTCCCATATACAATGAGGGAAAAACGAATGCTTGTATGCATCTGTACAATCCGTAATCTCTGATCTTATCTTCGTGGTCTTTATACGAAATATAAGTCGACGACAGTAGAATCAATCTGCAGTCCGCTTTAAATTCCCTTTTATGTCCTTCCACATTAATACTTGTTCCATAGATCATATATACATTTCGTAATGATGTGCAACGTGTCAGTTTATTAAATGTTGTCTATACATCACAATATTTTAAGGACTTACATTTTTCCTTTTTTATTTTTTAGCAATCTCATAACTGCAGTCTGGTTTCTGTACTTTCCTTACAATGTTTCAACTACATAATCAGTAATATTTAAGGGAGCAGGACTTCATTTCTCCTCGCTTTTATTTTACTTAGAAGAAAAATTTTAAAATCGGAGTAACAATTTGGACCGCATTCTTGTTGGGCTGTGCACATACTGAAGTGTCTTGCACAGGATGCCTCGAAAATATTATACCTTACTTCAACGTATCATTATAAGGGCATTCGCTTTGTCCCCATTCGGTACTTCTGGGCCACACTGTAAAACGACGATACATTAGTTGGGAAAGCCTAATTTGTTGCGGTAGGTAGTAGGAGTTCGAAACTTAAGATGTCAATATTTTGCAGGAAACGCAGTAAATAAACGTTGAAAGAGGTGAAAGGTTTGAGTTCAAAAATAGTATTTAAAACATAAAACATGAACGAAAGATTATTAGTAAATCTAAGTCAAGCGAATAGCAGTCGCAGTTAAGTACACTGGTTGTCAAATTGTTTGCGCATATACCTATTGTCTGATAGGCACAGAAACGATTCGGCGATTGATGTTGAGCAATCTCTGATGTCACTATGTTCTGTGACACATTTTCATAATACTACATTATACAATAGAGTAGATCAGAACATTGAAATAAATCACTCATGGCGATTTGTAATATGTGAAAAATTTGGGTTACTGAAATCGTTGTTGTGGCCAGTAATTCACATAAATTGACGCACCGATAACAATTACGACAGTAGTAATGTTTTGCGGGGCGTGCACCAAAATTCAGATGGCACGCATTCTCCATTCTAAATATGGAAAGCAGTTGCACTGATATTACATGCTCCGCGCGAGTGTCTAGCAGTCATTCGTCGTGACTATCGCGTAGACGGGTTTATGTCGACATAGGTAGACCGTCGTTATGATGATGTAGCTTATGACAAAAGATTAAGTACCTACTTCGATGGCCTGTCTGGTGGTTTAGCGGTAAAGTGAATGCATGGAACACAGATTTTTCAGTTTTCGTTTAAACATAGTCTTTTACTTCTCATCAATGTGAGGTGTAGCTCGAATCATGTGGTTCAGTTTCCACGTTAAACTTTGAACCCCCCTTTTCTCCACTTTGCATAAGTGTGGTACGCTCGGAACTCGCAAGTTCCTGAAGTGACTTCTAGTAGAAACTTCCATCGGGCCACGAACTCACTCGAAATTATTGTGGTCTTACGTGTGCGTAATTTTCTACGGAACTCTTGAGCTCGAGTCGTTCAGAGGAGGGCAGCTCGTTTTGTATTGTCGTGATATAGGGGGAGAGATCACGCAAGTAATGGGTGATTTGGGGTGGAAATCATTAAAAGAAAGGAGTCACGCCTTGCGACGATTTGCGAAATTTCTTTCACCAAATTTCTCTTCCAAATGTGATAATTTTTTTGTTAGCACCCACCTACATAAGGAGACCATGAGACTAAAATGAGAAATCACTTCGAAAACTGAAAAGTGTTCATTTTCCCGCGAGCTATTAGAGAATGGAACTGTACAGAAGTATCATTAACGAAACTTCCAAATTTCGACCACACCTGCAGCGAACAAAATGCATTATGGCGTTCGTTAAGTTCAAAATGTTCAAATGTTTGTAGAACTTATGGGACTTAACTACGGGGTCATCAGTTCCTAAGCTTACAAACTACTTATGAACTACTTACGGACTAGGACGGCACAAATATCCATGCCCGAGGGGGGATTCGAACCCCCGACCGTAGTGGCAGTGCAGACCGTGACCGGAGCACCTCAGTCCCCTCGGCCACCGTGGCCGGCGTTCGTTAAGTATCAGGCGTGTTTAAGTATCGTTTTGAAATTTAAAAAAAAATGCTAAGTCAATTTTATGCGCACTGGGTACCTACATCTGTTGTATACGCACTGACGCCATTACAGTCTGATTCTTCCTTGTTTACGTTGTGTACTGAGTGTTTAAGGTGCCTCCGATGGTCGTTAGTCACGCCGACTGTGAAGTAAGGGCTGTTATAAGACTTCTTAGCGGTAAAGGAGTAAAAGCGATCGATATTCATCGTGAGATCTGTGCAGTTTACGGAGAAAACATTGAGTGATGGAATGGTAAGAAAGTGGGTGAGAGCATTTAAAGATGGCTGCACAAATGTGCATGATGAACAACGGAATGGGCGTCCTTCGGTCGTTAATGAAAGTTTGGTGCAGGAAGTGGACAATAAGGTCAGACAAAATAGACGCTTTACGATTTCCTATTTGCGAGATGGCGGCAGATTTCTATGAGGGTATTAAAAAACTGGTACAACGTTATGTCAAGTGCCTCAATATTGACGGAAATTATGTAGAAAAGTTGATTAAGGTACAGGCTTTGATGTAAAAATGAAATTGAAATACCTTAGCCCGTCTCTTTTTAAATTCAAATTAATTGGCCCAAGGTCAACATGGATTTAGAAAACATAGTTCATGCGAAACACAACTAGATCTTTACTTACACGAAGTGATGTGTGCTATCGAAAGAGTTCGCAAATTGATTCCGTAATTCTTGATTTCCAGATGACGCCGTCATTTATCGTCTAGTGAAATCATCTGAAGATCAAAACCAACTGCAGAACGATTTGAATAAGATACCAGTATGGTGGAAGAATTTGCAGTTGACTCTAAATAATGAGAAGTGTGAAGTTGTCCACATGAGTACGAAAAGAAATCCGATAAACTTTGCCGGCCGCGGTCGCCGAGGGGACTGCGGCGCTTCAGTCACGGTCTGCACGGCCACTACGGTCGGGGGTTTGAATCCCCCCTCGGGCATGGATATTTGTGCCGTTCTTAGTGTTAGCTAGTTCATAAGTAGTTTGTAAGTTTTGGGACTGATGACCCCCTAGTTAAGTCCCATAAGCTCTACAAACATTTGAACATTTTTTTGATAAACTTTGTTTACATGATAAATCAATCATGTGAAGGCCGTAAACTCCACAAAATACCTAGGAATTACAATTACTTCTGACTTAAATTGGAAAGAACACGTAGATAATGTCGTGGGAAAGGCGAACCAGAGACTGCGTTTTATTGGCAGAACCCTTAAAAGATGCAACAGAACAACAAAAGAAACTGCATACACTACGCTAGTCCGTCCATTTTTGGAGTATTGCTGCCCAGTGTGGGATCCTTATTAGGTGGGTTTCACGGAGGACATCGAAAGACTCCAAAGAAGGGCAGTTGGTTTCGTATTGTCACGATACAGGGAGGCAGCGTTATGGAAATGATACAGGATCTGGGATGGGAATCATTACAACAGCTGCGCTTAACGCTGCGGCGTGGGCTACTTAAGAAACTCCAATCACCAACATTCTCCTCCGAATGCGAAAATATATTGTTGACTGCCACTTACATAGGTAGAAATGATCACGAGAATAAAATACGAGAAATGAGAGCTCGAACGGAGATATTCAGGTGTTCATTCTTCCAGCGCGCTATTCGAGAATGGAATGGGAGGTAAAATAGTATAACGGTGGTTCGATGAACCCTCTGCCAGGCAGTTAAATGTGATTTGCAGAGTGTCCCATGTAGATGCAGAAGAACTGTACTTACAAACACGCCTCGTACTTGTTGTAGAGAGAGATGTTGGCTGCCATTCCTCCCTGATTGTGCCTGTGACGCTTGAAAGCAGTGCGTAATTGGAGACGGCAGGCAGCGGCGCCGGCAGCAGCAGCTCCACGTGCTGTCCGGTGCGGCCGCTGCGTGCCTCGCCGGCGCTGAGCCGCGGCCGGCGCCTGCGCCGCTTCCGCACCGCGCGGACGTGGGCCCCCGGCTTCCGGTCAACGCCGATCTCGTTTCCTTCCTTTCCCTGGCACCGTGCGGGCATCCGGTGCGGCGCCATTCACTGTGCCCTGCCGTACACGCTCCCCCCTACTCCCCCCCTCTCTCCCCTCTAATCCGTAACCTCCCCCTCCCTCCCTATATAATTCCACGAGAGACATGATGACACACAAAAGACACACAAATTACAGGATCAAGGGGTAAAAACACAGATGTATTTACTCGTCATCCATCTACAAACGCAGCTACCACATTGTAAATGGTGAGGATTTTCCGCCGTATGCAAGACACTTGATATTTAATTTCCCAAACATGTTTCAGCACATTTTGTGCTATCATCAGTGGGATGGTTTATTTTTTGTTCTGAAAAATTATAGTTACTGTACTATAGTCTTTTCAGGTACTTCTAAAATGTTTCTTGTAGGTTCATTCGTTTTTAATTTTACTTTGGCTATCTGACGATACAACTATTTTTTTCGTCACTTTCCACGTTATTTCGAAAGTTGTCAATACATTTCACTGATAAATGCATCCAAAATAAAATAATGAAATTCTGGTCACTTTCGCACACATCCCCTCTGAATACTTTTTCTTTTTTACATAAGCTCTTAAAAAGGTAAAGCAGTCCTCAATCCGAAGATTGGTTTGAACACCATAGTGCTTTACTAGGTATGGTCCTGTTTGAAGGTGGTATGCTGTTGCCTTCCTCCGACCTTCGAAGTTCGAACTGACTTACCCAGCCAGTTGCAGGGGGGACTTACAGTTTAACGTGGGTTCCGAACCACGGTGCTACACGGTATTTTTCACATCAGCAATACTGCCGGAGGTGAAACAAGTGGAAACTGACAGATAGGACCTGGCGGGGATCGAAACCGCGACCTTTGGATTTGTAGTCTGGCAGTGTACCACTGAGCCACCGAGGCGCACAAGCTCTTATAATGATACAATAAATTACAGATATTCTTGAGCCACCCTACATATGCCAACGCTCGTTCTGACGCGGTTCATAGCTATCCATCAATCTTCTTATCGGTGTCGTACACCAAATTTTGATTCTTATGTTCACTTCCAGCCCATAGTTTCTTCCAAGCTGTTTTTGAGTCGAAGCCTTGAAGTTCTGCTCAAATTTTCCTTAATGATGACCTGGATTTAAGCCTATTTGTAGGTGTTACGTATTGAAGGATAGGGAGGTCCGGGTTGTCTAGAATTTTTGTGTGTGGTCTTAAGAGCTAGCCGTGATCACCTAACCTCAGGGGACTCATAGTACTGGGAGCCATGCATAGGGGCTGGCCCTGCGTGCTCCAGATATTATTCTCATTGTCTCCCTCAGCTGGCTACAAGTGCGCTTCTCATCCAGACTGTTGAACAAAACAATATTCTGCTACGCCGTAGACAAGGGCCAGTGCTGAAGTCCTTGCTCCACATCTTCATGTCGATCGAATTGCAACATTCAATATATGAGCTCTACGAGGAAGATATACTTTAAATTGTTTAGACCTCACTTGCAATGAAGTGATATCAGTTTAATTAGAACCATCACTTCAACATATTACAAAATTCTATCAACTTTGGCCTTATGTTATCGCCTTTACATCTACATCTACATGGGATACTCGGCAAATCACATTTAAGTGCCTGGCAGATGGTGCATCGAACCACCTTTATACTATTTATCTCCCATTCCATTCTCGAATAGCGTGCGGGAAGAAAGAACACCTGAATCTCTCCGATGGAGCTCTGATTTCCCGTATTTTATTGTGATGATCATTTCTACCTATGTAAGTGGGAGTCAACAATACATTTTCACATTCTGCATAACTTAAACATAAGCACTGTAAAAAAGTTTTGCGTTCGAAAGCTTTGTCTTCGTAATCATTATTGTGAACTTAAGTCTGATGTCAACGGATTGATGCACCGACCTCGTATCTATGAATGAGATCAAATTGCCGTAGAGCTTTCCTAGTGTAATTTTCCACAGTGCTCTTAGAGATCAAACCTAGGGTGATGCCTTAAGACAACGCCGATATCCTTCTCGCATCCTCGTCCAGAATGAGCTGGGGATCACATCAAAGCAAAGGAACGTTAAAACCTTCCTTTCCCGTGATTCGTGGCCGTTGCATGATTAGTCTGTGTTTAACCCTTTCCCTCGCAGTGTTGCCATATGGTAACGTCATCTTTATCTGTTCCTCTAACCACAACCGTTTGACCAAAGATTGTAAACAACACTGCAGAACTTCCGACAATTGGTTGTGATCAGGTTGTTTACCATTACCTTGAGGAAACGGAGCATTAGGCTACAATGCATTGTCAAAGTGTATATCGTTGTTTCATGTCTAAGTTGGAGTACATGCCGCAAGACTTTCAAATAATTATATCAAGGTAAAGGGAACGAAGTAATTAAATTTCATTACTAAATAATTGTCCAGTGTCTAAATGAGTAGTAAACAGTTTGAAAATGTTATTACTTCCGATAAAGGAAACATATCCTGTCCAATTATGCTATATGTAGTCATCCTAGATTTCCCTCCAAAAACTAAAAGTGATCAAAAAGTCTGTCAGATATACATTATTCGAATCATTAAGTATAAAAATATACAAAGAAATATTTTCGTTCGTCAATTAATAAAATTTGGGGTTGAAAGGGTTAAGAGAAGCAGAAGCGGGGTGGTTGGTATGATGATTTCCAGAGCCCAAGCAGGTCTGCGTTGAGGTGGAGGTGCCATCGACGGTGGCTACCGTGGGACCGATGGAGGCCCGGCCCTGTGATTGGCACAGTCGGCTGGCGAGCCTCCCGGCCCGCTGATGCACGGAGGTGCGCGTGGCGAGGGCGGCCAACTGGCGGAGAAATGCCCTGCCTGTATGCTGAGGACGCGGCGGACGGTCGCGCGTGACCGCCGCAGGCCGCGGGCGCGTCCACCAGGCTGCCAGCAGTGCGGCACAGCCGCCACCAGTACCTGAAATTCTTTTACGTAAACATGTTATTTGCTACTGAAATTCGTATCAGAGTTGCAACATTGATCTATTGACCCAAGATCAACTCGGATTTAGAAAATATCGTTCATGCGAAACACACAAAGCTCTTTATTCACATTAAGTGATGAGTGCTATCGACAAGGGTTCGCAAATCGATTCCGTATTTCTTGATTTCGAGAAGGCTTTCGACATCGTATCTGAGAAACGGCTTTTAATCAAATTGCGTGGTTATGGTATATCGCTCCAAATTTGCGATTGGATAGGGGATTTCCTCTCAGAGAGGACACAGTTTGTAGTAATCGATGGTAAGGTATCGACTAAAACAGAGGTGATATCGGGCGTTCCACAGGGTAGTGTTATTGGTCCTCTGCTGTTCCTTATTTACGTAAATGATTTAGGGGAAAATCTAAGTAGCTCCCTTAGGTAATTTGCAGATGACGCCGTCTAGTGAAATAATCTGAAGATCAAAAACAACTGCAGAACGATCTGAATAAGATATCATTATGGTGTAGAAATTGGCATGTGAGTCTAAATAATGAGAAGTGTGAAGTCGTCCACACGAGTACGAAAAGAAATCCGTCAAACTTTGTTTTCAAGATAAATCAATCAAATGTGAAGGCCGTAAACTCCACAAAATACCTAGGAATTACTATTACTTCAGACTTAAATTGGAAAGAACACGTAGATAATATCGTGGGAAAGGCGAACCAGAGACTGTGTTTTATTGGCAGAACCCTTCAAAGATGCAAGAAAACTACTAAAGAAACTGCATACACTACGCTTGTTCGTTATTTTATGAAGTATTGCAGTCCAGTGTGGGATCCTTATCAGGTGGGTTTGACGGAGGACATCGAAAGAGTCCAAAGAAGGGCAGCTCGTTTCGTATTGTCACGATACAGGGGAGACAGCGTTAAGGAAATGATACAGGATCTGGGATGGGAATCATTAAAACAACGGCGCTTATCGCTGCGGCGTGGGCTACTTACGAAACTCCAATCGCCAACATTCTCCTCCGAATTTGAAAATATATTGTTGATTCCCATTGCATAGGTAGAAATGATCATCACAATAAAATACGAGAAATCAGATCTCCATCGGAGAGATTGAGGTGTTCTTTCTTCCTGCGCGCTATTCGAGAGTGGAATGGGACATAAATAGTATAATTGTGGTTCGATGCCCCATATCCCATGTCGATATAGATGTAAAGGCGATAACTTAAGGCCAAAGTTGACATAATTTTGTAATATGTTGAAGTGGTGATTCTAATTAAAGTTTATCACTTCATTGCAAGTGAGGTCTAAACAATTTAAAGTGTATCTTCCTCATAGAGCTCATATACTGAATGTTGCAATTCGACCAGTGCATACTAAGGGAATAAACAGTTACACAGACAAGAGACACCTTTGACATCGAACACACTGAACCGTACGAAACCATGCTTTGAATTACAAACAAATTCAAACAAAAGTGGTGTGCGTCATTTACATGCAAAACGCCGCACTTGTCTGCCAGCGCCACTAGATGGTGGCGTAGTGTAGCTGCTCTAACCAGTGATCCAGTTGCGTGAGTTCTATAAAAATGTTCAAATGTTTGTATAGTCTATGGGACTTAACTACGAGGTTATCAGTCCCTAAACTTACAAACTACTTATGAACTAAGGACGGCAGAAATATCCATACCCGAGGGGAATTCGAAATCCGACCGTAGTGGCCGTGCAGACCGTAACTAGCGCGCCGCAATCCCCTCGGCCACCGCGGCCGGCAGTGATCCAGTTGAATGGTACAGCAGCACTACGTATTTGTCTCATGGAGTGTTCGCAAGCGAGTTTCTGTCTAAACGGTGTAGACTGCACTGATACCATGAATTCTACGCACGTGGTCCAAATTTTAGGGAGCAAGTCCCCCCAGGGGGCCCACAGTTCTTTTGTGGGTACGTGTGTGGCGCGCACGGGGCCCCGAGCCGGAGCAGCCTTTCTTCTGCCCCAGGCTGCTTCACTTTCCCTCCCGGTTTATGCCTTCGCCCGGAGACGGGCGTATTTCACGATTTCAGGTGTTTTCTTGTTGTCGTTACTCTTATTCCTTGGTTCCTTCCTTTCTTACCCTTTGTTTCTGTCTCTCTCTCCTTGTCCTCTCCTCGCCTTCTTCTCCTCATTAGTCTCCGCCTCGGCGTTTGAGACACCTCTTTCCTTCTTTCTCTTCACTTCCTCTATTCTTCTTCTTTCCTCCCTGTGCGTGTCTGAAGGCCGACCCACGCATTATCATGCGTAGCAGGTGACGAGGTAACGCGTAATTCCCCGCCCCGGGTAGACAAGTAGGGCACGTACGTACCCCCTGGTAAAGGCCAGGCCCAGGGAGGGGTGATTACCCGAGCTGGTACCTTCCGAACGTGCCGATTGGTCCCTCCGTCAGTTCTCGGGAGGTGTGACCTGAGGTGTGAACAATCACCTAAGGCGGGTAAGCCCTCGGAGAGGGCCCCCACTAGGAAGGAGCGCGCCATCGGAGACGCCGGTAATCACGGGGGACACTTCCGCAATGACTTCCTTCTCTTCTTCACTGACACTGACCCAGAAACGTAAGATAGATTCGCCTCAGCAAAAAAAGACTCTGCCTAATTTGCCGAAATTTCTTGTTGTGTCGCGCACCGACGGAAAAGATTTCACTTCTGTCAATCCTTTCGTTATACAGAAAGGTGTTGATGCAATTGCTGGCCCTGTTAAAACCTGTTCGCGTCAGCGCAATGGCTCATTGTTGCTGGAAGTGGACAGTGCTTTCCAAGCCCAGAAACTTATCCGGACTACGTTATTACACACGTTTCCAGTCAAAGTAGAAGCGCACCGCACACTCAACTCGTCACGTGGGGTAGTTTTTACGAGATCCCTTGACGGGTTGTCTGATGACGACATCCGGTCCTATATGTCCGATCAGGGTGTGACAGCCGTCCACAGGGTGATGAAAAAGGTAGATAACCAGCTGACACCGACTCGTACCGTGTTTTTGACATTCGACAGAGTTGACCTCCCGTCGAAGGTCAAAGCAGGGTACGAAGTTATCTCAGTTCGCCCTTATATTCCAAACCCAACGCGCTGCTACCAATGCCACAGGTACAACCATACCCGTGAACATTGCCCACATGCAGCAAAATGTGTCACTTGTGGTAGGGATGCCCATGAGGGGGATTGCCCACCTCCGTCCCCTCACTGCCTTAACTGCAACGGCGACCATGCGGCTTCCTCTCGCGACTGCCCTGTATATAAGGATGAAAAAATCATTCAGCAAATTCGGGTCACGGAGAAGGTATCAACATCTGCCGCTCGAAAGTTGTTGGCGAGTCGAAAGCCCACTGTCCTCCCAGCGGGTACATACAGTAAGGTCCTCACCTCAACTCGACCTACTAAGGATTCCAGTACCCAGACTTGTGATTTCACTTTCGCCGACACAGTTGTGCGATCCGCCAGCCCGAAGATTGCCCGTTCCACGTCCCCGCTTCCTCCTGCTGCTTCTAAGGTACAGTCTTCAACTACCTCTAGTAAACCGCGGGCACCTAAACAAGATGCCCGGACCTTGAAAAAGGAACCCGTCCGTGAGGATTTTCTGCGTTCTCAGGCTTCCCAACCGTCAACTGCCTCTTCCCGCCGTCACTCTTCCAGAAGAGCTGACAAGAAAAAGAGTTCCTCTCCTTCCCCGCCGAGGCGTGACCCATCTGTCACGCCGTCCAACAGTTGCCGGCCTCGGCCGTCTTCTGTTTCACCGGGACGCTCCGTTTGCCGGGCGCCCGGCCCTTTACCGGCGGTGGAAACTGCCCCTCCTGATCAACTCAGGGAGGTGGCAGGCGTGTCGGTCGAACCAATGGAACATGACCCTTTGCCCCCAGACAGCGATAGCAGTGCTCCCTCGAAATCCGGTCCTCAGCGGCCGTCGAGGTGACCCCGCTCGCTACTTGGTTTTTATCCTTATTTCTTCTCTCATTTTTATCATGGCGCTCCTTCAATGGAACATTCGCGGCATTCGTTCTAATCGGGAGGAGTTAAAACTACTCCTTCGATTGCACTGCCCGCTTCTAGTCTGCCTCCAGGAAACTAAGTTGCGTCCACGTGATCGTGCAGACTTTCCACACTACACCTCTGTGCGGGTCGACCTGCCACCCGTGGAAGGTGTCCCAGCCCATGGAGGGGTTCTGATGCTCCTTCGAGACGACGTCTATTTCCATCCCATTTCCTTGCACACTCACCTACAGGCAGTTGCCGTCCGCATCACCTTATCCACATTTACCTTCTCCCTCTGTAATATATATTCGCCATCGTCATCTGCCCTTACTAGGGCAGATGTGCTAAACCTTGTTGACCAGCTCCCTTCACCTTTCGTGTTGGTAGGCGACTTTAATGCCCACCACCCCCCTTCCTTTCTGACACAACACACACTTATTCCCATATAGACCTCGCAATATGCACTCCTCAGCTTGCCGGTCGGTTTGAGTGGTATGCACTTTCTGACACGTACTCGAGTGACCATTTCCCTTGTATCATCCACTTCCTACATCATTCCCCATCTCCACGTCCCACCAGTTGGAACATTTCTAAAGCCGACTGGGGGCTTTATTCTTCCATGGCTGTTTTTCACAATCAGCATTTTCCCAACTGTGACAGTCAGGTCGAATACCTCACAGAGGTTATTCTCACTGCTGCTGAACGTTCCATACCTCGTACATCCTCTTCTCCACGTCGTGTCCAGGTCCCTTGGTGGACTGCAGCCTGCCGCGACGCGCTTCGAGCCCGGCGCCGTGCTTTACGCACCTTCCGCCGCCACCCAACTTTGGAGAATTGCATCAATTACAAACGTATGAGAGCGCAGTGCCGTCGCATCATAAACGACAGCAAGAAAGCTTGCTGGACTGCTTTTACTAGTTCTTTTAACCGTTTTACTCCCTCCACGGTTGTCTGGGGTGGCCTACGCCGTTTGTCCGGCATCAAGGTCCGCTCCCCGATTCCTGGCCTGACCGTGGAGAACGCAGTCCTCGTGGACCCAGCTGATGTTTCAAACGCATTGGGTCGTTTCTTTGCGGAGGTTTCGAGCTCTGCCCATTACCACCCTGCCTTTCTCCCTCGCAAACAGGTAGAGGAGGCACGGCAGCCTTCTTTCCGCTCTTTTAATCGTGAAAATTATAATGTCGCCTTTACCATTCAGGAGCTAGAGCGTGCTCTCGCCCTGTCCCGATCTTCTGCTCCTGGTCCTGATTCCATCCATATTGAGATGCTGAAGAACCTCTCTCCTGTGGGCAAGTGCTTTCTTCTTAGTACCTATAATCGCATATGGACTGAAGGTCATGTTCCCACAAGTTGGCGTGAAGCCATTGTTGTCCCCATCCCCAAGCCAGGGAAGGACAAACACCTTCCTTCCAGTTATCGCCCCATTTCTCTGACGAGCTGCGTCTGCAAGGTGATGGAACGCATGGTTAACGCTCGGTTGGTCTGGCTCCTCGAATCTCGCCGCCTCCTGACTAATATCCAATGCGGTTTTCGTCGACACCGCTCTGCTGCTGACCACCTCGTTACGTTGTCGACCTTCATTATGAACAACTTTCTAAAGAAGCGTCAAACAGTAGCCGTGTTCTTCGACTTGGAGAAGGCATACGATACCTGTTGGAGAGCGGGCATTCTCCGCACATTGCACACATGGGGCCTTCGGGGCCGCCTTCCTCTTTTCATTCAAGCGTTTTTGGCGGATCGCAAGTTCCGGGTACGGGTGGGCTCTGTTTTGTCAGATACCTTTTGCCAGGAGAATGGGGTACCACAGGGCTCCGTCTTGAGTGTGGCGCTCTTTGCCATTGCAATCAATCCGATCGTAGATTGCCTTTCAGCCGACGTCTCCGGATCTCTTTTTGTTGACGATTTCGCAATTTATTGTAGCGCCCAGCGGACGTGTCTCTTGGAGCGTTCTCTCCAACGCTGTCTTGACCGTCTATATTCCTGGAGCATCGCAAACGGCTTCCGATTCTCCACTGAGAAAACTGTGTGTATCAATTTCTGGAGATACAAGGAATTTCTTCCACCTTCTCTACGTCTCGGCCCTGTTGCTCTCCCTTTCGTGGAGACTACAAAATTCTTGGGACTCATGTTGGATCGGAAACTTTGCTGGTCCACACATGTGTCCTACCTGGCTGCCCGTTGTGCCCGATCCCTTAACGTTCTTCGTGTCCTCAGTGGCACGTCATGGGGAGCGGATCGTACCGTCCTGCTTCACCTTTACCAGGCCATCGTTCAGTCGAAGCTCGACTATGGAAGCCTTGTGTACTCTTCAGCACGGCCGTCGATTCTCCGCCATCTCAACTCTATCCACCATCGTGGATTACGTCTGGCGACCGGTGCATTTTATACCAGCCCTGTTGAAAGTCTGTATGCCGAGGCTGCTGTATTACCCTTGACCACTCGGCGTGACATACTTTTGTCTCGGTACGCATGCCGCCTGCGGTCGATGCCCAACCATCCATCTTACCGATTATTTTTTGACGACTCACTCGATCGCCAATATCAGTTGTCTGCGATTGCCTTGCTTCCACCGGGAGTTCGGTTTCGCCGCCTGCTACAGCGGCTCGATTTTACCCTTCCTTCCACCCTTCGGTTGAGCGAAAGCCCATTGCCACCGTGGCTTCAGGCCCAGGTTCACACACACCTCGAACTTAGTTCGCTCCCCAAGGAGAGCACTCCGGATTTGGTATTCCGCTCGAGGCTTGTCGAACTCCGTTCGCGGTTCGATAATGCCGTATTTATTTACACTGATGGTTCCAAGAGCACTGCCGGTGTCGGATCTGCCTTCGTCGTCGGGGACAACCGTTTCCAATACAAGCTCCCTGACCGGTGCTCAAACTTCACGGCTGAGCTTTTCGCCCTCCACCAGGCCGTTTTGTATACCTGCCGCCACCGCCACCCTTTCTATGCCATATGTTCTGACTCCCTTAGTGCCCTGCAGAGTCTTAAGGACCCTTTCTCGAACCATCCTCTCGTGTATCGGATCCAACGCTCCCTCCAGTTGCTGGCGGATGACAGCTGTCACGTTTCTTTCCTGTGGGTCCCTGGCCATGTGGGTGTGCCCGGGAATGAGGCCGCCGACACAGCAGCCAAGGCAGCAGCTCTTTTGCCTCGCATGGCTACCTTTTGCGTCCCATCGGACGATGTTCAACGGGCTCTTCGCCGGAGTATCGTGTCGCAATGGCACAGTGTGTGGCTTTCACTGTACAACAATAAATTGCGAACTGTCAAACCGATCCCGACCGCTTGGAGGACATCCTCACGCCCCTCTCGGCGGGAGGAGGTCATCCTGGCTCGGTTGCGGATCGGTCATTGCCGTTTCAGCCACCGTCACTTGCTATCCGCCGAACCTGCACCGCTATGCTCCTGCGGTGAACTGCTGACAGTGCGACATGTTTTACTGACTTGTGTTAATTTTAATCATCTCCGTGTAGTCCTTCACTTTCCGTCTACTCTGGAGGAAATTTTAGCTGATGACACACGAGCAGCTGCTCGAGTTTTGCGTTTTATCAACTTGGCCAACTTATCCAAGGATATTTAACTCTTTTAATTGTCTTTTATCTTTCGTTTTTAGCCTCTTGTTGATGTTCTGACAGTCTACATTTTTTTAGATCATAGCGAATCTATGTTCTTGGCTGGGCGCTAATGACCATAGAAGTTGTGCGCCCTAAAACCACAAAAAAAAAAAAAAAAAAAAAAAAAAATTTAGGGAGCAAGTTGCTATGTACATAATATGGAAATGACATCGGAGGCGATGATATGGATTTCGCGGATATAACATAATTCAGAAATAAAGTGGCGACGACACAGAAATATACGTCGTTATGCTGCATAGATACACGGAATTCGAAGGACAGGAGGAACCTCAACGTGAAGGTGGCTCTTCCAACAATACATGACATACATCTCCAGAGCAACAGGGAAAGTCAAGTAACAGTGAATGCGAAAGTGATTTAGAATGTGGCTTTAGTGAGATGAGCACATTGTTTTCTCCCACTTTGTTTAACCACTTCATCGAAATGCCGCATCTGCACTTTGAGGACGAATATAAGCACTTTCAGGTGTGGTACTGCCGTATATGTGTGTTTTGTGCTATTATAAGTATTTTAAACAGAGTGTTTTTGGCGCTGCTGATTCAATATGTAATGATATACTAACGCCATTAAATTCCATATAATTTCCTTCCTATGGTATTGATATCATATTGCTTTGTTTCTGTCTGTTGCAATCTTATTTGAGGTACTATTCAACGTTTTGCACGGAATTGACGAACCTACTCTCCTGTTTGATTGCCTCTTGTTCAAAGCTTGGTTTCGTGCGGTTCCGAGCGTTAGAGGTCAAAAGTATCCCTTGTGGAGCAGTAGTCAGTGTTGCCAAGTGGTTATTCACTGTCGTAAGTATGAACTAGACTTGTAAAGTGAGCAAAGAAGAAATATTTTTCACAACCCAAATTACAGCTCGTAATTGCCAAGACTATGCTACGCGGTGACAGCGCCGTGTTATAGGTATCACGAAAATCACTAAACGTGATCATCCGGAAAGCAGAACATTACGTCGTATGTTAAACGAGTGACAGTTTTAACGTGCACCCGGAAAAGTATATTGTCGTACAGAGAGTACGTAATAAACAGTTACATGTACTTGGGGCCTGTTAGACGTGTTCCCCGTCTGTCGTAACCTT
Source organism: Locusta migratoria (assembly GCA_026315105.1). NCBI lineage: Eukaryota > Metazoa > Arthropoda > Insecta > Orthoptera > Acrididae > Locusta > Locusta migratoria. Next base: position 123,021,921 of record CM048751.1, read on the forward strand.
CGAAAGTGGGCCCTGTGTCTTAATCAGCCCGGTAAGTTAGTTGTTACTGGCTGCGATAACCATCGGCTTCCTTGACCCACGGTCCGGAAAGCGAGCCGCCGTGTCCACGGAGAAAACGTCACATGTAGAGCGGAACGATGATGGATGCGTACATGTTTAATCGCTCAGACGGGACTGCGGCGCTCGTTGGCGGAGATTAATCGTCCCGTGATTTCGCAAGCGATCCACACGCCAAGGCATCGTCGGCACTGAAGGTGGTCCCGACCGGCGTAGTCTCAGAAGGAAGTAAGTAAGTTTAGGGTTTAACGTCCCGTCGACAGCTTGGTCATTAGAGACGGAGCTTACTCTCGGAGTTTTGGGTGAGGATGGGGAAGGAAATCGGCCGTGCCCTTTGAAAGGACCCATCCCGGTATTTGCCCGGAGTGGTTTAGGGAAATCACGGAAAACCTAAATCAAGATGGCCGGAGGTGGATTTGAACCACCGTCCTCCTAAATGCATAGTCTCAGAACGCCTGCGTTACAGTCCACTATAATCAGGTGCGGCATCATCGCTGATAAGAGACATAACTTCCGACGTTTTGAGAAGTCACTCAGTTGACTCGCATTTAGGAGTTGCAAAGTTGAGATCCTCGTTCGGCCTTAAGTTCAATATATGCTTTATTTCTTTTATGATACGTGTCAAACATCCTGAAACAGTCCTCTAGGAGTAGAAGCGCGAATGTTTTCTACGAAATCATCCCCTACAGACGTATGACATGTTTTTATCATCTTTTTTATTTTTTTATTACGCTATCAGTGAACTGAATTCAAACCCCCCCCCCTGCCGCGGTGGAGTAGCCGAGCGGTCTAAAGCGCCTCGCTGCGGAGCGCGCGGTTGCTCGCCATGGAGGTTCGAGTCCTCCCTGGGGCATGTGTGTGTGTGTGTGTGTGTGTGTGTGTGTGTGTGTGTGTGTGTGTGTTTGTCCGTAGGTTAGTTTACCTAGGTTTAAGTAGTTTCTAAGCTACGGACTGATGACCACGCAGTTCGGTCCGATAGATTTACAGACATTTGAACATTTTTTCAACCCCCTGCGTTACTTAAGTTTGAGTCCATTTGGTAACTTGATTTTTCGTGCCAATCAGAAGCGCAGTGACTGAAGGAGGTTAATGACGTATGATTTATATAATCACACTAGATTTGTCATATTGTGAGAGAAAAGTGACAGTGGTATAGTAGACAAACTGTTGTAGTCTTAAGCAGAGGGTTCTGGGTTCGAAACCCACCCCTTGTATTTTGTACACATGTGTATTTGAATCTAGTGTTCTGGTATTTTCTAGATGTATTGAGAAATAATGTTCCAGAAGTTTCTGTTTGTGAGTATATCGTTGTAAACCTCAGGCCGGCGTTAGTTCAGCCGCGAGGAAATGGCCGTGCGCTCTGAGGCGCATTGCTGCGGAGTGCGTGGCTGCTTCCCGTCGGAGGTTCGTGTCCTCCCTCGGGCGTGTGTGCGTGTTTTCAGATTTCCTTAGCATAAGTTAGGTTATTTAGTTTGTAAGTCTACGGACTGAGGTGCACTACAGTTTGGTCCCATAGCTTTAGAAATATTTGATTTTTTTTTCTTTTTGGTTTAATTCAACTGGTGCGCTTGTGCGTGCGTGCGTATGTGACAAGTGCTTCATAACTCATCGCCCAGTTCAAACCATTGTTTGTTGACAATTATTTACGGCGTAAGAGTAGGTATTTCAAACATCACAATATGATACATGGAATGTCCAGGTTTCAACGACGGCCAAAGGCTAGGCCGTCTCTTGACCACTTGACTGGCGACACTGCTTTGCTGGTTTCTTTCGTTTACCGGTATCCAAGCTATAGCTAAAAAACACAAACACGTAAATAACACGAAAATTATTGACTTTCTAACTCATAAGATAATAAACATGTTTGTTTTTTAGACGCTCGTTAGGTGAAAATAACATTACCCACCGTCAACTTTGACCTTAAAGTTTTCAGAAAGTATTGTCTCGCAAAAAGCCGAAATTCCCTTTATTTCCATTACAGAACGTCCATGCAATATTTGATCAATATCTATGACCCATACATAACACTTCTACGGAGAATGAGTGAAATGCAAATCTTTACTGACTTGGTCAGCCTGTAGTCTCGCGGAATGGCCGCGTGGTCTAAGCAGTCATGCTGCGGACTGGTCGGCCGTTCCCGCCGGAGGTTCGAGTCGTCGCTCGGTCACGTTTGTGTGTTAAGCAGCTTTGAAGTCTAGGGACTTAGGACCATAGCCGTTCGGTCCAGTAGGTTTACAAACATTTGATCATTTTTGTGAGCGTGCAGACTTATTTGATAGTGTAGTAGAGTAGTGCATTAATTTGGGTGCAGGGTTTCCGATAAATCCATTGCTTAATTTGGTTTCACGTGGTACGACTTGTCAAGAGAGCGTGCATTTTGACCGCGGCCTCTAGAGTAACTTATTACTAAAGCTCCGAAGAACGGATGAAAAGAACTTTTACGCCGCAAACATTGTGACAGAGAAATGTGTTAAGATCTTGGTTTGCTCACTTTAGCAAGACGGAATAAGGTCAGCAGCCGGTAGCGGAAAATGCTCACCCGCCTTGCGTGATGACGGCAGCCGCTGCGTCGGCAAGTTGGAAAGCCTGTGTGTGAGTGAAATGGCTGTCAGAGACGCAGCTAGTAAACATTTTATAACTACACGTAACTCTGTCACAAGAGTGAATAAGACCGCGGATGCGTCAGCGGTAAAGACACATCGGGCGAACCCTGCATTTTCAAAGGGAACACATTCAAAGCGTTTCATACGTCATAGATTCAGCCAAATTTTATGTATAAATACTCCCACATTTAGAAGTAGCAGTTACTTGGTCTTCTGAATCGATTATGCCCAGGAAGTAGTCTTCAATTCTCTGGCCTAATCGTTGTGCTCAGTCTTTGTCCCTATAGCATATAAGAGTAGCTGCTAGAGGCAGCTAAGAGATGGGGTCTGGTCGAGGCCATTCTTCACACTAAACATCTTCTTGGAAGATGGTGATCCGCTGTGCTGACAACTTCACACCTCTATGGTGGCTGCCTGAGGTCAGCGCAGTCTTCAGTGGTTAGTAACTAAAGGCCAATGTTCCTGTCGTCGAGTTAGCACTCTGGTGCTAATCCGGCCAGCCGGTGTCCCGAGTCGGGAACCAGCACGACATCCGGCTTCAGAGGGGTCCCTGCGTGGATCCACTGGCCGCTGCGTAGCCTGGTGAAGGGATAGAGCACTTCACAATAAGTCTTTGCATCGCTTCCCGGCATCGCGGCGCGGGCACTACCATCATACGAAACCCCAAGGTTGCAGCTCGAAGGCGACGTCACCTACTGTTCCAACTCCTGTCGAGCTAGCGCCTTCATCAAACTTATGTATGTTACGGAATAAAATGTGTTAACTATAATTCTATTTCACTACCGTCCCTTGGCGCTCCACCAGGTTCCACGCCTCATCATGACCTTAAAGCTGGGAACACACCGCTCGGCCCCAGCAATATTGTTACTGAGGATGAAACCTGGTGTTTCTGGTACGACCCTCAACCGAAACGTCAAAGAATGGAATTGCTTTCTCCGGCATCACCAAGCCGGTGGAAGGTCAAAGACGAAAAATGACGCATTAAAACGATGCTCATCACCTTCTTGCTATAGTCAAGGCATTATCCACAAACAGTTTCTACCTGAGGGAACGACGTTGAACCGTCCAATGTATCTTGAAATTCGGACCCGTTTCATGCAACGTCTACGCAGGGTACAACTCCCAGCTCGCACAACAAAGTTAGGGGGGGGGGGGGGATGGTGCAACTTCAACATCCACCAAACTCGCCAGATGTCAATCCTCAAGACTACTTCTTACTCGCTCGACACAAACTGGTTTTGAAAGGAAAGAGATTTGACGATATTCCTGACACCCAACGAAACGTGACAAGGTTTTTGAACACCATCCCAAAAGAAGACTCAGTGCAAAGTTTTCAGATCATGTATAGCAGAGCTCAGCCGTCCATATTTATGGAAGGTTGAAACGTGTCCATAAAAAATTATTTTTGTAAGAAAATGTCTAATATTGTGCCTCCTGTTTTGTATCGAGTAACTTGCTTGCAAGAAAATGTATAATATCGATACATACAGTAGAAGCGATATGTGTACTTAACTCTGTGAAGTTTCATCTTTGGCAAAGATCATGTATTGCATAGCATTGTAGCTCGCGCTGAGAGAGAGTAGCACTTATGATTCAGCTCGCTTAGAGAGCGGTTGAGTTGTGTGTATGGCTCCGATGTAGAGCAGAGGCTGCTTTGCCAGCAAGTCAGAAGCTGTATTATGTAGGTAATGTAATGCTGATTATTAATAAGTAACAAAGTTGACCTTTCTTTCCTGTTTCATTTACGTAGTTAGAAAATTAACCTAGTTCCTTCATTTGAAAATTAGTTATTAGTGGATTTAAAGTGCAGTATTGATTTGAATAATATTGTTGAACAGATTTCGTTATTGGTGCCATAGTTAATTGACTATGATATTAAATTTCAATAATCAGAAATTGATCTGCATAAAAATTCTCACAGTCAAGCATTAAGAATGTGGTTTGTGGTTTTTTAATATCATTCTCGCAGTCAAAATTTTTGAGTATAGTCAGTGTCTGTTTCAAATGGTGACTTGTCACGGTTGTTTTGTGTTTAAATTATCCGTTACGCACATAATCAGTTTAATGCACTGTTTATTTAATGGTATATACATCAATATCAGGGCCATAATTAAACCAAATTGCTGTGTTAATGAACAATGTGTTGTCTGATTTAACGGTAGGTTCAACATCCACAACACACAGACACAGCTTTTAAGGTGACTACTGCGAAGGACAATGAGGTAACTTTATTTCATATTTCATCACGGCTGAAAGGAACCTTTCCGTTTTAGGCAGATGTTGTATATTTCTTGCCGGCCGCGGTGGCCGAGGGGACTGAGGCGCTCCAGTCATGGTCTGCACGGCCACTACGGTCTGGGGTTCGAATCCTACCTCTGGCATGGATATTTGTGTCGTCCTTAGGATTAGTTAGTTGATAAGTAGTTTGTAAGTTTAGGGACTGATGGCCCCGTAGTTAAGTCCCATAGACTCTAGTAACATTAGAACATTTTGTATATTGCATTGTCGCTAAAAAGTTGTATTCTACAGTATCTGTGGTCAGGCGGAAGCAGGTAGTGGCTGTGCGCGCGCGCGCGTTAATTAGAGCGCTGGCCTGCTTGTCGACGCGCCGGTCTCGTCACGCAGCTGCCGGTCGCCGTGATCGGCATCAGAGATACTTGCGGAGGTGTTGCGCGCCGCAGCCGGCGATGGAGGCGCGGATAAGGCGGCAGGCCGCTTGGCACGGCACGGCGCTCTTCCTGTTTGCTGCCGCCGTGTCGACACCGGCCGCTCTGCGGAAACTGCAGTCGCGTGAGCCGTGGCGTAGGACACGAGCACCAGCACCAGCCGGTGCCGCGCATCGCGTGCCTGCCTGCCGGCCGGCCGTTTTAATTGCGGTTTCGGGTCGCGGGTTCCGCTAGGGGCGAAGCCGGCGCATGCAGAGCGCGACGCAGCTGCCGCGGCTCTGCTGTCTGCCAACCTTAATTACCGGACAATTACAAACGTGAGTCGACAGTATAGCATTCAGTAGTAAGTACTACCAGTAACTAGGATACTGTATTACCGTTCACTTCACAATTGCCGCTTTATAATATTCATCTCGGGCGTGCAGCCGGATACCGACGTCAACTAAACACGATATTTCGACAGAGCAACTGGCTGCCATCTTCAGGTGAGTGCACTGATACACTTGCTCGCCGGAAACTGAGGCAGAACAGAAACAGCGACCCCTTTATACATCGCGTGCGCGAAACCAAAGATGCCCTCCAGACGCAATAGAACTAGTAGCGCGCCGGTGGAGAAAATCGTCAAAAACGATGGGTCGAAACAAGGCTAGTTAAAAGAAACAGCAGGTCGAAATGAAGACCGTTGTTGCTTAATATCAGATAAGATCGGGTTCCAAGTTCTACTTAGAGGGAAGTCCTTGTCCCTGTTAATATTATCGGCCATACGAATTTCTATGGATTCTTTAAGAACATATCCCCAGTAGCGGGAAGCAAGATGAAACTAAACTGATTGCTCCTGCGTAAGAGTACGATCTATAACAACTGAGAAAAGGTGGGTCCCACTGAGAGGATCAACGTTTCCATACATTACACGCTGGTGTACCTGTGTGTGTGTGTGTGTGTGTGTGTGTGTGTGTGTGTGTGTGTGTGTGTGTGGGTGTGTTTCTTCCTGGTGAGTCCTCATTCATGAGTTACCCACAAAAATATATTCGGAATTTAGCACAAATATCTAGATCCTTAAGCAGAGGATACATTCAGATAATTGGTAAAGTGCTTGTTTACGAGCAGTTCACAAAAGACGCAGTGGAATGTACGAGCGCTCTAAGTCTCCTAGCTGCGGAGCGCGCGGTTGTTCCCCGTCGGAGGTTAGACTCCTCACTCGATCATGTGTGCATCTGTTGTCCTTATGTTAGTTTTAAAATAGTTTCTAAGTCCAGGGACTGGACAAAGTAGACTGACAAACAAGGGCAAGTTATTTTATGTTTCTTCAACTCCATAGAGTTCATCAAGCATAGTAGCTGGCGAGTATTCGGCCAGCAGTGACCAGGTGTTTCCAGTGACAGGTATTAAGAACATGCTGGATACTGAACTGCCAACCCCTCTTTAGACTGACACAGCAAGTGCAGTCTATGGTCTCGTGTTATCTTGCTAAAACACATCATACATACTTCATATAATGTCTCAGCCATCGACTCAACATCAGTGAAGTCACTTTTGTCCAAATTACCTAATGTACGAATCGCAAATCGTAATGCTAGCTACGCAACGACACCCTGTACCATCACCGTAAAATTTTAGGCTTGTCTGATGAGTGAAGTTGGCAACGTTTGTTCGGGTGTCGTCTTGCAAGAAGACCACTCGCATGTTTGTCGTTCGTAGTACCTCTCTGATGTGTCCATTTTGGTTGTGCCCCAAGCGCCGTCGCACGAATTACTACCATTCAGTTCAATAGGCCCTTTCTTATCGTGAGAATGGTACCACGGCCAAAGGACATGACATGACATGACGAGATCGAAACTGTCATGGCGTAAAGTGAAAACAACAAATGTAATCTAAATGTGAACAGCTATGTGAAGATCAGTTTGTTTCGAAAGTGGTGAGCCGCTGTTCGTGTAGTTGCCTTTTAAACAATGGCTCATTAGTTTTTCATAGCAAGAATAAATTAGAAGTTGACAAACTTCATGTTCAACACCGTGTATCTAACCCGGACTCTAACTAGGTTCGGCACACAGTTTAATCTATTACGAAGTTCATCAGTGTAAACTCTGCTGCAGAGTGCAAATTCCGTTCTGGAACATATAATTATCCTACCTATATTTTCTTCGTACACATGCGTTTCTTCTATTGTTTCATAATGTTGTTCACAGTGCGGTCAACATAAATTTTTTAAGTCGTGCAGAAAATAATTTTCTCAATTTCGTAAAATAATATCCAAATATTTTACGTAGAAAACAAACCGTTTCTGTTCTACTAATTTTTCTTTATTTACGAACTATTTTCGTCTTAGGCCATATTGAGGCAAACATTTGACAGGAGTCGATAAGAAACCCTAGTGCTTGTTTTGCAAACATGTTAAATATACAACATACAAGATCCTTGTTTAAAAACTTTCAAATGTTTCTATAGCTTATGGGTCTTAACTACGGGGTCATCAGTCCCTAAACTTACAAACTACTTACGAACTAGCTAACACTAAGGACGGCACAAATATCCATGCCCTAGGGGGGAGGGGGTTCGAACCCCCGACCGTAGTGGCCGTGCAGACCGTGACTGGCGCGCCGTAGTCCCCTCGGCCACCGGAGATCCTTGTTCTTTGATTCTGACATTAACTGTAAAATTCATCTCTTGCCATCTCCAATTTAGAATTGTACACAGCGAAACACGTTACGTTCTTAATATTATATCATTCTAAGCAACGGTAAAATTATTGTAGTTGTGACGTGACATGTTATGATCATTACTTTTGGTGTTCTTTTAATAGCTTTGAAGTCACAATTCCAGACTGGATCGACCGTGATATAACGCACGTACAGGGAAGACAGGTCTTCATTTGGTGTGTAACATAATGGAATCTCTAACAACCCTTTCCTAAAACCTCGATAAATCTGAAACGTTTGCTTCGTCTGTTATACTACAGCGATTGACGGTGCGTCAAATTTCAGCAGGAGGAGAAAAAGTGAATGTCACTACCTTTGTCTCCAGTAAGTTGCAGTTCTGAGGTTTAAGGAACAATCAACGTAAAATACAATTAGTTGTGGATGGGGTTACTTCCTCTGACTTAAAATTAATTTCAATTTCGTTTTACAAGTAAAAGGAATGCGCTAATGAGGTCACGCAGCGTCTAAATGTTTACACGGAACACTAGAAGGCTATGAGATGTAAATAGGAGCGCGGTGTTGTTCATTGTACATGACGGCCCTCGGCTGGTTGAGATAGTAAACACCTAGAGAAATGCACCTGCTTAGTTATGCCGCTGTCTTATTAGCTGCGCGGAAGAATTTCTGAGATCAAAGTAGATAGTTGCATAATTCGGTTAAAATGTCACGGTCTTTCACAGGCTGTATTCTGCTCAGGCGCAGTACACTTTTTACGCCTCTTAAACGGCTTTCACTCTCTAACGCTGCGGCCACTTACTCTTACCAATTAATAGGCCCCTTTCGCCTAAAAGGCCAAGAAGGAAAACACTTAGAGATCTGTATCACCGCCCATTATCTGCATCAAGTGCCCTTCCGTTGTTCAGGCCTTTTCAGATGAAACAGTAATTTGACTGGTGCTTTCCATCTACATTCGCGAGCGGATCTGGCATACGACAGTGGAATCAAATAGTGCTGCGTCCTACGTACGATCAGACGCAAGTAAATGTTTCTACAAATTAGTTCTTACATTCCAGGTGAGAGATTTCGGCATGTCACGCTGTCTGCCATATTGTTTAGAGCCGGGACAAATGCTGATAATCGTAGATAAATTGCGTTGACCTAAAATTGTTAATTTAACCAACTAGTAGACACGCAGTTTCATCATTCTTCCGCTCAATATTCGGCACACGTAAGAAATTTTGTATATGTGACGAAGCTTCCGTGATTTTTACTGCCTGTAAATTATTTCCGTTTTGTTAACTGTTACGTCGATATTGTAAAAAAAAAAAAAAAAGTCATACCTCATTGAGCAGTCCTAGACGCCCACTAAAAGTATTCTAAGGATTTTCTATTCTGCACACCGCAAATGACTATATACTCTATTTTTTTCGTAAGTATGCAAAGTAGCCTATTAAGAGAAATAACCTGTGCTGATTTAGGGACTTCTCAGCAAAGCACCAGGTGGTTTGCAGTGGGGTGGAGGGAATTTCACGTTCGGAATATTTAAGAATCTGTGAAAGGTGCGAAACAAGAGATGACACTGTGCGAGCTAGGTTACCAGTAAACCCACTACAAAAGAGCTGTTTAGAGTTATTGTACAGGTTGTCCGTTTCATGTGATGATTGGTCTGTTTTCGTCAGCGGCCTGTACCTTTAGCTGTGATAATAAGCAGCACTTTTCGGTAGGCTGAAAAAAAAACGGGAGGGGTGCAGATATTTCTACAGTGTAAATTGATAAAATTCCAAACGTAGTTAAATATATTACATTTACCATGATGATATTCAAACATCCTAAAATACATGCAAGTATACGTTAATCATTTCTATTGCTTTAAAAATTGTGCACAGTGACTAGCACAATAATCTAAATAAAATTGTAATTCTGCAGTCTTTACCGACGATCTGCTTATGTGTCAGTGGTAGAGTGCCAGACTACATATCCAAAGGTCGCAGGTTCGATCCCCGCCAGGTCCTAGGATTTTTGTCACTTCCCACTTCTTTCACCCTTAGCAGTATTACTCAGGTGAAAAATACCGTGTAGCACCGTGGTTCGGAACCCATGTTAAACTGTAGGTCCCCCTATAACTGGCAGACGGATGCCTCTGTCCAGTCGGAAGTTCGTTGTTGTTGTTGTTGTTGTTGTCTTCAGTCCGCAGACTGGTTTGATGCAGCCCTCTATGCTACCCTGTCCTGCGCAAGTGTCTTCATCTGAGAATACGTTCGGCAACCTACATCCTTTTGAGTCTGCTTACTATATTCATCCCTCGGTCTCCCTCTACGATTTTTACCCCACACGCTTCCTTTTAATGCTAAATTGACAATTCCTTGATGTCTCAGAATGTGCCCAACCAATATATCCCTTCTCTTAGTCAGGATATGCCAAAAACTCCTTTTCTCCCCGATTTGGTTAAGCACCTCCTGATTAGTTACGTGATCTACTTATCTAATTTTCATTATTCGGCTTAATGCACCACATTTCAAAAGCTATCATCTTTTTATCTGAACTCCTTATCGTCCGCGTTTCAATCCCATACAATGCTACACACCAGACAAATGCTTTCAGAAAGGCCTTTCTAAGATTTAAATTAATATTGGACGTTAACAAGTTTCGCATCTTTAGAAACGCTTTTCTTCCCATAGCCATTCTACATTTGATATCTTCTTTACTTCGGCCAGCAGAAGTTATGTTGCTACCCAAATAACAAAACTCATCTACTACTTATATTGTCTTATTACTTAATCTAATTCCGTCAGCATCGCCTGACTTTCTGACACTACATTCCATTATGCTTGTTTTACTCTTGTTGATGTTCATCTTATACCATCTTTTCAACACACTGTCCATTCCATTCCATTGCTCTTCTAGATCCTTTGCGGTCTCTGACAATACCGGAAAGTTTTGTCATCGGCAAACCGGAAAGTTTTCATTTCTTCTCCCTGCACTTTAATACCCCGTCCAAATTTCACCTTCCATTCCTTCACTGCCTGTTCAATGTACGGATTGAAGAACATTGGGAAAAGGCTGCAACCGTGTCTTACTCCCTTCCCAACCACTGCGTCCCTTTCTTGCCCTTCGACTCTAATAACCGCTGTCTGGTTTGTATATAGGTTGAATATAACTCTTCGCTCCCTCGTTCATATAGGGCAGAAAATGTGCGCTGAACAGTTTGTCTAGAAATTTCAAACTTCTCTGAATCTCGGCGAAAGTGAGGCGTGTTGGCTCCCCGGCAGTGCCGGCCGCGGTGGCCGAGGGGACTGAGGCGCTCCAGTCACGGTCTGCACGGCCACTACGGTCGGGGGTTCGAATCCCCCGTCGGGCATGGATATTTGTGCCGTCCTTAGTATAAGGTAGTTGATAAGTAGTTTGTAAATTTAGGGACTGATGCCCCCGTAGTTAAGTCCCATAAGCTTAACAAACATTTGAACATTTTCCCCGGCAGTTTGGATGATGCAGTGACGGCTGGGCGAGCGTCAGCTGGTGACGACTGATGAGTGTCAGGTAGTGGCGGTGGCGGTGTCGGTAGCGCGCGCGGCGCGGCGTGCAAATATTGGCGGCTGCCGCGTGCGCGACACGTGTGGCGCGGCTCACGGCTGCCAGCGCCGCCTCCGCGAGCGCTGGAATGCCGCCCAGCTAGCCCCGCCTCGCCTCGCCTTGCCGCGGGCGCGCTGCCCGCAACATAACGGCACCGCACGCAAACACTTGCCGCTACCTGCCCCTCCTCTGTCACGCTGCACTCTGACTCCGGCTACAGAGTGTGTGCTCCGGCGCAACACGAGGCTACACACTTGTGGCCATTAAAACGCCAGAAATACAAGTATAATGATGTCAGGAGGTTCGATCGAGTGTCGCTCCAAAAGATCAGAAACAGAATGAAACTTCACTCTGCAGCGGAGTGTGCGCTGATATGAAACTTCCTGGCAGATTAAAATTGTGTGCCGGAACCGGGACTCGAACCTGGGACCTTTGCCTTTCGCGGGCAAGCGCACTACCGACTGTGCTATCCCGACACGACTCACGATGCCGCCTCACAACTTTACTTGCCCGCGAAAGGGAAAGGTCCCAGGTTCGAGTCCCGGTTCCGGCACACAATTTTAATCTGCCAGGAAGTTTCGATCAGAGACAGTTTGAGGCGTTCGAGTGGCTCTTCTGACTCTTTCTAACGAGATCTAACTGACCAATGACGCGTTCTAGTGGCGGAATTGATAGTTTGAAATAATTTAAGTAAGCAGATATTTCAGAGCTCGATCAGAGGTGCAAGGATTATGATATAAATATCAGCATCTCCAAAACGAAAGTAATGTCTGTGGGAAAGAGATTCAAACAGATTGAGTGCCAGATAGGAGGCACAAAGTTAGTACAGGTAGACAGTTTCAAGTACCTGGGATGTATTTTCTCACAGGATGGCAACATAGCGAAAGAACTGGAATCGAGGTGCAGCAAAGCTAATGCAGTGAGCGCTCAGCTAAGATCTACCCTCTTCTGCAAGAAGGAAGTAAGTACCAAGACTAAGTTAGCAGTGCACCGCTCTATCTTCCGACCAATTTTGCTGTATGGGAGTGAAAGTTGGGTGGATACAGGTTACCTTATTCACAAGGTAGAGGTTACAAACATGAAAGTAGCAAGAATGATTGCAGGTACTAACAGATGGGAACAATGGTAGGAAGGTGTCCATAATGAGGCAATCAAAGAAAAACTGGGAATGAACACCATAGATGAAGCAGTTACAGCGAACAGACTGAGATGGTGGGGTTATGTTACACGCATGGGAGAAGCAAGGTTACCCAAGAGACTCTTGAGAGCGTCAGTGGAGGGTAAGAGGAGTCGAGGTAGACCTAGAAGAAAGTACTTAGATTCGGTGCAGAATGATTTTGATGTGAAAGGCATAACATCAGACGAGGCAACAATGTTAGCATTGAATAGGGGATCATGAAGGAATTTTATTAGAGGTACTATGCTCCAGACTGAAAGCTGAAATGCATAATCAGTCTCTAATGATGATGATGAGTAAGCAGATTTTCGTCATTCCCGGCCATTCCCCGCGTGCCTGACTGGATGATGCCTGTTGAGGTAATGTCCTTCGTCGAGCCAAAAAGTCTCTTCCATTTCTTCGGGCTTCGCCTTTACTAGAAGCATGAGCGTGTACTCCGCAGTTCTGTGTACAAAAACAGTGATTTACTCTCGTTTACGGTCTCCACACGGACAGCTACATCCAGATTTATACTGCTGAACACGACACGGGTAATACACTGAGGTGTAAGACCGTAGAGTTCTGTGTGCCTAATCTAACAAATTAAGCCGTACCTTTGATAAAGACCACGTTCCGGTTAACCTCTGTGGAGGCGTGGGGCTAGTTACTCGACGCCAACAGTCAAGTAACATCTAAACACTTAAAAACCATAGGGAAAAACGGTTGTTGGCTTGGGATGCAACTTTCATAAGTCACTTCTGTAAAACTCCTTCTCCAATTATCTCTACGTCATGCAGCAGTCCTCGTAGATTGTGCAAAGTTTTTACAAACAAATGCAGGAATAAACTTTCTGAAAAAGATGAGACAGTGGATTTTTTGTGTTTAGCGACACACTAAAACTAGGATGTTCTGTTAGATACGACTGAGCCCTACCTTCACATAATGTAAACATTTTGAATTAAAAAAAAATCTGTAATTTGATATATTCGTTGATAATGTGTAAGTAATGATACTGTTCCATTTTGTTACGTCAGTGACGGCTTGTTGGAACTGAGACAGTTAATCCAAAGGCCCGATGTTCAGTCCACAGTCCGCTCTGACTGTTTTCTTTCTCCTCTAGCCGTTAAAAAGATGAAAATTATTCAGCATGATCTCGAGTCCACATTAAAGTGCATATCCCCTTGTATCTAATGGATCAGGCAGAGTCTTTTAAGGCAGTTTTCCATGCTGTTTCCGATAGATGGCAAGACTAACATGAGAAGAGTTAAAATGCCAAAACATAACGAAAGGGAGGTTACCCTATTTACTTCCAGTATGGTAGCAGCCACTTGGCTCTGCCACGAATAATGTCGAGGTAATTTTCAGCGCCGAAAGCCGTATGCAACAAAAAATTACAATGTAAGGCCCAAGATGAATAACACCCATTACGAACGAAGGAGTCACACACAAAAAAGATTGGGGCTTGGCTTGCTAGCACGATTTACAGATTCCTCTCTTCTTCTACCCTTTTTTCTCTTTTTTTTAAAAGGCGGTTAGCACCATTCTAAAGGTTTCAATCAGCCAGCTGAGAGAAGATGTGGAGAATGGTTCCAGCGTTACCCGGAAGTACTCTTCTCCATTGGTTCTCATTCACCACGTTCTCCCCAGTCACCGTGCAAGAAGAAATCGCAAGAGTCCGTTACATTCCTTAAACAACTTCGCCTCAAAAATCCTTTGCGCCGGAATTATTTCGTGGCGGCCAGATTTGTCACCTGTCTGCGGTCAATACTGCGGAGCGAAAGAGCAGCGGAAACGTTTTCTCCTTATTGTGGTCTCTTTCAGAAGAAAGGACTCGCCTGTAACGTGCTACCGTCGGTCGGTGCTCGTGACTTCCCGTGTTGCGAAGAACGTGAAATCAGTAATGGGGAGCATATGATACACGTTCGAATGGAGAGAGCCATACAGGGAAACTGAATTGTACCTATAGTTATTTCCGTTTACTTTCGTTATTACTTACTTTGAAAGAGGACATTTCAAAATGTTCGTGTTGAAGTTTCTATAGAATATGGAGGTGTGGCAGCAGCTCAGGTAAACAAAAATTAGTCAACGATCGTTAGGACTAGCCGGTGTGCAGTTGGCTGTCCGTGTCGTGAAGCTAGAAGATCTTGTAGCACAGGCGTGAATTGGTCGAAAGTGTAACAGGCTTGCCCGCGCTATCTAGCATCTACATTACACTCCTTAGGTCATAACTGAATCCTTGATAGCTAGATAACATTATTTAATGGAATTCTGTCATTCTTATCAGCGCTTACGTGAAGACAATTCCTTTTCTTTACAATTCCCTTCTATTAATTTGTTTTTGAAAGAAGAGGCTTCGCGTTATGGCTGCAATATAGTTTTTCCCCTGACGCATTTCGCCGTTTTAAGGCATTCTCATTAGAGACGTAGAATTCAGTTTTCGTTTCAGATATATTAGACAGTCTCGTTATAGTAGGATAAAGTGTGTTGACAAAGGATAACAGCAATGTTAACATTGGCTTGACTGATGAATTAATACAGAGAAAAATCCTTATAACAAGCAACATAAAAACGCAATAGCACAAACACAGAATCTGTAACAGAAAAGTAAAGAAAAACATTAAATGTGGTCATCTCAAAGGGAGACAAGTGTAACAAGGCAGTTCCGATAGACGAAACACAAAATCCAAAGGAATATACGATATTAGCTGCCATTGGGCACTGAAATAGATAAATGTGAAAGTGGAAAATTTGTGCCCAGCCGGTATTCGAGCTTATTACGCAGTCGTACTGACTGCCGAGCCACTGGGGACGCTGTGATCACCAGTGACCTCGCGGTCTACCCTTAATGGCCTCCCGCCAGACGTAAATTCTCAAATCATCCTCTAAATTCATTTATGTAAGGGCTGTATGTCTGTAATCTCTTGGGAACACAATTGGTAGTAAAGAAGTAAGAGATTAAAACTTGGTGCGTGATGTAGCAGTTTTCCATGAACGTTACTGCTTGTGCTCATATCTGATGAACTACGTATCTAGCTGTGATACAATTTACAAGGTACATTCAACTATATGTGTATATACTGTCTGTGAAATTTACAGCGGCTAAAATTTGTAGTGTGAAATTTATAAATTGTATGGTAACGTCATACCGAATGCTGTAGGTTTACTCCATGAACAACGGAAAAGTAGAAAGCGAGAAACTTTTTTTCCTTTCATCATTTTGCTATTGTTGTCGGCGAGGAAAAGTTTATTAAAGGTTGAACTTACGTTTAAAGTTCGTTGCAAGTCGATCAGTACTCTAATTCTCATATAGCGTATTTATAGGTCTCGCCGCATTATGTAGCAGTTTCTTGCGATTCCTATTGTTTATGACATCATACCTTCTGAACCATGTGTCGTATGTGATTCTTAACCGTGCAGCAATTGTTGCCTTATGATAAGGAATGTGGGTACCAGATTTGGTTGAAATAAGCCCGGTGGTTTAGGAGAAAATGAGCAGCATTGTCGCTAAACCCAGCAGTTTTTCGCGCTTCATTATTTATGACGTCATATCTCATGAACTATGTATCGTAAGTGATTCTTACACTAACGGCGACCGTCCTCATGGATTGAAGCTTACGTGCACAAAATTTCATAAAGATTGTAACGAAAGTGGATTTGTATCCAACACGTAAACACAAACAAACATACGGACACTCTGCTTTATATAAAGACTAGCTGGAAACGCAGCGTTGCCCGGATATTTATTTATTTATTTATTTATGCCTGCCATTTTTTAGGTGTATATTCATTTAATAAGGGGTGTATGTCTGTAAAATCTCTTACGAATACAATTATTAGTAAAGAAGTAATAGATTAAAACTTGGTGTGTGATGGTGCGGTTTTCCATGAATGTTACTGTTTATGTGCCCATATCTTATGAACTAAGTGTCCTACTGTGATACAATTTAGAAGGTACACTCAATTATATGCGTGTATACTACGTGTAAAATTTCCTGTGGCTACAATTTGTAGTGTAGAAATTATAAATTGTAACGTCATACAGAATGCCGTATTTTTACTGCATAAACAGCGGAAAAGTAGTAAGCGACAATTTTTTCTTCTTTCATCATTTTGCTATGGTTGTGAGCGAGAAGTAGTTAAGTAAAGGTTTGAAATTATGTTTAAAGTTTGTTGCTAATAGTAAGTACTCTTATTCTCATATAGCGTATTTAGAAAGTCTCGCCTCATTATATGGCATTTTTTGCGATTTCTATTGGTTATGACGTAATACCTATTGAACCATGTGCCGTATGTGATTCTTAACCATGCAGCAATTGTTACCTTACGGTAAGGAATGTGTGTACCAAATTTGAGTGCCGCAATCGGGGTTTCGCTATCGCGTTTAAAATTTAACCACCTTTGATATTCGTCAGTTATTTCTTAGTGTCTATTTTCAGCAGTGGCAAGTTAGGGAAACGTAAAATAAACAAACGGTAGATACGTTAAACGCGGATATCGCCTCTTCTTACCGTGATTGCTGCCGGGGAGCCAGCTTATTAGATAAGTGTCGCTACTGACTCTTTGCTGTTGTCGTCGGTACTTGACTGTCCTAGACTGCCGTGTTCGGTACGGCTGGGCAGGTTGTTGTTACCATAATGAGTTGCGTACTTTAATTCCACTTGACACCTGCGGGAATGCCGAGGACAGTTCCTGGACAGGCTTGCTGGCCTTGCCGCCGTCGCATATGTAATGTTTCGTACCTGATGGAATTCGTTCTGCGGCTATTTAAATCAAACGCCGCGGTGCGAATACCTGCACCGGAATTGCTTGCTCACAAACATACCGGATTAATCGGTGAGACAATCTCATCAGAAAATCGATGCGTGACGCTTTGGAGCTAGTACCGCTGTGCTCTTGGCGTTGAGTCTATGTAGGGATCGTAATTACTCTTAATTACTCTCATGCCCCCCTGCCGCAAATCGGTCACTCCGGATACTGTCACACAGTGGTGTCATAGGACGTAGCTGTTTAACAAACATTGGTTTAAACTCAGCGATGATTTTTTAGCACTTGTCACACACGTACAACGGCACGGAATAGTCACCCCGGCTGTAGGATAATACAGTATATAGTGTATATTCCAACAGCAACTTACGGAAGGTTGTTTCTCAGTACATTCAGGAGGTACTAGAACTGAATTTTAAAAAGTACAACCAGGGTTGGTATCAAACACAGGACCCTTTGATTGAGAGTCCAACACTTCATTCGCTATGCCCAACATTTGCTCTTACAGCGCTTCATTTGCGACAATAACGTGATATCTTTCTTACTTCCTCCATCTATGTTCACAGTATCTCGCTGTGAGAACTGTCGCATGTTATCCAGCGATGTGACGAAATGGTTAAGATAATGGACACTCAGAGGCATTTCCAATGATTGTGAAATTCCACGTGCGCTGCACTGTTGAGCTCTAATGATAAAGGCACATCTTCTACAGAGGTCGAACTTATTTATTTCCTCTCTGAGTCACATTGCTCTTGATACGATCATCTTTCTTAGAACGTCTTTACCATATTTGTCAGAACCTTCAGTCATTGGACCACAATCTTTTCTCGTGTTCTTTAACGAGCGGAATTTCCTTAAAGGCCCCTACACACGCTATGATTTATCGTACGACTAACAAGATGTCCAACGAGCCAACCAATTGGTAGCAGCCTACACACCTTCCGGCCAACTGCACGCAGCGCCACCCTGTTCTGGTGTCTGTTTGCCGAACTGTTCTTGTTTTCGCGTGTTCGCTGTGCAGACGACCAGGAAGCGCTACACATTGTACAATTTGTCGGGTGAAGTGGTGGGGAATAGGAGATCGGAGGCGAGGCACATCCAACCGACCGAAAGGAAAGTTGGTCGGGTAGCGCCTAAAACCGCCCAATTTATCGGGTGACCAACGAAGTGGTCCAATAAATCGCATCTTGTGTAGGGCCCTTAGAGCCGGAAACGCAGAGTCGTCGTTCTTGGAAAAAGCTTCTCAAGCAGAGCTCTGTCCTACACTGAGAGTGGCGGACTGTCGCAGACCTGGGATGGCAAAACAAATTGAGGCCCTCCGCCCCCACTTGGATATAGGTGTGTTACTTAAAAAGTAGCTTTCGAGATTTGGAGCCTCCCTCTATAGTCCGCCACTATTGAGTGACACATCACAGTAAGCAATCGGAACCGAGCGACACGAAACCCTCGTGTTTACGCCGAATGCAATGTATCGTGCGCATGTCCCGTGATTGGCATTACGTGACTCTTACAGCTTCATATGGATAAGTTGTTTTGTTGTTGTTGTTGTTGTTGTTGTATGCCTTTTCGTTTCCCCTTAAAGTATATTCAGTTGAAATCTGCAGACGTTCTGCCCCATGTTCTTTTTGTACAGCATTTTGAAAGTAGTATCTTTATTATGGATACTTGGGAGGCAATACTCACTTTACGGCTTACCCTAGAAGATAGATTAACAAAGGCAAACCTACATTTCTAGCTTTTGTAGATTTGGAGAAGGCTTTTGACAATGTTAATTGGAATAAACTCTTTCAAGTTCTGAAGCAAGCAGGAGTAAAATAAAGGGAGCGTAAGGTTCCTTACAACTTGTACAAAAACCAGAACAGCGGTTGTCAGAGTTGATGGGCATGAAAGGGATGCAGTGGTTGGAAAGGGAGTGAGACAGGGTTGTAGCCTTTCTCCAATGGTATTCAATTTGTACATTGAGCAAGCTATAAAGGAAAGCAAGGAGAAATTTGGAGCAGGAATTAAAGTTCAGGGGGAAGAATTAAAAACATTGCGTTTTGCCGACGACATAGTAATTCTGTCAGAGACAGCAAAGGACGTGGAAGAGCAGTTGAACGGAGTGGACAGTGTGCTGAAAGCTGCATATAAGATGAACATTAACAAGAGCAAAACTAGGGTAATGGAGTGCAGCCTAAGAAAATCAGGTGACGCTGAAGGAATTAGATTAGGTAACGAAGCAATAAGGGAGGTAGATGAGTTTTGTTACTTGGGCAGTAAAATAACAAATGATGGTCGCAGTACAGAGGATATAAAATGCAGAATGGCAATGGGTAGAAAAGCGTTCTTGAAAAAGAGAAATTTGTTAACATCGAATATTGATTTAAGCCTAAGGAAGTCCTTTCTGAAGGCATTTGTATGGAGTGTTGCCTTGTATGGGAGTGAAACATGGACGATAAACAGTGCGGACAGGAAGAGGATTGAGGCTTTTGAAATGTGGTACTACAGAAGAATGCTGAAGATTAAGTGGATGGATCGCGTAACTAATGAGGTGGTACTGAACAGAATTGGGGAAAAAAGAAATGTCTGGCATACCTTGACTAAAAGAAGGGATAGATTGATAGGGCACGTTGTTAGACATCAAGGGATTGTGAATTTAGCGTTGGAGGGAAGTGTGTGGGGTAAAAACCGCAGAGGAAGACCAAGAGATGGATACAGTAAGCAGATTCAGAAGTAGGTTCTTATGTGGAGATGAAGATGCAGCTCTCCACAATACCCTATCCTGAGCAAGCATCAAACCAGTCTCCGGACTGAAGACAACAACTACTACTTTGTATAATATTAGAATATGTTCCTTATTATGTTGACTAAGTCCATTGCGACATTATTCTTCCCATAGCTACTATTGGAATGTTTTATGTTGCTGTTGGTGTCGTGAAATTGTATGTTCATAACTAACCCAGTGTTCCAATATTTTTCGTAGTGTTGCCATGATTTTTAAGATTTTAGTATTGTCAAATTGTGGATAACATTGCTGATGCATTTTGCCATTTTTATTAACAAGGGCCTGAGAATGGTTTCGATGTGTAGTCGAAACTGGTTGCTGAATAATTATTAAATGTACGCCTGTTCAATACATTTAATAACGATAGTCACCCGCTGAATCTCGCGTACACGGACTCGCCTTGACGCGAGTATAAGGCAGTAGCGATCAGAGGCTGTTGCCCACTGCCGATTCGGTATTTGAAACTGACCCGCGGTTTTTCCAGGCATCTAGATAGAGACAGTAAGGCATACATGTTGGCTGGTTGAGTGCTTTCGGATATCAATCGGGTTAGGTCTATTTTGTGACATTTTCGGCTGACGACACTAGTTGTAGATACACCATTTTTAAACTGAGGCATTGATGTCCTTGCTGTTCACTCCCTTAATCTCTCCTTCCCTATTTCAGCAATCACGTATCGTACGTAGTTAATTCCTATGGGTCTTAACATCTGTGGTTATCAGTCCCTAAACTTACATACTATGTAAACTAACTTAAACCTAAAGCAAAAACAGACACCCATGCCCGAGAAAGGACTCGAACCTCCGACGGCGAACAACGCGCGTCCCGCAGCATGGCGCTTTAGACCGCTCAGCCACTCCACCGCGGCAGGCAGTGACAGTCGGCGATGAGGGAAATAGTGTATGTAGCCTTGACCATGGCTAAAAGACGCAAGAAATTACTGGATTTGTTGTTTTGCGGCGGACTGTTCAACGAGTTTTTATAAACAGAGGTGGTGCCACGAAACATGGACGGCGAGGGTTAGACGTCTTTCGTGGCTCGTGAATTAAAATCACTAACCAGATCAGCTTGTCCTTAAATCCATATGTTGAGTAAGCTCTTGCTACCTCTATATTTCAACATAGTTGAGAGATTGAGGTGCAGTTAAGTGAAACTGCGCGGTCAGATTATCAGCGAGTGGCTTCACATGGGTGCGGCTTACTTGTACAACCGTGAGGGGGCACTAACTAACCGAACGCAAGCGGTTTTTGACGTCCAGGGGCGGAGTTACGCGGTATCAGATTACACTTATTATTTCCGTAGAGGTGACATTTCTTTTGTTCGATGAGTTTAGATTTTGGGTACTCCGAAATTACCCGAAGATCGTTGAGTATCCACTAACCCTGCTGAAGTCGGTAAAGCGCCTGATGACACTAGGATAGGCTCGTAAAATAGCGTTAATTCCCCGCGTGTATATTAGTTTCTTTCTCGCGTTTACCCATCTCCTACTTTACTCTGTCCGCCGCCTTCAACCCACCTATATTCATTTAAGTTTCGTTGTGATGCAGCTCTATCCTTCTTCAGTCATAACTTTTGAACTGTGTCGTACAATAATTTCCCAGATCCGCAGAGTGGAATACCAGGTTTTTCAGGGAGAATAGTAAGTATATCCGGAGGTTGCAATGTTAACGAATTGGAATAAAAATGACGTATGCGTCCAATTTTTGAGTGCAGAGTTAACAGCCGTTACTATGTCCCAAATTAACTTGAGGCAAATTACGACTTTCTCACTGGTTTATCGGTCAGTTCATGGCAGAACATATATTGAATTAAAAGCAAAATGTTGTGTATGTTCTACAAGTTTAATGTTATTTAAACGTTGTTCGGCATTAAAGAAACCTTCTCACTTTAAAAACGATATACACTTTTAAGACACACACAAAACTGTGCTTTAAATTAAAGATGTCTTACCAAAAACTGACGGGAGGATTACTGAAAATGTAATTTACTTTTACTTCGTTTGGATTACCTACTAATAGCTGTACGTCTGTACTCGGTGACAAATATACAAATGCTATATGGCATTCTTTATTGCAATCCATCTATACTACCACCGCCTAAAATACTTTTTCTCCTGAAACACCGTGTATTAGGAAACTGTCAGGTACATGTACATACATTTTACACAGTGCTGCACCTCCAGTGCATTTTCTGTTGCTTGTTGATCATCCTCTATTCAGGAGACTGGGCAGAGTCGACACAGTAGCATGTGCCGAACAGTCTTGTATTGTCCACAGTCACAATATCATTTGGCTCAGTGTACCCCTTCTTGCAAAGTCAACTTTCGATCTTGTAACCCCAGATCTGTCTATTCAGAGGCTTCCAATTTATCCATTCCTCTTCATGGCCAAGAGTTAGTTTCAACAACTTTTCCAACTATGGGGAAGGTAAGTGGTAGCCCTCCATAATTTGTAACCTGTCTTCTCCAGCAGTGGTTCCTTTGATGTCCTAAGAAAACGGTTCCTTGACTTCAGTAGTTGCGGATGCGGCTCATATGGATGGATTTTTTGCTTCTCCCTGCTTTTATTTCATTGTTCGCTACTATTTCTCTTCGAACAGGCGGTAGTGCTATTTCCGCAGGTGGTAAAGCCGTTTCGACTGGAGTGGGTTCAAGCAACCTGTTAAAATTCTGCAGGTTTCGTTGAGAGCTACATACCAAGCAGGACATGCATACTCTGCCGCAGAATAGCATAGTTACCACTACTGATGTTCGGATTATTTCAGTTTGACTATTACACTGTGATCCGGTCCGTTTTCATAGGCGATTGTTTCTGGTGGAATCTTTCATCTACATCTACATGGGATACTCTGTAAATCACATTTAAGTGCCTGGCAGAGGGTTCATCGACCCACCTTTATACTATTTATCTCCCATTCCATTCTCTAATAGCGCGCGGGAAGAAAGAACATCTGAATCTCTCCGTTCGAGCTCTGATTTCTCGTATTTTATTCTGATGCTCATTTCTACCTATGTAAGTGGGGTCAACAATATATTTTCGCATTCGGAGGAGAATGTTGGCGATTGGAGTTTCGTAAGTAGCCCACGCCGCAGCGATAAGCGCCGTTGTTGTAGTGATTCCCATCCCACATCCTGCATCATTTCCGTAACGCTGTGACTTTCAATTTGCAGTTCATTCAGTGCTGCTTGAAAGTGAGAGATCTGTAAAGTGTCACTCCTAGATATTTTGGAGTCTCGCAGCGTTCCAGGTCAACCTCCGACCATACTATCTTCAAAAGCGAGTGGCCTTCTTGT
Source organism: Locusta migratoria (assembly GCA_026315105.1). NCBI lineage: Eukaryota > Metazoa > Arthropoda > Insecta > Orthoptera > Acrididae > Locusta > Locusta migratoria. The sequence continues at coordinate 123,045,429 of CM048751.1, forward strand.
TTCGAAAATGAAAAGGACACACTTGGGTCTTTTAAGGGTTTGTGTTGCTGTACCTGGATAGATCTTTAAGGGCATTCGTGAGGTTGTTCTCCCGTGATTTATAATCTGTGCTTTTCGTGCTCAGTATCTCGCGGTTAGTCAATTTTGCTACCAAAATTTTGTGTAGATTCTCCAGTGTCAAATTTCTCTGAAAGCTCTCTTATCGGGCAGGAATTTTAATTTCACCCTGGCTCACTTCGAATGGAACTCTATTGCGGAGTTGGGTGTAAGAGGGCACAGCATTAGACGTACAGGGTGGCCACCGAACCTTGAAACCGGGAAAACCGGGGAAAAAGCCTTGAATTTCAGCCAGAAACCGGGATTTTTAACCCATGAGATCTCGCGGATTTAAGAGTTAAACGATCGTTCGCGTGTATAGCCTATTGCTCAGATTACACGACCAGTTCGAAATGTACTTAAGTGTAAATAAGTAATCCCTCTAGTTTTAGTAAGAAAAAACCTCAAAGTTGGGTTCGAAGCATCATCAATATGATTAATCTTTATTTTCTTTCCTGGGTGGTTCATTTCTTCAGCAGTATGGCAAATCATTGTTAGCATTACGATGCAATATGATGGCAATTGAATTTAAAAAAAAATCAACCAAACTATACATGATTTAGTCTGTAGAATCTGCAATAAAAAATGAGTTTCCATTTAAAATTTTACACCAGCCACCCACACCGCTTCCAAACGGTGGAGGCAGTTCAAGTTCAGTATCATTTCATACGCCTCTGCCGTCCGTTAATAATGGTGAAAACCGTTGTTGAATATATACTTTTTGTTTCTGTAGTTATTCTGGTTTGTCAACTTAAAATATACACCCTGTACTATACATTGTGTCAGTGTCGAATCTGGGGTGGGGGAGGGGTGTCTATGGGGCTGCAGATCCCCCAAACCCATGAGGAAAAACCTCATATGAGCTGGTTCTTTTTAGATCAGTTTGAGGTACAATGCCACAATTTGTATGAGCTTCCCCCCCCCCTCCCTCTCTCCCAAATCCTGGATTCGCCACTGCTTGGTGTATATTACTACGTGACATGGTTCAATTTGGATGCAATGTGTCTTAAAAATATGTAACTAGTTTCTTTACGGTATAATTGTTTGCTAAATCCTTTGAGCAAAATTAAGTTTCGTGAAAACCCGGAAAATAAGTATTTTTAACCTGGAAAACCGGGAAAAAACCTTGAATTTGAAAATGAAGATTTGGTGGCCACCCTGACGTAGTTCGGTTAAGTTTCGTAGAGATGAAAACAGACTAAGCAGTCGTGTTGCGGTTATGGGCAGAGCTAGCTGCTGTGCGTTGTACGCGACGCGATGGAGAGTGCGGCGTGCACAGGTGGATCGCGAAGGTCGCCCCCACGCCCCGCCAGCACGTGGGCGGCCGCTCCTCACAGCAGAGCCGAGCCGCGCGTAGCTCTGAACTGCACTACGCTGCACTGCCAGCTGACGGGCTGCGTGCCGCTCACCACACTGCCACTGCTGTCATATCGAGGCTGAAGGGAGATTCCCAGCCCAAGTGGGAGTTCTTGCTAGGGATGCACAACAAACGAAACACTAACATTACTACAACCTATGACCATAACGGATAAATGGTACAAACTGTGATCACTACTCGAGTACACCCGTTTCGCCGCTTGGCGACGCTAGCTCCGGTCTACGCGCTATTCTCCTATGCAGAAATGTCGCACTTTCGAATTCATACCTCTATTTTGTATGTCACAAAGTCGCGTTTCTCATACATGGTGTCCTGAAAAGGACTCCCTGATTCCAAAATTAAATAACTCGAAAACAAAGATCGATAGAGGAATGCAGTAAACGGTATATTTATCGTGAAAGCTGTAACAAGTTTATACAGCAGTTTGGAACAGATGGCGCTGTACACTGTACAGCTCATATCAGCACAACAAGTGAAATAATCGTATGAAAACACTCCTTGCAAACAATCACATCACAATGTTTTCAAAATGTTCACCATTGGCACTACAGAGGTGGCGCAAACGAAGAATAAAATTCGCCATCACATTTCGTAGTGTCTCAACCGAAATGGACTCAAATGCCTCAGAGAGCCGATTCAAGCTCGTCCAGCGTGGCGGGATGCTTCGGGTAGACCATATCTTTCACTGTGCCCCAGAAAAAGTCACAAAGAGTCAAATCCGGCGAATATGGAGGCCAATCCATGCCTATACCAGTAAATTTGGGATATTCCAAAGCAATGACTCGATTCCCGAAGTATTCCTCAAGAAAGCGAAACACTTGTTCGGTCCGATGTGGTCGGGCTCCATCTTGCATAAACCATTCAGTACCTGGTCGATCCTCTAACGCTTGCTGTGTGGCGACAAATTGTTCCAAAATTGCAAAGTAACGTGCACCACTGACCGTTTCTCGAATGAAAAAAGGGACAATAATGCCTCTGCTGCATACTGCAGCCCACACAGTAACTTTAGGAGAATACAGGGGTTTCGCTTCACACCAATATGGCTTTTCGAACCCTCAAAATCGCCAGTTCTGCTTGTTCACGTATCCATTCAGGTGGAAGTGTGCTTCATCTGTAAACCAGATGCAGCGAACATCAAATCATTCACTATCAACCATTGTGAAGATCTGATTAACAAAGGCAACCCTTCGTTGCACAGCTCGTATGGGTATGGCCTGGTGCGTTTGAATTTTGAATGGAATCATGTGTAGGCTCTTTCTCAGTATTTTCTGCGTGCTGTAACGCTTCAAACCAGTCTCAGATGCAATTCTACGGACGGATGACATTGGATTTCGCTGAATAATTCCAGAAACTGTGGCGATATTTTCAGGCATAACTGCGGCTTGCTTGCGGTCAACATGCCCCACTAGATCATCAGTTACGCTGCCTGTAGGTTGAAATTTTGCGAAGAGCGTACGAATGGTTTTCTCATCGGGTCCTTTTGAAACATTAAATCGTGCTTGAAAACTTCGCCGTGTTGCCGTAGGTGGAGTACAGGGTTTTAATCTCTTCCTTCGGTACGCTAACCTCCTTTAACGTTTTAATAGTGGAAATGATCGCTCTGGGCTTCGGATCACTGTTTATACTAGGCATTACGTATGGCGATTACAGCGCCATCTGTTAGCAGCTTCGTAACTATTATTTCAAACTGCTGTATAAACATGCTACAGTTTTCACAATAAACATGCCGTTTACTGCATCCCTCCATCGATCTTTGTTTTCGAGATATTTAATTTTGAAATCAGGGAGTGCTTTTCTGGACACCCTGTAGATAACAATCCTAAAATCTAATACAAAATGTAACACATTAACAATTCTCTTTTAGTAATGCTGCGAATAAACTAGAGTGAAAATTTCCATTTCTGTAATACGTTTTGCAGAACATTTTCGATCTTTAATCCTTTCCCAATGTTGTTTTCAACGATTACTTTCCAGCCTTTAAGTCGGGGTTTAGATTTTCTTGGCCAATAGTTAGGCAAGAACGCATTGGCGCTGTTATCTCACAACACACGATGACGCTGCTTGCCCAGGAGTGTGCCTACTGCAGCACAATTTCTCTGACTTTAGTTTGTCCTGCACAAATAAATTTTCATTTTTCTTGTGCTTTCAGTACACTAAATTAGAGTAGACCAACAATTTTAGACCTAGCAAACAACTGGATCCTACTTAAATTAGAAGTGGTATCACTGCCACAAATTTTCAAACAGTTCGTGGGTGTTTTATTCACTATTTTGCAAGCGGCTTTTGTTTTCGTAGATTTTCTTAACTTTAATGGGGTAGACAAATACTTGGGTAGTTTAGGGAAAAGTGAGAAACTGAATTTGGTTTTAAGTGTCAGTTAATTCCGAGCAATTCTACTTCGTTTTCATCAAGAATTAGTCAGTTTCTAATAATTTTTGCAGAAAAGTGATCATCACAAATGTAAGAGCTTTTTGTTAGCGCCTTGTCTTTTCCGCGGATAACTTTCTCCATTTGTCGAAATTTTCTAAATATTTTGCTGGTTCGAAGAATCTTACATCCTAGCCGCTTTTTATGTGACTTGTAACTGGGCACGAAACAGGAAGATACCGTCGCTTTAATGTAGAAGACTGCACACCCAACTATTAATTTCAGTCGACATGTTTGTTTGGTATTCACGTATTTCGGTTTAATTTAATGTCGAATACAGATGACAGTTTGCACCAGTCTAAAATTCTTCATATAAAATCAGAAATATCAACAAGTGAGCAACGAAGCACACGATAAAGCGTTTGCAAACATGAACAGCGCGCGAAACGATCGCAGCACTACGCAGTGGGAGAGTCGCCTACTACCCATATCAGCCAATGTAATTGGAGACATCACACGTTGTACTTCTATACGTTATGGTCTGACTATAAAGTTCGGCGAATGAAGTCAGCACGGTCGGTCGGGCAACACAGACGAATCGCAACGCCGCACCTCGTAGTGGCGGTGTTGACAACATGCCCCTAACCGCGGTTCAGTTGAGAGTCGTGTGTGCTTCGTGTTACACCTGTTTGACGAAGTGCTTGTTTAGTGCGTTGGCTCTGATCTCAGGACAATGAAGAAGCAAAGGATCAATTTAAAGTTTTGCTTTCAACTTGGAAAAACATAATAAGAAACGCATGCCATGATGCTGGGATCAAGCACTGTCCATGAAGTTAGTTTACGAGTGGTTCTCCAGTTTCCGAGGAGGCCGGGAAAGTATTTCTGACAATGCCCGTAGCGAACGACCGGCGGCAGTCACGAAACCATTGAGAAAGTGAGGATGTTAACCGTGTATCCTTCCGACAAATACTTCCCCAGAAATTAGGGAATAGGAACACGTGTTGTCTTGGCTGACGATCACAAGCGGTCGTGGTTTTGAGTCTTCAGGATTTTGTCGAAACGGCGGATGCGACACCCAATTTCTTGAATCATATTGTTACTGAGGATGAAACCTGGACTCTGGTACGACCCTCAAACGCCGGTGGAAGGTCAAAGAGGAAAAATAAAAAACGATGCTCATCACCTTCTTGCGATAGTCAAGGCATTATCCACAAGAAATTTCTACCTGGGGGGAAACGACGTTAAACCCTCCAATGTATCTTTAAATTTCTAACCATTTCACGCAACGTCTACGCAGGATACGACCCCCAGCTCGCACAACAAAGTTCCTGGTTATTTTTGTTTAGGACAACGCTCGTCCACAAATATAGTCAAACAGTTCCTGGCGAAAAAGGGGGATGGTGCAACTTCAACATCCACCCCACTCGCCAGATCTCAATCCTCAAGAATACATTTTATTCCCTCGACAGAAACTGGCTTTGAAATGAAAGAGATTTGACGATATTCCTGACATCCAACGGAACGTGACAAAATGTCTGAACACCATCCCAAAAGAAGACTCAGTGCAAAGTTTTCAGATCATGTGTAGCAGAGCTCAGCTGTCAATATTTATGGAAGGTGACTACTGCGAAGGACAATAAGATATCTTTATTTCATATTTAATCTAGTGTTGCAGATCTATGACGGAACTTTGTCAGAGGTTATGCGACAAGCATTTTAGTTTTTCTGGTCTGTTAGTACAGTGAGGTCGAGATCGGCATTAGAATCATAGAGTTGCAAAGTTAGATAGTGGATAGACATCATTTCATAATGCCTCAGTTATCGTCTCAACAAAGCTTTAGTAAACAATGTTAAACAATACATAAATTTTTTACATGTTCGGAATAGGTTTGTAGGTATCAGATCAGAAGCATCCATGAAGAGTATTAATAAGTTACGAAGCAGAAAAACTATAAAATTCACCAATGAGGAGAAAATTTCACAGTTGTATGATTCGTAAATTTACTATCGGCAAGAATCCTTGCCTAGTGATCATCGGCGATTGACATGTCCCTAATCTACCCCAGTTATGCAAACAGGGAAAGGGGCCCTACAGTTTAATGTGCAATACGAACAACGTGTAGATTCTGACGACTCCTCACATCGTCGAGAAGGGAAGGCTGGGTTCAAAACTCCGACTAAAAAAATCAGCAATCCCCTGGTTTCTAAGCCGCGACCCCCGTTGGTTTCCATCCGAACGCCTCACCCCAAGGCCCAGTTTTCCCTGTCGATGAGACCATGTACGAGAGTTATTCCGGAAGTAGGGAAGCGTTTTGGCATAAAACAACTAAGTACAAGAAAAACGTTTCATTATATGCATCTGAAAGAGCGATTACGATACTACTTTCCCACATACTCACCAAAAAGTTGAGGCACTTATCATAGTGGTGGACGAGCTTTGAAAATCTGCCGCCTGGTACTTCAGCCAGTCACGTCCGCCTGTAGGTCCGCGTCATCAAAGCGCTGCGTAGTAAACCAGTTCTTCATAGAATTGTGAAGCGACGGTTTTCACCAAACGTTTCATCAACTTTAGCGACACGAACGTCACAATGCTCGCTCGTCCACTTTCTCTTCATGATGAACGTTGGTTCTGCCTCTTTTAAGCCGAATGTACCATTTCCGGACGGATCATGTACTCATGTTGTTTCCGTACATTTCGCATAATTAACGCTAAATTGTTCTGGGTTTTAGGTTTTTTGCCAACACATACCGTATTACAGACTGCACCTGGGATTTTCAATTGCAAATTTCAAATTCGAATACCGAAAAAACCAGAAGCGCCCAGACTTGTCACGGCTGGATGCCGTCTCGAGGTAGCTAGGCAACTAACCTGTCGAGCACGTACATATGAAAATATACGCGTTCGGCGCACACTTAGCGGCGTCAGACGGAAACGTTTCCTTCTTTCTGAATAGTCATTGTAATAAAACATTTTTTAGCTACTGTTTTGTTCGAAATTTTCGTCAGTGCCTGATTCTGTAATCAATGCTAATGTTTTGAGAACTATGTACAGTATTTTATAAACTTCCGCGTTTGTTGACAATTTGTGACATCGACATTGTCGGACAGGGTCTCGGATTCTTGCTTTTTGTGAGCAAATCTGTTAGATTAAGTGATCAAGGTTCAATACCTCATGTTCCATTTTCACAGCCTTACGTTAGTTCTTAGTCCTTAATGTTATAGTGTGAGATTTATTGTGGCCTACTCTTCGCCTCAGTGTGATATCTGGTCCAAATTACTCGCATCCAAATGAACAAAGGAGGTTGTCAATCGGCACAGTCAGTTGTGAGTTTAAAGAAAAATTCAAAGGTCATACGTGTTATCTACATAGATACTCTGCAAATCACATTTAAGTGCCTGGCAGAGGGTCCATTATCCACTTTCATAACTTTTCTCTAGAGTTCCATTCTCTAATAGCGCGCGGGAAGAAAGAACACCTAAATCGTTCCGTTTTCGATCCGATTTCTCTTATTTTATTGGGATGGTCATGTCTCCCTAAGTAGGTGGGTGCTAGCAAAATATTTTCACATTCAGAAGTAAAAGTCGGTGATTGAAACTTCGCAAACAGATCACGCCGCAATGAATAACGTCTTTCTTTTAATGATTTCCACACCAATTCGTGCAACATTTCCGTGACGCTTCTCCCCCCCCCCCCCCATAACGTGATAAAACAAAACGAGCTGCCCTTCTCTGAATCTTCTCAATATCTTCCGTCAGTCCCACCTGGTGACTGTCCCACAATGGGGAACAGTACTCCAGGAGAGGACGCACAAGTGTGATGTAGGCAGTCTCTTTGGTGGAGCTGGTGCATCTTCGAAGCGTTCTGCCAATGAAACGTAACCTTTGGTTCGCCTACCCCACAATATTTTCTGTGTGTTCTCTCCAGTCAAAGTTGTTCGTAATTGTAACTCCTAGGTATTTGGTAGAATTTACGACCTTAAGGTTTGACTGATTTATCGCGTAATTGAAGTTCAGCGGATTTCCTTTAGTGGTCATGTGTATTACTTAACACTTCTCGTTTAGTTCTTACATAAAACTTTACATCGTCTGCTTGGATTGTTGTCGGCTAAGTTCTAGGTGTTACACACTATTTCTGTATGATACTTAACTTTACCGTTAGCTTAACTGATTCTTCGTATGAGAGGTACTTCGTCATATTAAATCATCGTTGGAAGTCATCTTTTTCGCTACAGTCGATTCAGCTGTATACATGGTGTTACAAAAAGGTACGCCCAAACTTTCAGGGAACATTCCTCACACACAAAGAAAGAAAATATGTTATGTTGGACATGTGTCCGGAAACGCTTAATTTCCATGTTAGAGCTCATTTTATTACTTCTCTTCAAATCACATTAATCATGGAATGGAAACACACAGCAACAGAACGTACCAGCGTGACTTCAAACACTTTATTACAGGAAATGTTGGAAATGTCCTCCGTTAGCGAGGATACATGCATCCACCCTCCGTCGCATGGAATCCCTGATGCGCTGATGCAGTCCTGGGGAATGGCGTATTGTATCATAGCCGTACACAATACAAGTACGAAGAGTCTCTACATTTGGTACCGGGGTTGCGTAGACAAGAGCTTTGAAATCTCCCCATAAATGAAAGTCAAGAGGGTTGAGGTCAGGAGACCGTGGAGGCCATGGAATTGGTCCGCGTCTACCAATCCATCGATCACGGAATCTGTTGTTGAGAAGCGTACGAACACGTCGACTGAAATGTGCAGGAGCTCCAACGTACATGAACCACATGTTGTGTCGTACTTGTAAGGGCACATGTTCTAGCAGCACAGGTAGAGTATCTCGTATGAAATCATGATAACGTGCTCCAGTGAGCGAAGGTGGAAGAACATGAGGCCCACTCAAGACATCACCAACAATTTCTGCTCAACGTTCACAGAAAATTTGTTTTGATGACGTGAATGGAGGAAGCACAGTACATACTGACATAACAATTGGGTATTTTGACAATTGCCTGCACGAATTATTTCAATTTACATTTAAAGAGAAATGCTAACATGAGCTCTAGCATGGAAATTAAGCGTTTCCGAACACATGTCTACATAACATATTTTCTTTCTTTGTGTGTGAGGAATGTTCCCTGAAAGTTTGGCCGTACCTTTTTGTAACTCCATGTATAACTTGACTCCTTTGTACTAATTTGGCAGTGTTTTGGCGTTGGATACCTTCATAGACGACACTACTGTTCGTTGCTGCGCAAAATAGTATCGCGACTGCAACATAACCTGTGGGAATACTAGGGCCCATTATTAGGCGGTCTGCGAATGCTCATGCATTGTCAATACCGTTCGTACATTGCACTCAGGCGTCTGTCTCGCATCATAGCTGTGTCATTGCCTGGCGAGTTATTCTCCAGTGTCACTCTTGCAGTTACATATGCAGCGTACACGATCAGTTTCATTACCGCTGTACAGTTGGAGCGCAAGTCACCGTGTCGGAAGTTTTCTGTTACGCGGCGTTACCTACTTAGCTTGCATTTATCGCGAATCTTTAATTCAGCGCAAAGTTCCTAGTGATAGGGAAAAAGCGCAGGTGACTCCCGTTTATAAGAAAGAGAACTGATCCACACAATTACAGGCCAGTATCGCTGACATAAGTTTCATGTAGAATTTTGGAGCATATTCTCAGATCGAATATAGTAAATTTCCTTGAAACTGAAAAGCTTCTTTCTATGCATCAGCACGGGTTTAGGAAACATCGTTCATGTGAAACTCAGCTTGCCCCTTTTCTCACGTGACATCTTGCGAGCCATGGATGAAGGGCAACAGACTGATTGTGTGTTTGTCGACTTCAAAAAGGCGTTCGACGCGGTGCCACACCGCAGACTGCTAACGAAGATGCGAGCTTATGGAATAGGTTCTCAGATTTGTGACTGGCTGGAAGACTTCCTAAGTAATAGAACGCAGTACGTTGTTCTCGACGGCGAGTGTTCATCAGAGACGAGTGTATCGTCAGGCGTGCCCCAGGGGAGCACCGCTATTATTTTCTATCTATATAAATGATCTGATGGACAGAGTAAGTTGTAATATGCGGCTGTTTGCTGATGATTCTGTGGTGTATGGGAGGGTGTCGTCTTTATCTGACTGTAATAGCATACAGGATGACTTAGACAAAATTTCTAGTTGGTGCGAAGATTGGCAGCTAGCTCTCAATGTGGAAAAATGTAAGGTGATGCGCATGAGTAGAAAAAACAATCCCATAATGTTCGAATACAGCATTAGTAGTGGGCTTCTTGATGCTGTCGCGTCGTCAAATATTTAGGCGTAACATTGCAGAGCGATATGAAATGGAACGAGCATGTAAGGACAGTTGTGAGTAAGGCAGACAGCCGACTTCGGTTTATTGGGAGAATTTTGGGAAGATGTACTTCACCTGTAAAGGAGAGCGCGTATAAAACGCTTGTACGAACACGTATTGAGTATTGCTCAAGTGTTTGGGACCCGCAGCAGATCAGTTTAAAGGAAGGCATAGAGGCGGTTCAGACACGAGCAGCTAGATTTGTTACTGGTAGGTTCGACCAATGCGCGAGTGTCACGGAAATGCTCCGGGAACTCAATTCGGGATCGCTAGAGGAAAGACGACGTTCTTTTCGTGAATTTCTGTTAAGTAAATTTAGAGGGCCGGAATCTGAAGCTGAGTGTAGTACGATCTTGCTGCCGCCTACTTACATTTCGCGCAGTGATCACAAGGACAAGATAAATTAGGGCTTTACAGATGCAAATAGGCATTCTTTTTTTTTTTCCTCGTTCTATTTGGGAGTGGAGTGTTGTTGTTGTTATGGTCTTCAGTCCGGAGACTGGTTTGATGCAGCTCTCCACCCTACTCTATCCTGAGGAAAGGAAATGCCTAGTAGTGGTACAGTGTACCCTCCGCGGAGTATGTGTGTAGACGTAGAAGGCGGGGCAGGCTGGGGCCGGGTTCGCACCCCAGCGCGCGCCCCTGGCCGGGATGCGTCACCTCGGGGATACTGGAGACGAGTGACGTCAGCGCGTCGAGTGACGAGAACACGAGCCGTCCGGCCCCTCGCGGTTCAGGGGGAGGGGCGCGGGAACCGCGCGAATGTCGCCGCGGCGGTGTTCAGCGAGCGACGCGGCTCCCCAGCTAGAGGTAGCGTTCCACATACGTAAAAAGCCGCACGGGTTCTTTTTTACTTCATTTATACCCGCTGTACGCGATCTTATATCTCACTTCACTCGCACTACGGCTACGCGATATACGAGGCGCGTCCAGAAAGTAAGTTCCGTTTGTAATAAAATGAAATTGTACAAAGACATAGAAGAAAATTTTATTGCACAAAATTCTATGCCGAAATTTTGCAGGCATTTGTCATATCGTGGCACCAGGTTTTGTATACCTTCTTCATAGAAATCTGCCGCCTGTGTCTTCTTTCAGCTCGTCGTCATTGGTGAAGTGATGACCGCCAAGGAAAGACTTGAGACGTAAGAACAGATGAAAGTCGCTAGGAACGAGGTCAGGGCTGAACGGAGGATGGTCAAACACGTCCCAGCCAAATCCCTGTAGGAGGTTTTTCGTCACATTTGCAGTGTGTTGTCGTGCGTTGTCGTGAAGCAAAACAACACCTTTTGATAGCTGTCTCCAGTGCTTATTCTCAATTGCACGGCGCAATTTCCGAAGTGTCTCGAAATAAGCATCCGCTTTGATTGTTTGACCACGCGGTAAGAAGTCAATGAGTTGGATGTCTTTCCAGTCACACAACACTGGGTACATCATTTTCCGAGGTGTCATGATTTGCTTGGGCTTTACCTTTGGTGGGTATGAAGTGTGCCTCCATTCCATTGATTGCCGCTTACTCTCAGGGGTGTCGTAAGAAACCCACGTTTCATCTCGTGTGACTATCCGTCTCAGAAATTCTTCGCCGCTTTCAGCATAACGGGTCAAAAACTCAAGTGCAGTACCCATCCGTTGTGTTTTGTGTTGCTCAGTGAGAATCTTTGGTACTCAACGTGAGCAAAGTTTACGGAATTTCAGTTGTTTGGTAACAATTTCTTGCATCAGTGATCGTGAAATATGGAAGTTCATAGCGAGAGCACTAATTGTAAACCTACGGTTTACCTGGATCTTGTCATAATCGCGTGAACCTGTTCTTCTCGAACCAAAGGTGGACGCCCACTTCGTTCTTCATCGTGCACATCACTACGCCTGCCATAGAACTGTCGGACCCATCTTCTCATCATCGAATCACTCATCGCATTTGGGCTGTAAACATCGCAAATTTCCCGATAAATTTCACTTGGTTTCACTTTCCTCGCATTCAGAAACCGAATCACCGACCTGATTTCACAGGCGGCGGGATTTTCTATCAACGCCGACATTTCAAACAGCACAGCACAACAAAACATACGTAATTGACAGCGATCTCCAAATGGCGCACGTTCTTCTCCTTGATCTCCAGGGCCAGAGGCGGCTCCAGTCGACACGAGGTGCTTGTCCCACTAAATTTATTAATGTATAATTTGTTATTAATTGCAGCTTAATGTGGCGGTTGAGAGTGGATATCGATACGTTTGTTGCACATGAATTATTACCCATTGCGGAGTGGGAGTGGTGGAATAGGTTTACAAACGTTTGAACATTTGCAATCCATTCTTCGTAAATAGCCATACTGTAGTTGCCTAGTTCTCTCAGTAGTATCATTTATATTCCTTTTGCCGTTTTTTGTTTTTATTTTCCTTTTAATATTTCTTTTTAAATTTTTGATGTCCAAAACGGAAGCAACAGATTTCAGCATTCGGTGAATCATTTCTGTGCCTAGTGCGCTTTGTTTCCCAAACTCCTCACACGTGTGTGTGTTTCCCAATTTTATCATTTGGTTTTGTGACCATGTTACTTGTCGAACAAAGTTTCCTTCGACGAATCTTATTTTTAAGGTGTGCGACTTTCGTCGTTTTGCAAAAGATAATAATTTAGGAACGGTTACAGGTTTTTTTTATTTACCACTGTACTTTAAACTTTAAGTTGAAGTAATACATTAGTCCATAGGTACCAACGTCACTTACAGTTACCCTGTTATCACAAGCACGATGTATGATAGGCAGAAAGAAAATTCCACTTATTTTATAAAAACAAAGTAAAAGGGATTTATTTACAAAAATCACGTTAAACAACTAATTTTCATTACGCCAACTATTTTTTTAATAATAAGTAATTAGCATTCTAAAATTCGTGATGTATTTGAGGCGTTTCCTGTTGAGACGTAATGTCAATATCCTCAAAGTTATTCTTCTGTAAATAAATAAATGAAGAACTCGATCAACTGTAAAATTGCTAGAAGTTTACAATATAATACACGAAAAAATCACAAAAATCGAAATTGCAGTAAATATTTTATAATTACCTGCAATTTGACATCTTCAGAATCGTCACTAGATTCTTCAGACTCCGAATCATTGATTTTCTTGATCTGTAAGCGATCGTCTGTACTGCGACATCTTGTCGGCACTGCTTTGTGCGTGGATATGTCACAATCTAAAGACACGAACATTTTTGTTGCTGTTGTAGCCATCTTGTGGAGTTTTTGCATAACTAAACCATCAACTTGGATACTTGGTGTTCCCCTTCACCCCGTTTACATGGGCTCCCAACACCGGATCTCGTAAACCAATTTCCCAATTCCGCTTTTGGTTGGTCATGTAAACACTCCAAAAGCGATTCTGAAAATCCGCTTCTCTAAAGCGGTTTTCCATTTCCACAATAGATTTCGGTGCCCATGTAAACGCAACCGTCTCTGAAGCGTTCTTGGCTTGTCAGATTGTGTTTTCTTGTTAAGAATTTTCGGCACACATGGAAAAAGTGATATTTTCTAACGTGAAATAAAAGAAGAAATATTAGAGTGAACATATATCTGTGTATTTAAATAAAGAAAAATAGCTACTGTGAGGACTAAATAAGGAACTGAATCAGCTGTTTTCCAGCCGCCATGTTAAGTGAGCTAGGAAATCCGATTCAGGCTATGCCAAGTAAACACGACATTGAAAAACTGTTTACGAAAATCGGTTTTCGTCTTCCGGAAGATGTGTTGCATGTAAACGTAGTGCTTGTTAGTGCACGGACAGCGACGACAGCTCGCAGCCAGACTTCAAAGTTCAACAGTTTCCATTTGTGAGTTTATCAGCATGTTTTATGGTACTTTGCCACACTGCCTTCGGGCTGTGCGCTGATACAGCGCAGAAGCGCAGCTTCCTGCACGGCGGGCAGTGCGCACGTGGGTTAACAAGCGGTGGGGCCGGCGGCGGCGGCGGCGGCGTCCGCAGCCTACGGACAGGCGCGGTGACCGAGGCGTAGGCCGGTGCGTGCCTCGCCGCGGCCGTGACGTCACCGCAAGGCTATCAAACAATTAGCGCCTGCGGGACGTGGGAGGAGCGGCTGCCCACGCGCGCTGCCGCGGGCCGGGAGGACATTCCGCAAGGGCGACCTCTTCATGATCACGGCATATCAGTGTCAGCATCGTGCCCCGACACATACATTTGCAGACGGTTAACCAGAGGCAACGAACCAGTTGCAGGTTAGCAGTCTAAGGGCTTCCACGGGCAACAAAAATTCGAGCGGTTTTGATGAAACTTCGGATTTGCCCAATGGGTCATTCCGTAAAGTTAAGGTATTCATTGTTTAATCATATTACGTATACATCGCTACCAAAAAAGTACACACAATCATCGATTTTCATAGATATACTCTATAGATACCACCTGTGCGAATCCTTGGCGGGCTGTTATTTACTGATATAATTTTAAAATTTTAAATCTCAGATTCTATTCATTAAAAACTATCTTTCCGCGGCGGAATGGCTGAGCGCTTGCTGCGGAGTAAGCGGTTGCGTCTCGTCGGAGGTTCGGGTTTCCCTCCCCCCTTGCGCTCGCTCGCGTGCGTGCGTGCGTGTGTGTGTGTGTGTGTGTGTGTGTGTGTGTGTGTGTGTGTGTGTGTGGTTATCTCTTAGTTTCAGAAACATTTCTTGAAAAAACTGTCACTTTTAAGGTGAAGAATGTTGTCAACAAGGGATCTCAGATCGATTCCGTATTTCTAAATTTCCAGAAGACTTTTCACACGACACTTCACAGAAGGCTTTTAATCAAATTGCGTGCGTATGGAATATCGTCTCACATATCTTACTGGCAAGGAATCAGCAAAAACAGATGTTACCTGGCGTTCCACTGAGTAGTATTGTTAATCGTCTGCTCTTTATCTACATAAACCATCTGGCATAAAATCTGAGCGAAAATTTTCGAATGTTTGAAAACCTATTGGACGAAACTGCTGTGGTCGTCAGTCAGTAGACTTGCAAACTACTTAAACTTACACCAAGGACAAAACACACACATACACACGAGACCATGCAGGTTGGAGGACTCGAACCTCCGGCGGGAACGGATCTTTAATAATTAATTAATTAATAATTTATAGTGTAGAGTTGTGCGCCTCGGTTGCACAGTGGTAGTGCCAGACTACAAATGCAAAGGTCGCGGGTTCGATCCGCGCCAGGTCCTAGGATTTTTGTCACTTTCCACTTCTTTCACCTCTGGCAGTATTGCTCATGTGAAAAATACCGAGTAGCACCGTGGTTTCGAACCCACGTTAAACTGTAGATCCCCCTATAACTGGCTGGGTAAGTCAGTTCGAAGGTCGGAGGAAGCCAACGGCATACCACCTTCAAACAGGACCATACCTAGTAAAGCACTGTGTTGTTCAAACCAATCTTCCGATTGTTGACTGCTTTACCTTTTTTAGTGTATAGCTTATGGGACGTAACTACGGGGTCAGTACTTACAAAGTACTTATGAACTAGCTACAACTAAGGACGGCACAAATATCCGTGCCCGAGGGGGGATTCGAACCCCCGATCGTAGTCGGGAACGGATCTAAGCAGAACTTATTGGCAGATGATACTGCCATTTATCATGTAATAGTCATACGAAAATCAAACTCAGCTGCAGAAGCATCTAGATAAGATACTTGTAAAGCGTATAAATACTTCTTATTGGCAGAACAGAAGATGCAACAGAATTACTAGTTTGCCCACACTACGTTCGTCCGTTCTCTGGTGGAGGATTGCTACGCGACGTTGGATCGTTATCAGGAACGATTGAATGGGGAAATCGAAAGAGTACAGGGAAGGGAATCTCATGTTGTATTTTCGCAACACAGGGAAGAGAATGTCACGGAGATAATACAGGAGTTAGTCGTAATAACGGCGTTTTTCGTTGGGGCGACATGTAATTGCGAAATTTCGATCACCTGCTTTCTCCTCCGAATGCGGAAAACGCTCATGAAAACAAAATGAGAGATCAGACCTCCCAAAAGGTACATAAATAGTAAGAAAGTGGTTCGATGAAACCTCTGCAAGTCACTTCACTGCGATTAGCAGAGTAATGATGTGAGTAATGTAAATATAGGTGTAACGCGGCAAATGTAAATGGCGCTTACGGATTAGGCCCTTTTGTTTAGAACAGGAGGATGTCGGGAAATGTGCGTGCCGTGTCGCCGCGCTGTTGAGCGTAGTCTCTCACACCTGCTGGTGTCCTCAGTGAACGCTGCGCTGGTTAGACTGCTAGATAAGGCGCAGCAATGGCGATGCGGGTAAATGGTCGCGCCAGATCTGTCGGCCCTCAAGTCTTCCTCACATGATTTTATAGGAAAGAAATCGGTAGAAAATTTCATTTTTATGTCACAGCTTTGTGTCAGCTTCATGGTGCAAGTGTAAAGTTGAATTTAGATAGTGCTTGCTATGACTGTGATATTTGTATCGAAGTAACAGATGGCGTTCAAATCTTGGAAGGTTGCAATTCAGAAGTTAATATTAATTCACAATAGGTTCATATAACGCTATAATGCTGCTGCAAATGAAATGTTCGTAACATATTTAATTTTATTTTAGGCTCGCTAGGAGGTTTATATAATGTCTCGATAACACCGATTTTACGTAGCGAATTTATTTCAGACAGCGTTCATCAGCGAGAAAGACAAAATGAATTGTTTCGTACTTCACAAGCGGTTAGAGATATAACAACGATATTTTGACAATAATGCTTGAAGAATAGGTATTTTGATTACATGGTTTATACGCGAAAATTCATTATATATCGCACAATTGAAGTTTTTTTTAATGGAAGAATGTAATTTATAAAGGCCGTTGGTAGGCGATAAAAATTTGTGGGTTTTGTAACATACATATAAAAGTTACATGTTTATACCGAGTGTGTTCTTTAAGTTATAAGTTCATGATTTAATAAAGCAATGTTTGTGTCTTGTTGCATCTGCACTGTCATAGTGTCCTGATAATTTGTAAACGCCACTGTGGTATAACAAAATAATCAAATATGTCAAAAAATTCATCTAAATCTTTAAAAACTGAACGTAGATATGTTTAAGTACTGAAAAGTCGGAGGGTGGAGAGTGGTCTCTTCAGTTTTTTTCCATTCTTCTTTGTCCCATCTCGGTATTTTCCAAGCAAGTCAATTCGAAAAAGTAGTTACCTTTGCTCAAGTTATGAAGCCAGTAGATATGTGGAGAAGCCAAGACAGTACAAATGTAAAACGGCTAATTTTAATGTTTGTCTTGAATTATGAGGGGTGTTTAAAATGCAAGGTACTACACGACGGGTATATTTTTATGTATTCATCAGACGCCTGATCACGACTATTTGACAAACGGAAGGCTTTCCTATTCCAAGTATTCCTGTGATTGTGTCAAAAGCCAGTGCTCTACTATGTCCTTCAGTTAGTCGTCGGAGTCTAACCGCATCCCTTTGAGATGATTTTTTATCGGACCGAACAGATGGAAGTCACAGGGCGACATGTCCGGGCTGTAGGGCGGATGCTCAAGCTGCTCCCACGTGAACTTGTCCAGTACACCTTGTGTAGCCATGGAGACGTGTGGACGCGCGTTATATTGTAGCAGATTCACTCCCTCCGAGAGAGCGCAGGCCGTTTGCTCTTGATGGACTTCCGTAGGCTACAGAATACCACAGTAAACGTCATTGTTAATGGTTTTTCCGTGCTCCAGGAATTCGATGAGCATCGGATCTCGACGTCGAAAACGACGGTAAGCATCACATTGGTTGCTGAGTGCACAACTTCGAATTTTATAGGGGAGGTGACGACGAGTGCTTCGCGTCCCTAGATGTTGCACAACATTATCCCAAAGCTACATATTCAGATTTCAACCGGTTTGCACCTTTTCATTTGAACACCTCTTTATTTTCATTCGTACATGCGTCGAGCATAAATGGCGAGAACTTCAATAATTACGTAAATGTAAGTAGTTTGTCAGTCATCAAAGGACCTGGAAGAGCAATGAAATGGAATGGACAGTGTGTTGAAAGGGTGATAAAAGATGAAAATTAACAAGAGTAAAACGAGGGTAATAGAATGTAGTGATGGAAAATCAGGCGGTGCTGAAGGAATTAGGTTTAGTAAGAAACGATAAAACTAGTAGAAGAGTTTTGTTGTTAGGGCAGGAAGATTGAAGAAAAGCATTTCTGTAGAAGCGAAATTTATTGACATCCAATAGTAATTTAAATGTTAGGAAGTCCTTTCTGAAAGCATTTGTCTGGAGTGAAGCATTGTATGGCAGTCAAACGTGGACGATAAGGAGTTCAGGTAAAAAGATGATAGAAGCTATCGAAATGTGGTGCTATAGACGAATGATGAAAGATTAGGTGGGTAGATCACGTAAGTAATGAGGTCCTCAACAGAATTTGAGAGAAAAACAGTGTCTAGTATATGCTGACTAGAAGGGGGGATACGTTGGACTCGTTCTGAGACATCAATGAATTGTCAACTTAGCATTAGAAGGAAGCGTGTGGGGTAAAAATCGTAGAGGGAGACCGAGGGACGAATACAATAAGCAGATTCAAAAGGATGTAGGTTGCCGAACGTACTCTCAGATGAAGAGGCTTGCACAGGATAGCTGCATCAAACCAGTCTGCGGACTGAAGACCATGACAATGAGAAGCGAAGAGATGGTACCTCTGTGTGTCGAAAGCGGTCGTCAGTGAAAATGAAAATTCTATCCGATGTTAGTAAAATATTTCATTTTATCAAGTTGATGGTCCAGTAATACTTTAAACTATGAGTACCTGCGTTCTTCTACAAGACTGAAGATACTTTCTCTTTCTCTTATAAGGAGACCACATGTGTATCGGATTTTAGAATTGATTTATATTTGTGATATGTGGTTTTCAGAACTTAAATAACAATCATCCAAAGCCATTCGACGCAACTCTAAAAAAAATTTTTAGAGAAAATAAAAGCTTGTATAAGCTTATAGAATTTAACTATGGGGTCATCAGTCCCTAAACTTACAAACTACTTATGAACTAGCTAACACTAAGGACGGCACAAATATCCATGCCCCAGGGGAGATTCGAACCCCCGACCGTAGTGGCCGTGCAGACCGCGTCTGACGCGCCTCAGTCCCCTCGGCCACCGCGGCCGGCTGAAAAAATCGACTTTGAAATTTTGCAAAGCACATAACTACCAGTAATCCGAACGGTTGCTGCCATCTGTCGGTTTAGCTCAGGTGGTAGCGTACTGGCGTTACAACCATGGAGTCGGAGGTTCGAATCCCACTGGAATAATATATATAATAGTTTTCGCATTCAGTTACGTAAAACATTTTAGGATCTCTAAGTGTTGTCAATTTTTGTTTATGTGCATGTAGACTAGTTAAAAACCTTGTCATGTAAAACGGTGGTTCAGTTGGCTAGCTTCGTGGAAAGCCATTGTAAGCAATCAGATTACCGCCGTCAACTAATAGTGAAGCCAGTATTGTAAAAAAATATAACTTACGTTTTTTGATTATTATTAACAACCTTCCATAAAATATAGAAAATTACGAATAAAAAAAAAGACATGCAATTTCTTGAACTACCGTTAGATATTAAAATTATGGAAGTATTCGAACACAACGGAAAAAAAGCCTTGACCGGATTTGAACCACTGACCCTGAGGCTTGAAGGCTGGAACGCTACCACCTGCGCTACACGTACAGATAATACTGGTACAGGTGATATTGGTACTTAGTACTTACGTGTACTTCACGAAACTTTAAAGTCTATTTTCTCGAAAATTTTCGAGTTGCGTCGAATGGCTTTGGCTGATTGTTGTTTAAGTTCTGAAAATCACGTACCATAAATTCTATAATCCGATACGCATGTGGTTTCCTTGTTAGTACGATAGGCGCGTGAATTAAGTTGTGCTCGACGCATCTCGTATCAGAGGATCTTCAAAGCAGGCTTCGGGCGGAAGGAGAAATGCACGTGAGCTCCCCTACGGCACACGTGTCGGCGTGGGCGTCAGCGCGAAGACAAGAAAAGCAAGCGCCGGCCGCTGGTGTGGGGTGCTGGCAGGTTTACGGGCGGGGTTACGAGGCGCCAGCCACCGCCTTCCGGCCAGTCAGCGCCCCCCAGCAGGTGCCCGCCGCGCTCAACAGGGTCGCGCCAAGCCTGTTAAGATAGGATAGACTTGACGTCACACACACAGGCTACCATGCCCCCACCTCCTAATATTAACTGAGGTCACCGAACAGCGACGAAGTCGACTGTATTGATGATTTTCTTACTATAACTCAGGCGTTATTATTTCAAAGCAAAAGCGCGCGCCTCCGCGGTGGCCGAGGGGACTGAGGCGCGTCAGTCACGGTCTGCACGGCCACTACGGTCGGGGCTTCGAATCCTCCCTCGGGCATTGATATGTGTGACATCCTGGGTGTAGGTAGTTCATAAGTAGTTATTCATGAAAAAAGGAATACTAAAAGATAATGAGAGAGTCTCAGTTAAAACAATTTAAAAAATCTGATTTTTTTAGACCAGTGGTTCGCAACCTTTTTATACCAGGTGCCACTTTGATTCCATTGTCGTCAGCGGGGACCACACGGTTCAAGAAAAAATACTGTCTGAACCGAAAACTAAACTCTAATGAAACCTCAGAAGTTACCGGTATTAAAAGTACTATTATAATAAAACCTTTACTAGAAAGTTTCGTCTGCAATAATGTTAATTTAGCGCTTTCGTTTACTTTGAATTTCGGTAATTCTAGGACTAATACTGTTACTCAAAGCTACTCTACATCTCACTTACTTCCAATAGATGTTTTCAAGCAGGAAACTGTTATCGAAAGAAGTCGGGAAGAAAATTTTATAACGGCAGCCGATTTCCGGAATATTGCAGTATGATGCTGTCTTTCTACAATAAAACTACTTAAGATGAGTTAAAAAGCATTCTTACAGTTTTTATTATCTTGGAGCTCATTAAGCTTTCACAATAATAGGAAGCAAATGAATATATTTCAAATGGTACCGATGTTAGACGAAACTTCTGCCATGCCTAAGTTATTGCGGCCACACAGTACGACTGACCATGTAAGAAGAATTTAATAAAAAATAAAATACAAAAAAAAAAAAAACTTTGTGATTTTAGATCTCTCCCGGACCGTACTTCAGCTCGCCCGCGGATCACAATTTAGGAACCACCACTTCCTTAGTCATATGCTCAATTAATTACAGCGAGGAGGACCCCCACTGGAGAGATTGTTGAGATACTGATCAGAGAAAATACTTTGACCCACAATCCTTACGCCCATCCGTGGTTTAAAATAGTTAAAAAAAAGTACACAAAATATCATTAGAGCACGTGGAGAGGAAGAGTGTTCAAAAGTAAAAAGATAGACATCACTACGTTGCGTGAATCTGCCAGTGACACGAGCGTGGATCAAAAGAAAGCAAATTACCTCGCGATCGTCCGAGTAAGGCATCATAACGGCACTACGTGAAATTACGGTCAGAGGTTAAGTCTCCCTTGCTGTTGTCCGGTGCATAAACTGCGAGACGTAACGTGCATTTCAAGTAATGTATTACCGTGTCTTCCATTGCTCGCAGAGAGAGAGAGAGAGAGAGAGAGAGAGAGAGAGAGAGAGAGAGAGAACACTCGATGGCTGAAACGCGATTAATTCCAGACGATGCCGTTAGAGGTCGCTGCTACATGGACCTGTCATCCTCCCGACAACCCGCAGTCGATGAGAAAACGCGATCGCAGAAAGTTTATGCACGAACTGCACTTGTAGTTGAGTATATGGCCGAAGACGAACAACTAACAGCGGTTAAATCCACTCTCCGCAAGCCACATCATAGGGTGTGGCGGAGGGCTTTGGTGTACTGTCGTCAGTACCGCCATCTATTTCAATCGCGTACGGTTCGCGGAAAAACTTCTACCGGTGTCCCTCCGTGTGGGTTCTAATCTCTCTGATTGTATCCTTTCGTTCGTTTCGCGAGATACACGTAGGAGGAAGCAATGTATTGGTCGATTCTTAAAGAAACTTGCTCTCTAGAAACTTAGAGAGAAATCCGCATCGGGATAAAATCTCTCTCGCAACGTCAGCCACTGGAGTTTGCCAGACATCTGTGATGCTTTCGCACTTACCCTCCTCAGTCCTGTGAAATTTTTCAACATCTTACATTTTGTTTGTATTTTATGATTAATAATATTCCAAAACGGTCTAAAATGTTTAAAAAAATTCCTGACTTTATTATCTACAAAAACTCATGTCCACTATGAAGGACATCAGTACACTAGGTACCACAACTGTCAGTATGAGGTGTGACATTGCACTATGCAATTTATGTTAATATGCTTTTATTTTTATATGTTATTAATACTATCGGCTGATTTTACATTAAATAAAGAGGTGAGTAATGTATCCCCCCTCGGGCATGGATATTTGTGCTGTCCTTAGTATTAGTTAGTTCATAAGTAATGAATTGCGCCGGGTTCCATTTACAGATGAGTCAAGATTTGTTCAGTCGGACAATCGTGTTCCCTTTCTCTGGAGAGAACGTGGAGCGCCTAACAATTCTATTTATTCGCAGAAGAATGCTGTGGGTAGGAGACAGTAGAGGTCCGTGGAAATCAGAGTGCTCACATAGCCAACAAACCGCCTTTCCATTCTGTCAGCTACTTTAGCACTGCTGCAGGGTGAACAAGTGACAAGCTAGTGTGTCTTTTTCAGTTGAAAGATGTGCTGCCACCTTCCATATATGTGTTGAGATGCCTAGCACTGTGACCAATATTTGCATATTGTCAAAAGATTTGAGTCCCCTTTAGAGGAGTGACTGGGACTGAGGAGGTTACTAAATGAGAATGTAACGAAGCGAGGTGCTCTTCGTTGTATTTATGTCTTCTATCATACTTTGCTGGTATGGATCTATTAATTTTATATGGTCGTTCCATGTACCCAAGTCGCACCCTATAAGAAAGTACCGGCGGGAAAGCTTGTGGGAAATACCTCTCGCCTTTTTACCAAACCTAGGTGACTGGGTCGCTGCCTTAAGATACTCGGGAAGCTTCCTGCCCCCACGTAAATCCGTAGTTCGCTTAGTCTAGTCTTAGTAGGATTCATGTAGGATGTTATAGCTACCCCGCTGCAGGAGGAATTCCCGGCTCCTGTGTAAAGTCACGAAATAGTCTGCTCAAATAAATTAGGGGATCTGGTGAGATATCATACACCATGTACATATCGTAACGTACTTTATTCAGACATTGCTTACAGTTGTAATGTTTGTGAGATAGTTTACTGCCTCAACTTTTCACTTAAGGTTTACATGGCGCTTACTGAGAACGAGGCACCGTGGGGCTGCCATAATAGTGAAATTCATTCTCGTTGCACATCTGCGTGGCATGGATAGTATGAGATTATTAATCAGCTGTTGAGGGATATTTGGCCGTTCTTCCATGAGTGCAATATGCAACTCCGCAGCTATTGTGGTAGTTGCTGGTCTGGCTACAATGCGTCTGCCAAATGCATCTCAGACAAGGTCAATCGGGCTTAAGTTCGGTGAACAGTCAACTTCACTCATTCAATTCCCTCAGCTTCTAGCGTGTTGTCCACCAGGGGTCGAGCGTTATCGTCCACCAGAAAGGTTGTTAACCAGAGATAACGGCCATCTCTTGCTGATGTTACCAGTGGACGAACTTTTAACGGTTACTGTTTGAAATCGCGTCCAGGTCCTGGAAATAATACTTTGGGACAATCCATCAGCTACAGCCACCGCCCTCTGTGTCTGCCTCGCCTCCAGCCGTTCTATGACACTCCATGTCATAGCTTCGGGTAAGTCACGTTGTTGTTGCATTGCACTACTTGCTGACTACACTCTCTGATCCCAACTACTTGTGTAATACGGTGGCCGAGCGTTCTGCGGCGCGTCAGTCAGTCTGCACGGCCACTACCGTCGGAGGTTCGAATCATCCCCCCCCCCCACCCCCGGGCATGGATATTTGTGCCGTCTTTAGTATAAGGTAGTTCATAGGTAGTTTGTAAATTTAGGGACTGATGACCCCGTAGTTAAGTCCCATAGACTATACAAACATCTGAACTTGTGTAATATGTTTGGTAAACTCAACTGAACCCCCTGCAGCAACTTTATTACACCATCTAAGTTGCCGTAAAGTTGTCTCCTCTCCGTGGCCCCCCAGGGGGCCCACAGTTCTTTTGTGGGTACGTGTGTGGCGCGCACGGGGCCCCGAGCCGGAGCAGCCTTTCTTCTGCCCCAGGCTGCTTCACTTTCCCTCCCGGTTTATGCTTTCGCCCGGAGACGGGCGTATTTCACGAGTTCAGGTGTTTTCTTGTTGTCGTTTCTCTTATTCCTTGGTTCCTTCCTTTCTTACCCTTTGTTTCTCTCTCTCTCTCCTTGTCCTCTCCTCGCCTTCTTCTCCTCATTAGTCTCCGCCTCGGCGTTTGAGACACCTTTCCTTCTTTCTCTTCACTTCCTCTATTCTTCTTCTTTCCTCCCTGTGCGTGTCTGAAGGCCGACCCACGCATTATCATGCGTAGCAGGTGACGGGGTAACGCGTAATTCCCCGCCCCAGGTAGACAAGTAGGGCACGTACGTACCCCCTGGTAAAGGCCAGGCCCAGGGAGGGGTGATTACCCGAGCTGGTACCTTCCGAACATGCCAATTGGTCCCTCCGTCAGTTCTCGGGAGGTGTGACCTGAGGTGTGAACAATCACCTAAGGCGGGTAAGCCCTCGGAGAGGGCCCCCACTAGGAAGGAGCGCGCCATCGGAGACGCCGGTAATCACGGGGGACACTTCCGCAATGACTTCCTTCTCTTCTTCACTGACATTGACCCAGAAACGTAAGATAGATTCGCCTCAGCAAAAGAAGACTCTGCCTAATTTGCCGAAATTTCTTGTTGTGTCGCGCACCGACGGAAAAGATTTCACTTCTGTCAATCCTTTCGTTATACAGAAATGTGTTGATGCAATTGCTGGCCCTGTTAAAACCTGTTCGCGTCAGCGCAATGGCTCATTGTTGCTGGAAGTGGACAGTGCTTTCCAAGCCCAGAAACTTATCCGGACTACGTTATTACACACGTTTCCAGTCAAAGTAGAAGCGCACCGCACACTCAACTCGTCACGTGGGGTAGTTTTTACGAGATCCCTTGACGGGTTGTCTGATGACGACATCCGGTCCTATATGTCCGATCAGGGTGTGACAGCCGTCCACAGGGTGATGAAAAAGGTAGATAACCAGCTGACACCGACTCGTACTGTGTTTTTGACATTCGACAGAGTTGACCTCCCGTCGAAGGTCAAAGCAGGGTACGAAGTTATCTCAGTCCGCCCTTATATTCCAAACCCAACGCGCTGCTACCAATGCCACAGGTACAACCATACCCGTGAACATTGCCCACATGCAGCAAAATGTGTCACTTGTGGTAGGGACGCCCATGAGGGGGATTGCCCACCTCCGTCCCCTCACTGCCTTAACTGCAACGGCGACCATGCGGCTTCCTCTCGCGACTGCCCTGTATATAAGGATGAAAAAATCATTCAGCAAATTCGGGTCACGGAGAAGGTATCAACATCTGCCGCTCGAAAGTTGTTGGCGAGTCGAAAGCCCACTGTCCTCCCAGCGGGTACATACAGTAAGGTCCTCACCTCAACTCGACCTACTAAGGATTCCAGTACCCAGACTTGTGATTTCACTTTCGCTGACACAGTTGTGCGATCCGCCAGCCCAAAGATTGCCCGTTCCACGTCCCCGCTTCCTCCTGCTGCTTCTAAGGTACAGTCTTCGTCAACCTCTAGTAAACCGCGGGCACCTAAACAAGATGCCCGGACCTTGAAAAAGGAACCCGTCCGTGAGGATTTTCTGCGTTCTCAGGCTTCCCAACCGTCAACTGCCTCTTCCCGCCGTCACTCTTCCAGAAGAGCTGACAAGAAAAAGAGTTCCTCTCCTTCCCCGCCGAGGCGTGACCCATCTGTCGCGCCGCCCAACAGTTGCCGGCCTCGGCCGTCTTCTGTTTCACCGGGGCGCTCCGTTTGCCGGGCGCCCGGCCCTTTACCGGCGGTGGAAACTGCCCCTCCTGATCAACTCAGGGAGGTGGCAGGCGCGTCGGTCGAACCAATGGAACATGACCCTTTGCCCCCAGACAGCGATAGCAGTGCTCCCTCGAAATCCGGTCCTCAGCGGCCGTCGAGGTGACCCCGCTCGCTACTTGGTTTTTATCCTTATTTCTTCTCTCATTTTTATCATGGCGCTCCTTCAATGGAACATTCGCGGCATTCGTTCTAATCGGGAGGAGTTAAAACTACTCCTTCGATTGCACTGCCCGCTTCTAGTCTGCCTCCAGGAAACTAAGTTGCGTCCACGTGATCGTGCAGACTTTCCACACTACACCTCTGTGCGGTTCGACCTGCCACCCGTGGAAGGTGTCCCAGCCCATGGAGGGGTTCTGATGCTCCTTCGAGACGACGTCTATTTCCATCCCATTTCCTTGCACACTCACCTACAGGCAGTTGCCGTCCGCATCACCTTATCCACATTTACCTTCTCCCTCTGTAATATATATTCGCCATCGTCATCTGCCCTTACTAGGGCAGATGTGCTAAACCTTGTTGACCAGCTCCCTTCACCTTTCGTGTTGGTAGGCGACTTTAATGCCCACCACCCCCTATAGGGCTCTCCGGCACCTTGTCCGAGAGGCTCCCTTTTGGTGGACCTTCTCCACCACCTCGATCTTGTCTGCCTCAACACCGGTGCACCGACCTTCCTTTCTGACACAACACACACTTATTCCCATATAGACCTCGCAATATGCACTCCTCAGCTTGCCGGTCGGTTTGAGTGGTATGCACTTTCTGACACGTACTCGAGTGACCATTTCCCTTGTATCATCCACTTCCTACATCATTCCCCATCTCCACGTCCCACCAGTTGGAACATTTCTAAAGCCGACTGGGGGCTTTATTCTTCCATGGCGGTTTTTCACAATCAGCATTTTCCCAACTGTGACAGTCAGGTCGAATACCTCACAGATGTTATTCTCACCGCAGCTGAACGTTCCATACCTTGTACATCCTCTTCTCCACGTCGTGTCCAGGTCCCTTGGTGGACTGCAGCCTGCCGCGACGCGCTTCGAGCCCGACGCCGTGCCTTACGCACCTTCCGCCGCCACCCAACTTTGGAGAATTGCATCAATTACAAACGTATGAGAGCGCAGTGCCGTCGTATCATAAACGACAGCAAGAAAGCTTGCTGGACTGCTTTTACTAGTTCTTTTAACCGTTTTACTCCCTCCACGGTTGTCTGGGGTGGCCTACGCCGTTTGTCCGGCATCAAGGTCCACTCCCCGATTCCTGGCCTGACCGTGGAGAACGCGGTCCTCGTGGACCCAGCTGATGTTTCAAACGCATTGGGTCGTTTCTTTGCGGAGGTTTCGAGCTCTGCCCATTACCACCCTGCCTTTCTCCCTCGCAAACAGGTAGAGGAGGCACAGCCGCCTTCTTTCCGCTCTTTTAATCGTGAAAATTATAACGTCGCCTTCACCATGCAGGAGCTAGATCGTGCTCTCGCCCTGTCCCGGTCTTCTGCTCCCGGGCCCGATTCCATTCATATTGAGATGCTGAAGAACCTCTCTCCTGCGGGCAAGTGCTTTCTTCTTAGTACCTACAATCGCATATGGACTGAAGGTCATGTTCCCACAAGTTGGCGTGAAGCCATTGTTGTCCCCATCCCCAAACCAGGGAAGGACAAACACCTTCCTTCCAGTTATCGTCCCATTTCTCTGACGAGCTGCGTCTGTAAGGTGATGGAACGCATGGTTAACGCTCGGTTGGTCTGGCTCCTCGAATCTCGCCGCCTCCTGACTAATATCCAATGCGGTTTTCGTCGACACCGCTCTGCTGCTGACCACCTCGTTACGTTGTCGACCTTCGTTATGAATAACTTTTTAAAGAAGCGTCAAACAGTAGCAGTGTTCTTCGACTTGGAGAAGGCATACGATACCTGTTGGAGAGCGGGCATTCTCCGCACATTGCACACATGGGGCCTTCGGGGCCGCCTTCCTCTTTTCATTCAAGCGTTTTTGGCGGATCGCAAGTTCCGGGTACGGGTGGGCTCTGTTTTGTCAGATACCTTTTGCCAGGAGAATGGGGTACCACAGGGCTCCGTCTTGAGTGTGGCGCTCTTCGCCATTGCAATCAATCCGATCGTGGACTGCCTTTCAGCCGACGTCTCCGGATCTCTTTTTGTTGACGATTTCGCAATTTATTGTAGCGCCCAGCGGACGTGTCTCTTGGAGCGTTCTCTCCAACGCTGTCTTGACCGTCTATATTCCTGGAGCATCGCAAACGGCTTCCGATTCTCCACTGAGAAAACTGTGTGTATCAATTTTTGGAGATACAAGGAATTTCTTCCACCTTCTCTACGTCTCGGCCCTGTTGCTCTCCCTTTCGTGGAGACTACGAAATTCTTGGGACTCATGTTGGATCGGAAACTTTGCTGGTCCACACACGTGTCCTACCTGGCTGCCCGTTGTGCCCGATCCCTTAACGTTCTTCGTGTCCTCAGTGGCACGTCATCGGGAGCGGATCGTACCGTCCTGCTTCACCTTTACCAGGCCATTGTTCAGTCGAAGCTCGACTATGGAAGCCTTGTGTACTCTTCAGCACGGCCGTCGATTCTCCGCCGTCTCAACTCTATCCACCATCGTGGATTACGTCTGGCGACCGGTGCATTTTATACCAGCCCTGTTGAAAGTCTGTATGCCGAGGCTGCTGTATTACCCTTGACCACTCGACGTGACATACTCTTGTGTCGGTACGCATGCCGCCTACGGTCGATGCCCAACCATCCATCTTACAGATTATTTTTTGACAACTCACTCGATCGCCAATATCAGTTGTCTGCGATTGCCTTGCTTCCACCGGGAGTTCGGTTTCGCCGCCTGCTACAGCGGCTCGATTTTACCCTTCCTTCCACCCTTCGGTTGAGCGAAAGCCCATTGCCACCGTGGCTTCAGGCCCAGGTTCACACACACCTCGAACTTAGTTCGCTCCCCAAGGAGAGCACTCCGGATTTGGTATTCCGCTCGAGGCTTGTCGAACTCCGTTCGCGGTTCGATAATGCCGTATTTATTTACACTGATGGTTCCAAGAGCACTGCCGGTGTTGGATCTGCCTTCGTCGTCGGGGACAACCGGTTCCAATACAAGCTCCCTGACCGGTGCTCGACCTTCACGGCTGAGCTTTTCGCCCTCCACCAGGCCGTTTTGTATACCTGCCGCCACCGCCAACCTTTCTATGCCATATGTTCTGACTCCCTTAGTGCCCTGCAGAGTCTTAAGGACCCTTTCTCGAACCATCCTCTCGTGTATCGGATCCAACGCTCCCTCCAGTTGCTGGCGGATGACAGCTGTCACGTTTCTTTCCTGTGGGTCCCTGGCCATGTGGGTGTGCCCGGGAATGAGGCCGCCGACACAGCAGCCAAGGCCGCAGCTCTTTTGCCTCGCATGGCTACCTTTTGCGTCCCATCGGACGATGTTCAACGGGCTCTTCGCCGGAGTATCGTGTCGCAATGGCACAGTGTGTGGCTTTCACTGTACAACAATAAATTGCGAACTGTCAAACCGATCCCGACCGCTTGGAGGACATCCTCACGCCCCTCTCGGCGGGAGGAGGTCATCCTGGCTCGGTTGCGGATCGGTCATTGCCGTTTCAGCCACCGTCACTTGCTATCCGCCGAACCTGCACCGCTATGCTCCTGCGGTGAACTGCTGACAGTGCGACATGTTTTACTGACTTGTGTTAATTTTAATCATCTCCGTGTAGCCCTTCACTTTCCGTCTACTCTGGAGGAAATTTTAGCTGATGACACACGAGCAGCTGCTCGGGTTTTGCGTTTTATGAACTTGGCCAACCTATCCAAAGATATTTAACCCTTTTAATTGTCTTTTATCTTTCGTTTTTAGCCTCTTGTTGATGTTCTGACAGTCACCATTTTTTTGAGATCATAGCGAATCTGTTCTTGGCTGGGCGCTAATGACCATAGAAGTTGTGCGCCCTAAACCCACAAAAAAAAAAATCCTCTCCGTGGAACCATTTTAGTTCATTCTGCCGATGGCAATACTTCAGAACCTATATATTTCAACTGATCTTCCTAATTGTTCCGACCAGTGTAGATTCACAACCTACTGGTCTGTTTTGTTAACGCTACGAGAGGCGTAATCCTTCAGTACGATTCTGTTCTCGATAGTAGTCGTGACAAAATGTATCTCGTCTGGTAGAGATTTACCAAAGTCGCCTAGGTCAGTTCTACATCTACATGGGATACTCTGCAAATCACATTTAAGTGCCTGGCAGAGGGTTCATCGAACCACCATTATACTATTTATCTCCCATACCATTCTCGAATAGCACGCGGGAAGAAAGGACACATGTATCTCTCCGTTCCAGCTCTGATTTATCGTATTTTATTCTGATGATCATTTCTACCTATGTAAGTGGAAGTCAACAATATATTTTCGCATTCGGAGGAGAATGTTGGCGATTGGAGTTTCGTAAGTAACCCACGCCGAAGCGATAAATGCCGTTGTTGTAATGTTTCCCATCCCAGATCCTGTATCATTTCCGTAACGCTGTCTCCCCTGTATCGTGACAATACGAAACGAGCTGCCCTTCTTTGGACTCTTTCGATGTCCTCCGTCAAACCCACCTGATAAGAATCCCACACTGGGCAGCAATACTACATAAAAGGACTGACAAGCGTAGTGTATGCAGTTTCTTTAGTAGTTCTGTTGCATGTTTTAAGGGTTGTGCCAATAAAACGCAGTCTCTGGTTCGCCTTTCCCACAACATTATCTATGTGTGTTCCGTTTAAGTCTGAAGTAATAGTAATTTCTAGGTATTTTGTGGAGTTTACGGCCTTCACTTTTGATAGATTTTTCTTGTAAACAAAGTTCAACGGATTTCTTTTCGTGCTCATGTGGACGACTTCACATTTGTCATTATTTAGAGTCAATTGCCAGTTTTTACACCATACTGATATATTATTCAGATCGTTCTGCGGTAGGTTTTGATCTTCAAATGATTTTACTAGACGGTAAATGACGGCGTCATCTGCAAACAACCTCAGAGAGGTACTTAGATTTCCCGCCTCGATCGTTTTTGTAAATAAGGAACAGCATCGGTCCAATAACATTACCCTGTGGAACGCCCGATATCACCTCTGTTTTAGTCGATGCCTTACCATCGATTACTACGAACTGTGTCCTCTCTGACAAGAAATCCCCTATCCTGTCGCAAGTTAGGAGCGATATACCATAACCACGCAATTTGATTAAGAGTCGTTTGTGAGGTACGGTTGTGGTATCGCACAAGTATGAAGTGCGCGCCATGTACTTTCGCTGCGCGCCGCCATGCACGCATGGCGCGTCGTTCTTACGTCAGCCACGAGCGCCCTCTGCTGCAACTCCGCTCGTGGCCACGACTGCTGCATCGGCCACTTGGGACTGAGATAGGAACCAGTTAAGACTTGGGAATCAGATTTTTATGTCCCAGCCTCGTCGCCGCTTTTGTGTCTCGTTTCCGTCGTAGGTGTCGGTAGCCGAGTAGGAATAAAGGTAGCACGCTTGTGCAGGTACGGAGGGGAGCAGTCAGTGGGACAGCAGAAACTAGAAACACTAGAGTAAATTAGAACGAGATATATATTGCACAGAATTTATACAATACTTAACTTTTACATAGCTCAGTACTGCAGAAGGCTGATACATAGTTGAGCTAGAGGCCTGCCTAGTGCCTGTCCGATGGCCAAGTCTTCACTGGTGCCTATCTGATTCCGAAGTGTTAGCTGGTTCCTATCTCAGTCCCAAGTGAACGATGTCGTTCAGTGGTGGTCACGAGCGGAGTTGTAGCAGAGGGCGATCGTTGCTGACGTCGTAAGAACGCCGCGCCGTGCGTGAATGGCGGCGCGCGGCGAAAGTAGGTGGCGCGCACTTTAGACTTGTGCGACACCACACAGATAGGCACCAGTTAAGACTTAGCTATCGGATAGGTACTAGGACTCATCAGTAGGCAGGTCTCTATCTAAACTATGTATCAGCATACTGCAGTCAAGAACTATATAAAAGTATTACCAAGACTCCACGAAATATATATCTTCTTCTAATTTAGCCTAGTGTTCTAGTTTCTGCTGTCCCATTGGCTGGTCACCTCCGTACCTGCACAAGCGTGCATCCTATTTTCCTGTGTCGGTTATAATGTTCCAGCCTGGCTATTAATTTAGGAGATTAACAAATTTACAGAAGGAAGTGGTTTGAAGTTAGAGGCTATGAAAATCCCAATCAGTAAATTACGGAAGAAAAATTGGAAAAATTATTACATGCATTTAAATGAAATGGCAAGCTTATTAACGGTGGAGTGTTGTGCAGGCAGAACATTACAAAAGAATCGACGAGCAGTTACCTTTAACAAGAGATCCATCGGTGGTTGAAATTCAACAAGGCTGAAAAATACATTATGGGCGTAGGGAGGATAGGGCAAAATTATTAATAAAATTTCACAAGTGCGAATTTAAGTGAGAGGTGGGGGTTTATTTATAAATTTAAGATACGCGCACATCACATATTTACCTGAATGTACATATAGCGGCCACATAAAAAATAATAAAGTACAGCTCCAGTCTGCAAGATGCTATCGCTACGAAGTACAAAGCAAGAGTGTCTTCTGTCTTAAAAAAATTGAAAGTGTTGTTCCTAAATTTTCGTTCTCTGACTTTCATAGATTATTATTTTAACATGCCGAAATAATATAAAAATACAAAACTTTCTCTGATAATATCGGGGAAAGGAAACCGTGTCATTATACGGTCTCGTTCTATTCGGCCACCGACACCCACGACAACAGGCGGAAACGAGACTCAAAAGTGGCGACGAGGCTGGGATACAAAAACTGTGTCAAAAGCTTTCTGGAAATCAAGAAATACGGAATGGAGTTGTCAGTAAGCGGCTGCTTTTGGTAGTGCGGCGCGGCGCAACGCAGGCCGGGAGTCCCCTGGGTGTCGGTGAGCTGGCGGTGCGAAGCGGCTTCCAGAAAAGGCAGGCGGCGTTCTGCGGATTCCGGCTTGGGCGCCGGCCAAGGCTGAGTCACGCCGTGGGCGTCGCGGAGCGACCTCCCGGACCGCGAACTCGGGACTCGCGCCGCGCTGTCAAAATTATTGCCTTCGCTCTGCAGGCGGCGGCCGAGCCGAGCCGAGCGACTCCATTATGCGGCGGCCGCGAAATTGCGAGGCTCGCATTGTGCCGGCGTGCATCCTGTCACGGTCGCCAAATTGCCGTTGTTACTTTCAAGCAGTTGCCGTAATTCTCCTCTTGTCTATGCTTTGTTGATAGGCTATTGTTGCCGCTGCGGGGTCTCTCTAGCGTTTGGGATCTATTCTGTTCTTGTCAGTTCTAGCCATCGTTCACGCTCTGCCATACAAAGCTGCACTCCTAGACAAAAGGACGTAATTAAATCGGTCGATAACTGGCATTCATGCAAGTGCAAAATTGTGAACGTTGTCGACCGATGGATGAACGTGTGAAGCTGTAGCGCCATTTTACCGGATAGCTGGCAAGGAGACGAGGGTATTAAAAACCTCTGTACGCTGCTTTGGACAGGGAGACAAAAGTATTAGGAGTTCCTCAGCAAAGTGTGATCTACATCTACGTGGGGTACTCTGCAAATCACATTTAAGTGCTTGGCAGAGGGTTCATCGAACCACCTTTATACTGATTCTAGAGTTCCTCCACGCTTATTTGATGATCGAAATATCCACGGGTGTACTGCCGGTCTACAGCGCCCGTTGCACACTATAGATCGGCAGTACACCCGTGGATATTTTGATTACCTTTATACTATTTATCTCCCATTCTAAATATGTTCAAATGTTTGTAAGTCTAGCGGACCAAACTGCGTGGTCATCAGTCCGTAGCTTACAAACTACTTAAACCTAGGTAAACTAACCTAACGACACACACACACACACACACACACACACACACACACACACACACACACACCCCCTTGCCCCATAGAGGACTCGAACCTCCACGGCGAACAACCGCGCGCTCCGCAGCGTGACGCTTTAGACCGCTCGGCTACTCCACCGCGGCTATCTCCCATTTCATTCTCGAATAGCGCGCGGGGAGCAAGAACACCCCAATCTCTCCGTTCGAGCTCTGATTTCTCGTATTTTATTCTGATGATCTTTTCTACCTATGTAAGTGGGAGTCAACAATATATTTTCCCATTCGGAGGAGTATGTTGGCGATTGGAGTTTCGGAAGTAGCCCACGCCGCAGCGATAAGCGCCGTTGTTGTAATGATTCCCATCCCAGGTTCTGTATCATTTCCGTAATGCTGTCTCACCTGTATCGTGACAATACAAAGCGAGCTGCCCTTCTTTGACTCTTTAGATGTCCTCCGTCAAACCCACCTGATAAGGATCCCACACTGGGCAGCAATACTCCAAAAAAGGACGGACAAGCGTATTGTATGCAGTTTCTTTTGTAGTTCTGTTGCATCTTTTAAAGGTTCTGACAATAAAATGCTGTCTGTGGTTCGCCTTTCCCACGACATTATCTACGTGTTCTTTCCAGTTAAAGTCTGTAGTAATAGTAATTCCTAGGTATTTAGTGGAGTTTACGGCATTCACTTTTGAATGATTTGTCCTGTAAGCAAAGTGTAACGGATTTCTTTTCGTATTCCTGTGGACGACTTCACACTCATTATTTAAAGTCAATTGCCAATTTTTACACCATACTGATATCTTATTCAGATCGTTCTGCAGTTGGTTTTGATCTTCAGATGATTTTACTAGACGGTAAATGACGGCGTCATCTGCAAACAACCTAAGAGAGCTGCTTAGATTTTCTCCCATATATTTTATGCAAATAAGGAACAGCAGAGGACCAATAACACTACCCTGTGGAGTGCCCGATATCACCTGTTTTAGTCGATACCTACTATCGATTACTACGAACTATTTGCTCTCTGATCCTGCCGCAAATTTGGGGCGATATACCATAACCACGCAGTTTGATTAAAAACCGTTTGTGAGGTTCGGTGTCAGAAGCCTTCTGGAAATCAAGAAATGCGGAATCAACCTGAGATCCCTTGACGATACTTATCACTTCGTGTAAAAAAAAAAAAAAAAATCTAAAGCGTGTACAGTCCACACCAAAAAAACTTGTTATTGTTAAGTGATTTTAGATGCTTCACTACACCGATCATATCTACCTCTACGTTACTCATTCTGGCCTCTGTTTGTAATTTAAAATCTGGAATACAGGTTTCGTCGTCTTTGGTGAATGAGTTTCGAAAAGCTGTGTTTAGTAACTCTGCTTCAGTAGCCCTGTCATCGGCAGGATCGCCATTACTATAAAGTATTGAGGGTATTGTGTTTTGCCCCTAGTATATTTAACATACGACCAAAATTTCTCTGGGTTTTCAGTCAAATTTCGAGAGAGTGTTTCGTTGTGATGGGGTCGCCCTTGCCGTCAATCACCCCGTTCACATGGGCTCCCAAAACCGGATTTCGTAAACCGATTTCCCAATTCCGCTTTTGGTTGGTCATGTAAACACTGCAAAATCGGTTATAGAAATCCGCTTTACTAAAGCGGTTGTCGAGTTCCACAATCGATTTTCGTGCCCATGTAAACGCAACCGTTTTTGAAGCGTTCTTGGCTTGTCAGATTGTGTTTTCTTGTTAAGAATTTTCTGGACATATGGAAAAAGTGATATTTTCTAATGTGAAATAGAAATATTAGAGTGAACATAAATCTGCGTATTTAAATAAAGAAAAACAGCGATTGTGTGGACTAAATCAGGAACTGTATCAGCTGTTTTTCAGCCGCCATGTTAAGTGAGCTTGGAAATCCGATTCAGGCTATGCCATGTAAATACGACAGCGAAAAAAGGTTTACGAAAATTGGTTTTCGTCTTCCGGAAGATGAGTTGCATATAAACGTAGTGAATACAGGGTTTCTTAAGCCTTCCAGGTACATTAAAAATTTGACAGTGGTCCAACAGACTACTTAGAGGTACGGAAATATTTGAGGGGAATAATTTACGTTAATCAGCCTGTATATCGTGTGTTCGCGCGCGCGAGAAAAAATTTTAAAATGTTTGTAAATCTATCGGACCAAACTGCGTGGTCATCAGTCCGTAGCATACAAACTACTTAAGCTAAGGTAAACTAACCTAAGGACAACACACACACACACACACACACACACACACACACACACACACACACACACACACACACGGGGAGAGGGGGGCGTAGAGCGAGAAAATGTTCAGCTGTTGGTTGGAGTATTTAGGTAGAAATGAGGCGGCTAATTAGTAATGGACTAGTGCCGAAATGTGCCTAAATAGAGTCCTTTGGTGTGAAGATTGTACTTGTTTCAACTTTACTATAATATTGCAGTAATTTCACAGACCGGCTATGAGAGGTGGCGTATTTATACCCATCTTCACGAACCAGTTCATGTCGCGTGGTGTGGCCGCGTGGTCTAAAGAATCATGCCACGGAACGGGCGGCTGTTCCCGCCGGAGGTTCGGGTCCTACCTCGTGTGTGTGTGTGTGTGTGTGTGTGTGTGTGTGTGTGTGTGTGTGTGTGTGTGTGTGTGTGTGTGTGTGTGTGTCAGGTGAAGTAGTTTGTAAGTCTACGGTGTGATGAGACATTGCAGTTTGGTGCAATAGTTTTCCCAAACATTTGGACATCATCATTACCAATCACTGCACTGGTTCAGAGTGCTTGGTGTTGCCTGTGGAGACGCAGCCTTGGCGGTGTCGGTAGCGCAGCCCGCTGCGTGCCGTCACGTGGCGGCGCCTGTGGTTAGGCGCTGCCGCCTGTCATTACCGACGCCTCCACTCTGCCTGCGCTGCGCAGTCTCCGCAACTCCACAACACCGCTCACCAGCCTGTGGTCCGCACCATTCTAAAACTACCAACTTTTAATGGGCTTCTTTATAAATAATGCTTCGGCTGCCTCACGATTTTATTTAGCACGACGCGTTTAGGAAAAAATAATTCTCATTTTCAAGTACGTGTTTGTGCTATCCCATTTTTAGTTGCAGCGTTTCTGATGCGTGAGGTTCTGCATTATGTTGTGGTCTTTACTGCAATTATTAAACGTGCATATTTTAGTTGTTGCTCGATCTTTATAGAGCGTAGAATCTCACATATCAAACATTGCAACTAACATTTTGTGCACAGGATACATGAATGTTCAGAAAACACATTTAGAAACAGTTACAAAGCTGTTCTTATACAGATTTAACAAAGGTAAGGTAAGACATTCTTCGTGCAGCATTTTAAAACGTATCTTGGTTGAACTCATAAGTGATTCTGGAATGCTGACGTTCAGTTCAGTACTTACTGCATTTACCTATGCAGGTACCTGTCAGCTTCCTACAGGCAGAATCAATTGAGACCAAATCCTGGAAAAACACAGACATGCGCTTTCCACCTCAAACCCTGCAGGCAGCTAGAACCCTCAAAATTACCTGAGAAAATATCAAACTTGAACACTGTCCATATCCCAAATACCTAGGAGTCACCCTGGGCCGTGCATTAACCTACAAGAGGCACTGCCTGAATACTAAGCAAAAAGTGGCAGCTAGAAACAGTGTCATCAGAAAACTGACAGGCACAACATGGGGAGCACACCCCAACACTGTAAGAACCTCTTCCCTAGCACTAAGCTACTCTGCCGGAGAATATGAAAGTCCAGTGTGCTTCAAATCCAGCCATGCCAAAATAGTAGATGTTGCTCTTAACGATACTTGCCGCATTATCACGGGATGCCTAAAGCCCACTCCTCTGAATAAACTGTACAGTCTTGCGGGCATTGCACCTCCGACATCCGCCGGGAGGTAGCAGCAAAAAGTGAGAGGGCAAAATCAGAAACTTCTGAAGCCCATCCCCTATATGGACATCAACCAGCAAACCGACGACTAAAATCGAGGAAGAGCTTCGTTCGATCTACGGAAGCTGTAGTTGAGACATAGCAGAAATGCCGAACCGAACTATGGCGTGCAAGGTATACCGGTACTGCAGGATGGTTTACACTACGTGAAAAACTACCACCCGGCTACACAGAGAAGTGGAATTCATGAAGATCACTCAATACACTATGTTCAGGTGTCACAAAATGTAACTGTAATCTGGTTAAATGTGGCTTCCTAGTGGAGTCGCCACTCTGTGAATGCCGAGCGACGGAGACGACCTCCCACCTGCTCCAGTGTACCCAGTGTCCAGCAACACGCACACCAGAAGATCTGCTACATGCAACACCAAATGCAATACAGATCGCTAACTTCTGGGCATCAAAAGTGTAAATGTCTTTTAAATATGATGTATTCACATAACATGTAAATATTGTACATTAGTTTATACATTCTAAGTGCTTCTGACACGAATAAATAAATTAATTTGAAAACGAGATTATTTTCTAATAATCTTCGTTGTAATTTGTTTATGGATATTTGCAATTCAGCTTTTTCCTATTTGTTGACATTTTATTTAATTACATTGTCCAATTATCGAAATAAATTAACTGATTCACTTTTCAGTATTTCGTTTACTACTTTTTCATATTTCTTGTGATGTGAATACACTTCCAGCTCTTCAAACAAGTCCATTTTATGTCCTTTATTTAGTCGGTATGCATTCCCGTTATTCTGTCACCCTGTACATTCAACCCACTCTAAGACAGGACTGTTAACTGCTACATGTACAAATGTTTTCATTTAGCTGCAGGACCGTGGTGTTATCCAGGTGTGCACCTCTTCGTCGGAAATACACCGATGGCGTATGGATTTCATTCTTCAGGGCACCAAGAAATATCGGAATCGCGTGATGAGAAATCGGGACTGAATGGAACATGTGTAACGAATTCCGAGCCTTGGCGAAATGTAGGCGGGCTTTGTCGTCATACAGAATGACAGATTTTGTTAGCTTTGTCAACATTTCGGAAGGGGTTTGAACCTGAGAAACATCCCTCTGGCTACGGCCATGGCGCCGTCCACAACCAGTTTAGGACCACAAGGATACATGTCCATCGCACGTCTTCTCATGAAGGTTACCAATCCGCTTATGGCGTTGACAATGGGCGACGAGCCTACGGACGAAGCCATATACAATATGTGATCAAAAGTACCGGAAAACTCCCAAAAGCATACGTTTTTGCTATTAGGTGCACTGCGCTGCCACCTACTGTCAGGTACTCCATTTCAACGACCTCAGTAGTCGTTAGACATGAGAGCAGAATGTGGCGCTCCGCGGTACTCACGGGCTTGTAACGGGATCAGATGAATGGGTGTGAGATGCGTCAGAAGACTGTAAGCGAGATTTCCACACTCCTAAACATCCCTAGGTGCACTGTATCTGATGTGATAATGAAATGGTAACGTGGACAGGTACAGCACAAATGCATACAGGCCGACCATGTCTGTTGATTGACAAGAGACGGTCGACAGTTGAAGAGGGTCGTACAGTGTAATAGGCAAGCATCCAGACCAACAAACATGAATTCCAAGTTCTATGACAGGCAGGAGGTGAGAACTTGGTTTTCATATTCGATCGACTGCCCGCAAGCCACACATCACCCAGGTCAATGCCAAACGACGCCTCGCTTGGTGTAAGGAGCATAAACATTCGACGATTAAACAGTGGGAAAATTTGTGTGGAGTGACGAATCACGGTGCAGAATGATGCGACCCGATGGCAGAGAGTAGATATGGCGAATGCCCGGTGAACATTATCTGCCAACAGTAAAAGTCGGAAGTGGTGGGGTTATGGTGTAATCGTGTTTTAAAGGAGAGGGCTTGCACCTCTTATTGTTTTGCGTCGCACTATCACAGCACAGGCGTACATTGATGTTTTAAGCACCTTCTTGCTTCCCACTGTTGAAATGCAATGCGGGGATGGCGATTGCATCTTCCAATACGATCGAGTACCTGTCCATAATGCATGGCCAGTGGCGGAGTGATTACACGACAATAACATCGCTGCATTGGACTGGCCTGTACAGAGTCCTGACTTGAATAATAGAGAACACCTTTGGAACGCCGACATATATCGATACCTATCCTCAGTGTAACACTCGGTGAAGAACTGGCAGCCATTGCCCAAGAAACCTTGCAGCACCTAATTGAACATAAGGTAAAGGCGGGACAGATGCCGCACATTTTTTCAAATTATTTTTAGCAATATATAAACACTTAAATCGCAATAGAGTTAGGCAACATTGATGGTTTGAACATTGTATTTTATTATAGATACCATCGCATTACAAAAAACGTAATAACAAACGAACATTCTTATGATGTACAATGGCTTGTAAATTTCAGTTAATTAGCAAGTGGCGGGCAAGGTGCCGCAGAAGGGACAGATGGCCAATGGCAAAATACATTGAAAATTACATTCACTTTGATGTTTGTTTTTCAGGTTTATTTTTAAGTCGTCCACACAAAAAACACACGTTCACACAAGTATGATGGTCCACAGCCTGCTTTCTTGAAATTGTTCGTTCTGATACATTTTTCATTCGAGCTGCTTTCCTTTTAGCATAACCTTCGTCTTCGACTAGTCTCACTGCCTCTAATAGATCTTCTGCAGTCAATTTTCTCCTGTCTGTTGTCCTAATGCGTTTCCTCGGCATTTTTCTGTAAAACAAAAACGTATGGACTCCTGTTAGCACTGCAAGCACTGCGTCATCTGTCCCACAGTAATGATGCGTCGTCTGTCAGTTTTCGTGGGGACAGATGCCGCACCCCCATTTTCAGCAAAGATGTTATCGAAAGAAGCCATTACTCGACCGACATAACGTAGAATGTTTCTACTGCAAAATCTAAGTACAAGTTATAAGCTACTAGGCGTGTATGTAGTAGTACATACTATTAAAAAGGAATGTTAAAAATTTCCTTTACTTACCTTGGTCTTTAAATTCGATTTTCTTAAATTCCTCCTCTATTTTCCGCTCCTGAACTACAAAAACGTAAGAGTAGACTGATCTCACCAGCCGTTACAAGAACAATGAGCATCGCGCGCACAACGTGTGCTGACGAATTTCTTGGAAGTGCAGCGTCTGACCCCCGCGTCATCTGTCCCGCTTTTACCATATGCCTGTGAGAGTGGAAGCTGTTATCAAGGCAACGGATTGGCTAACACTACTAAATTCTAGCTTTACTAATGCAGTGCCCCTATAACTTGCCATTTTCAGCCAGGTGTCCGGACACCTTTGATGACATAGTGTAGTTCCTCTCGTCACTGTCCATGAATGTCACCTTCGTGCCCCATGCGTCTTAGGCAGTCATCAGTTTACTAGACTGTGCAGCCCAATCCAAAGATTCCGACTGCCATAAGAATTTAGCTGCGCCCTACACCTACATGCATACTCCGCAAGGTGCATGGCGAAGGGTACATCCGCTATCGGTAATGAAATCTTCTCTACTATAGTGTGGTCCTATACGAGACGCGTCCAGAAAGTAAGTTCTGTTTGAATTTATCTCCGCCGCAGCGTTGCGATTGCAGTTCTGCACATGCGCTGTAGACGGTGTATCAAGGAGAAGAACGTGCGCCATTTGGAGATCGCTGTCAGTTACGTACGCTTTGTTGTGCTTGTTCGAAATGTCGGCGTCGGTTGAAAATCCCGCTGCCTGTTAAATCAGGTCGGTGATTCGGTTTCTGAATGCGAGGAAAGTGAAACCAAGTGAAATTTATCGGCAAATTTGCGATGTTTACGGATCAAATGCGATGAGTGATTCGATGGTGAGAAGATGGGTCCGACAGTTCAATGGCGGGCGTAGCGATGTGTACGATGAAGAACGAAGTGGGCGTCCACCTTTGGTTACAAAAGAACTGGTTCACGCGATTGATGACGAGATCAACAAAAACCGTAGGTTCACGACCATTCACTGCAAATGTGACGAAAAACCTCCTACAGGAATTTGGCTGGGACGTGTTTGACTTCGCTCCTAGCGACTTCCATCTGTTCTTACATCACAAGCCTTCCCTTGGTGGTCATCACTTCACCAGTGACGACGAGCTGAAAGAAAGTGTTTCAAACTGGTTGAAGGCACAGGCGGCAGATTTCTATGAAGAAGGTATACAAAACCTGGTGCCACACTATGACAAATGCAAGCAAAATTTCGGCAGTTACGTGGAAAAGTATTTTAAGAGTTGTCGAATTTTGTGCAATAACAAGTTCTTCTGTATCTGTGTGCAATTTCGTTTTATTACCAAACGGAACTTACTTTCTGGTCGCGCCTCGTATATGACTGGAACACACTTGACAAGGGGTGATGTTCTCTCGGTAAAAGGAGACGGTCGCAGCGGAGTGCAGACGCGTGTGGGTGCAGCAGCAGCAGCAGCGGCGGCGGCGGCTGGTGCGGCGGCTGCGGCAGGAAGCGGCCAATTGAGTAGTTAGCCGCTGGTGGGGGTGGCAAATGTCAGCCGCCGGCCTTCACTGCCGCCCTGCCATCCGGGAAACTTCTGCCTGCCTCACGGTAGCCACTGTTCGTCGCTTAGCAGGTGGAGTATCGCGCCACACCCACTAAGACTTCTTAGGGGAGGAAGGAAGTACAGGCCTCGAGAGAGCCCAGCCTAGACGTCTTAAGCCGCGGGAGTAAAGCCGAGCGCACCAAGGCGCCTTGCTGCTGTGCGCGCCACCGTACCCCGTCGGAGTTCTTCCTCGGGCATGTGTGTGTCTGTCGTCCTTCGTTTTAGTTCAAGTAGTTTGTAAGTCTAGGGACTGCTAACCTAAGTCGTTGAGTTCCATGGGATTACAAACATTTGCCTATGTAAATATAAAAATCTAGCCAATAACCTGATTGTGCACACATCATCCACACCTTGTGTCCACGTTTCGTCGGCTTTCGTGGCATGTATTGTTTTAGAAAGTTTCTGCCTTTGAATTTGATTATGCTTTCATCGATTGGAACTGTCTCAGATGGCCTGTAGTGTTTTGGAAAATTGTTGTGCAGTATGGCGAGTAGAGGTCCAATTTTATACAGTC
Organism: Locusta migratoria; assembly: GCA_026315105.1. NCBI lineage: Eukaryota > Metazoa > Arthropoda > Insecta > Orthoptera > Acrididae > Locusta > Locusta migratoria. Next base: position 123,088,685 of record CM048751.1, read on the forward strand.
TGTCGTAATTAGGGTCAGTTCGGTCGGGCATTACCCTATTGTCATTGACATGGAAATTATTCAAAAGCCAACTGAACCTGTTGAAGCTCATGAACTTCGAAACATAGCTGTCATGCAAACCAGGCGCTGAAGACTAATAATCTCGGTAGCTCGGAAATTTTTTTATACCCATCACCAAATTCAAGATAATAAAAACATCAAGCTCTTCTTTTGTGATATGCCTTTCCGGTTTTGAGTAGTGTAAAGGTTAGTTTGGAAACATAAAAGGCCTTGTAAATGCTCAGTCCAAAGAAGGCGAAATAGTAAATGGGGGATCACATTCTCCATGCTTAGAATTCGATCGGATACACCCACTCTTTCAGAAAACGCACAAGGCATATCCATTCTATAACCCTTCGTCCATTTTGGAGCAATCATAACCGGCATATTTGCACGTACATTATTAGACTCCGTAGAATCACGGGTCCGTTGTAACCGGCTAGACAAAGGGAGGTCATCATCAGCATCATAACTGTCGTCAGGAGCACTTTGAACTCCACTCCACACCATCGGATATGGCTGATTTGCTGCCTCTTCTTCGTCATCGTCAGAGCTACAAATGCTCTCGTTACCTGAAGGGATGTCTTCAAACAAGTATTGTCCAATCTCGTTCTCTCCTACGCGGCGCGTGCGACGCGACATACTGTAAAGAATGTGAAAAAAAAGACGTTACATCCATAAGCTAACCCGCCTCCGTCATGGTGGTTTGTAAGCAAACCACCACATTCCCTTTGTAACTCCTCAGTGAAAACACAAAAGTAACACTACCTGCATGCCAACACACATAAAATAGGTCTATGAGAATACGTTCAATCACATACATTATAGAAAACATGTTATGTACCCGTTGTATTGATGTTCTTATCAGACACTCGAGACAAGGTACGTTAGCGCTATCTCCAATGCAACTCGTATGCACTGACATTCATGCAATGTATCCGGAATCTGTCATATGTTTTGAAGCACAGACCAAACGGACATACTAATTCAACCGTTTATCGCTAGATGGCGTGGAATAGAAGTACCGTGATCGAAAGAGGTGGTTAGTAACACTAACCACTAAGACTGAAAGAGTTAAAACAATGCGCATGTTTCTATCTCTTTCCAGTCCGGAGAAAAAAATCGGAGGCCTTAGAACTTGAATGCACCTCGTACTTCCACTCCCGTCAGCCCTTGGTTCATTTCTTGATCGGCCACAATCGCTACCTCTGCGTCAGGAGCTCGTATTGGTAATGTCCATAGACACAGACTCGATGACTCAAAATTCTAGATGTGACCTTGATCGTTGGAAAGACAACTAGCACTCACACCATGACATCTGACGTTCACCTGTCAAATACCAGACATTGCGGGCCAGTCTCCACCATAATGCTGACAAAATTGTAGTGTGTTACATAATAAAGTACTTGCAGCGACGAGAGAGCTGGAGACGAATAATTGCAGCGGCAGTACTATCGGGACATTTGCAATCAGAATGGGAGTTCACACAGCAACAAAGAAGACTATCAGACGAAGAATTACTGAATGTGACGTAATAGTTTGCAATTCGGTGAACATGTGGATCCTGTATCTTAATCGAAAAAAAAAGAACGACTAGGATAAGTATACCAGTTACCGGCATGTTAAGGCGATTCTCATTAAATACCATGGGTAAATACTACTTAATTCTATAATTTTGTTTGTAACGTATGTAACATGCCACAAGTCCTATGGATCTGCGTAATTCCTTGTAATAACAAGCAATTCAATTTAAAATAATGACTTTTATTTTAGACGCACCTTACGTACTAGTGATCGTCAGTGCAAAATGTGCTGGAACCTTGTTATCGGCACTCAGTCGTTATATATTTCGCCATTGGGATGTAAATTTTTATTTATAGATGACGTAACTATTCAGTTGTACATTTACAATTCCCATTTAATCGCTAAACGGCCAATTACTGGCACAGTGCCGATTTATGGTATTTACGCTACCTATCTTAAAAGATAACGGTTCAATTTTAATATTTCATATTTGCTTGGATTTAATTACTGAAAAGAGATGAGATATGCGTGTCGGTATTTGGCAGGTTAAAAAATAATAGCAACAAAGGAAAGTTCTAAATTCCATCAAACGCTACTCTGCTAATGTGGACGTGTAGCCGTCACAGATCTTACTATGAAAATCTACGCATTGCTCATTGCGAACGACACACTTATTGCTTATTTTCCAGTAATGCAGATGTAAACCAAACCTCCAGTTCAGCAGACCGTATCATAAAATAAACATGTAAAAACAGTTCGATCATGCGACAGAGAAAAGTCCTTTGGTGCTCTCCATTATATTTATGAAGTAATACATCTTCCCATTTGCTGTCTAAACCTAATAAGATTTTACTCAAACAGAACATTGAATTACTTGTCTGGAGTGAAGCACATTGTGTAGGAACCTCATCCAATTGAGTTGCATGCCCTCTTACATGAATGCACTCCTGCACCCTCTGGGGCATGCTGTCCACGAGTTCGTTTAATCACTACTACTCCATTTTACGCCATTTCGAATGAAGATCTTAGTTAATTCCTATGGATTTAGTGGCTGGTTAGGACGTGGTCCACAGCTCCTCGCCATTTATTTCATGCATGTCCAATTGGATTCATATTGGTAGAAGATGCAAGGTAATCCAATCATTGATGTCTACACCAATGACTCGGGAGTAGTCCTCGATACACTTGAATTCGTCCCCTAAATGCTGATGAAACGGTTCAACGATAAGTTGGAATACGTTGTCTATACATTATGCAACCTTGAGCTTGCCCCTGAGGGTCGACAGTGGAGTCAAAAACTCCCAAATAACCGCTCATGACAGCGTCAACCCGTCACCTTGCTGTAGGCCTACTTGAGTGGTTGTGGCCTCAGACGTGTAGCATTACCAGTTGGACCGTGATCTGGCCGGTTGGTGCGGCGCGCCAGTCACGGTCTGCACGGTCGCTACGGTCGGGGGGTTCGAATCCCCCTCGGGCATGGATGTTTGTGTCGTCTTTAGTATACAGTAGTTCATAAGCAGTTTGTAAGTTTAGGGACTGATGACCCCGCAGTTAATCCCTTAAGCTTAACAAAACATTTGAACATTTTTTGAACCGTGATCTGGTAGCAGACATTGGCGGCATTAATCTGTGAAGAGATCTGTGCCTCAGTGTTCATAGTCCATTCTTTGTGATTTTCGGTCTACCTGTGCCATGCAGCCTGGTGTCGGCCTCTCCATGGCTATCTAGAATTCAGTGTGTTTTTGTGGAGTCCGTCACTAGCATCCCAGTCTAAGTCACTGTTTATCACGGTGGTGTTCCTTCGGAGATCTGATTTACCGATTATCTGCCGCAGTTGTCCCAGGACGACCAATTCGGGACAAGTCGTGAACACTACCTGTAGTTTATCACATTACTCTCACGACTAATCACCTTGCAATTTCTCTTGCTTAAGATGTTTGTTGACATAAATCAACAATATCAAACGTTGTCCTTTTTTGCATAGAAAAACGTCCTTAGTATGTACAAACGCCGTATACTGTTCCTACATGGCGTGTTGAATGAAGGTACTAATGTTACTACCTCACTTGCATTCAGCGAAATTAGTAGGATTTTGATAGATGTTGCCGTAGACAAGTTTGTTTATAATTAGACAGTTCAGAGGATAAAGTTTTTCGAATCATGTTAGCGTACGTCTAGGAGAAATGTTTCTTAGTCACTGAACCACACCCACCTTAAATTATTAGTTAATCTTTATATGTACCTTTCGGAGATTTTGCGTGCTCTAGGTGTTTTTTCGTAATAGTATTAAAAGCGAAAAAGAGTATAGTTCTACACTAATATTCAGAAAGAATAGTGCACTGAAATAACAGATCTCTAGGCGTTGGAGATTGATTTCTTTTATGTAATTAGTAGTATAAACTCAGTATGTTTCACACTGAATCCTCTTGGATTTTTAATATAGGAGATTCACCAACATAAGTATTTCCTGTATAGCTCCTTTAGTTAATAACCCGTCTAATGACCACACCATCTACAGTACTTTAATCTGTAATCGTCATTCATAGTTCCTGAAATAATGAAAAAACAAAATTTTTATTTGGGAAATGTTTGGTAACCCAGAAATGCTTTTCTAAGACTACGAAGATGACTCTAAGGATCTTTTACCCTCTTACCATACGTCGCATAGAATTGCTGAAACTCTGGTGGCCCCAGCAGTATTAATAAAAGCTAGGTGACCCATTTACTCGACAAACATTTTAGACGTGTATCATGACTTACTGTAGCAGCTGATCGATAACTTGCGCTAAAACTGTTTCGTACCTGAAAGTGGACGAAGCAAATGCTATTCTTAGCCGTTAAAATGCAAATATTCGTTTCGGTAATGATTTAAAACAGTAATGACTTCAGACAGTAATTTTCTAATTCATGCATCAAATATTCGGTGAATCAGTGTCAGTAACTTGTTGAAGGCTTGATAAAAACTAACAGAAACAGCATCGTATTGAACAACGTTTCTTACCAATGGTGCAGGAGATCAGCTCAGCTGGCGATCCCGGCGTGTTTAAATGCTTTAACAGTCGCCTCACCTTGCTGAGTGCCATGGTCAGCCTTTCACATTACTCACGCGATCAGATTTCAGTTATCAGATTCTATAATACAGCCGGTAAGGGGTTTAGAATGGACTCAATAGTCAACATATTTATGCTTATCTTTGTGTGCTGTGTTATCTGTAAGTTGTTAACGTGTAGAAACATAGCACATTGCCTCTATTAACATGAGGCACAGAAGCACAAAACGAGAGTTTTTATTGGCATTAATTTTTTTGTTTTGGTGACATTGTTAACCTTACATTTGGTAAGAACTTCACATTCTTAGTTTGTAATATATATTTCTGATAGATGCGAACATAAGAAAAGTGAAACTGATGTATTTTCTTTTTTATTTCAGGTAAGAAGCTGCACACCAGTACTTTCCGCTTTGATTGTGCCTGTGAGGAAGTTACAAGGTAACTTCAGCCAACTTTCTCGTTTTCACCAAACAGAACTGCTAGTTAGTGACGAGGCTACAGTGAGATTCCTGTCCACATAATACGGTAGCTTAGCTGCGTCATAACAGATTGAGGTTTTGAGAACTGTACACAATTTATGGATTGCATTGCTTAGTACTGTGTGAAACTCGCAAGTTTCACTCTAGACGTCCCGACTTAAAACGTACCCATATTTTCGAAATTTAAGTGCAGTATCGCACCTTGACGTTTGCATGTTCCTCCACGAAGTATGGAAGTTGTCTCTGAAGAATACAACGTAAGATTTCACGCACTATAATCAGGAAAATCGAATTCTGAGAAGGCGAAGTATAGATGAAATTACTCAGTGTGGTCAGTTATTTGACGCATGTATTTTAGCTTTTAGATATTGATTTTATTCACATACTAGTAATAACGAGTAATAGTGATAAACTATCTAGTATCACACTGCCACCAATCCGCAGCCGCACATTACCGACATTTAAGAATACTGTGACGCAAACTCGAATGTGACCCTATTGGAGTATATAAAGTTGACCATGATGAAATCATAATAGATAGTGGTATCGGACTTAAAATTTCGTTACCCAAAGATTTTATAATACATGGTGTCTCACGAAAGACGCCTTCCAGGCGTTCGCGGATCACGCAGTACAGCTCCAGGCCGCCGCCACTGCATCCGCCGGTCACGGCAGCGCCTGATTCTCGGACTCTGTAAAATTTGGTGCCGATCGGTTGAACGGTTCGACCTAAAAAGTGGGAACACGTTACAGCCAGCCAGCCAGCCAGACAGACATCCCAAAATCGCCGTTATTTTTGCAAATATCTCTGTAACGATACGAGATATGAAAAAGAAACATAAGAAAGAAAAGTTGTAGAGAATTTTCTCCTCTACAAATGCGGTCATTCCATTTTCGTGTGAGATGAATGGTTAAACTGTTATTTTCATTAAATTTCGAGCTGTCAAGACTATCGCAAAGGCCCACTTTTAGTGTTACTACCGTAACCTAAAGTGGGCCAAAAGGATTTTGATACGAATCTATCACCATATCCACTTCATCAATTATTCCTTTGAGTGTGATTAGGAAGCTATCAGATTTGTATTGAAAGGATCGCGGGTTCCATTCGGCCCGGCAGCAAATATCTGTGATCCTTGCGAATTCGTACATTACTGTCGTTATAATTAACCCCAGCACCATATAGGTTATATTTTAGTTATATGTGCACATCATCAGCATAGAACGCCGTTACTTAAATGAAAAAGGAAAACTATTGCCACATGTTTACAATGCCTACAGGAGAGAACTGGCACTTTTTGACAGCGGGTTTGAAAAATCAGTAAATGAGTACGCGACAAAATAAACAAATTATATCATCACTTCATCAAAATCCGGTTGAATAAAAAAAATTGATGTGTTGACTCGTGGGGAGGACAAACAAATCCACAAATCAACGATGAACTGTCAAAGATGAAGACGGATAGCCAACGTGTAGTATCAAAGTAAATTCCCCTAAATATACGCCACTAGTGCGAACCCATCTGTCTATTTTTGTCAGGTGAAAAAAGTAATAAAAATTAAAAACTGCACATGTTGCGTTAAGCGTGGTTCGCTCCTGGACTGTGGGATGAAAGAATATGTTTTCAGAATGTCAGCCAAATATGTCTTTTTATGGAGACATTATGAATACCGCGGAATTTATAACTTGCGCAAGATGCGGTCAAAATTTGCTTTCGTGTTTCTTCGAGAATATCCCGAAACATGTAATTCATCAGTCGCAGAAGAATGGAAGACACGACATTCCCATGTACGCGTTAACTAGAATTAATTTTTAAATGCTTGCAGTCCCGAATTTCATTCTGTGCCTAAACTTTGTGCTTATATAGATTAATAAAATAATCTGTACGATGTTGGGGTTAATTGTGACGTTAATAGTGAACGCATTGCCAAGGGGCACAAAAATGTGCTGACAGGCGGAGTCGAAACCCCGCGACCCTTTCAATACGAATCTGATCTCTTACTGCTGAGCCAAAAATAGCTTCCTAAACACACTCGCAGGGAAAATTGATAAGGCGCAAATTGGTGATAGATTCGTATCAAAATTCCTTTATTTCCTAAAAGCTTGGCCGTTTGGAGTTGCCACGTGGGCACTTTAATGTCTTATCATGCAAATAAATTTAGACGAATACGGCAATAACGAGTGGGCGTCATTTCCTTGTCTAATGGGAGAAGAAATAGGGAAAGGAGGGAAATTATCTTAAAATGTACCAGAGTATTGAAATAATTTCATGGCGGCAAGTGAAAACTTGTCCCGTACCACGGTTCGCGCTTTGGGCCATGGGTCACCTTAACTGGTTGATTATACGGAGTACCCCTCCCATCCGATCTAAATTCACAAAAGTCTGTCTACGAAGGCAACATCCATATCTTCTTCTGGACATTGTCCTGGGACAAAGTGGGATTCCCAGACCGGCACAATTTTTTCGTCGCCACTTTTACTATTTCAGTACCAAGTACAGCCCATGAAAATCATTTCCGTCCTCTTCGCATTCCTGCTCCTCTTGAAGGTATTTATATCAGTCTGCTCTTCCAGGAGTGGTGTACCTGTATGTTTCTTCGGACAAGCCCGAAAGAACAGACACCTCATCTGTACGTAATTAGATGTTTCTTTAGACACTTCGAGGCACACCAGTACGATCCATGTCCAGCACAATAGGGGGGAGTTGCCGAAGATGGACCGTTGCCTAAGTTGGACCACCTACGTATTTCACTGTGTGTTGGTAACTTAAAGTTCTATGTTCGCTCAACTGGTGACTAACATTGTCGAAGTCACGTGGCTCAGTCGCCAGTCGACAATAGTCATTGGAGTGAGAACAGTTTCCATTATCGCGTTTTCTTCGATGTCGCTGTTAGTTTTCTGCTACATATCATAAGCTTTCCTCTGCTCTGAAAGTAAGTAAAAAAATCATCACTATAGCCATTCATTAGCTAATAATTTAGTATCGTAAAACTAGAGTTTATCGTTTTTTGTTCCTTGAACGTTATATTTACTTATATGGTGTCGAGTTGCCGAAGTTGGACCAAAGGCTGTTTCCTAATTTGGACCGGTCTAATTTAGGAATCAGTCCTAACAAATAATACTTATGTCATTTAACAATAGGTAATAGGTAGATGTTACGTTTTTTAGGTTTATTTTTCTACGCTGCAAAACAAAAGATAAGAAGCAAGTATGGTAACCTTTTTAGCTGTGGGAGCATACAGAAACGGTAACCATGAACTTAACGAGTGTGCTCGTATATAGCGAATACTAAAAGCTACAATTAAAGAGAATGCTGATGGTAAAAGCATGTTCTCAAATGAAGTTCAGTTATTCGGAAGACAATCAACCTTAACAACTGAGATGGAAAAAATTGTCGCAGATCAGCTTCTTTTATATGAAGAGTGGTTTTTTGTATTCACAAACAAAGATGTTCGTAAACTTCTATTCGACATAGCAAAGAAATATGAACTGCCTCATTCTTTCAACATAGAAAAGAAAATGGCTGGTAAAAGGTGGTTTTCTTTATTTATGAGACGAAGTACACAGCTTTCCCTCCGTCAGCCAGAAGGAACATCACTGGCCAGATGTTGAAATTAAGCTTTTCTTAATATTACGGGTCTTATTTCCTTTTCAGTCACTGTTCTACCATGCGGTTCAATTTAAGCAACTGAAGGTCCAAAAAGTATATTTTGTTTCGATTAGACAGATAATGTAGACTTTGGATACCAAAATAAAAAAGTGGTCCAGTGTCGGCAACCTTTCCCTACGCTTTTCCCATATACCGCAAGCTTCACCAACGCGACGTGCATAGAGTCTACAACAACCAGCAGAATAAGCGCAGCAACAGCTTCCAACTTCAGACGCTCTTACACGTTATCACTATTCGGTCAAACAGCTGCCCATCTCAAGTCAGCACGCGCAATAAGGCGACTCACCTATAGATAGTGTATACTCGTCCTGGACTTTTAAGAGTTGAGATAGGTAGGCCTACACAGCCCGACCGTATCTGACTGCTACGCATCGAACCCGCTCTCACACCGCCGCGCCGTCGCGTGACCAGCAAAAGCGAAGTTCATCATTAATGATGGGAACTATTGCACTCTCCGGTGGTACATTCTGAAAAGATACGCATATTTTGTTTTATATCAACTACTAGCTTATATGCCCGCGCTTCGCAACGGTTCTTGAAGGAGGGCCTGTGTGTATCATGGCTTTTTTGGGTTCCGGACCTCATTAAGTACAAATAGAATCCTTGTTGGATCGCCATTGTCCGAAACGATGTATCTTCATAAAGATGTCATATGTAAGTAAAAGTCATTGTCTGAAACTATGTATCTTCATGAAGTTTTTGATACAAAAAGTGAAACGTGCCAAAAAAGCAAAGAAATGTCGTTAAGTATTTAATACACAAAGCGAAATCAGTAACACTACGTTCAATGTTTGTTGGTATTCGTAGACACAAGACTGCTTAATTCTGTCACAGACGTTCGCCTCCTTGTTGTACTACCCCATACTTATTATGCAGCAGCGGTGTTTATTAGTTCTTTGGTGCACTACAGCGCCTTTATCGCTTGTTTGCTGTATTACGGAATCCATACTTCAAGCGTAACCTACATCTAAAAAAATTTCCCTGATTTCACTTCTATGAAACGAAGTTGCCCATGCAAATCCGTGAAGTAGTATAGGAGATTAGGTATTTCTAATAGATGAACAGTTACTGAAAGATTGCGATTTATCTTTTTTCCGTGATCTGATATTGATGAAATTATGCCTATATGTTGCCCCAATCTTAGCTCAAATGTCCTGTGAAGACTGCATGAAAATGTCAGTAGTTTTTTTAATACATTTGCGAAACGTGTTAGAAATAGGCATATCTTCATAAATATGATGTAGCTAACATCATACATCAGTTATATTCGCCACTTAAAACATTTATTTCATGATCATTCATATCTCTGGAGAATAAGCTGAGGCATGGAAAGCTGAAATATAATAAGTATTTCCTTAATGAAGTAGAAATATCACGGAAAACAATTATTATTCTTACGAATGGCTCTCCGTTAGATGCGCTATTGTCGCTCCAAGCGTGAGACTTAAACTTCCGTAGCACTTGTACATATACGTTAGACTGCGCTATCAGTATGTAAATATGTGGTTAAACACGGCGAGTATTGTATCAGTTCTATAATTATTGCGTTGAATCATATTTCGTACAACATAGCAACCAAGGAAACGATTTTTCAGAAATATGGTAATTTTGAAAATTCAAAGAGTAAATAGTGTTTTTAAATGGTAATAAACCGATCGCTGCCCCTAACTTCACAAGAACAGCCGCAGCGCTATTTATTAGTTCTTTGCTGCATTACGCCGTTCTTTCCAAGCATTAAATACACGTAAAACTTCAAACGATATCTTTTACTTTCCTGATCTGATTTTGATAAAATGAAGCCTATATCAGGATATTCTATATTTATCTGTGATGCTCCCATGAATGTTCATTTAGTACTTTTGGAGATTACTCTTTACAAATACACATGCGATTGCTTTCAGAGAAATGTTTAATTTGTGAGATCTTACTTTTTCTGATCCGATTTTGTAAAATGAAGCGTTTCTGTAACCATAAGATACCCTTACGTTTCCAGTGAAAACCCCCTGAAAATTCGTCTATTAGTTTTGGAGATGAAAGAGATACACATGACGGTTGTCGATGAAAAACGTTAAATTCTGATGTTCCTTCCGTGATCCGATTTTTATAAAACTGTCTATATGTTGTCCCAAGGTACGCTGAAGTTACTTGTGAAAACCCCATGCGAATTCGTGTAGTAGTTTGGGAGAAGTGGTTTCTAACAGATGAACAGGCACGACGGCCTGTGAAAACACTTCGTAATTCTATTTTGATGAAATAATACCTAGATCCTGAACCAATCTTCCCTCATGTTTCCTGTGAAAACCGCATGGAATTTCGTCCAGTAGTTTTGAAGATTGAAGCGAACAGCGACAGGCCTACATTTACAGATTTATTATTAGTGTAGATATATTGTACAATTGTAAAATTTTGCAGGAATATATTGATTTGTGTAAGTGGCGTATGTCGGTAAAATCTGTTGCGAATATGTTTAGTAGTAAAGAACTAATAGATTAAAACGTGATGCTTGATGGGGCAGTATTCCATGAACGTTACTCTTTACGCTCTCATATCTCATGAACTACGTGTCGTACTGTGATACAATTTCGAACGTACATTCAGCTTTACGTTTGTATTCTGTCTGCAAAATTTCCTGCGATTACAATTGGTGGTATAGAAATTATAAATTATAACGTTATAACAAATGCGATAGTTTTGCTCCATGAACAACGGAAAAGTAGTAAGCGAGAAACTTCCTTTCATTATTTGAATGTTGTAGTCTGCGAGGAAAAGTTTAATAAAGGTTTGAAATTATGTTTAAAGTTTGTTGCAAATCGCCAAGTACTGTCATTCTCATATAGTGTATTTATAAAGTCTCGTTGCATTATGTAGAAGTTTTTTGCGATTCCTATTGTTCATGACGTTATATTTCCACAAACATATATCGTATGTGGTTCATACTCCTACAGTAATTGTTATCTGACGTAAGGAATATGTCTACCAAATCTGGTTGAAATCGGTGCAGTGGTTTAGGAGAAAATGTTCAGCATTGTCGTTTGACGCAGCCGTTTTTCACGCATCTCATTGTTTATGACGTCATACCTCCTTATGTATGTGTAGTAGGTGATTCTTACCCCGACAGCGATTGTTGCCTGATATTAAGGACCATGTGTATCAAGTTTGGTTGAAATCGGTCCAATAGTTTAGGAGGAGATGTGGAACATACATTACATACATACATACATACATACATACAGCCTATTTTATAAGATGTAAGATTGTAACACTGCGTAGATAACATTGAGCAGTGTGACGGTGCGATAATGTGGTACGTCATTAGTAGATTGCGCTGGCTTTAGAATTACTGTTACTATATTCATTTTTATCGCTTAATCTTCTATTTCAAACGTAGCTCTTTTTTATTTCACATATGCTGAAGACCTGTTTACGTCCCTATAAGTGTCGGTCTGCTACTGCTATGTCCATCTAGCGCCGGACGCACGCGCGCACGTCCGCGTATGTATTAGCAGTATGTCTAATGAAACACATGCCGGCTACTGGGTAATGTGTACTGCTCATCTCCCGAACACATAATTATCTCCGTCGCCCGCGGTCGCTATTTGCCGAGTTCCGTGTTACTCGGCGTATACGATCAACACGAATTGGTGGGCTGACATGATGAGTTTGTAGGAGACCAAATGAGTATCATTCGCAGCGAATCTTAGTATAACCACTGCCTAGCGTACCTTATTTCATTTTTGCGTTGTCTTGCCTTCCTTCAACTCTACTACGTAAAGATCGGGTAAACCGGCGTTCTACCAACTCATACGTCAGCAAATTGTAATTCCAAATGCAAATTAGAAATGATTGTCGATGCGTAGACTCGATAAATTAAGCGAATTTCGTTCCAAGGTTGCATGTTGTTAGGAGACTTCATCGATGTGATGTTAAACACTAATGTTCCTTCTAACATGGAAAGTACTTAAGCTCGAACAAACATATCTTTATGAACGTTTGCTTACAGGATCTCTACGTACATCTCAATGTACTAGTGGGTGTCGTTTTTATGCAAAACTCTGCTGTCATGCTCTTGATAGCACTGTAGATGTAATTGTAGACGTCATACGTAATGCAGATATCTTAACTATAACTTATGTAATAATCATCGTACATGTTCTCCAGCGTATTGTCATCAAAAGCCGTGATGATAGTTGCAACTATAACCTTCTTTTCGGAAGACGGTTGGTATTCACTGCCGCTGCTTCCGTCGCCTCTTCCCGCACTTACCGTAGCACTACCGCTTGCAATGAGTTGTTCATCATTATCATCCCTATTATCATTATGTGAGTGTTACAACAGTATCTAACTTACCCTCATATTTCTGTACCATAACAGATACGAGAAAGCATGCGAATGATTCATCTTCTACACTAATACCATCTTTTGGAAGAAGGGTTCTTCGTAACTTCATCTCAACCAATCGCAATACATTAGCAGGATTGATCACCAATCGCCGCCCCATCTGACGCTTCACCACACAAATAACACCACAAAACGCAGCTTCGGGACACACTGCACCGTCCCTACTGGCGAATTGACAGGTAAAAGTGCAGTACGGCATGGCACACGCAGAGGCCTCTAACGGACGACTGCACAGTTTTGCATATGCGGGAGTATCACTAGTGCAAAAGGGATCTTTACATTCTCTCTCATACGATTTTGGTGTAGATGTGTTTGTTCGAGCCCAAGTACTGCCAGGCACTTAAATGTGATTTGCAGAGTATCCCATGTAGATGTAGATGTAAGTATTGGATATTAGCATAGTAACATACTCGTTACAACAGACAAGTCATCATTTCCCCTTAAACTGAAATGCAGTGTGCACGACGCTGCCTCTACGAGACCTACAACGAATGCAGCATGAACGTTGCATAAAAGATTGTTCTAAAGTGAAAAGGAAAACTATGTATATGTGTGGACTACCAAGAGGGAGATGGCCGCGTATGACTGCCGGATGTACAACTATGTAGCATGTGTAGACCGGATGTCTTAGCAGTATGTTACACACGTGTGAAAGGAACGCAACGTCGCGTAGCGAATTAAGACTTCAAAAATAGGGATGCTGCTATAGCTGAAAAAAAACCTATTTTCGGTTACGCGGCTTTATCATCTCCCACTTAATCAGACTCATAAAATCGCTCGAAAACCTGTTCTGAAGTAACCGATTTTTATTTGGAATCCGACCTCGGGGAAGATCAGTTTGGATTTAGGAGAATTGTAGGAACATCGGAGACAATACTCACATTACGACTTATCTTAGAAGACAGGCTAAGGAAAGGCAAACCTACGTTTTTAGCATTTGTCGATTTGGAGAAAGCTTTTGACAATGTCGACCGGAATACACACTTCCAAATTCTGAAGGTATCAGGGGTAAAATCTAGGGAGCGAAGAGTTATATTCAACCTATACAAAAAACCAGACAGCGGTTATTAGAGTCGAAGGGCAAGAAAGGGACGCAGAGGTTGGGAAGGAAGGAAGACAGGATTGTAGCCTTTCCCCACTGTTCTATCTGTACATTCAGCAGGCAGTGAAGGAATGGAAGGAGAAATTTGGAGAGGGGGGATTAGTTCCGGGAGAAGAAATAAAAACATTTCGGTTTGCTGATGACATAGTAATTGTCAAAGACCGCAAAAGATCTGCAAGAGCAATTGAATGGGATGGACAGTGTCTTGAAAGGAAGATATAAGATGAACATTAGCAAGAGTAAAACGAAGGTAATGGAATGCAATGTCAGAAAATCAGGCGATGCTGAAGGCATTAGATTAGGTAATGAGACAATAAAAGTAGTACATGAATTTGGTTATTTGGGTAGTAAGATAACTTCTGATGGCCGAAGTAAAGAAGATATAAAATGCAGAATGGCTATGGGAAGAAAAGTTTCTAAAGAAGCGATACTTGTTAACATCCAATATTAATTTAAATGTTAGGAAGTCCTTTCTGAAAGCATTTGTCTGGAGTGTAGCATTGTGTGGGAGTGAAACGTGGACGATAAGGAGTTCATATAAAAAGATGATAGAAGCTTTCGAAATGTGGTGCTACAGACAATGATGAAAATGAGATGGGCAGATCACATAATTAATGAGGTGCTTAATCGAATCGGCGAGAAAAGGAGTTTCTGGCATATCCTGACTAAGAGAAGGGATAGATTGGTTGGACACATTCTGAGACATCAAGGAATCGTCAACTTAGCATTAGAAGGAAGCGTGTGGGGTCAAAATCGTAGAGGGAGACCGAGGGACGAATACAGTAAGCAGATTCAAAATGATGTAGGTTTCGGAACGTAGTCTCAGATGAAGAGACTTGCACGGGACGGGGTAGAGTGGAGAGCTGCATCAAACCAGTCTGCGGACTGAAGACCACAACAATTTATTTCCTGTAATTATGGTATTCTTTGAGGAAAGACTGAGAAATTCTAACGAAGGTGACAGTAAAGGTGACGACGTCTTGGTGTCATCTCTCAAGTTTACGAAGATGGCGACTTTACAGGAAAAGGTCACAAGTTGACGATTTACCTGAAGCCCCCTACATTTGGACAGTACCAAGTTTTTTTCCTGGAGCAAACACAGAGCGACGTAATTTAGGATTCAGTTAGTATCCTACGTTCATAAGTCAATAAATTCATAGAAATAACAATCTATTTATTTCAAGGGCAACTGCGCTTGTTCTCTCCTTACATGATGCCGCTTGTTACCTATTAGTCCTACCGTTTTCAATGTTTTATAGCAGTTGGAGCATTGTACTTAATTACTACTGCGCTTGGTGAAATGTTCCCAACCTATGTTCTGCAATACAACCTCTTGCGAGGTGGCGTCAGTCTGGCTCACTGAACGTGTATGCACATTGTCTAAAGTCCATGCAACACGGCAACAGGCACATCGTCTCAACAGTGCTGCACATATTCCTGTGTCAAGGAAAATAGAACTGGTCATTTTCCCATTTTCTTGTTATCACATGTAGGACTTGTTATGGGATCAACTTCTTCCACGTTTGCCGATCGATGACCATGCTCTTCATTTCTCATTCCTTCTAGTCCAGCATTTGATACCGTTTCTTTCCGCTTTTGTCTTTCTTCATTCCTTCTATTCCTTCCACCAGTATAACACAGTCCGTCCCCAAACGCTGTCGTCTTTCTTCGGATTTTCAGCAGTTGCTTTAATCACACAATAGTTCATAGCAATGAAAATATCACTAAAATTATTCTTTCCTTAAACTTCATTCTTATAAAGTTCTTATTTTTTGCGCCATGCGATTTCATTGTCTTTTAATGCGCCCCAAAGATACAAATCGCACGGGGTTAAATAGGGAGATCGAGGGGGCCAAATATTCTTAGTGATAGTTCTTTCACTGAACATATTACCAATTTCCCATAATGATAAATGGGCTGTATGGCCGTCGCGAAGTCCTGCTGAAATGTCGCGAAAGCACGTTCTCTCTCAGTTAATTGGACTAAAAAGAATAAATAAATAAATAAATAATTAAAATAAATGCCGCAATATGTTTTGAACATTACTGTCACTCTTGTTTCCTGAAAAAATATAGGGCGTATTATTCTCTCGCTGCTAACAGCGCTCCAACTCCTAGTTTTTTTTATCGTACAGGGGCTGCTCGTGAATTAAGTTAGGCTTTTCCGAAATCCAGTAACGATTATTTTGTGAATTAACATACCCACTTAGGTGGAGCCATGATTGGTTCGAAAATAAAGTTCGGCTCAATTTCTCCGTCATCCACCTTTTTCAGAATCCATTCACAAAACCGCAATGTTTTAGCAGGGGCACCCGCCTTAAGTTCTTGTACTGCGGTTATTTCCTAGTCGTCTGAGCAGATCCGTAGAAAATTCCAATCTTCTGAGAAAGGCCACGAATTGATTTTCTAGGAGGCCTTTTCAGAGCTTGTCCAACGTTATCCAATGATTCTTCTACGGGGACTGGACGTGGTTGTTTGTTTCCCGTCTAGTACAGTTACTGTTTCGCGGAATTTCGCCACCAGTTGAAGAATCTTACTTCGATTAGAAACACGAAATTAGGAAATTCGTCACGAAATAATCCATTTACCTCGCGCGCTGATTCTGTGTTTACATATGAATCATAGATGAATACTCTGACGAATAGAATGATTTTCACCATTTCCTTATAAACACTGTCACACAACACACAGTACTACATCGGCTGAGAAACGCTCTGCCGGCCGCGGTAGCCGAGGGGACTGAGGCGCTTCAGTCACGGTCTGCACGGCCACTACGGTCGGGGCTTCGAATCCCCCCTCGGGCATGGATATTTGTGCCGTCCTTAGTATTAGTTCATAAGTAGTTTGTAAGTTTAGGGACTGATGACCCCGTAGTTAAGTCCCTTAAGCTTAACAAACATTTGAACATTTTAGAAACGTTCTACTTTCACAATAATGCGACACAAACAAAGGCCTCGCAGTGGAGAAGGGGGGGAAAAATATCCTCCCCACCACCGCCACTGCGGCACAAGAAATCCGCGACAGGCGGTTGCGCTGAAGATTGATCACCCTGTACTTAAACTTACGCTAAGGAATACGCACGCACGCGGACGTGCGAGCCCCTCAGGGGCTCAGCATTCATTTGCTGAGTACGGGCTTGGCGAACCCGGGATCCTGAGCTGTGGGCTGTGTCGCGCCAACAGTCCGCTACACCGTAAGCTCTATGCGTGCTTCAACGACCATCGTTCGGCGCGACGGTGGAACGTTGTACGTTTCAGAGCCCGGGCATCTTGGCTTAATCGCCCGGGTCACGAGGACGGCACAAACCTCTAAAAAAAAAAAAAAAAAAAAAAAAAAAAAAAAAAAAAAAAAAAAAAAAAAAACTCAATCTCAAGGTGTGCTACGTGCCGAGGAGATGCATGGCTGTTGAGGTTGAACAGCCGCTAGCGAGCAACCTCTGAGGAACCTGCCGCACCTCAGTTGTATAAGGCTTACCCAGGCAATCGGGGCTCTGCCTGGGCGGACCTTTAGTTCCCTAGCTGCTCGTGGGACCAGGATGAAACGAGCAATCAATAGCGTCGCCACACGCAAACCGGGCGTCTCTAAGCGTGGAAGAAACGAGTACAATGCTGCAGAGTACGATCCCCAAACGTTCCCTTCCCTGGCTACGCCATGGGAGGAACGTCGGGCAAGAAAGCAGGGTGAGGCTTATGCCCCTAAATATTTAGTTTGTACCCGCACTGATGGGGACACTCTTAAGACAACTAAGCCCTTGTTCTTCGTCGAAAACTTGGAGGCCAAGTATGGTGAGGTGGAAGGGATGTCTAAGATGCGGTCAGGGTCTGTCTTAATAACGACGTCATTCCCAGCCCAGTCACGGGCACTGCTTGCCTGTGACAAGCTGGGTGATGTTTCCGTTACCATTACACCGCACAAGACCCTAAATATGGTACAGGGTATCATCTTTCATAAAGACCTCTTGCTGCAGTCAGATGACGAATTGCGTGCCAATCTAGAACGGCGGGGAGTGCATTTTATTCGGCGAGTCCATAGGGGTCCGAAGGACTATAGGGTCGCGACCGGTGCCTTCATCTTGGCTTTAGAGGGTAATTCATTGCCCGAGAAGGTCAAGGTGATGGTCTACCGGATCGACGTAAAGCCCTACGTTCCTCCCCCTATGCGCTGTTTTAAGTGCTGGAGGTTTGGGCATACATCCTCCCGATGTGATGCCAATCCTACTTGTCGGGAGTGCGGACGTGCTGTCCATCCGAACGTCCCCTGCACCCCTCCTCCAGTATGTGTTAATTGTGGCCAAAATCACTCCCCTTGTTCGCCTGTCTGCACAGTTCTGCACCAAGAAAGAAAGATCATTGAGTACAAGACCAGAGACCGACTGACGTACTCAGAGACAAAGAAGTAGTACCATAAGCTCCACCCTGTGCACCAGGTCAACACCTATGCTACAGCAGCCTCACTGTCATCCTCCACTGTGCCTACGAACCAGTCAGTGCAATCCGTACCAGTGGGCTCCCAGGCCCAACAAAATGTCCCTGCCCCCTTACCAGCTGGGGGCGCTTCCTCTTCGGTGGCTCCCACACTTTTCACCGTGGGAGCAACACCCGCTAAATCATTGGGGACGCAAGTCCCCACCTCTAAGCCGGAGAAGGAGAAGCCTTCTCCGGCCCCTCTCGCTGAGAAGGGGACACCCCCCTTCCGTGGCTACTCAGAGCGCTCCGGAGGATCCTGGCTACCGGCCTACAGATCGACAACCTGCTGGTCGACGAGCTTCTTGCTCTTCTTCCGTCCCGGATGCCGCTTCTGGGAAGCCCTCTCGGCCCAGCAAACCAAAGGGCCAGCGAGAGGAGAAGAAGAAGATAAACAAGAAAAAAGATTGTTCGGTGGCTTCAAAGCCACAACCACCCACATCCTCTTCTTCAGAGGATGAAGTCGAGATCCTCGCATCTCCTGAGGATCTCGCAATTACTGATACCCCAGAAACTAAGATCTCTGGTTCTGTGGATTCAGAGCGCATGGTAGCAGATGATCCAATGGAGTGATCTGCTCCTTTATTCATCATGGCGGTACAGCCAGGAGATACCATCCTCCAGTGGAATTGTGGTGGCTTTTTCCACCACCTGCCTGAGCTACGACAGCTTCTCAGCCAAACACCTGCTTTCTGTATCGCTCTTCAGGAAACATGGTTTCCAGCGATGCGGTCCCCCGCCCTTCGAGGCCACCGGGGCTATTTTAAAAATCGCTCTATCTATGGCAGAGTTTCCGGTGGAGTCTGCGTCTATGTCCTAGCCACTGTCCCGAGCGCTGCCGTGCCTCTTCAAACGCCTCTAGAGGCGGTTGCTGTTCGGCTCCGGGCAGTGCAAGACATTACCATATGTCCGGTCTACCTCCCGCCTGATGAGGTTCTCTCTCCTGTAGACCTCGCTGCCTTGGTCACCCAACTTCCCCCACCCTTCCTTTTTTGGGGGGATTTCAATGCCCACCACACTTTGTGGGGTGGCACACAAACTTCGGCACGGGGTAGAGAAGTTGAGACTCTACTGACGCAGCTAAACATCTGCCTCCTGAACACTGGTGCTGCTACGCACTTTAGCGTGGCACACGGTACATTCTCTGCCATAGATCTGTCTGTAGCCCAAGCCTGCTTCCGCACTTCACTTGGAGGGTCCACGATGACCTGTGTGGCAGCGACCATTTCCCTATCTTCCTGTCGCTCCCACAGTGTCCACTTGCTGACCGTCTGCCTCGCTGGTCCCTCCATAGGGCCGACTGGCCAGCATATTCCATAGCCGCTGTGCTTCCCTCTCCTCTTCTGGCTGATATCGATACCCTGTTCAGCAGGTCACACGTGCCATCATTTCTGCTGCCGAGAACACCGTACCCGTCTCACTTGGATCACTCCACCGTAAGTCAGTGCCCTGGTGGACGCCGGAGATAGCTGAGGCCATCCGGGAACGTCGGCGAGCACTACAGCGCCACCGACGCCACCCTTGTGTCGAACATCTTGTTGCCTTCAAGCGTCTCCGTGCACGGGCACGGCGATTGATCCAGCAAAGCAAGAGAGCCTCCTGGGAGCGCTATGTCGCCTCCATTGGCTCCCGAGCATCACCTTCACGGGTATGGTCGCAAGTTCGACGCCTCTTTGGCCACCGCCCACCAGTGGGACTTCCGTGTCTCAGCATTCAGGGTACGATTTGCACTGACCCTCTCACAATAGCTGAGCATTTGGCACACCACTATGCTCGCACCTCAGCGACCGCTGCATATGATGCGGATTTCCGCGCCCTTAAAGAGCGCACAGAGCGAAAACAGATATCCTTTCGAACGCGACGCCAGGAAATCTACAACATCCCTTTCAGCGAGTGGGAGTTGCCACATGCCCAGCCACGTCCCCTGGACCCGACCGCATTCATAGTCAGTTCCTCCGACATCTATCAGCGGACTCTAAACGCCAAATTCTCGCCTTGCTGAATCGTCTCTGGGTTGATGGTGTCTTCCCGTCCCAATGGCGGGATAGCATCATCATCCCAGTGATGAAGCCTGGGGCTGATCCACAGGTGGCTGATAGTTACCGCCCAATCAGCCTCACCAACGTTCCGTGTAAACTCCTCGAACGAATGGTGAGTCGGAGGCTTATGTGGATCCTTGAGGACCGGGGACTCCTGGCCCCACAACACGCCGCAAACATCTGGTTGCTGTATTCTTTGACCTGCGAAAAGCGTACGACACCACCTGGCGCCACCACATACTGTCTACGCTGTACGACTGGGGCTTACGCGGTCCGCTTCCTGTATTCATACAGAATTTTCTCGCGCAACGGTCTTTTCGTGTTCGTATTGGTTCCTGTTTCAGCTCCCCTCACTATCAAGAAAACGGTGTCCCATAGGGATCCGTTCTTAGCGTCCCTTTATTTTTGGTCGCTATCAATGGTCTTGCTACTGCTGTGGGGTCATCGGTTTACACCTCGTTGTATACCGATGACTTCTGCATGTATTTCAGCTCCACTAGCATCGGCGTTGCTGAACGGCGGTTGCAGATAGCTATTCGAAAGGCGCAGTCGTGGGCGTTTACTCACGGTTTTAAATTTTCCGCTACGAAAACCCGGGTGATGCATTTCTGTCGGCGTCGGGCGGTCCATCCTGAACCCGAACTGTATCTCGCTGATGACCTGCGTGTCGAAGAGACGCACCGTTTTTTTAGGCATGTTGTTCGACAACCGTCTCACCTGGGTGCCACACCTTCGCCAGCTCAAACAAAAGTGCTGGCGACACCTTAATATTCCACGCTGTCTAAGCCATACTGTTTGGGGAGCGTCACGCCCAACGCTCCTGCAACTTTATAAGGCGCTCATCCAGTCGCGCCTAGACTATAGCTGCGTAGTATATGATTCGGCTGCACCTTCAGCACTGCAAACATTAGACCCAGTCTTACATTCTGGAGTTAGTTTGGCGACAGGGGCTTTCCGCACGAGCCCTGTGACAAGCCTACTAGTTGAAGCTGGGGTCCTTCCTCTGCGGTTCCGCCGGCAGCACCTGCTGGCTTCGTACGTTGCCCGTGTTAAGGCCTTGCCACACCATCCAAACCACCGGCTTCTTTTTCCAGGCGCTGCACTCCCTATCCCTCCAAGACGACCTCGGTCGGGTTACCCAATATCGGTCCGCGTTCGTTCTCTACTTTCGTCCCTCGAATCCCAACCACTCCCTGCCACTCTCCACTATTCCTTTCAAACCCCTCCTTGGTCCATCCCCCTTTTGCAGCTTTGTCTGGATCTGTCCAGTAGATCAAAGGACTCCGTTTCTCCAACGCAACTCCGACACCAGTTCCTGGATCTCTTCAACTCTTTCCGTGGTGCTGAAGCCATCTATACTGATGGGTCCCTAGCTGATGGTCGTGCTGGGTATGCATGTCTCCATGGTGACCATGTCGAACAACATTCATTGCCCTGTGAAAGTAGTGTCTTTACTGCAGAGCTGGTCGCTATCCTCAAGGCTCTAGAACACCTCCGAGCCTGCCCCAGGGGGTCATTTGTCATCTGTAGTGACTCCCTGAGTGGCTTGCAGGCACTCGACCAGTTCTTCCCTCGTTACCCGTTAGTGCAGTCCATTCAAGACACTACTTACTCTCTTGGCAAATCTGGCCGATGTGTGGTCTTCCTGTGGACCCCTGGCCACGTCGGCATACCGGGGAATGAACGTGTTGACCAGTTGGCCAAACAGGCCACCACTGCACCTCCCTTCACCATTGGCGTCATGGAATCAGACATCAGGCTATCATTGCACAAGAAGGTGCGTGATGCTTGGAGTGCCGAATGGTCTACCATGAGTGGAACAAACAAGCTCCGAGCAGTGAAGCTATCCACAACTCTGTGGAAGTCTTCACTGCGGCACATACGTCCAGAGTCAGTTGTCCTCTGCCGCCTCCGAATTGGGCATACCTGGCTGGCCCATGGTCATCTCCTCCGCCGTGAGGCCCCACCTGTGTGTCGGTGTGGAGCAGCGCTGACAGTCGTCCATCTTCTGATGGACTGCCCAGTTTTAGCTACATTGCGCCAGTATTTTAACCTACCAGACGCGCTACCTTTAGTTTTAGGCGACGATGCCTCCACGTCTCATTCTGTTTTAAGTTTTATTCGCGCAGCTGGTTTTTACAACTCCATCTAGTGGTGGGTACTATAGCCTGATTCTTCAGGTCCCCACCTATCCAGCGATTTTAAACCCTTTTAAGACCCTTCTGTAATTTACCCCGAGGGGTTTTTAGTGCCTGAAGTATGGCTGGCTCATCCTGTTTTTTCTCTGTGATCAGCCAGGCGTGTTTTTCTGCTGTCCAGCTTTAGCTTAGATCTCGACTTCGTTTCCCTATTGTGTCTCTTCCTTTTGTGTTGTCAGCGAATTCTCCAATGTCAGCTTACCCCATTTGTGAGTTTTCATCTTCGAAGCTGTGTTTTACTTTTTATACTCTTGACAGAGGACTCTTAGCTAGGAACAGGGGACTGATGACCTAGCTGTTTAGTCCCCTTAAAACAACAACAACGGACGTGCGAGCCCCAGGGAAGACTCGAACGTCCGGCGGGAATGGTCGCGCAGTCAGCAGCTTGACGCCTTAGAGCACGCGGCATTGCGCGCGGCAATGATTTTCTCCACAAATCGTTGGACTGTAAGAGATCATACGCGAATAGCTTTGACCAACAGTATCAGCCCTAGGATTAGAAGAACTGAAAATAATCGGAAAGCTCTAGAATCGCATTGCTGCAAACCTAATTTAATTTTCTTCTAAATAGATGTTAGTTTTGAGTACAGCGACTGTCTTAAACATGTTGATTGAAATTTATGTTTACCGTTGCGCAGTTGCCTTGTCTTAAACCTTGTGATCGTTGCTGAAAACAAAAGAATCGAAGTTGTCCCTAGAGTAAGAAAGGTTCGGAGCCAGTCACCTAGCGCCATCTCCAAGTAGTGGTATGCAGAACGGGACGGAAGAAACCTAAGTACTATGTAATCTTCTAATATATAAAGCATAGTGTCCGTATGTTTGTACGTGTTGCATACAAATCTACAGTTTTGTTCCAATCTTTATGAAATTTTGTACACGTAAGCTTCAATCAATGAGGACGGTCGCCGTAAGTGTAAGAATCACATACGATATATAGTTCACGAGATATGTCATAAACAATGAGATGCGCGAAAACTGCTGCATTTTGCGAAAATGCTGCTCATTTTCTCCTAAACCATTGGACCGATTTTAACCAAATTTGGTACACACATTCCTTACCGCGTGGTTAAGAATCGCATACGGCACATGGTTCAAAAGATATTACGTCACAACCAACAGAAATCGTAAAAATTGCCATATAATGCTGCGGGACTTAGAAATACACTGTATGAGAATGACAGTACTTCGCGACTTGCAACAAACTTTAAACATAATTTCAAACCTTTATTAAACTTTTTCTCGCTGAGAACCATAGTAAAATGATGAAACGAAAAAAGTTTCTCGCTTACTACTTTCCCGCTGTTTATGGAGTAAAAGTACGGCTCTCGGTATGACGTTACAATTTATAATTTCTACACTACAAATGGTAGCCGCGCGAAGTTTTGCAAACAGTATGCACACATATAGTTGAGTGTAGCTTCTAAATTGTATCACATTACGACACGTAGTTCGTAAGATATAAGCACATAAACAGTAACGTTCTTGGAAAACCGCCCCATCGCGCACAAAGTTTTACTACTAATCGTAGTACCGAGAGATTTTACAGACATACAGCCCATATACAAATGACTACATACCTGGAAAAAAATGGCAGGAATAAATACCCTGGCAACGCCTGGTTTTCAGCTAGTTAGGAGATAAATTGAGCGATACTGAAAATATGTATCGTGCGGTAATCAAAATAGTTTTGTTTTGGTAATTTCTTTTGCGGATTTGCCGTGCGGCGAGTAGTAGTAGTTGTTGTTTGGACGGGTGAAGTGTTTACCCGCGCGCGAGGCGTCCGCTTCTGGGTAGCGGCTGGGCCTTGTTCAAGGCCAGGCGGCAGGCAGCAGGCAGCTGATTTACGGGCTGTTTTGCGGCCACGCTACGCCACACCTGTGCCGCAGGCGCGGGCGTCGATCCCAGGCCCCCCTCTACATACACCGCAACCTGCAGCACGCACTCCCCTGCCTGCTACCCCTTCACAGGTGATATGGGTAGTATTATGGTATATAGCGCCAAATTTGCTATTGGATAGGGGATTTCCTGTCAGAGAGGACACAGTTCGTTGTAATCGATGGTAAGGCACAGAGGAGATATCGGGCGTTCCACAGGGTAGTGTTATTGGTCCTCTGCTGCTATTTACATAAACGATTTGGGAGAAAATCTAAGCAGCTTTCTTAGATTGTTTGCAGGTGACGCGTCATTTACCATCTACTAAAATCATCTGAATATCAAAACCAACTGCAGAACGATCTGAATAAGATACCACTATGGTGTAAAAGTTGGCAATTGACTCTAAATAATGAGAAGTGTGAAGTCGTCCACATGAGTACGAAAAGAAATCCATTAAACTTCGTTTACAAGATAAATCAATCGAAAGTGAAGGCCGTAAACTCCACAAAATACCTAGGAATTACTATTTCTTCAGACTGAAATTGGAAAGAACACATAGATAATGTCGTGGGAACTGCGAACCAGAGACTGCGTTTTATTGGCAGAACCCATAAAAGATGCAACAGAACTACAAAAGAAGCTGCATACACTACGCTCGTCCGTCCATTTTTGGAGTATTGCTGCCCAGTGTGGGATGCTTATCAGGTGGGTTTGACGGAAGACATCGAAAGAATTCAAAGAAGGGCAGCTCGTTTCGTATTGTCGCGATACAGGGGAGACAGCGTTACGGAAATGATACAGAATCTGGGATGGGAATCATTACAGCAACAGCGCTTTTCGCTGAGGCGTGGGCTACTTCCGAAACTCCAATCGCCAACATACTCCTCCGAATGGGAAAATATATTGTTGACTCCCACTTACATAGGTAGAAAAGATCATCAGAATAAAATACGAGAAATCAGAGCTCGAACGGAGAGATTCAGGTGTTCTTTCTTCCCGCGCGCTATTCGAGAATGGAATGGGAGATAAATAGTATAAAGGTGGGTCGATGAACCCTCTGCCAGGCACTTAAATGTGATTTGCAGAGTATCCCATGTAGATGTAGATAGGACAAACGCGACTGTGTGTGAAACTGCCTGGCTGATTAAAATTATGGATCGGAACCGGGATTCGAACCTGGGACCTTTGCCTTTCGCGGGCAAGCGCTCTACCGTCTAAGCTGTCCCGGCACGCATCACGGTCCGTTCTCACGACAGTGTATAGTCTTTTACTCGGGTAACTAGATTTTCAAAATGAAAATACGCGACACACTTCCCCCCAGGGGGCCCACAGCTCTTTTGTGGGTACGTGTGTGGCGCGCACGGGTCCCCGAGCCATTGCAGCCTTTTTTCCTGCTTTCCCCAGGCTGCATTACCCCTCCTAGTTCCCCCTCCTTCCCATCCCAATTCCTCCTTCCCACCCTCTCCAACCCCGTCTCTCGGTGGTACTCTGGATGACGGCTTGGCTATCCCATGGTACCGATTGTCCTGCACTTTGGTTTTGTCTGCTGTGTACACCGGTTTTTGGCCCAGTTTGGTCCCCCTCGGGGTTTGACCTTCCATACCAAAATTGTCCGATAATGTGTGAGCCAATTGGGGAAGAACGCCCGACCTAGCCCCTACAGCGCGGGTCCTATCCTTTCCTTTCCACTTCCTTTCCTCGCTGTAGCCCCCATCCCCCGCTAGGTCCCCAGCACGTGTAGCCAGTCCGTGTGGGGGGGCTGTTATGTACCCTTTGGCTGAGCCCCCTGACACCACAGGGATCACACTACTGGTGTCTGAGCTGCGACCTCTCCATGCAAGCCAAGGAGTTGATGCCTGTCCTCGGGGGTATCAGAACTCCCGGCAATGGCCATCGTGCCAGGTGGCCTTTGCTGAGGCTGGGTGGCGCCCATGGAGAGAGCCCCGGTTTCGGAGTGGGTGACACCAGGGCGGACGTCTAGCACTATGAAAAGAGTTAGACTCCAAAATGGTCGTGCATCGGCCGTCTCTCAAGACAGGAAGAGATCGTTTAATGCTGTTACTGCGGATAAGAGGATGTTTCCCTCCCTTGCTACCCCTTGGGAGGAAGGCCAGGCTCGCCGGTTAGGAGCAAAACCCTTTCCTCGCTATCTCGTTTGCTCAAGGACTGATGGAGGGACTTTCACTTCCACCAAACCTCTGTTCTTTGTCGAGACCATAGAGGACAAGTTTGGTGAAGTGGAATCTATGGGTAAGCTTAGATCTGGTTCATTACTCATTAAAACAGTCTCGGAAGCCCAGTCTGAAGCTTTGCTCGCCTGCAACACCCTTGGCGACATTCCAGTCACAATTGTCCCGCACAAATCCTTGAATATGGTACAGGGTGTGATATTCCACCGGGACCACCTCCTTCAAACTGATGAGGAGCTTAGGGCCTATCTCGAGCGGCGTGGTGTACATTTTGTTCGCCGCGTTCAGAGGGGACCTAAAGATAACCGCGTCGATACTGGGGCCTTTATCTTGGCCTTCGAGGGGGACACACTCCCAGAGAAGGTCAAGATCATGATATATCGATGTGAAGTGAAGCCCTACATTCCACCTCCCATGCGGTGTTTTCGATGTATGAGGTTTGGTCATATGTCCTCTCGCTGTACAGCAGTCCCAGTATGCGGTGATTGTGGACGCCCACTACATGAGGGGAGCCCCTGTGTTCCTCCGCCGGTGTGCGTCAACTGTCAACAACACCACTCTTCACGGTCGCCAGATTGCCCTATGTTCAAAAAAGAAAAGAAGATACAAGAGTACAAATCCCTGGAGCGTTTGACGTACCCTGAGACTCGCAGCAAATATGAACGTCTGCATCCCGTGCAAATGGCGACGACCTTCGCTACGACGTTATCGTCTAGCCTTTCACCCTCCCCTTCCCACTCCCATCTCCCCCCTACACCCCGTCCACACCCCTCCCTCACATCTCCCTCTCCTGTAGCTCCTGTAGCCCTCCCTTTGTGTCCCACCCCTTCCCAGCCGGAGAAGTGCACCCCTTCTCCGTCGCCTGCCGGTGACAGTGCCCTATCTCAGGGCCTTCCGTCCCGGCGTTCCCCAGATCGGAGATCTTCGACCTCCAGCCGGCCATCGGACTCCCAGTCAGTGAGTTCAAAGGTCGCCCGATCCTCGTCAGTACCAGACCTAACTGACAAAAGTCCTCTCTCTGGGGTGGGTCCTGCCCGTCCCACACGAGAGAAGGAGAAGGAGAAGGAGAAAGAGAAAGAGAAGGAGAAGAAGAAGAAGAAGAAACCAAAGTTACAAGATAAAGCCCCTCCGGTACCACCGGAGGTGCCGACTGTGCTTTCGCAACTCGCTCATCCCATTGAGCCCGAGGCTGATCAGCTATTTATGGATGTTGTCCCTTCTTCTTTGGTGACGGACGCTGACAAAGCAGCGTGACAGACGTTATGCCATTCGCTTCCCGCCTAGATCCTCGTGATGTGATCATCCAATGGAACTGTAATGGTTACTACCGTCACCTCTTGGAGATTAAACAGCTAATCTCTCTCTCTTCTGCGGCCTGTGTCGTCCTGCAGGAATCGAGGTTTATGGATGCACATTCACCGACCCTCCGTGGGTTCCGTGCTTTTTGTCGGAACCGGGTTGGTCCCCTCCAGGCGTCTGGTGGGGTTTGTACTTTGGTCCGGACAGATATTGTCAGTACCTGGATTCCTCTCCAAACTCCATTGGAAGTGGTTGCTGTCCGGGTTCACTTGGACACTGCATTGACCATTTGCAACCTCTACCTTCCACCTGACAGGCCACCTACTCTCACGTCCCTAGTGGCCCTCCTTCAGCAACTCCCCCCTCCTTACCTCATCCTTGGGGACTTCAATGCCCACCATCCTTTGTGGGGCAGTGCTTATACATCTAGCCGGGGCCGCCTCATAGACCAGTTTCTTGCTGACCACAATCTGAGCCTTCTCAACGATGGTTCCCCAACTCATTTTAGTGCCGCTCACGGCACCTTTTCTGCCATAGACCTCTCTCTCACTTCTCCTTCTCTCCTTCCTTTATTTCACTGGTCGGCGTATGACGACCTCTGCGATAGCGACCACTTTCCGTTGATCCTTTCACTTCCCTCACGCCTACCACGAGCCAGGGTACCCCGCTGGGTATTCCGTCGTGCTAATTGGCCGCTATATACATCCCAGGTTGTGTTCCCATCTTCCCCCTCAGGCTGTATAGATGATATTATAAGCCAAATGACCAACATGATCACCCAAGCTGCCAACGCCGCTGTTCCCCGGTCGACAGGCCCTCCTTCTCGCCGGCCTGTCCCTTGGTGGAATGCAACTGTTGCCGCAGCCATTCGCGAGCGCCGAAGGGCCTTGCAACATCTTAAGCGCCACCCATCGCTCGCTGGTCTAATAAATTTCAAACGTCTGCGTGCCAGAGCTCGTTACTTAATCAAACAAAGTAAGCGGACATGCTGGGAGCATTTTGTCTCCTCGTTGGGTTCTTCTGTCCCTTTGACAAGAGTGTGGGCTATGCTCCGATCTATCCAAGGTAGCTGGCGGCCGTCTTCCGTCCCTGGTCTTGCCCTGCCTGATGGGGTCTGCACGGAGCCATCTGTTGTTGCAGAACATCTTGCAACTCACTTCGCCAATGTCTCGGCGACAACTTCATATCCGGCGACCTTTCTCCTTCAGAAACACCAGGCCGAAACCTTCAAATTAGGCTTTACTTCTCACCAGGTGGAACCATATAACGAACCTTTTACTGACTGGGAGCTGTCGCTGGCCCTCTCCTCTTCTCGTGATTCAGCACCTGGCCCTGATGATATCCATAATCAATTGCTGAAACACCTTAACCCCTCACAACGACAATTTCTCCTAAAAGTTTTTAACCGTATTTGGCTTCAAGGGGTGTTCCCCTCCCAGTGGAGGGAGAGTATTGTGGTCCCTGCCCTCAAGCCTGGCAAGGACCCGTCGGCGCTGGACAGTTATCGACCAATAAGCCTGACAAGTGTCCCCTGTAAACTACTTGAGCGGATGGTAGCCCGCAGATTATGCTGGGTTCTTGAATCCCGGGGACTTCTCTCACCTTACCAGTGTGGGTTCCGGGAGGGACGATCCCCTATTGACCATTTACTTCGACTGGAGACTGCGATCAGACAGGCCTTCTCTAAAAGACATCATCTGGTAGCAGTCTTCTTCGATCTGCATAAGGCGTACGACACTGCTTGGCGTCATCATATTTTACGTTCTCTTCATGACTGGGGCCTCAGAGGCTCCTTACCAATTTTTATCCGTCAGTTTTTATCCCACCGCCTGTTCCGTGTCAGAGTTGGCTCTTCCTTTAGCTCCCCTCGGATACAGGAGAACGGTGTCCCCCAGGGCTCAGTGTTGAGTGTTACACTTTTTCTAATCGCCATCAATGGGTTGGTGAGCTCTGTTGGGTCACTGGTAACCCCGGAATTGTATGTCGACGACTTTTGCATATGGTACAGCTCCTACTCATTAGCCTCTACTGAACGTCAGCTCCAGAGCGCCATTCGGCGGGCTTCAGTGTGGGCTACGTCCCATGGTTTCCAGTTTTCCTCATCAAAAACGAGGGTGGTGCACTTTTGTCGTCGTACTACAGTTCACCCTGATCCAGAACTGTTCTTGGGTAATCAGCGCCTGGAAGTTGTAGCACAGCATCGTTTCCTGGGTCTTCTCTTTGACAAAAAATTGACTTGGGTGCCCCATATTCGCCACCTAAAGATTAGTTGTATGAGGAAACTCAATGCCCTACGTTTCCTTGCTCATTCATCTTGGGGTGCAGACCGAACAACTATCCTCCGTATCTATCGGGCTCTAATCTTGTCCCGATTGGACTATGGGTGTCAAGTTTATGGCTCGGCAGCTCCTTCTGCCCTGAAATTGTTAGACCCGGTTCACCATTATGGTGTCCGCTTGGCTACAGGTGCATTCCCGACTAGCCCGGTCGACAGTCTCCTTGTTGAGGCGGGAATCTGCCCTCTTCAGGTCAGGCGGCATCAGCTTCTGGCGTCTTATGCCATCGCCATCCGGCAATATCCTGCTCATCCCGCTTACCAGGTTCTTTTTGCATATGAAGGGCTTCGACCCCCTGATACCCGGCCGCGGGCGGGCCTTCCCGTCGGACTGCGGCTTGCCTCTCTTTGCCGGGATTTCCATTTCCCTTCGCTAGATTGCGCCCCCCATTTTACTGCACGCACACCTCCGTGGATGGTGCCGCGACCACTAATTCGGACGGATCTCTTCCAGGGCCCAAAAGCTTTAATTTCCCCCATGGTCTTTCGGCGTTTGGTGCGCCCAGTACTAGAAGAGTTTCAGGGAGCCTCTATCTTCTACACTGATGACTCGAAAACAGCGGGCCACTCCGGATATGCTTTTACGTCTCCTGTTGGGGCGGAATGCCATTCTCTGCCAGAGGCATGCAGTGTGTTTACGGCAGAGCTGATGGCGATTTATAGAACCCTCTGTTTTATTAAACGTTCTGCCGTGGAACGTGGTTTAATCTGTGCTGACTCCATGAGCAGTCTGCAGGCCATTGATCGTTGTTTCCCCTCCCATCCTTTATTTCCATCCATGAACTCCTTGCTGACCTTCATCGTGCTGCCTGCTCAGTTACCTTTCTCTGGGTGCCAAGCCATGTTGGTATTACAGGGAATGAAGTAGCTGACCAGTTGGCTAGATCGGCAATTACTCGCTGCCCGTCTCCCTTTCAAATTCCGGGTGCGGATCTGCGGGTGCAGATCAGATCTTTGCTTCACTCCTCATGGGATAGCAGTTGGAAAGCTACTGCCCCTTCCAATAAACTCCGCACCATCAAGGATACGACTGCAGCTTGGAGTTCATCTTTACGCCCTTCCCGGAGAGAATCAATTGTCCTCTGTCGCCTCCGTTTTGGACACTGCAGGCTGACCCATGGATTTCTTTTACGAAATGACAATCCACCACATTGTGATTGTGGAGCCGTACAATCCGTGTCTCATATTCTGACTGAATGTCCTCTCCATTCCACACTCCGTGGCGACTATGGCCTACCGCCTGCATTGCCTTCAGTTTTGGCGGATGACCCACGGATGGTTGATCGCGTCCTTGCCTTCCTCCGTGAAAGTAGATTTTATTGTCAGCTCTAGGACTCGCTTGTTCGGGGTGAGTGGGTTTGTGATTCTTGGCTGATTGTGGGGTTTAGAGCCTTATCCCCATCAGCCTCCCCCACTCTTTCACATTTTAATGTAGTTTTATTTCTCCCTGCTCTGGAGCTATGATACGTTGACCACTGTGCCATTAGTACCTTGTGGTTAAGGCTGGAGGTCGCTTCCAGAGCTGTGGGTTCGGACACTGTAGCATTTGCTGCCCTGGGTTGGTCTTAGTCTTGTTGACGAGTCGATTTTACTTCCTAGTGTAATGGTCTTTTGGCTTTCACCTATTTTTTGTCGAGTTCCATGGCGTATTCAATTTGAGGTTGAAGGGACTGATGACCTCGTTGTTTGGTCCCTCATGTCCACCACCACCCACCACCACGCGACACACTTCGGACCGAAGATAGCGAAAGCAAATGTCGAATTTAGCGGTAGCGGCATCAAACTGACAATTAGCTGTTAACATTTACAAGGGATGATCAAAATGTTACTTCGCAGTGATCACCTAACTTCACAGCCCACGAAAGAGGCAGGTGGGACACGAACAAGAAGATAATAGATGAAAATCGCAGTGTTGTCTAACGATGGATATATAGAATCGACATCTACAAAATCTTACCTGTGGTCAGTGAAATCAGAATATAACCTCGTTCATGAGGAGACGCTGCAGGGCCCTGAGACGTCATCCAATGAGCCCACATAGAGGGAGAAGCGATAGACTGAGCAGAATGGGTCGCAAGGTACGCTTCGCCAGCCATGTTTATTGGCCCACTTTAGGTTACGGTAGTGACACTAAAAGTGGACCTTTGCGATCGTATTTTGACAGTTTGAAATTTAAATGAAAATAACGGCTTAACTATTAATCTGACACGAAAATTGAATAACCGAATTTGTAGAGGAGAAAATTCTCTACAACTTTGTCCCCTTATGTC
This sequence comes from Locusta migratoria, assembly GCA_026315105.1. Lineage (NCBI taxonomy): Eukaryota > Metazoa > Arthropoda > Insecta > Orthoptera > Acrididae > Locusta > Locusta migratoria. Next base: position 123,121,611 of record CM048751.1, read on the forward strand.
TTTTTTTTTTTTTTCATGTCTCGTATAGTTTGATATTTGCAAAAATAACGGAGTTTTGACACCCTCCATTGAATTAACGAAAACCAGCCGTTCGTAGATGTCACGTGACATTCCTCGCCCAGAACTCTCTGGCATACACCATCTTGCGTTGCGTATTTGATGATTTTCTTATTGTAACTTACACGGTGTCATTTCAAAGCAATGGCGCACTGAAGAATTAACAAAAACACATCGTTCTTTGTACGATAAATGATAATCTAGTATCTACAAATGCCATATTAGCATCAGTTAAGAACGGCCATCAATAGTTCGAGACTAAAGGACTCACCTTTCGATTGATAGCCGTAGCGTAGAGGGTAAGGCGTTGGACTGTGACGCTGAAGGTCAGTGGTTCGGAACCCGCCACTATTTAAATTTTTCTTCCCTAAAAGGGTTTCAGACACTGTTATTAATAAATATTTTATTATTTAGATTATTATTTTGGTCCAAAATGTTTGCAAAAACTTATAAAACTACAAATCTAAAGTTAGCCGTAAGACACGTCAGAGCGCTTATTTTTCTGTTGTGTGTTACGCGTGTTGCCTATCGGCGAGGCGCCGCTGGCCACCCGCGATCCCTGCTCATCTGCATGCTGGTCGCCCCGGCTGGGACTCTTGTAATTTGCCGCTGCCGCAGGCCACAAGCCGTCTATCCCGTGGCCGTGTCCAACCTGGTTTCCATTTCATCTTACCGTTGCTAATCGTCAGTTGCCAACGGCGTCACCGCAACGCTCAGAGGGCGCATATCCTGAACGTGGGTAACAGAGTATTCATCATGTATGAGGGCTGTTCAAAAAGTAAGGTGACTTTTCAAATTGCGCTAGCAACTATTGATTTTTTTATACATGTCTCGAGTGTTCAGCACCTACCGTTTGTTTTTGACAGAAAGGTTGGATGTGTTTTAGTGAGCTCGGCGATTCACTGTTATAAAATATGAAGCAAAGAATTTTCTGTCAAAATGGAATAAAGTGATCTAAAACACTTCAAATTTTGACAGTACCGTATAGTAATTTTTTTGCACGGAAAGGGGAAAAAGTTTACGAATTGGTACAAGCTCTTCCAAGAGGACCGAGAAGATGCCAATGACGTACTTCGCTCTGGACGCCCCAGCACATCAGTAACAGATTATGGCGTCGAAGCTGTGAAGGAAATTATTTTGGAAAACCTTTGAATTACCGTAACAGAAGTTGGTGAGGGTGTTGACAATTGGTCGGCTTATGTTGTTATTTTTTCGAATGTTAAAGGTATGAGACGTGCATATTTGATCAGAAAAATCGTCGAATGAACATCGATCATGATCATCATGATTTACTCCAAAGGGTCACAACTGGTGACCAAACATGGATTTACGGTTATGTCGTCGAAACGAAAGCCCAATCGTCTGAATAGAAGCACCCCGGAGAGCTAAGATCGAAGCACACAAAGATCGATCAAATGTAAAAGTTATGTTCACTGGATTATTTTTTTTTTTCTCCACTTTCCGTGGCATAGTGCACCATTAATTTTTCCTCTTAGTCGTACGGTCAATACGCGGTAATATATTTTAAGCACCGTTTGCGAGAAGCAATTCGCAAAAAACGTGCGGATTTGTGGAAGAAGAATGCACTTGCTCATTCATCGTTGGCTGTGACAGATTTTCGGCCAAAAACACGACAATCATGCCTCAGCCACCGTATTCACCGGATTTGGCGCTCTGCCACTTTTTCTAGTTACCGAAACAGGGAGATCTATGAAACTTAGAAGATTCTCAACTATTGAGGAAATAAAAACTGCATCGCTGGAAGTTGGTTGGTTTGGAGGGTTTTAGGGGGACTAGACTACTAAGGCCATCAGTCCCCCACATCGCTGGAAGTACTTAAGGCTGTACCAAAAAGTCCTTATGAGAAGTGCCCCGATGATTGGAAGAGACACTGGCCCAAGTGTATTGTATTTGGAGGATATTACTTTTTGAAAACACTTCGTATATCATTGTTCATTAGAATAATATTGCCGCGAGAAACCACGAACACCAACTGCCGGCGTGGCGCAGGGGATAGCGTCACGGACTGCGGAGCAGAAGGTCGCCGATTCAATCCCGCCCACCGGCAAAAATTTATTTCTTTGTAATTTACAATTCCAGAAGATTCTACATCTTTCTTATGTTCACTTGTAAATTCTACTTGTTTTTTATGTTAACTCTTCTTCTAATTTCTGGTAAATTCTGTCTGTGTATAAATAGCAGAGCAGTCTGCCTGAGAGGCAGTCAGTGCTGTGTGTATGTTGAGTTCGTAATAAACGCGCTTTCAGTATAAGTGCTGTGTTTAGTTGCCTTCAAAGTCAAGCCTACTTCCATTGCAACGTGACAATATTACTCAATGAACCGTATAAAATTTACTACACTACACTACACTACTTCCAAGAATTCCAAATTACGTAAAATTTAATCCCATCAATTTATTGCGTTAACAAAACATTGTAATTGATATCAAGGAATGCAAATTCTAACTAATTTTGAACATAATAAGTTAGGTTTTTAATATATTGTAAAATAAACTTAATATGTAAAGTTTACTAAAAAACGTATGTTACCTTTGATAACTATTTAAAGTATTAAAACAAAACTTTCACAAAAGTATCCTTTTTATATATAGACGCTATGTTAGGTAAATTTTTGTTGTTCGTTTATTAGTAAATTAACGAATAACCGTACAAATAGAAACCATAAAAGGGCCATAGAATTATTTATATTGTGAAGGGAGGGGCGGGCGGGGTTAAAAATCACAACCTTTTCATCATAAACGCTTTTCTAAGATTAACAATGTAAACTGTACTTGACAATAAAAGCGTGAGGGTGCGAACTTCCGGTCACAACTGCAGCTGTTGCCATTATATTCAGTAATATATAACCTATCTTAGACAAGGTGATGCGTCACTCTGTGGTGTTAATAAATGAATAAATAAATGAGTAAATAACTAAATCGCAAAACCTGTTCCAGCATTGGTCGGCCGACAATTTTGTGTCACTGTGTATTTCGTGGATGAGATTTATTCCTTGAATCACTCCAGTGAATCTAATCGTGATCCTGTGCCGTGCTTTTCCTGTACTAGCTTTGTTCTCATTACAAATTATACCAGAGGATACCAATCGTCTTAATTGTGCTGACGACTTAAATTGTAGGAAGAAGAGGCCTAGCTACGTAACACGTATGTCACGTCTCTGCTGTTTCCAAATATAATAAAATCTGCTTCCACATAAAGCAGTCTAATACTGAGTGAAACGAATGCTTTCGGAATTAGCTATAACGGTGCATAAATAATACAAGTGGGGCCTCCCAGACACTCCAATCTGTGGAGCCCAACAAAAAACTGTCCAACGTGTTTTCATAAACTCTTCTCACTCTGCTGTTAATTGCCTCCAACCACTGGATACGGAACTCATATTATTAAATAATTAAGTTTCCGAATTTAAACATATGTAAAATACATTAACACAAACACATGCAAGACTACACCATATGTTCTCCACAATGGTTGCTGTTATTGACGAACGGTAAATAATAATGTAATACACTCTCCACTTTATGGATTCCGAAATTTTAAATGCGAAAATTACAGGCAACATCCAGTAACTCACTTCGTTCTCCTCCCCATCTATCTTGATTTTATAGCTACTTGGCTTTGAAAACATTGTAGAAGCCGATATTCCGATATCTCGGTACATATCGACTAAACTGTACAATTAAAAGTTCTCTTAGCAGCCACGTACAAAGAAAACTCTATGAATACTAATTACACATTATCCCCACGTGGAACAAAGGCCATGTAGTGGCTAACGCTACCAGTTCGCATTCCAGAGAACCGGCTTCATTTCCCAGGTCGGCCGTACATGTATCGATTTTCTGTTACCAACCACCTCACCCGATGAAAACGCCTGAATGGTTCCTTAAAAAAGGTATGGCTGCTTCATTCCCCCTCTAGTAATAGGATATCAGAACATAGATTGGTCTATTTTTTTAAATTGTTTCGGCGATGGCCTATATTTATTGTCGCTCATGCATCCCGTTAGCGGAGGGTAAGAGGAGTCGAGGTAGACCAAGAAGAAAGTACTTAGATTCGGTGCAGAATGATTTTGAAGTAAAAGGCATAACATCAGACGAGGCATCAATGTTAGCATTGAATAGGGGATCATGGAGGAATTTTATTAGAGGTACTATGCTCCAGACTGAACGCTGAAAGGCATAATCAGTCTCTAATGATGATGATAATGATGCATCCCGTTACAACACCAACACATCCCTGACGACCAGCGTCTGGTTGAATGACAATTCGTTCCGAATTCGGAATATTCAAAAACAATTAATGTATGGCAATGAACTAAATTCAACGACGAACTTGAAAATTTATGCTGCACCGGGATTTGAACACGAATTTCCCGCTTTGGCCAAGCGGAAATGGAGCTGCTGGATATATTAACAGAGAAAGTGAAAAACTTGGTGTCACTTAATGAGAAGTAGATGAAGATCGCGATAATTGAATAAGTCGACCGTTTTGTCTACCTGGGCTCCAACACGCGCACGCGCAGTGCGTAAACAGCGTTATGAGACACCCTGTACAAGGCCTCCGTGACGTAGCTGGGTAAGTGGATGATGACGCGCATATTCCGTCATGAGCTTATGCGCCTTTTACACGATCTTTGCTTACAAGGGGAGGCCGCCAATTGTGAAATTCAGATTCGATTCATACTGTGCATAATGAAAGCTCATGACCAGAGGTGTAATTTCGCAAAGCACCAAGATGCACTTCTCAGCCATTGTCGAGAAAATCGACATTTAAAAAAAGCCGTTGCGGTGAAATACTCTCTACGATTAGTAATATTGTACAGAGGCGTGGCGTAGCAGTAAGCGCTCGGGTTGGTAATCCGAAGGTCGCCGGATCGAATCTCGCGGCATGCATCTTTTTTTTTTTAAATTATCTGTTCGAAAACACACCTGATTGACATTCTGAAAAATTGTTCTATCGTTCGTCAGGTTTGACTTACACTATACGTATTCGTTTCGGAATATCGTTTATACTTCTTCTGTTAACTATACGTGGTAAACATTATGTAGACAATTAATAACATTTGTGAAATACAACTTTGTTTGCGGAAAACATAATGATGTTCGAAGTTGCCAGTTGCATACAATAAGTTGTTTGAAAGTCGTTTGTTGTGGAAAAATTTGCGGCTTCGAACATCAAATGTTGTTGTTGTTGGTGGTGGTGGTGGTGTGTGTGTGTGTGTGTGTGTGTGTGTGTGTGTGTGTGTGTGTGTGTGTGTGTGTGTGTGTGTGCACACATTTGAATTACAAAAAAGGTTGCGTGGCGCAGCAGATTCGATCTGGCGACCTTCGGAGTACGAACCCGAGCGCTTACCGCTACGCCACGCCTCTGTAGAATACTACTAATCATAGAGATCATTATACCGTAACGGCTTTTTTTAAATTGTCGATTTTCCTGACAACGGCTGAGAAGTGCATCTTGGTGCTTTGCCAAATAACACCTCTGGCCATGAGCTTTCATTATGCGCAGTATGAATCGAATCTGAATTTCGCAATTGACGGCCTCCCCTTGTTAGTTAACTACTCGAGACGAGTCGGTCTACTACAGTGCCTCTGATGTTTCTTTCCGTACTGAGTCTCGAGTGGTGGTTTTCGTTTAGACGTTAGCGGTCGAACTGTAGAGCTGTCTGATGTGTAGTTTCGCATCTAAGTGATAAAGTGAGGTTATGAATGGACTGTTTATGTAGGATAAGGAAATAAGAGTTTAATAATGACAATGTTCTCGACGAATGTCATGTGGTAAACTCTGTTGACTATTAAGAAAGATATGAAAAGTGTCGTCCAAACATTTAAAAATGTATACATTTAATTCCCGAATAAAATTTATACTTGCAAACACATCAAACAGTTTCGAAAATTATAGAAGCACCTTTCTGCGCTAGTTTTCATGTCTTATTTTTTTGCTTATGAACAAATATCGTCGAAAATAATTTCTGTTAAACGCTTTTTTTCCTGTAAAACGTAAATATCTTTCGGTGTATAGATATTTCGTTTCTCTTGCAAGAGAGTGCCAGTTCTCTCGTAGCTCAGACGGCAACGTTGCTGACTACCGCGCAGGGAGCCCAGAGTCGATTTCCGGCAGGGGACTGGGTGTTGTGTGTTAAGGTAAAAAGGGTAAAGCAGTCAACAATCCGAAGATTGGTTTGAACACCACAGTGCTTTACTAGGCATGGTCCTGTTTGGAGGTGGTATGCCGTTGCCTTCCTCCGACCTTCGAACTGACTCACCCAGCCAGTTATAGGGGGACCTACAGTTTAACGTGGGTTCCACACCACGGTGCTACTCGGTATTTTTCACGTCAACAACACTGCCAGAGGTGAAAGAAGTGGGAAATGACAGATAATAATCCTATGACCTTGCGAGGATCGAACCCACGACCTTCGGTTTTGTAGTCTGGCACTCTACCTCTGTGCAACCGAGGCGCAATGTGTTGTGTATCATCATCCTCATTTTCATCATCGGTGTGGTGGTAGAGTGCCAGAGTGCCAGACTAGAAATCCAAAGGTCGTGGGTTCGATCCCCGTCAGGTCTTAGGATTTTTATCTGTTACTTTCCACTTCTTTCGCCTCTGGCAGTGTTGCTGATGTGAAAAACACAGAGTAGCACCGTGGTTCGGAACCCACGTTAAACCGTAGGTCCCTCTATAACTGGCTGGGTAAGTCAGTTCGAATATCGGAGGAAGGCAACGGCATACCACCTCCAAACAGGACCATACCTACTAAAGCACTGTGGTGTTCAAACCAATCTTCGGATTGTTGACTGCTTTACGTTTTTGTATCATCGACATGCAAGTCGCCAAAGCGGCGTCACGTAAAAGACTTGCAGTAGGCGGCCTAACAATCCCACATGAGATGTCTCGGCCAAAAATGTCAATCATTTTCATTTCTGTAGAAGAAAGAATACTCGGCTGTGGAGGAATCTTTTCGGTATCATGAGAACACAAAGCACGCAACAGAATAAAGTTTAAGAACTGCGAAAACATTTCTGTAATGTGATTGAACTTGACCATAATAGGTTAACTTCGGATATTAGCAGACGCCACTAGGGTCCTTGCTTCTGCGCATGCTGATTCTGCCCTACACTCAGAAATTTAGAATTCCACACTCGGCACAATCTATAGATCATTGACGTCATAGACGCACTCGCGATGGGATGGGCCGCTGATTTACACGCAGGCACGAAAGGCGCACCCAGTTCGATTTGTCAATTTTCACCTACCTCTACATAGATACTCTGCAAATCACATTTAAGTGCCTGGCAGAGGGTTCATTAACCACTTTCATAACTTTTCTCTAGAGTTCCATTCTCTAATAGCGCGCGGGAAGAAAGAACACCTAAATCGTTCCGTTTTCGATCCGATTTCTCTTATTTTATTGGGATGGTCAGGTCTCCCTAAGTAGGTGGGTGCTAGCAAAATATTTTCACATTCAGAAGTAGAAGTCGGTGATTGAAACTTCGCAAACAGATCACGCCGCAATGAATAACATCTTTCTTTTAATGATTTCCACCCCAATTCTTGCAACATTTCCGTGACGCTTTCCCCCCGTAACGTGATGAAACAAAACGAGCTGCCCTTCTGTGAACCTTTTCGATGTCTTCCGTCAATGAGAACACAAGGGTCCCACAAGGGGCAACAGTACTTCAGGAGAGGACGCACCAGTGTGATGTAGGCAGTCTCTTTGGCGGAGCTGGTGCAACTTCGAAGCGTTCTGCCGATGAAACGTAACCTTTGGTTCGCCTTCCCCACAATATTTTCTGTGTGTTCTCTCCAGTCAAAGTTGTTCGTAATTGTAACTCCTAGGTATTTGGTAAAATCTACGACCTTAAGGTTTGACTGATTTATCGCGTAATTGAAGTTCAGCGGGTTTCTTTTAGTGGCCTTGTGTATTACTTCACACTTTTCTTTATTTAGTGTCAATTGCCAATTTTCGCACCATGTAGAAATTTTGTCTAAATCGCTTTTGATCCTCTGTTGACTTCACTAACCGATGAACGACAGCATCATCCGCGAACAGTCTAAGGGAGCTATTCAGATTGTCTGCTGAATCGTTTATAAACACAAGGGGGCCTATAACGCTTCCCTGCGGGACGCCAGATATCACTAATGTTTTACTCGATGACTTACCGTCAATTACAACGAACTGTGTTCTTTCTGATAGGAAATTGTGAATCCAATCGCACAATTGGGGAGATATTCTATAAGCACGCAATTTCATAAGAAGCCGCTTGTGGGGTACAATGTCAAAAGCCTTAATGAAATCCAGAAATATGGAATCGATTTGAGTTTCTTTGTCCATGGCACTTAATACTGCATTTGAATAAAGTCGAAGTCGATCGTGTAAAAGGGGCGTTACAGTAAGTTCCCGGACTACTCTTCGGGAATATGCAGCATGCTCACTGCGCTCTCTCTCTCTCTCTCTCTCTCTCTCTCTCTCTCTCTCTCTCTCTCTCTCTCTGGCCCGCTGCGCGGCTCATCTGCCGCGGGCATCGGCAGTAACCTGGCAGATGGAAGCGTGGCCCGTCACGTCGCGCCCCGGCACGCCGCGCCGTGGCGCCTAACTGTAGCCCTGGCACAACTCCCGGTAACGGCCCCACCGCTGGCTGCTCCGTGCAGGAACGCCGCACTCTGCTGCTCAAATGGCCACATTTCGCACTAGGTCACATTCCTATCTTGCGTCTTTGTTGGAGTGTTAGCAGGAACATCACAAATACGAAGTACAATAGCTCTCGATTGAGTATGCGAACAACCAGTCATTCCTACTTGAGAGATGGAGCAACCGCATCGGACATCTCCCAGATATGTCGGCAGTTTTTTTTAACAAAGTACCAAAGTATTCAAATTCCTCCTACCGATAACAGTCAGAAAAGGGAAATTTACTCATCTTGCTGCTTCTCACACAGCGTTTGCTGAGTCAACACGCTGTTACTGAAGCAATACTGTAAGCACTGGGAGATATCCAGCAGAATATTAGCTGCGTCAGTTCCCCTCCTCCATCGGAGTGAGTGGTACAATTATTGCTACGTGTATACCGGGTGATCAAAAAGTCAGTATAAATTTGAAAACTTAATAAATCACGGAATAATATAGAGAGAAACGTAAAAATTGACACACGTGCTTGGAATAACATTAGGTTTTATTAGAATAAAAAAGTTCAAAAAATGTCCGACAGATGGCGCTTCATCTGATCAGAAAAGCATTAATTAGCACAAGAAATTAAGACAAAGCAAAGATGTTCTTTAAAGATGTTCTTTACAGGAAATGCTCAATATATTCAGCTACTGTGGAGGAATGATGGTGTAGTCGAGGAATAATGTTGTGAACAGCACTGTAAAGCATGTCCGGAGTTATGGTGAGGCATTGTCGTCGGAAGTTGTCTTTCAGTATCCCTAGAGATGTCGGTCGATCACGATACACTCGCGACTTCAGGTAATCCCAAAGCGAATAATCGTACGGACCTGCAGTACACAAAAAATGTTCAAATGTATGTTAAGCTTATGGGACTTAACCACGGGGTCATCAGTCCCTAAACTTAGAAACTACTTATGAACTACCTTATACTAAGGACGGCACAAATATCCATGCCCGAGGGGGGATTCGAACCCCCGACCGTAGTGGCCGTGCAGACCGTGACTGGAGCGCCTCAGTCCCCTCGGCCACCGCGGCCGGCTGCAGCTCACAGCGGAAACACAGGCGTGTGCCGCACCACGCTGCTATCAGTTCCCGCACCTAGGAAACGGCGATAGACGGCTAGGAAGCATGTGTGTAATGCAACTGTACGCTGTGGGATTTATTAGGAAGTTGTTCAGGCCGGCGCACTGTCAGCGTGCACCGTATCGGGGGCGGGCGGCGGAACTGCGTGGGGAAGCAGACTGCGAGCGGCGTGACGGCCGCGGCCGGCAGGTTTGTGGGTCAGCCGCAGACACGGCCGCTGCCGGCGCGGAATGCCGGGGGTGCCGCCAGGCTCGCAGATTTGTCTGTGCTCGCAGCCATGCGCCGTAGTCGGCGTGATGGAGGGCGCAGGCAACGGATTACCGAAGGCCACCACCAATGATCAGCCCTCACGGTAGCCACCCAGTTTCATATATGCAGGCGACCGGGTCATTACTACCCGAACGTAATAGCTTTGAGACCATGGAAAGCAAACGATCAGTAGCCCTCTTTCAAGGAAAATCAACGCACACCTAACCGGCAGAAAACCCGAATGTCTGTCTTCCACCAGAGGAATAGGCAAGCGACAAAAAAAAAAAAAAAAAAAAAAAAAAAAAAAAAAAAAAAAAAAAAAAATTAATCATGGGGAAGGGCGATACCACGCCGTGGCATAATAGCCGTGCGGACTAAGGCGCCCAGCTGCGGTGCGCGCGGCCGTTCGCTGTCGGGGGTTCGAGTCCCCCCTCGGACTTGGGTGTCCGTGTTGTACTTAGGTTAGTTTACCTAAGTTTAAGTAGTTTCTTCTCTACTGGGCCCGCAGCATATAAAAGGTCAAACTATGACATACCGTAATATATAAATCCAAGTTTGCTGCTAACAATATTTATTCAACTTTACTCCACTACAAGCTTGTTTAAGTAGTTTGTAAGCTATGCACTTATAACCACGTAATTGAGTCCCATAGATATACAAACATTTGAAAATATATTGATAAAACTCTTCTGGGTATTGGACCCCATCGTCAATATATCAAATTTTTCACCGACGTTTCGGCCACTATTGCAAGCGGCCATCTTCGGGGTGTTGCGTTTACTGCTAGATGAGGGAAAGCTGGTGTCTTAAATGTTTAGTGTTGTCAGTTATGATAAGTGGTTTCTGCTCTCTTTCATTGGTGTTTCCTTTATTTCTTCCTATTGGTGGAAAGGGAAGTCCTTGATTGGTGTATGTATTAATGTTTTCCATTGGTTGAAACTGGCGAATGAGGAGGGGTGGTAGTAGTGACGTAGCACTGATGCCTAGCGTCGGCTAGAGCGTGCTATTTGCTCTGTGTATTGACGCGGTGGAGTAGCCTAGCGGTCTAAAGCGTCTCGCTGCAGAGCGCGCGGTTGCTCGCCGTGGAGGTTCGAGTCCTCCCTGGGGCATGGGTGTGTGAGTTGTCCTTAGGTTAATTTAACTAGGTTTAAGTAGTTTGTAAGCTACGGACTGATGACGACGCAGTTTGGTCCGATAGATTTACAAACATTTGAACTTTTTTTTGCTCTGTGTACGCGCGGCCTCTGTTGTCTCGGGGCTATTTGGGGCCCCTATGGACTGCACTGCGCGCTGTGTCGTAGCTAAGCGGTACTACTGCTGGCAGACAATTGAACATATATTTTCTTTACTTTGGGACCTGCAGTGTGGAATATGTCGTTGAGTGACATAATTATAAATGACGTTTATACCTTGCACACTGCTGTTCTAATGCTATATTTATTAACTATTTAATCAGGCAGAAAATAAAAAATCTATTACAGGCATATAAGCCAGTTATAATTCAAATAAAATCAAGATCATCTTAAACAAAAAGGACAGAAGTAAGAACGAAATTAAATGTTTTAGCCATAAAAAATTATATATGCCAGCTTATGTAATTGTTATAAATTATCTCGTTTATATTACAGAAAACCTGATGATGGCAATATAAAGCCGAAATGAGCTCATAGTTAATAAATAATTATAACATCAGTGTGCAAGCTATAAACGTCATTTATAATGTGAACATATGTTTTGGCGATACCACTAGCACACTCCAACCCCAAAAATATTTAGCTGTCAATCTAGACGGACCCCTCACTTCCAGGGACCAATGAATGAACATTGTTCACCATACCTGCCAACTTTTGAAATAGGTTATCAGTAAAACTCACGAGCGACAACAAGTGTAACGATTTTCCACATACCCCTGCGCTACAAAATACGTACAATAAGTCGTGCTTTACTGAGGAAACTTCTATGAAATCACGCCCACTTACATCGTAGGTGAACATAACAATCGAGAAAAATAAAACGTCCACGTTACGCAGCAGCACGCTTGTGAGAATATTTCTCTGGAGTGTTCATAACAGGACTTCCTTGATAAGTTGAGCAGATACACAATAACACAGCAAGATATAACACGTAATGCAAATCACATGCTACTTTGACTTTAATTTTGTAGTTATGTCCTTTTTAGCTTCCTGAAAAAAGTGCAAAGAGAAAATATTTTGTCATAACATGGACAGAACTTCGAGTATTGAAAATAGAGGTCAGCTTCCAGGTACTTACTGGACATGGGTGATCTTGCTGAAAACACGTTCGCCTTCTACATTGCTATGTGTTGTGGTGAGAACATGGAGCATTACTGTGGAAATTAGGATATAGCCTATTTCAGAAGTCCGTCGTCTCAACGAATTCCAGACAACTGGGTCCAACTGGAATGACTTCCAGCAGCCAAAGTGTCATCTACCTGAAGATCTGTGAACTTCCTCTCTAGTTTCATTGTCTCCCTTGCCTAACATGATACGAGACTTATCCAAGAGAATCAAATGGAAGAAAACTGCGCCTTCAATTTAGTCAAGCCTTGAGTGCGAACTTGTTGACGATGAAAGTCACAGGCAGTAGGTAAAAAGGTACTTTCTCATTGATGAGAAGGAAAGGGATTATCTGTATCCTGGTGATCGTTCACTGCGTTTAAGTCTGTGTCAATAACTAACTCATCACCACTTCTTTCAATTTGCGGAGCAGAGCCTATCGACACCTAATTTCCACGTGGAACAACTGTTATCCCGCCTTTAAATTCAATTCAATGACGACACAAACATCACACCGACCAATCATGTCAAAGAATGATTTATCAACAGTCCTAGACATGCCTTCGACCCATGCAAATAATAGATTGTACAGAAGTGGGATGATTATCGAATATTATCGTTTGAAATTTTTGTCCACGAAATGACATTCTCCATTCGTAAAACCATAAAAATGCTGCAACTTCCGTAAATTTTACTGATACACCGTAACGTTTGCAGGTATGTGAGCACCAAGCAGAAAGCGGCGGATTACACATGTCCTGCTTGTTACAGCTACAGTCACACCAAACAACGGGGCAAACCACTCAACGAATCCTGCCGCATCAGTACAGGCTGCTTGAAACTGACGAGCTGTTTGCCTAGTCCACGGCCCCTAGCATCAGACGCGAAGTGGCTGTCAGAAAAGAGATCTAATTCGCTTACATCTACGGCGCACCCATTTTAAGGACCGCAATCTGCTTGTCGCCAATTCATACCAGTAGTAAAGTTCTCCACACCCCATAAAATGTCACTAATACAGTACACAAAACGAGCGTGCAAACGTTGCGAAATTGAAACATTCCCCGGGCAATGGAAGAAATGGAACGTATTGAGATCCTTGAATAGACTGAATTCTACAGTTGAAAGCGCGAAGAGCAATATGCACATATGGGGACTATCGGACAAACCGCTGTTGTGCGATTGTGGACAAGAAGAGACTGCTATGCACCTTATGCAGTGCGACCTATGTTCAGCCACCTGCACAATATCCGAAATCACGAAGGCTATTAAACGTGCGCTAGACGTGAACAGATCTTGGTCCCAAATATCTTAACACAACTTATTCATGTTACTCAAGTCATTTTCGCTAAATTTGTCTATAAATTTTATTTTCTAGGCGTTCCTAACTTTTAACCCAAAAAGTCTTACAAGTAGTCGTTCCGAACTCCGAAATTGTTTGTAATGTGACTTCGCATGTTAGTATACAAGGGAGACCACTAGTTAGCGCAACTCTTGTACATATACCAGTCAACGGAAGTATGTCGAAACAGCCTAGGCAGTATCGTGTCTCACTGATAGGCGAATGATCTGGGTTAGATACTATTTGCAGGAAACTTATTTCAAAAATCATAGCAACTTTACATCATAAATATCTCTCTTCTTTTTACAAAATGATGGTCGCAGCTAACTACAATTTTGATTCCAATATTTTCTTTTTAAAAAGTCCAGTAATTACAAATGCATTTTACAATTAACGTAGATACATTAAATTGCTAAATACTATTGTCATGATAATTTTATTGCGAAATTCGGTGGTATTGTAAGCTGTGGAAAGATACTATATATTTGTTGTAATTTTGAGAAACCGATTTGTTCAAGGAAAAGTAAAGTAGAGCTGATCACCTATTGTACGAGTATGTATACAAAGTTTCAAATGAAAATTAAATGTTGAAAAAAAAAGATTTTTTTGAAAGTAGGTTCGTACCTGGATCGTCCACATGACAGGCGTACCACCTGAGCTACATGACCAGCCTGGAGCACAACCTATACTGACAACTATCGCTTATTTTTGTATTGCGCTTAAAACCTTAGAGCCCCCTTTTCTTCGAATTTTCTAGATAGTGCGCTTTAGGACTTTGGTGAGTGTACATGCATTCCCGAGACCTGAAGGTTTCCTTGTTAGCCCCATAATCGTACATGTTACATTTAACATATGTGAAAAAGTTTACAAACAAATCTATCCGGTCTGTCTCTGTGTGTGTGAGTGTGAGAGTCTGATTCGATTGAAATGAAAAAGTTATGTGTAGGGCACGAAAACAAAGATAAATTTTGTACTGTATATTGTACGAAGGGCAGTTCCACAGAGCTTAGAGATCACTTTTTTCGATTTTTAGCTCGATCAGTATAAGATTCGGTGTGGCCAATGCATATAGTCTGATGTCCCAAGTTCCTCACAAACGCCAGTTGGTCGGAATCACGTGAGGTTCTGCGAGTGGGCCATAGAAGAGCAGAACAGTCACCACCACCCCCGCTCTCTCTCTCTCTCTCTCTCTCTCTCTCTCTCTCTCTCTCTCTCTCTCTCTCTCCCTCCCTCCCCGTCCCTTCCTTCCCCTCCTCTCCCTGCCGACTGTCGGCTTGGTAACACTGTTCTTCTTGCTCTCGCTTGTTGCTCACTATGACCATCTCAGAATGGCTCTGTACGACCCGCTTCAAATGCTATTAGATATTTCTCAAACTTCCCGCAACAGTTTTGACTTACCTGTAAATTTAATACCTTAGTTTGTGTATTTGGAATAAACTACCCTGACTATCCATCTATTTGTTAACGAGAATTCATCTCCTAGTGTGGACAGTGGGGCTCGGGCTAGTGAATTCTTGCAGAAACAACAAATTTTCCCACAAGACTTTCTCTAACAGTGCTACCAGTTTCGGCATTTCAGTAATGCCATCTTCAGGCCGCACTAAGTGATACGTTAGAGTACACCATTCCACATTGTTTGTGGGAACTTTCGTCACCGATGTCCGCTGCAAACTTCTGTACTTGCAATCAGCACGAACATGTGGTTTTCAGAGCCTTCAAGTAACCAGCCTCGGACACCAGTGCACCATCAGTTTCTACGGCCTGATTTCCCCTTGCTCCGTCTGTGAAGTGCCGCTCGTCATTAGTCTCACCCACGTGGGTTGGAGTCTGCCGCCTACGCGCCGGGCGTCGCCGCAGTAGGAACGTCCTTGGGTGCGCAGACAGGTCGATAGCTCGGCCCGTGTAAGGATTCACTTTCGCTCAGGCAAGAACGAGTGAAAACTGTCGCCGCTGATACAGATATGTAGGCTTCTGTGGCTGAAGTCATTCTTTAAAATCCTTCTCTGTGTACTGTCCCGTCTCTCTCTTGCGTAACAATCTGACGTGACGTTGTAGGCATTTATTGGGTCTAAGGGAGTGGAGAGGGAGGGAAGAGAGAGTGGGTTCGAGCGATTAGTTTGTCGGGCAGAACGCATACTAGCTGATAATGAAATTCGTAGTGGCTGTTAGTTTGACGGTAGTGTTCTTGTCTTACACTGCCGTTTTGAATAATAAAGCTTCAACGTGCAGCAATACAGACGAACCATTACTTCATTTGATATTTTATTAAACATTTCGTATTTCTGAAACTTCCTGGCAGATTAAAATTGTGTGCCGGAACCGGGACTCGAACCTGGGACCTTTGCTTTTCACGGTTCGAGTCCCGGCTCCGGTACACAATTTTAATCTGCCAGGAAGTTTGATATTAGCGCATACTTCGCTGCAGAGTGAAAGTTTCATTCTGGATACTTCGTATTTGTCTCACAATATTTGTTTCTTGGTTTGTTATGAGTCCTCTTTTCGCTTCGTAGGTCATCACCAGGTACCTCATTTATTGAACAGATAGTCCATAAAATGGCGTGAGTTCTTAGTTGTGCAAAGATGGTATTCTAAGTAATGTATATTCGACAATATATCGATACCAGAAAACAAACCACTATATAAAATATAATTGCAATCTGATTATATAGATGAGAGCTTCCTTTGAATCTCAATATTCAAACTGTGAATGCTGTTAACATTAAAATATTCTCCAGTTGTGTAATAGTAGAAACATAATTAAATTCCAGAGAAGCATTTAAACAAATTATCATACATTTTTGATTAAAGTAATTAAGATGAATTTGTGAGAGACAAACTATAGTATACTTAAGTAGTGGGATACAATGGAGAATGTGTTCAAGGGCACAAAAGTGTGGCGGGGACCAGTGATGGCAGCGGGGAGTCTAGCGTATGTGGGTATGGAACTGTTGTAATCAAATTAAAAGCACGATGTGAGACGTTGTCATTATGACTACTTCAATAAAGGTGAAAAATGAATGTATTTGGCCATTAAGGACTGGGTTTGGATTCTTAGATTGGTGTTCATTGATAGAATTTCTAATAACGTAAGTTTTCTAATCTTAATTCCTCTATGGAGAACATCATATTGTGTGATAAGAATGACAGTCATTCAGAGCATGCTCAACAGACACAGAATCTTTCTTTATGCGTCTCCAGCTCCTATCATGCTCGGACATTCTAATTGTTACAGCCCTATGTGATTAACCTACTTACAATTTCTTACACAGATTGCAGGTAATTTTATAAACATCACTCTTTTAAGGGTGGGATTGCATTTATTGTTTAATACAATGTGGGCAACTGTATTCCTGATATGTTGCTGGAGTAGTATATTTTCTAGTTTGCTAGCAAGTACCTGTGGCGTCTTCCCTATATGTAGCATGGGGACCCCATTTTTTTCCATGTGGCGTGATGATTTCTGGGGAGGACACAAACGTACTGTTGTTGTTTGTCATTAGATATTCCAGAGCAAGCGTTTAGCCCTTGGAATCTTGTGATATTATTGTAACTTAAACCTGCAAGTTTTAATCTAAAATTCATTAAAGCAATAAATATTTTCGGAAGCCTTCAACTAGATTGCGTTAATTTTCTGAACTTTTCTATTAGGCGCAAAAAACTGGTTTTAGTGGTGAATGCTATTACCACAATGACTGTATTATACAATATTTTGTGTTCAGGACAGTTTTTAAACGTTAGTATATCTTGAAACACTATGTTGAGTCAACAATTTGGTGGCGATCGTAAGGGCCCAAATTGGTAAACGTTACTGAAAATCTGTAGGTATTCCTACGAGTGAGCTAAATGATATTTTCGTGTTCTAGATCCCACCTACACAGTAATAAACTATTTTGTTAAGATAAATCAGCAACTAATGCTGTTCAGAACACTACTCCGATAGAACAGGCGTCGCTTTGTGATATCCTGTAGCTGTTGTAAATATAAACACGAAATTAATGTATTTTTATTTTGCGGTGGAATTAAAGTAATATCGCTTTTGTAATAAACATTACGCGAAATACGTTGGTAATGAAAGAGTTAACTAGTCGATGGAACATATACATCTCTTCTTTTTCATGCGGAAAAATGAAGAACACGAACGTGTTGCAAGTAAAAGGGGGGGGGGGGGGCTGAATTTCACGGGACAAGCAGTCTGTTTAAAAGCATGCATAACTATCTTCTGCGCTATCGGAGGCAGGGCGGGGGATTTAGAATGTCTTTTTCATAACGTTTACCATGTATTATTTTCCAAATCAAAAGTATTCGGCCAGAAGCAAAGAGTGTTAACTTACGATTTCCATCTTTGCGAAACCTAGGTACACATGCCAAGTATTACGATTTTTCCGTAATTGTCACGATTTGTAGGCCAAAATTACGTCAGATGAAATTACGGATTTCGCTGTTTTAATATATTTCTTAGTAGTTTGGCCGCATACAATTTTTCGTTGCAATATTTTCTGAACCAATATTATTTCACAAATAGCACAATACCTTGTCAGCTGCCTAGCAGAGACTATATTATAATTGTATATTATTGACGACGTTACAGCGTTCATTTTTAATGAAATATATCGCAATTTGCGATCACTTATGGCTTCACTGTACTAGGTTTAGATGTAATACCAATGTGCGGAAATGAAAATTTCTGCCCGGCGGGGATACGAACCCGGGATCTCCTGCTTACCGAGGACACAGTGACCAATCAGACTGCAGACGACTCTTCCCTGCACGTCTCCCGCCACACCACAAATCTCCATTCGCCACACGTGCAGGGAGGAGTTCTCTGCAGTCGGGTTGGTCACTGTGTCCTCGGTGGCGGAGTGGTCAACGCGTCTGCCTAGTAAGCAGGAGATCCCGGGTTCGAATCCCGGCCGGGCACTAATTTTCATTTGCCGCACATTGGTATTACATCTAAACCTAGTACAGTGAAGCCATAAGTGATCTGAAATTGCGATATATTTCACTATATTATAAAGTTGTCTACTACGGTGGTGCTTCGCTAACTTCACTACTGTGCATACACTTTCGGTTAAGCTGTCTGCTCATGCTGTTAAGTTACTATCAAGTGTAAATGAATTATTTAGCACTATTCGAGTAACTCAAATGTTAGTACAGCTGATGGGACTTAACTACGGGCTCATTAGTCCCTAAACTTGCAAACTACTTATGAACTAGCTGATACTAAGGACGGCACAAATATCCATGCCCGAGGGGGGGATTCGAAACCCCGACCGTAGTGGCCGTGCAGACCGCAGTTGGAGCGCCTTCGATTAAGTATAGCATATGTTTTTACTTTCTGATGAAGCCAAAGCGAATGAAAGTTCGATGTAATTATCACGAATATTCTACCAGCGTTTTTTTCCTCTTTTCTTTTCTTTTTTTCATTTTTCGTTATTCGCTATATTTCTCGTTTCTTCTGTTTTTTTTTATTTCGTCAAGAGTCACAGCTACGCCTCAAAAGGAAATTTTGTCAATAAAAAAAAATTCCGACACGGTCCTGATACCCTCTTCTCCTCATCCTCCTGAGTTCCTCTTATTCCCATTACGATTCTTTCGAAACTTGGTATCACTGCTCGGCTCCTGTACAATAGGATGAAAACTTGTTGTCTTTTACGAAGTGTTCGGGGGTCTGCTCAGTAATACTGAGGGCATTTTGTGAACTGCAGCATAATTACGACAGGACGTTTCTCGCTGCGAATCGTGACGAGATAAAGGCGTACTACGGAGGGGTGGAGGCCGTCACCTTTGCAGAGTTCAGCGACTTCACGGTGCAGCGGGCGGGAATCGATTGTGCGTCAGTTACAGCCAGTGCTGGGCGTGTCGGCCTGCCAATGGGTGGAGGGCCACTTTCTCCAGTAGGCCCCCGCTAGTGCTTTCCACGCCGCCAAGGCGCGCTACCGCCGCCGGCGTTGCACAGTGGCAGCACCCTTCAGTTCATTCCTATTTCAAGTTTTTAATTAAAGATCCAGTCAAACTACGTAGGAAATTAGTCCCCTTCAAAGCGTGGGACCACGAGGATAAGTGCGTACACACCGTAGAGGGCTCTCGGCTGCCTTTTTGCATTTCGCACTCTCCAGAAAGCTAGATTCGGTCAATTAGCGCATATTTACATTCGTATTTGCTACTACCGGTAACCGCGGTAAGATATTACTGGGACCCCCGGTGGTTCACGGTTCTTTCGTGAGTACGCGCGTTGCGAGCACGGAGCTCAGAGCTAACGCAGTCTTCCTTCCTTCCTTCCTTCCTTCCCGGACTGCATTTCCTTTCCCGTCCCCTCCTTTCCTATTCTCACTGCTTCCCCTCCCCACCGGGGTACTGATAACCTCAGTAGTTTAAGTCCCCCTATCCCAAACAAACAACCCAACCCCAAGATAGTACTATTTACAAGGACTCCTCGAAGTTCGTATACAGCAGTTTGCTGCAAAGGGAAACACTGTAACCTGTAAGCTAGGTCATTAGGCTCGGACACCGAACTTCATCATACCTGCATTAGAGAAAGACAATACCCCAAGGATGGACCAAGCACCATCTTTCCACAGGATGCTAATGTTCTCGGCTAAATAAAATAATAACAATAATAATAAATAAAAAAATAAAAAAACACGCTCTCGCATCGTAACGATGTTAAACGGCCACTACTCATTGTAGTGATAGCAGAGAAGACGCTAAAGGGCTCATTTCTCCACATCTATCGACACCAAAACAGATTAGAGTGCAATATTGCTTATTTATTACCAACTCGTTTCATTCCATTGTTGGGCCATCTTCAGGGTTTCTTCTCCCAGGTGGTGTGAAGCGGCGCAATAGAGGTGCCGTCACCTGAGGAGTCGCAGCTATTGCGAATAAAACCCTGAAGGCGGCCCAACATTATGTTGAAAAGGGTTGGTAATAACCAATATTGTGCTCTAGACTATATATATATATATACACGAGGCGCGTCCAGAAAGTAAGTTCAATTTATCTCCGCTGCAGCGCTGCGACTGCAATTCCGCACATGCGCTGTAGACGATGTGTATCAAGGAGAAGAACGTGCGCCATTTGGAGATCTTTGTTTCGTACGCTTTGTTGTGCTTGTTTGAAATGTCGGCGTTGATTGAAAATCCCGCCGCCTGTGGAATCAGGTTGGTAATTAGGTTTCTGAATGCGAGGAAAGTGAAACCAAGTGAAATTTATCGGCAAATTTGCCATGTTTACGGACCAAATGCGATGAGTGATTCGATGGTGAGAAGATGGGTCCGACAGTTCAGTGGCGGGCGTAGTGATGTGCACGATGAAGAACGAAGTGGGCGTCCACCTTTGGTTACAGAAGAACTGGTTCACGCGATTGATGACAAGATCCAGGACATCTCAAGTCTTTCCTTGGCGATCATCACTTCACCAATGACGACGTGCTGAAAACTATTTCCAACTGGTTGAAAACACAGGCGGAAGTTTTCTATGAAGAAGGTACACAAAACTTGGTGCCACGCTATGACAAATGCATGCAAAATTTCGGCAGTTTTGTGGAAAAGTAGTTTGAAAGTTGTAGAATATTGTGCAATAAAAATTTCTTCTGTACCTGTGTACAATTTCATTTTATTACCAAACGGAACTTACTTTCTGGACGCGCCTCGTATATCATTTTCTCCGTCAGTGGGGTAAAAAAATTGTTTCCTTCATAAAATACCGCAAACGCATTATCTACTCAGTCTACACGTCTTGTGTGAAATGTGTGTTCCAAAAATGTAGGAGCGTATGTGACTGATAGGACCTAGTATATTCTTAAAATTATTTTTACGCATACAGTGCAACCTGTGTTCCAATTATAAAAGTCGACGAACCTTGACAGTTCATCTCGGTTAGTGATAATGTAAATGATGTTTTACTAACGAAGATAAAGCAAGAAGGGTTGCTGTCTATCGCCTTTCCTCTCAGACAGGAAGTTACACTTACCTCCTGATCAGCTGTCCTTGGATCGTAAAGGCGTCGGACTTCTTCTCTTGGTAGGTATTTCGTCGCCTTATTGAAAATTCATTAATTGAAAAGAGGACAGTAGGAGAGTTACAGAACAAATAGGCAGAAGTATGGTGAAATCATAAAGATATGACAAAATTGAGGTCGCCTTGTTGCAAGTGTAATTCAGAAATCAGACTATTTTGCCACGAAACCACCTTGCTGAAGGGCAAGGAATTACTAACAATAGTCAAGAAATAAGCACATTTTATACATTTGCAGTCCCTAGAGAGCGGAGAGTGGTTGAATCAGTGAGAATGTTGCTAGCCATAAAGTCGTAATACTAAAATCAGAGCAGGAGCCAAACGGGCAAGCTTACCTCACTATAAACTGAACGGTAAGTATACCGGATGCTCCCACTCGCCCATCACTTAACAGACGCGGACGGTCCTCAAAGTCACTCTTTCCTAATACGGCGCTAACTTCCGCCCTAGACTGTCCGCGAGGTGGATACTTCGAAGCTCTGCAACCGAAAGGTGGTGCGTGGCTGTTCGCCGGGCACGGCACCGCAGTTTTAAAGTAGTCCCTGTAGCCAACCTTGCAGGTAGGGGAGAGGAACTGTTGGGAAGCTTAACCCTGTCTCTCGGATACTCAGGTTGGGACACCTGTTTGGAGCGCGGGACAAGGCTGGTATGCCCCCGCCAAAGCGTCGCTTCCGGCTGCTTTTAAATTTAACGGCTACAGGAAAGTCTCCATTCTGAGCAATTTCTAGATTAACCAAGCGGGTAATGTAGAAATTACTCTGTCCCTTCCATTCGACTGTCCTCTAAAACTAAGTAAGCTATCATTCTGTGATGCTCCTTAGTTGGTGAAAATTAATAAACCGTCCTAAATTACTTGATTTAATATAATTACGTAGGCTTCCGCGGCCAGAGTCAGATGACATAAAAGTTTTCTGGGTATGGTACCGCGTCATGATGTAGGCTATTACTTATTTAACCAACGTTTCGGCCAACGTTACAGTGGCCTTCATCTGGGTAACGTTGGCCGAAACGTTGGTTAAATAAGTAATAGCCTACATCATGACGCGGTACCATACCCAGAAAACTTTTATGTCATCGTTACTTGATTTAATTTTGCTACTTTGTAATTAAGGACCCATCCGGTCTGTTATTGGTATCTGGGAGTTAGTAATTTTACTGGCAACTCGAATCCGTGGTCGGAATAAAATATTTAATTTTATTTTGCTCTGATTTCTTTCTTATGACATAGCCGTTGCAGCAGTGCATTGTGTGCCCTCAAAAAGTCTGTACGTTACAATATTCTGGGATGGTCATCGGAAAGCAGATATTGTAATTTAACAAAACTGATCCATATAAAAAATGACTAATTTATCTACGGTAGTGATCACATGAAAAAACTCCAGCGTTTTTCTGATTCCTAATCATATAATGGATGATGAAGGGGAGGATTATTGTCTCCATACTCCTACAGAGTGAATCAGCAATTTGCATCTGATAATGCAACGATAAATTTATCTTTCGAGGCACTAAATCCCCACTTGCGGCTTCTTACCACACGTCGTAGCTGTTCTGCACACGATTTATGGCGTGAACCGAGAGCGGCGGTTCACTGGTACACGCTCGATTCGCGTTCGGACGGCTACTTGTTTAAAATCTTACTCCGGCCATCTAGATTATGGTTTTCCGTGATTTCCCTAAATGCCTCCAGATGCCGAGATCGTTCCTTCCCCATTCTTGGCAAACATCAATTCGTCCGTGCTTCGTCTTTAATGACCCAAATGTTTGTATAGCTTATGGGACTTAGGTACGGGGTTATCAGTCCCTAAACTTACAAACTACTTACGAACTAGCTTACACTAAGGACGGCACAAATATCCATGCCCGAGGGGGGATTAGAACCCGCGACCGTAGTGGCCATGCAGACCGTGACTGGCGCGCCGCAGTCCCCTCGGCCGGCTTTAATGACCCCGATGTCGACGGCGCGTTAACCCCTAATCGTTCTTCCAACCTAAGTTGCACCAATTGCTTGACGGAACAACGCAGTATTGTCGTCCAGAACCAAACTGCAGTATTAGGCTTAATGAACAGCGCAGGCGTACTACACATTGTCTCTGTCGAGAGAGGAAAAAAAAAAAAAAAACCATAACCAGTTAATCATTGTTGAGCATACAACTCACCAAAGCACACGCATTAGTTCCGTGCGACTCGAAACTGCTGCTCGTAGAAAAAGCTACCTTTAATCCTCCAATCAACAAATGTCATCTGTTTCGTGTAGCTTTTTTAATTTCATAAACGTGGGAGCTGTGGGTCGATGCTGACAATAGTTAGTATTGTTCTGTTTTGGTACTATCGCTTGTTGTACATAAACCTCGTTAGTTAATACCGCTACGTGACTGCTTCTATTTCAAATTGGTAAACTATCCTCACTTAACCCTTTCCTGCCCAAACTATCAAATATTCGATCATATAACTTCAAAATTTTCTTTTACTACCAGAGTCAATAAAAGAACATTAGTGTGTTCACATGTTTTTGTTTTTAATGTAATTTGGAGACATTATGACATGCCTATGTCTGTCAACATAAGGATTTACTAGCAAGAAACCTATAGCAACATTTTTATATCGAAAAGCCATTTTCGAAATTGACGTAAAGGGGGGGAATTGCACACAGTAGTTACGCCTGAACCGTATTCATATTTCGTAATTCGTAAACAAGAAGAAACTACAACCTTTTATTACTGACACCTAGAAACAAAGAAAACGACAAAAATAACATGCACAAAATGCCTTTGAGACACTGTTAGTACTAAAAACTTCCTGGCACAATTTTGAACACTGTGTAAATAAAACGAGCTCTATTCATTGAATAATTTCCGTTTCCATTAGCTAAAACAATGGAAAACAAAATTACCAACGTGAGAACACACAAGAGGTTCTTTTTGTGACAGCAAAACTCGCCTGACGAAATCGTGCACACGGACATAAAATAGTCCGTTGTTTACGCCCAGGGAGTGTTTCATATGATACTTCAGAGGGACTCTGACTTCCCGTCATGAATACACGTCAGATATCATTTTCCACTTTGTTTTATGACGCTGTAAATGGACTGGGACTTTTAAGTCCCGTGGGGCAGGAAAGGGTTAAAATAAAATCGTAATTTGTGAAATAGGTCATAAATTCATCGCAACGTATTGCGTTTTATTTGCTATACTTAGTTCCGTAATTTACTGGGAACCGTTATGTACTAACGGTATGACACACACACACACACACACACACACACACACAGACACAGAGAGAGAGAGAGAGAGAGAGAGAGAGAGAGAGAGAGAGAGAGAGAGAGAGAGAGAGATCCATTGTGTAAGTACCATATGATTGTGAAGCATTCTCTTGCTTGTCCGTATTGCGTTTGTTTCGTAATTTTAACACTGCTCGCCGCTACGGTGTGTATAATGTGCCGGCAAGTGACTGGGAAAGCGAATGGCTGCGCTCCATACGACCCTTTGACACGGCGGGTCATGTGCGAACTCCTGGTACGGCGCTGGCTCGCCTGCGAGTTATGCAACACTTGCTACTTCCGAGGCGCGCGGGCTCCGCGCGTTCCCACGGCGACTCGCAGGGCGGTACAGTACTCGTGTTTCACGAAACTGCTCGCCGTCCCAATGTTTCGTAACTAATTTTAATAACGTTTATTTGAAGCTACCTGCCATTTTAACTACCTTCCGGATAATTCCGTTTAAACTTGACTTTAAAGACTGGTGTTTCTCGTGCAAGAGTAGAAGTCAGCAAACGATTAACTTTGTAGAAAGTACAAATTGGCATCAGCCATACTTATTACTATGTAATATAGATGTCATTACATTCGTCGCATAGTGTATTGGCCATGAGACATAGTATAATAGCTATTGAAGTACTACAGGCTGGGCGTGGCAAAAACCGACCAGTTAAAACGGATATCAGTTGTTCAGTTGTAAATGATCAGTATTCTTTGTTAATTCTTTTATCGGTTAAAACAGGTTTTTATCATTTTTTTGTTAATAGCGTAGTGAAATACTGGAATATTTGCCACAGCAACAGTCCTAAAATTTTTAGTCCATGGTGTACAGCAGTCAGTTAGAATAAATATTCCTGCAGTAAAAAACCGTCTTGATTGCAAATTGTTTCGCCCTTTGGCAGTATCCTTAATAGTATCATCAAAGACCACTGCTTCTATTAAGGTAATCTTAAAAATCTGTTTTATGTTTCTCACAACATTACCGAGTATGTTTCAACTGTAATTTGTTGTTACCCATCATTTGTAGGGCTACAAGGAAATCCAAAAAAATTCCAAAAAAAAAAATAAAATAGAAACACCGCAAAACAACTTCCGGTGTCACACCACGGAGAGCGCATTGTAAGCTTTACCATTTATACTGTCTTCTCAACACAAAATAAGCCCATGTACCATTATACACGTTTGTAATTCCGCCCTGTAATTTTGTGTAAATCCTGTCACGCAGATAATCTGAAGATGCCCTGCTAAAGGGCGAAACGCGTCATTAATTAATAAAACAATTTGCAATCAAGACGGTTTTTTACTGAAGGAATAGTCCTAAAATTTTAGTTATCAATTGAAACATTAACAAAAAACGATAAGTGATTAAAATTTCAATAGATTTCAATATTGGGCGGGTACTTACGTTTCAGTAAGAGAAACTAAGATACTTCTTGTTTCGAAGAGGACACAGCGGATTCTATCTCGATTTTTTCCCATGCAACCCCTGTTTTCTTCATTCGCTTGTCAACCGTAACGTTATAACATCGCCTCTGGCGTTTATAGTCTGACCAATGATGTCCATACTACCTCAATGTTCAAGTTATGCTATCTGTGCCCAGCCATAGACATCGATATTTTATTACTTGTCGAATTACAACATCGCTGCCACGAAATATTATTACATCTGCCACAAGCAAAACGAGCTGGAAAAATTTCTGCTAGACTCCAGGCTATTGCCAAGGATATAACAGCTGAGATCTGGATACCTCAAGATAATTAACAAGGAAATGATTGTTATTATTGTGAAATATGCAAACAAAATGTTTTCGTTGTCTTCAGTCCGGAGACTGGTTTGATTCAGCTCTTCACCCTACTCTGTGCTGAGCAAGCCTCATCACGTAAGAACGACAACTCACAGCCATTTGAATCTGTTTACTTTATTGGTCTCTAGACCTTCCTCTGTGATTTTTATCCCACACACTTCTTTCCAGTGTTAAATTCATGATTTCTTGATCTCTAGGAATGTGTCCAACCAATCGATCCCTTCTTTTAGTGAAGGTATATCAAAAAATCTTTTTTTTCCCCAATTCTGTTCAGTACCACCTCATTAGTTACGCGATCTATCCATCCAGTCTTCAGCATTCTTCTGTAGCACCACATTTCAAAAGCCTCTATCGTCTTCCTGTCTAAACTATTTATCGTCAAAGTTTCTCTCTCCTACAAGGCAACACCCAAGACAAAAGCCTTCGAAAAAGACTTCCTTACACTTAAATTAATATTAGATATTGGCAAATTCCCCTTTTTCAAAAACGCTTCTCTTCCTATTGCCATTCTGCATTTTATATCCTCTGTATTACAAACAGCCTATGTTATTTTACTGCCCGAGTAACGAGTAACAGTAAACGAACAAATATATTCAGCTCAAAACAGATTTTTCTGTTTATCAGAGAGACAAAAAAGAATTGATAAGTGAAATACTGGCACGCGTTGTGTTAGTTTCTCTCTTCGCTATGTAGAAAGCTAACGACACGAATGTAATGGAACTGTGGAACACAGAAGGATTAGGAATTTAAACTGGAGGAGCTGTTAAGATCTGTGATCAGTTTCTATTGTTACTTCTTTGTATTCGTTTCGACGATAAAAGCATAAGAGAGGACAAGATAGTTTGCTGCTGTTCGTTAGTTTCTAGTTAAAATTTGTAACCTGCTGCAACAGTGTATAGACTTTTCTTGGCTACATATGTAACATCATTTCTTAGATTTTTCTACTGTGCTTAGCATAAAATATTTGTATTAATTGCAAAATAAAATTTATTTTGATATTACAGTGTCACTATCATTTTGACTGATACTTTATTTTCTCTTCAAAAGAATAATTTCAATATTAGCGTGAGAGCCTATGAAAATAACTACGGAAAAGAGCTGCGAAACTGGCGCAGAAAATGCGCCGCGTGACTGCTCCTGCAATTAAGAAAAAAAAAAAACACCGCATGCTTGCAGGAGGGAGGGTTAAATTAGCGTGCGTGTGTTCACTGGACAATGCTGGTACTTCTAAACCCGAGTATAACAGGCGGGATTACACAGTTTGTTTCAGTTGCAGAAATCGCATGCGACTAAAGTTTGTATTTGAAGACAGGTGCTGCGACTCATGTGTAAGGAGGAGGGAGAAAAAAATACTGCCAGCACACTGCAGATATCGAAAGCGCCTGGATTAGAACGCCTCGAGACTGCAGTTCGTCGTTCCGCAATCTTCCTCAGCGAGTTCTTGGCGACCGCACGACTTTTAGTCGAATATGCTCTCCACAGGTTGTGGAAGGCCACATCAGCCGTTGCCCAGGTTCTAGTGGCTCTAGGCGACCAATCGCCGACGGAACAAGCAATGTTTGCTCGTTTGTGCACGGGCGTATAGCAACGTCTAGTATCTTGAGTAATATCCGTATCCAAAGACTGGAAAATTGGACACATGACTCCAATATTTAAGAAAGGATGGGAGTGATCCGCAAAATTATAGGCCTGTATCATTGACGTCGGTTTACAGTAGGACTTTATTGTACCCCTACCCATTTGTTTCCACTTGCTCGAGCGTATTAAAGCATCCGCATGTCCGAAAGAACAGACACCATTTGCTGATACTAACGGTCGTAATTTTACTATTTCGACGTACTTAAGCAACTCGATCGTTTCAGGGCATTGAAATAAATCGAATGGCAAAGTTGAGAATTTATGCTAGACCGGGATTCGAATTCGAGTTTCCCGTTTTGGGCAGCGGTCACATTAACCAATTAGGCTATCCAGGGAAGCTTTTCCTCAGGGAAGCACTACAATCGTAGTGTGCTATAAGTTGAGAATTTTGGAAGGGAAGCGTCCCTGGAGAGCCTAATTGGTTAAGGCGACCGCTGGCCCAAAGCACAAATCCGCTTTCGAATGCCGGTCCAGCACAAATTTTCAACTTTGCCATTGGTTTTATTTCATTGCCCTGAAACGGCCGAAATTTTTAAATATTTCCAATTCATAAAAATATTTTGAGTTACTGCACCTACTGACACGTTAGTAACGTTACTATAACACATTGTATGTTGTTGTGGTCTTCAATCCGAAGACTACTTCGATGCAGCTCTCCACTCTATGCTGTTGTGTGCAAGCCTCTTCATCTGTTTACTGTATTCGTTTCTCGGTCTTCCTCTGTCATTTTTATCCCTCACACTTGCCTTCAATGCTAAATTAATTTTACATAGGAATCTATGTCTGGAAATGGCATCCAACATAGCTATGATTATTTCTTCATATTCGAGACGGAAAGACAGCTCTTCTACTAGTCTTGGTGCTCCTAGTCCTTAAAGTACGTATTTTAGTCCATTTTTACAAGATATCCCAAGATATGGAAAGCAAAGAGCTTGCAATATATGAGATTTGTAGGGTCTTTGGCTAACAGTTGGGAAAAGAGTACTTAACTAAAAAAACGTTATCACTGCCCTTTATAAGTCGTCTGCCTTCTTATTGCTGAAACCGTAACGAGAGTGCCAGACAAAAGACGGGAATGTAATCTCTAGTTAAGAAATAATTTAGAGCAGTGTTCGAAGTAGTAGCAGAACTGAATGTTAAGGGAAGGGATACGATGTTAACCCGTAAACCCAAGTAACAAGCGAAACAGAAATACGGCACTTTGTATTCGCAGGGACATAACTGACGATGCTCTATGCTGAGGTTTCATTCGTCGCAACTCGTATGTTCTGAGATGGTAGATGTGGAATAAACCAGAATACAACTTATTTCTTGTGAATATATATGCGAAGATAGCTTGTTAAATAATTCCAGATTTCCGGTTTCGACGAACTTTGTCATATTCAGATCTGTACACCTCAAAATAATAATTAAAAAAAAAGTGTCGTCTACGATATGGTGGTTGAGATATATGTTAAAAAGGGTTGAGATATATGTTAAAAAGACATAATATTTCTACTGTGTTAAGTACATATAAACTAAATGTGTCGTAATATAGCTCGTCACGTTTAAGAACAAAGTAGAAGCAACTGTACGTGTACAGCGTGAACAGGTGAGAAAAAATGTGTTGTGTGATTCTTTTTTAAAGTGACAAGCTATGGCATACGATTTTACGTTAAGACACACCTAGCTAATATTTACTTAACGAAGTACTTTTAAAATATGTATGCGACTTTCATAACATAAATATCAAGCACCATGTTATTTGAAGTGCTATTTTTTTAAAGTGTCGAGATCTGAAGATGTCAACAAAGTTTGTCGAAACCGCTTTTGTGAAATAAAATGTTCAACAAGTTATCTTTCCATATACACTCTCAAAAATAATTTAGATCATCCCCTTGCTTGAAACATGTCAAGCATATACAGAATCAGGGGCGCCGACCCTGTGGGTGCTCCGGGGCTTGTGCACCCCCCAAGAAGTTTTTGAGGGTGCTGAGCACCCACATAACAATAAGGTGGAAAATAGAATTGTATAAATTTTTAAAAAATCGGGAAAAATCAAAACCTACCTTATGACTCAAGAGGAAATGCAAAACGTGACCATAGCGAGAGACGACATTTCATACGTGAAAGAAGTGATCAGTTTTGTGCGCGGATCCCCAAGCGAGTAATAATGAGTGTCCGTGTTTTACCCACTATACTAGCTTTATTCATCCTGAAGCACGTCGGTCCTTTTCACCTTTCAGGTGTACGTATTTATAAACATATGTTTTTTCAGAAATTTAGCTTGCAGAATCTGATGCTGATGGTAAAGTTAATTGTTTTTCATTTATCTTTGTCACTTCCCTCATTATTAAAATTATAGATTCAGTTGAAATTTGTAATGCTTTTCTCTGGGGATTTAAAAAACTGCCAGATATGTCATGAAGTTATCTCGAAGTGATGAAAGTTTCGATGAAGTATACAGCTCTTGCTTGGAACTGACTGAAAAACTTCGAAGTCCGACATCAAAATATCAAAATATTTCAAAGAATTCTTTAAACCTTGGTGTCGGTGTTCTACCAAACACTTATGTCAGAAAGAATAGCTTCGCACAAAAAGTGTTAGTGTACAGTGAAAAATTATTTCCTTGGTCGTGTAGAAGTTTTGGGGTGTTACTTATATCGAAATCTCCACTTCGGCCAATTAGATCGCTTTATTGTAGTGTTGTAATGCAGCCATGCTTTCCTTTTCTTCCTCCTCCCTCTTCCTTCTGTCTTTAAAAGGTCAGACAACTGCCTGTTTACTTTCATCAAGTATTGCTCATTCAAAAATGCACGAACATGATTTTCAGGAGGGTTGGTTTCGAACATTTGTGAACCGTGATATAGAGCACCCACACTGATTTTCAAAAGTCGGCGCCTCTGTACAGAATTAAACTATTGTTACATTACACGAAATTCCTATGTCATTCCTCTGAAGTGTGGACTACATCATTTTAACTCAAATTGTGCCCAGTCAGTAACATACATTTAATTTTCGTTTGTTACTCTCAAGAAACTGAGAAAACACTGCATCATTAGAAGACTTATTCAGTGTGTGTTGTCGCCCTGTCATTGCTACTTCCCCGCAGGATTGTGGTATCAAAAACTACCTGATGGAATGGTGATTGTGATAGCGTAACCCATGCGCAATGTTTTATTTATGAGTAGGTGCGAGCGCTTTGAAGAAGACAGACGAACGGCTTTTATTCAAATTGCGTGGTTATGGTATATCGCACCAATTCTGCGATTGGATAGGGGATTTCCTGTCAGAGGACACAGTTCGTAGTAATCGATGGTAAGGCCTCGACTAAAACAGAGGTGATATAGGGCGTTCCACAGGGTAGTGTTATTGGTCCTCTGCTGTTCCTTATTTACATAAACTGGTTAGGGGAAAATCTAAGTAGCTCTCTTAGGTTGTTTGCAGATGGCGCCGTTATTTACCGTCTAGTAAAATCATCTGAAGATCAAAACCAACTGCAGAACGATCTGAATAAGATATCAGTATGGTGTAAAAATTGGCAATTGACTCTAAATAATGAGAAGTGTGAAGTCTTTCACATGAGCACGAAAATAAATCCGTTAAACTTTGTTTACAACATAAATCAATCAAATGTGAAGGCCGTAAACTCCACAAAATATCTAGGGATTACTATTATTTCAGACTTAAACTGGAAAGAACACGTAGATAGTGTTGTGGGAAAGGCGAATTAGAAGCTGCGTTTTTTTTTGGCAGAACCCTTAAAATATGTAACGGAACTACTAACGAGACTTTTTGGAGTATTGCTGCCCAGTGTGGGATCCTTATCAGGTAGAATTGACGGAGTTCATCGAAAGAGTCCAAAGAAGGGCAGCTCGTTTATCACGATACAGGAGAGACAGCGTTACGGAAACGATACAGGATCTGGGATGGGAATCATTACAACAACGGCGCTTATCGCTGCGGCGTGGGCTACTTGCGAAACTCCAATCGCCAACATTCTCCTCCGAATGCGAAAATATATTGTTGACTGCCACTTACATAGGTAGAAATGATCATCAGAATAAAATACGAGAAATCAGAGCTCGAACGGAGAGATTCAGGTGTTCTTTCTTCCCGCGCTCTACTCGAGAATGGAATGGGAGATAAGTGGTATAATGGTGGTTCGATGAACCCTCCTCCAGGCAGTTAAATGTGATTTGCAGAGTATCCCATGTAGATGTAGATGTAGACAGGACGGAGCAGCAGAGTGACGGTGATTTGAGCTGGCAGAGGACGCGCAGTTCCCGGAGCAGAGCTGTCGGCAGGAATTACACAAGTGCGGCCTTGCTAGCGCTAATTACCGTTGCGCAACGGGATGTGGCGGCTGCTGGTCCTGCGGAGAGAAGCGAGCCGTGCCGTGCCGTGAGTCAGCGCCAGCGCGAGTAACCGGAAGGAGAAGGGAAGCAGAGCGGCGAGGCGAGGCGGCAGCCGGGGACCTGCCGTCTGTCCCAGCCAGCGCCTAGTGTGTCCGTACAGTACAGCTGGGTTTGAACTCGACTCGAACTGTTCCAACAATTTACGTCACAGTTCGGGAAATCTCGGGAAATATTTGATCATTCGATCACGACGCTATCTACTATCTAGCAAAGTCAGGAGGTACCACAGACGTAATACAGGGTGTCCAGAAAAGGACTCCCTGATTTCAAAATTGAATATCTCGAAAACAAAGATCAATAGAGGAATGCAGTAAACGGTATGTTTATTGTGAAAGCTGTAGGAAGGTTATACAACAGTTTGAAATAATAGTTACAAAAGCTGCTAACAGATGGCGCTGTAATCGCCATACGTAATGCCTAGTATAAATAGTGATCCGAAGCCCAGAGCGACCAGTTCCACTATTGAAACGTGAAAGGAGGTTAGCATACCCAAGGAAGAGCTTAAAACCATGTACTAAATTTTCTGGTACTAGAGTACCACAGGTTAGAAGAGAGTCCTACGGCAACAGGGTCAAGTTTTCAAGCACGATTTAATGTTCTAAACGGACCCGATGCGAAAACCATTCGTAAGCTCTTCGCAAAATTTCAACGAACAGGCAGAGTAACTGATGATCTAGTGGGGCATGTTGGCCGCAAGCAAACAGCAGTTACACCCGAAAATAACGCCACAGTTTCTGGAATTATTCAGCGAAATCCAATGTCATCCGTCCGTAGAATTGCATTTGAGACTGGTTTGAAGCATTCCAGCACGCAGAAAATACTGAGAAAGAGCCTACACATGTTTCAATTCAAAATTCAAATGCACCAGGCCATACCCATACGAGCTGTGCAACAAACGGTTGCCTTTGTTAATCAGATCTTCACAATGGTTGATAGTGAAGGATTTGATGTTCGCTGCATCTGGTTTACAGATGAAGCACAATTCCACCTGAATGGACACGTGAATAAGCAGAACTGGCGATTTTTGGGTTCCAAAAGCCATATTGGTGTGAAGCGAAACCCCCCTGTATTCTGCTAAAGTTACAGTGTGGGCTGCAGTATGCAGCAGAGGCATTATTGGCCCTTTTTTCATTCGAGAAACGGCCACTGGTGCACGTTACGTTGCAATTTTGGAAAAATTTGTCGCCACACAGCAAGCGTTAGAGGATCGACCAGGTACTGAACGGTTTATGCAAGATGGAGCCCGACCACCAAGTGTTTCGCTTTCTTGAGGAATACTTTGGGAATCGAGTCATTGCTTTGGAATATCCCAAATTTACTGGTGCAGGCATGGATTGGCTTCCGTATTCGCCGGATTTGACTCCCTGTGATTCTTTTTGTGGGGCGCAGTGAAATACATGGTCTACCCGAAGCATCCCGCCACACTGGGCGAGCTTGAATCGGCGATCTCTGTGGCATGTGAATCCATTTCGGTTGAGACACTACGAAATGTGATGGCGAATTTCATTCTTCGTTTGCGCCACCTCTGTAGTGCCAATGGTGAACATTTTGAAAACATTGTGATTGTTTGCAAAGAGTGTTTTCATACAATTATTTCACTTATGTATGCTGATATGAGCTGTACAGCATACAGCGCCGTCTGTTAGCAGCTTTTGTAACTATTATTTCAAACTGCTGTATAAACTTCTTACAGCTTTCACAATAAACATACCGTTTACTGCATTCCTCTATGGATCTCTGTTTTCGAGATATTTAATTTTGAAATCAGGGACACCCTGTATATAAAAGAATGGAACAGGGCAACTAGCTACTTGAATGAAATAGTGCTGTAAATGAAATTGACTATTATTACGTAAAACATTATCTTTAAACATTTACAAGTGATAGATAAAAGTGGTCGTCTGGTCTGTCCTCCAGACTGATAGATCATTCAGAATTATTCACCTCCAGGTTTAACCAGAATTCCTTGCGGCGTCCGACGACAGCCGACACAATTATGCTCCATAGATCACTCCGCTGGTGTACTCTCAACCGAACGCTACCACGAACTAAAATGCCTACTGCAGCGTCCAACACAACGCTGGCACCTAGCCAAAGGTATATAACATTCAGAGGTTCACATGTGCTTCAGCGTAGCCCAATACGTGTAAGTTACTTCATTTTGGTCAACGCAAACAGATTTCTTAAAATTCAACACTAATCCTGTTCCCTGAGACATAAATTACATTTTTATACCAAAGGTATTGAAGAAAGAAAAAGGTTTTGAATTAAACTTTGTGCCGTGGTCGAGGTTAAAAAACCCAGGACATTCTTCATGTGCAGACGCTTTAACCGGTCAGCTAACACAGCATTATAGATAAGGCGGCTACGCGGACAGTCTTACAGCACATATTCCTCTACAACACATTCTTTTATTCTGCCTCTGTTTCCTTACGAAATACGTATCAAAGTTACCAAGGCACTCCAAATATTAGAATATCATTACAGCAATGAACGCGAATGGGAACAATCACGCCTTTGTCCTCAGCCAGAGGTGATGTAAATATCAACAATAATTCAATTCCTTGAGACATAAATTGTATCATGATACCAAAGATTATGAATATAATGGGAGGCGAAGGACGACGAGCCCCAGGGGGCTCGCAGTTCTTTCGCGAGTACCTGCGTGACGAGCCACGGGTCCCCGAGCTAATGCAGTCTTTAGCCCCCTTTTACTCGACGAACTTTGTCTCAGTTGACAAATCGAGACGAGTGGGTCTATTGCAGCGCCCCTGGCGCATTACCACCATACTGCATCTCGCTTCTCTCGAGTAGTCGTTTTCGTTTATTCATAAACACCAAAACTACAGAGCAGTCTGATGGGTTGTTTCCATCTGAGTAAAGGTTACCAGGGCACTTTTTACGTAGGTGCATAAAAGGATAGTTGAGTTCATTAATTATGAAAGGGTAGTTCATAGTTTATGTTCTGCTCTAATTTCAGGTAGTAAATATTGTAGTTCTGCTCTAATGTCAGGTAGAAATTTAGTACACAATTGAGATAATAGTAAAAGTGTCATCCAAACATTTCAAAATTTACACATTTGCTGAAGGAAATGTATGTTGCCAAACACGTCAAATAATATCAGAAATACAGTAAAAAATACTATGTATTTTAGTTTTCATATCTTGTTTTCTTTCTAACGGTCAAAATAAAATGGAAAATAATTTTCTCGGCTAATAATTCTCTTTCACTTTTGAAATAATTTTCGTTAAAACGCGTTTATATATTTTCATTCTTGTTTCTATGTAGTGTAGGCTTTTCTTTGTAAAAGGAAATTTTTTTCTGCTTGCAGATATACCGTCTCTTTTTGTAGGAGAACACTAGTAGAAAAAGGAACATTTTCGGTGTGATGGAAAAACAAAGCGAACTACAGAATAACGTTAAAGAGGAGGATGCAGCATTTCTGTAATATAAATGAGCTCAACCAACTTAAGATGTTAACAGTTCCTTGCTTTTGGGCATGCGCTTTCTGCTTCACACTCTACAATTTAGAACTCCCCACTCGGCACTATCTATAGATCAGTGACCTCATAGACGTGCTCGCGACGGGGTTGGCAGCTGATTTACACACAGGCACGAAAGGCGCACCCACTTAGAGTAGTCAATTTTCACCACAAAGTCGATGGTGTAGAACCAGCTTTTCTTCCTTCTTTTCTCGCTGGAATGCATTTTCTTTTCCTTCCTTTCCTTTCCTTTCCTTTCCTTTCCTTTCCTTTCCTTTCCTATCGTTACTATTTGGTGTCCCCTCCGGGGGACTGATGACCGTAGTACTTCGATCCCCCTATTCCCCCCACAAATAATAATAATAATAATAATAATAATAATAATAATAAACCACCAAGGTACCTGTTCGGCTTCCGGAGGCCTATAGGAGAGTGTTTGCAGTTCACAGATGCTTTAGAAATATTAAGGTAGTGGCTCCACTTTGATGTCGGGTATCGTTGGTATTAGTGCAAAATAATTAAAACCTTTAGGGCAGCGAAGAGACCCATTAACATGGGTTACTTCTTCGCATAAATTATTCTCGATCCTTTCTGACCACTTACGTCATACCTACCTGACCGTCTTGACATTTGTATTTAGTAGAGAAGGCGTATTTCGAAGCCGGGTCTGTTGGTTTAATATCACTAGGAATTATGTTAGCAGGGGCATTAAAACAGAGTGGCTGCAACCTATGAAAGGCTCGCGTAGTTCACTGAAATTAATTACCTTGTCAGTTGTGGCGGTGTGCGAACCTGGAGGAACGCGGATACGTCGGTCTCCTTTTCTGCCCACCAGCCAGTGAGGCCTGTGCGAATTACGGTGCCCCTCACTGACATACCACGCGCTCGTCCATCACAACACATCGCATAGCTGCGCAGCAAAACCTGTCCCTGATCTCTCTCTTTCAATGGAACGAATACCGCGCTGTAAAGTGAACGTGGATTCCACACCGCGCGAAAGGTACGTAAAAACGCGAGCGCGCAAATACAAACTCGGCGCGCGCGCGCACATGCACATGCACATGCACGCACGCGCGCGCGCGTGCGCACACATACACATAAACACATCCATCGGACCAAAGTGCGTGGTCATTAGTCCGTAGCTTAAAAACTACTTAAACTAAGTTAATCTAACCTAAGGACAAACATACACACACCCATGCCCCAGGGAGGACTCGAACCTCCAACGGCGAGCAACCGCGTCCTCCGCAGCGAGGCGCCTTAGACCGCTCGGCTACTCCACCGCGGCACACAATAACACACACACAAAATTACACGTTACTAGCAGCAGACGTCTTTTGCAGATACAAGAAGTGAACGACAGTGTGTGCCTTTGTGCAATACGGTGGATCGTTCCTTAATTTAGTGGGGATAGACAGTGATCAGCACTTTATACGCGCTATCGATCTTGAGAGAGAGGAAATTAGCTAACTATTTTGGGCACTACTGTTGGGATCTAACAATGGCTGAATAATTAACATCTGTACACCACAGTTCTTCAGTCCTTATTACCGTCTGTTTCTGAGGTTACTTTATGTAGCCGCGGCGGAGCGGCCGAGCGCATTGAGGCGCTAGGCTACGATGCGCGAGGCCGTTTACCGTCAGGAGTTCGAATCCCCCTCGGACATGGATGTTCGTGCTGTCTTCAGTATGAGGTAGTTCATAAGTAGTTTGTAAGTTTATGGACTTGATGACCCCGCCGTTAAGTGCCGTAAACTTTACAGACTGATGACCCGCAGTTAAGTCCCATAATGTTTACAAACATTTGAACATTTACTTCACGCAGTACTATACTGCACGGGGATGGCCTTGCAGTCTAAAGGCGCCATGAATCGGATTGCGCGGCCGCTCTCCGTCGGAAGTTAAAAGTTTTCCCTCTGTGCCTAGACAGAACCGAACAGTATTGAATGCATCCTTCAGGGTAACGACAATATTACTCTCGACGGCAGATAACCTTTGCAAATGCAGTGTATTTAGCGGAGGATCCATTGGTCCCTAAAGTCCCTTTTTTTCCAAAAGCACCTAAAAGGTACTTATTTTTTCAATTTGGTCCCTGAAGTACCCTTTTTTTTTCAAATTGGAACACACATTTTGTCATATTTTAATAACTCCAATAAAGCTTAACTGAGGCACATTTCATGTTACAGCTGGCTTTAACATTTGTCAGCTTTTTTTTTGTCCCTTCTCAGCTCCTACACATACAGAAGTGTCCTGTCAAGGGGAGTGCAGTGAGTGATGGTAGGACATCGTCGACCGTGGGGGCGAGAAAACGTACACGAGACAGTGCTACGCAGTGCCAGAAACTTTTTCGCGACTTCCTCTTCATCTTTTATGGTATAAAAAAATCTCGCATGGAAGAAGTTAGTTTATGTTGGCTGTAA
Organism: Locusta migratoria; assembly: GCA_026315105.1. Taxonomy (NCBI): domain Eukaryota; kingdom Metazoa; phylum Arthropoda; class Insecta; order Orthoptera; family Acrididae; genus Locusta; species Locusta migratoria. The sequence continues at coordinate 123,160,334 of CM048751.1, forward strand.
CTCCAGCGAGGATGACTTGCGAATCCTACAGACCAATTAGTATTAATCGGAAGCACGAGGCGCTGAAAATGTGCTACCGACTTCAGCTGCAATCGAAAACGTTCAGCTGCTGAGATTGGTGGTGTTGCTACGTTATTCTCGGCCACTGTATATGGCAGTGACGCTACTCTGAATTTCGTAGCTGCGCCAGAAACATTGTGTGCAAATGAATTACAGCACTTTGGTAAGCTATATGAACGGTAGGTTGTTGGGTGTGGGTGTGAAAGTCACGATAATACACTCCAGAGAATTGACATGGTAACTACTTTCGGACTGGCGTTGTCCTATGATATTTTATTAACGATTAGGTGTAAAGATGAAATTTGCATATGCGAGTACTTTTAAGTTTAGTGGAACATGCAAATAATTGAAATTTATGTTAACAATTTTTAACTTGTAGACCATAGACAATGTGGAATACGGTACTGTAGATTTCAAAACAATTTTTTCTGCAAGTGTTCTTACACTGCATGTTAAACCTCCAAAGTATGGAGCTTCCAACGTTTATAAACTACTCTTTTCATCAGCCCATAGCCATACCGAAAATGGAATCGATAAGATACGTCACGATACATCGCAGGACTCGAAATAAAATGACAAAACTTGCACGCAGCAATGTTATACTCGATTACCGTAGTGCTGTAACGGCAAACCGCAGCTGTTATTAAGATGGTGTTCGCGGGACTTAGTAATTACAATAAACAAATTGTAAAGTTCACCTATTTGCTGTGATGATGATTTGCAAATTAAAAACGGCTTTGCTTGCACTTTATTCATATATTTCTAATTCGTCTCATAGGTTTTGGTGTGTATAAGCTTTGTGTGTATAAATCATGCTGAAGATGCCTCGAAATGGCAAAACAAATTAGCAGTAAACAAATAAAGTACAATCAATACTTCTTTGTTAAATAAAGAAAACTGGATCATCGGGTAGGTTTGATGATTAAAAAGACATTTAAGATTACCTGACATAGTCGGGTTTGGAGGTGATATGATCGGTTTATAGTTTTCAAAAAGAAATGCCAAGATCGCACATTAATAATTTATCCACTGATATGTTTTTTATATAGTGACGAAGTGCAGTGTTGCACTTATTTTATACCCACTTTTTTTAACAAGATGACCAACTTGTAATATGTATATCACCAGATGATGGTGACACAGTTGACCGAAACCGGTCGTCAGTGAATAAATTATTAATGTGCCATCTTGGCATTTCTTTTTGAAAATTATAAAAATAATTTTATTGATGTCTCGTATTTCGTATCCCTGTTGGTCCCTAAAAAGTTCTTTAGGTCCCTTTAACAGGTTGGTCCTTCAAGCCCCTATTTATTTTTAGATTTCTGCTAAAAACTCTGCAAATAATAAGTCACGAACAGCATACCCTCAACATTTCCGGAGTTGTACTTTCGATGCAATACAGACACACATCTAAATGGAGCGTGTTGGTTGTGCCTTTGTGCATGGCAACGTCTCATTTAAATAATGTCTCTCTGAATGGAGTTCCAATTTTACAGCTGAGCTGTGTGCATTATATCAAGCCACCCAATACATCTGGCGAAACTTGATCAATGAGAGTGTCATTTGCTCGGACACTCTGAGTGCTCTGTTGAGCCTTCGCACGCTATATCCGGCCCATCCCCTGGTACAAAGCATCCGCAATTGCCTTACTTCTCTTTCAACGAGCGGAACTACTGTGACGTTTCTGTGGGTCCCTTGCCACGTGAGAGTGTTGGGGAATGAGTCTGCGGATACGGCTGCCAAGGAGGCAGGTCTCCTTCCTCGGCTATCTAACTTTCCTACTATCTCTGATTACCTTCGCGCTGGTATCTCCCAGCGTATTATCTCCCGTTGGTATCTACATTGGTCATCCCTGTCAGGGAACAAATTGCGAGCCATTAAACCTGTGCCTGATCTCTGGTCAACGTCCTCTCGACCCTCCCGCCGAGGGGAGATTGTTCTGGCCCGGCTTCCTATTGGCCACTGCCGTTATAGCCACCAGTATTTACTTCGTGGTGATCCTGCTCCCTTATGTGAGCACTGTGATGAACCTTTTACTGTGTACCACCTTTTAGTGCAATTAAGTCTTATTGAGTCCACCATTGATGGTGGAAACGGGACAGCGTCTGGTCAAGAGTCTGAAGGAACTGAAGTACCAACAGCCGTAAGTACAATGAAATATTTATTCTATTACAACCAGTTTCGGCATTTCACTATGCCATCTACAGGTCCCTGTGTATTAAACAAACCTAATCGAGTGACTAAGGCAAAAACATATATTACATTGATGTTTAAGACATGGCCTTCTACCTTATCACAGTTATTGTGATGACAGTATTGTTTGTCCCCCCGGTTTTTTATGTACATTTACACCTTATATGGTGGCCGTTACTTGTCATCACAATTTTAGTTGGTGACTGTGGTTATAGTAACAACGTTTTGCTTTTAGTATTTGCACAGCCCATGTATATTTCTATACATGGATGCAATTTTAGGGTCACTTGTGGAATTTTTCTCCTTTTTCAATTACACATATTTATTTGTCTTTCATTGTCGTAATTTAGAATAGTGCTTTGCTTCTATAAGTAGTTCATCACTACATTTCCGTCAGGCGAAGTATGTGCCATGCACTTGCGAATTGTTCATAGTACAGTTTGTCCTTATCTATTACCTTTACTCGTCATTTTTTGTGATATTTTTGTGGGATGTTTTCTGTAACCTTAGATATATCTTGGGCTGTCCTAGTTTTTATTGTTATTTGCCTATGCCTACAAGCATTTTAATGTTTTATTAACAAAAAATGACTCTTTAGTCGTTTACTATCATTCCCTTTGTCAGCTTTGGGATTGCAATTGTCTCTACTATACGATTACAAAAATGTTATTGTTGACTACTTTGTACATTTGTGCGTATTCTTTGTGGTATTGTATAGTAGTTCCATTGCTATATTGTAATATTGTATATTCTGTGTGCTACCATACAATAGTTTTGTGTTTTTTATGTCTTTGCCTTAGTCACTTAATTAGGTTTGTTTAATACACAGGGACCTTAAGACGGCAGAGTGAAATGCCGAAACTGGTTGTAATAGAATAAATATTTCATTGTAGTTACGGCTGTTGATACTTCAGTTCCTTCAGACTTTTAGTGCAATGTCCGTTTTTTAATCGTCTGTCATGATTTATGTTTACCATTTGATATGTCTGATATTTTAGCTGATGATCCGCATTCTGCTGACAGAGTTTTACTTTCTATACATCGTGAAAATATGGCAAAAGCCATTTAAATTCTAACCGCGGTTCGATTTTACTATGGGCAGTGTTGGGCGCTAATGACCTAAGTACTTTTGCACCTGCCGCGATGGAGTAGCTGAGCGGTCTAAAGCGTCTCGCTGCGGAGCGCGCGGTTGCTCGCCGTGGAGGTTCGAGTCCTTCCTGGGGCATGGGTGTGTGTGTTGTCCTTAGGTTAGTTTACCTAGGTTTAAGTAATTTGTAAGCTACGGACTGATGACCACGCAGTTTGGTCCGATAGACTTTAAAACATTTGAACATTTAGTTTTGCACCCTAAAACAGAAAAATCTAAATGGAGCAAGAAACCAAACGAAATTTAACTCTGTAACGAGCCGAGGGAAGACGCATAGGGGACTGAGGTGGGTGGGTAAGGCCATCTGGGGCCCTGCCTGGACGCCACAGTGAGGAGCCTGCGACGCGAGGCTGTCGCCAGCGCCGGAGGACACGGGTCTGCCCCGGCCTCGCCAGAGGCGCAGCTCTTTCGCACCGGCTCGTGTTTCAGTGGCCAGCATTGCTTACCGGGATCTGTTTACAGGCCCGATACGTTACGATGTATCGCGGCCGCGGTTAGCAAATGGGCCAGCCGGTACTGCGCATGCCCACCGTAGAAAGCGATACGCGAGCCGGCATTCCTGTGCTCACGTGCCCACTACAGCTGCTGCCGGCGCCCTAACACCACCACCACCACCACCGCCGAAAGAGCAGGCCGCGGAGCTCTCGTTTCAACGTAGCGCTTTCGGTAGTAGTTCATTTGAAAGTTTTACTCACGAGGGGAGGCCGTCAATTTTGAAATTCAGATTCAATTTATTTTGCGCATAATAGAAGCTCGTGGCCAGAGGTGTAATTTGGCAAAGCACCAAGATGCACTTCTCAGCCGTAGTCGAGAAAATCGACAATTAAAAAAAGCCGTTGCTGTGAAATAGCCTCTACGATTAGTAATATTGTACAGAGGCGTGGCGTAGCGGTAAGCTTTCGGGTTGGTAATTCGAAGGGCGCTGGATCGAATCTCGTGGCATACAACTTTTTTTTTTTTTTGTAATACAAATATGGAAAGCAGAAAATAGCACGACAAGGAGCACATCTGATAAACGATACGTTTTTACAAGAACAATTGCTTTTTTTTAATTATCTGTTGGGAAACACACCTGATTGACATTCTGAAAAATTGTTCTATCGTTCGTCAGGTTTGACTTACACTATACGTATTCGTTTCGGAATATCGTTTATACTTCTTCCGTTAACTACACGTGGTAAACATTATGAAGACTATAACATTTGTGAAATACAACTTTGTTTGCGAAAAAGATTATATATATATTTATATCTCCATTTGAATAAAAAAAAATAATTAAAAAAGTTGCACGCCGCGACCTTCGATCCGGCGACCTTCGGATTACGAACCCGAGCGCTTACCGCTAGGCTACGATTCTGCACAATATTACTAATCGTAGAGATCGTAGAGTATTTCACCGCAACGGCTTTTTTTAATTGTCGCTTTTCCTCGTCAACGGCTGAGAAGTGCATCTTGATGCTTTGCCAAATTACACCTCTGCCCACGAGCTTTCATTATGCCCAAAATAAATCGAATCTGAATTTCACAATTGGCAGCCTCCCCTTGTCAGTGGTGTCGGTAATTAACTCTTGGGGGAGTTGGAGGGTTCATTTGTTTTCCCTGGGGGGAGGGTGAGAGGGTTCAGTTCTCAAACTACTTTAACTTACACTAACAAGGGACGCCTTTGACCTCGAACGGTTGGAACCGATCGAAACCGTGCTTTTAATAACAGGCAATCTCAAGGAGGACAGTGGTGTGCCTTATTTCCATGCAAAACGTTGCATTGTTCCTCAAGTAACATTTTAACTAAGGGAGAGAGAGACACACTAAAAAGATATCAATACCAGAAGAAAGATTATTTGTAACTTATTTACGTCAATGTGTCATTACGTATTCAATCAGCAGCGCCACAAACATCCTGCTTAAAGTACTTCTCATAGTGCAAAACACACATATACAGCAGTACTGCACACCTGAAAGTGCAGATGCGGGATTTTTCGAGATGTTTAAAACAGAACAACGTGAACACCTCACTAAAACCAGGTTATCACGCCCCAAATAACCGTATGTTATACCGGGTGTATCAAACAGGATGACAACTTACACGGTTGAAAGTACACGATAATAGAGGCAAAAATGTTCCAGTAAACAGGCCGTTTGCGAGATAATTACGAATGTATGATTCCAAGCCGCCACTGACGTCATTCAAACTGACACAGTAATTTGAAATTTATTCTTTACTATTAGGATTCTTTATTATTAGGATTTACGTCGCATTTAGTTCACATTTCACTGACCTTATTGTCAACATCGTTGGCGGACCTGTACCTGCACCTTAGTCTTAGCTAGTTAATAAGTAGTTTGTAAGTTTAGGGACTGATGACCCCGTCAAGTCCCATAAGCTATACAAACATTTGGAACATTTGAATTTGAAGCTTTGGACAGGACTGTGTTTACAAAATACATAAAACTACGTAACTTCAAGAAAAGTTCTGGACAGACAAGCAAAAACATTATTCCAATTAAAATGCTACAGAAATTACATACGTGAAACTGTTGCGGAAAGGAAGGGGTTCTGCATTTTATAAAGGGCCGCAAAAACTGACCAGACATTGAGGACTGTATATGTCCGGCATAGTCTGGCAGCGGCCAAGAAACATGATGTGCGAGGTTTTCTGGTAAAGCAGTTTGGAAGGGACTGGGAAATGGATGATCGTTTCCTGTGGTACAAGAATCTGCTTAATGACAGTGAAATCCACGAAGAAAATGCAGATAAAGAAACAGTATCCGCAGATGAGCAGTGATTGTTTGGAAGATGAAATGACATTGATAGTATAACTATATTGCATTATGTAATTATTAAACGTGTTACCAATAAAAACTGCCTTGTGGTCTCAATAGTGTATTCCTTGCTGGACTACTCCAGGGCGGTCGAGTAAGTCCGGTAACAAACATCTATTGAAGGAACTATAAATTTCTACTTCGTACTGTCCGCTCCAATATTGGTTTAATAAGACATTCAGCACTTGTGGAACCGCAGAGTTAAGCGCTTCCCGAGCGTCAAATGAGTGCTTTCTGGGAGTCAACGGATTATGATTCAGTTGCGAGTTTCAGTTGGCGTTGTTGAAAATTATTTTCTGGCAGCATGTATTACTTCCGTATGTCCACCCCTTGAACTCACACGCGAATACAACAAAAGTGGATTTATCATATACAGTATAAGAAGACAGATATGCTGACAGATAGTTGTTTCGAGAATGAAAGTTTCACTCTGCAGCGGGGTGTGCGCTGATATGAAACTTCCTGGCAGATTAAAATTGTGTGCCGGAACCGGGACTCGTAACTGGGACCTTTGCCTTTCGCGGGCAAGCGCTCTACCGACTGAGCTATCCCGACACGATTCAAGGTCCGTCCTCACAACTTTACTTCCGTCAGTACCTCGCCTCCTAGTTTCCAAATTTCACAGAAACTCTCCTGCGAACCATGCAAGACTATCACTCCTGGAAGAAAGAAGTAGGAGGCGAGGTACCGGCGGAAGTAAAGTGTTTGAGGCGGCATCACTGCTCATCTGCGGATACTGTTTCTTTATCTGCATTTTCTTCGAGGATTTCACTGTCATTAAGCAGATTCTTGTACCTCAGGAAACGATCATCCATTTCCCAATCCCTTCCAAACTGCTTTACCAAAACTGCTTTACCAGAAAACCTCGCACATCATGTTTCTTGGCCGCTGCCAGACTATGCCGTACATATACAGTCCTCAATGTCTGGTCAGTTTTTGCGGCCCTTTATAAAATGCAGAACCCCTTCCTTTCCGCAACAGTTTCACGCATGTAATTTCTTGAGCATTTTAATTGGAATAATGTTTTTGCTTGTCTGTCCAGCACTTTTCTTGAAGTTACGTAGTTTTATGTATTTTGTAAACACAGTCCTGTCCAAAGCTTCAAATTCAAATGTTCCAAATGTTTGTATAGCTTATGGGACTTGAAGGGGTCATCAGTCCCTAAACTTACAAACTACTTATTAACTAGCTAAGACTAAGGTGCAGGTACAGGTCCGCCAACGATGTTGACAATAAGGTCAGTGAAATGTGAACTAAATGCGACGTAAATCCTAATAATAAAGAATCCTAATAGTAAAGAATAAATTTCAAATTACTGTGTCAGTTTGAATGACGTCAGTGGCGGCTTGGAATCATACATTCGTAATTATCTCGCAAACGGCCTGTTTACTGGAACATTTTTGCCTCTATTATCGTGTACTTTCAACCGTGTAAGTTGTCATCCTGTTTGATACACCCGGTATAACATACGGTTATTTGGGGCGTGATAACCTGGTTTTAGTGAGGTGTTCACGTTGTTCTGTTTTAAACATCTCGAAAAATCCCGCATCTGCACTTTCAGGTGTGCAGTACTGCTGTATATGTGTGTTTTGCACTATGAGAAGTACTTTAAGCAGGATGTTTGTGGCGCTGCTGATTGAATACGTAATGACACATTGACGTCAGTAAGTTACAAATAATCTTTCTTCTGGTATTGATATCTTTTTAGTGTCTCTCTCTCCCTTAGTTAAAATGTTACTTGGGGAACAATTTTAATCTGCCAGGAAGTTTCATATCAGTGCACATTCCGCTGCAGAGTGCATGTTTCATTCTGGAAACATCCCTTAGGCTGTGGCTAAGCCATGTCTCCACCATATCCTTTCTTCCAGGAGTGCTAGTCTTGCATGGTTCGCAGGACAGCTGTGAAGTTTGGAAAGTAGGAGGCGATGTACTGGCGGAAGTAAAGTTGTGTGGCAGCATCGTGAGTAGTGTCGGGATAGCTCAGTTGGTAGAGCGCTTGCCCGCGAAAGGCAAAGGTCCCGGTTCCGGCACACAATTTTAATCTGCCAGGAAGTTTCAGATGTTTTGATCTGCCTGTTACGAAATTGATTCTTTGTGCACTTCAGATTTTTGTAATGGAATGTTAATCACTAGATGTTGCACGAAGTGGAAATACGTCTTTTTCTAAATGCTTCGATGCTGCTTCGCCTTACGAAATAAGCAAGAGCATCAAACTGAATGACTTAGCGGAAGTATAAAAGGAATCGCTTTCACAGAAGAGTCCGAACATTATTAAAAGAAAAAAAAAGAAAAGTCTGCACGTTACTTGCACTTTTTTAATCGATAGTCACGTAGTGGAACAACAGAAAAAAAACTCGTTTACGGCGTTTATCTTTCCGATAAAGTTACCAGCCAATAACTACTGTTTTCCCCCAAGTCCTTTTAAAACACGCCGCTTGATAGGTTTTTTTACAGCTGCGGAATTTATGGGAAAAGCTCGCTAGGGCCACCTCGACTGGCAGCGGATACCGGTTGGCGACGCGGTTGCCTTGTACTTCATAGATCTTATCCTACGGCGGGGGCGAACCGTGCTGCGGGGCCGTGCGAAAGCCGCCTGTGTTCCAGACCGGCGTAGAAACAATAGAGTGGTCTGTACGGAAGAGCGGTCAGCAGTAAGAGCCTCGCGTGGGACAAATCCGGACGCGGCGGGTGTCGGAAAGTGGACGAGCGCGTCAGTGACGCCGGAGCCGCGCGCGGGACGTTTCCTGTGAGGTAAACAAGCTACCGCTAATTGTATGTGAGAGACAGAAGCGGTCTGCAGGGACGGCGGGTCGTGATCCCGCCGCGAATATCTCGGCGCCGTAATTACCTCGTTCACCTACTTACCGCCCGTGGGACCGCGAAAAGTGCGCATTATGCAAACGTTGCGCAGGGCGGACTCAAAGGCTCCACTGCCGAAGTCTCTGTACGAAAAAAGAAACAACGGGAAGCCACGACGTTCAAATAAAATTGACTTTTTTTAATTTAAATTCTACGTAAAAATCACATTTCTAGAAATTAACGTATTAATAAAAAATAAAAATATAAGATCCGCTTATTATACACGACACAGCCTTTCGTCACAAAATCAGGTAAAACACATTTCCCACTTTTCTCGAATCCAGGTACATACGAAATCAATGCAACGACTGTATTTAGTTTTATATAGGCCACACAGGTGGAAATTTCAGTGTTAGATACTGGGAACACACGAGACAAAGCGAAAATATCCCATCACTTTTTACCAATACTTAAAACAAGAGAAGCACATAACTTTTACGTATAACACCTAAAGGACGTCTTATGAAAATTCTGGCAGAAATCGAAATACATTTCCACCAACTTTACCGTAGTTGTTCTTGTTGTTGTCTTCAGTCCGCAGACTGGTTTGATGCAGCTCTCCACGCTACCCTATCCTGTGCAAGTCTCTTCATCTGAGAAAACGTTCCGCAACCTACATCCTTTTGAATCTGCTTACTATATTCGTCCCTCGGTCTCCCTCTACGATTTTTACGCCGCGGTGGAGTAGCCGAGCGGTCTAAAGCGTCTCGCTGCGGAGCGCGCGGTTGCTCGCCTTGGAGGTTAGAGTCCAGCCTGGGCGAGTGCGTGTGTGCGTGTGTGCGTGTGTGCGTGTGTGCGTGTGTGCGTGTGTGCGTGTGTGCGTGTGTGCGTGTGTGCGTGTGTGCGTGTGTGCGTGTGTGCGTGTGTGCGTGTGTGCGTGTGTGCGTGTGTGCGTGTGTGCGTGTGTGCGTGTGTGCGTGTGTGCGTGTGTGCGTGTGTGCGTGTGTGCGTGTGTGCGTGTGTGCGTGTGTGCGTGTGTGCGTGTGTGCGTGTGTGCGTGTGTGCGTGTGTGCGTGTGTGCGTGTGTGCGTGTGTGCGTGTGTGCGTGTGTGCGTGTGTGCGTGTGTGCGTGTGTGCGTGTGTGCGTGTGTGCGTGTGTGCGTGTGTGCGTGTGTGCGTGTGTGCGTGTGTGCGTGTGCGCGTGTGCGCGCGCGTGCGCGCGCGTGTGCGCGCGTGTGCGCGCGCGTGCGCGCGCGTGTGCGCGCGTGTGCGCGCGCGTGTGCGCGCGTGTGCGCGCGTGTGCGCGCGCGTGTGCGCGCGTGTGCGCGCGTGTGCGCGCGCGTGTGCGCGCGCGTGTGCGCGCGTGTGCGCGCGTGTGCGCGCGTGTGCGCGCGTGTGCGCGCGTGTGCGCGCGTGTGCGCGCGTGTGCGTCCTTAGCTTAGTTTACCAAGTTTAAGTAGTTTGTAGGCAACGGGTTTCCAAACATTTGAAAATTTTTTCAACGATTTTTACCACACGCGCTTCCTTCTAATGCTAAGTTGACAATTCCTTGATGTCTCAGAATGTGTCCAACCAATCTATCCCTTCTCTTAGTCAGGATATGTCAGAAACTCCTTTTCTCCCCGATTCGGTTAAGCACCTCCTCGTTAGTTACGTGATCTACTCATCTAATTTTCATCGTTCGTCTGTAGCACCACATTTCAAAGCTTCTATCATCTTTTTATCTGAACTCCTTATCTTCCACGTTTCAATCCCATACAATGCTACACACCAGACAAATGCTTTCAGAAAGGACTTTCCAACATAAAAATTAATATTGGATGTTAACAAGTTTCGCTTATTTAGAAACGCTTTTCTTCCCAAGGCCATTCTGAATTATATATCTTCTTTACTTCGGCCATCAGAAGTTATTTTGTTACCCAAATAACAAAATTCATCTACTACTTTTATTGTCTCGTTACCTAATCTAATTCCTTCAGCATCGCCTGATTTTCTGACATTGCATTCCATTACCTTCGTTTTACTCTTGTTAATGTTCATCTTATTTCTTCCTTTCAAGACCCTGTCCATCCCATTGAAATGCTCTTTCAGATCTTTTGCGGTCTCTGACAGAATTACTATGCCATCGGCAAATCGCAATGTTTTTAGTTCTTCTCCCTGCACTTTAATGCCCTCTCCAAATTTCTCCTTCAATTCCTTCACTGCCTGCTCAATGCACAGATTGAACAACATTGGGGAAAGGCTACAACCCTGTATTACTCCCTTCCCAACCTCTGCGTCCCTTTCTTGCCCTTCGACTCTAATAACCACTGTCTGGTTTTTGTATAGGTTGAATAGAACTCGTCGCTCCCTATATTTTACCCCTGCTGCCTTCAGAATTTGGAAAAGTGTATTCCAGTTGACATTGTCAAAAGCTTTCTCCAAATCGACAAACGCTAAAAACGTAGGTTTTCCTTTCCTTAGCCTATCTTCTAAGATAAGTCGTAATGTGAGTATTGCCTCCCGTGTTCCTACATTTCTTCTAAATCCAAACTGATCTTCTCCGAGGTCGGATTCTACAAGTTTTTCCATTAACGTGTTAACAAAAAATAAAAATATAAGATCCGCTTATCATACCAAAACACAGCCTTTCGTCACAAAATCAGGTAAAACATATTTCCCACTTTTCTCAAACCCAGGTACATACGAAATCAGTGCAACGACTGTAGGTAGTTCTATATGGGCCACACAGATAGAAATTTCAGTATTACATACCGGGAACACACCAGACAAAGCGAAAATATCCCGTCTCCTTTTTACCAATACTTAAAACCAGAGAAGCACACAACAGGTAATTTGGAACAGGCTTTCGAAAGGATGACTCACGAATATTCTGGCAGAAATCGAAATATATTTACACCCACTTCACCACACATCTGAAATACTAAATGAACAGGTTGTCTTCCTCTTCTTCTTTTCCTTCATCGTTTATCCAGCGCGACTGCGGGGTCCGCTACATGGGTTCTGTCTCCATTTCAGCCTGTCTCAAGCTGCATCTGGATGGATGTTCGCGCTCTTCCGGTCTTTATGCAGCGTATCAGCCCAGCGTTGCTTAGGTCGCTCTTTGGGTCTTCTGTCTACGACTTCAAGTGTGTAACCCGTCTGGCCATAAAGTCATCACTGCCCTGTAGAAAATACCCATACCATCGAAGATTGCTCTCGCGCCTCTTGTCTTGGATCGGTGCAACACAACTGTTTCCTGATGCTGTCGTTGGAAACATGATCTAACCCAGTGACACCTGTTGACCACCTTAGCACCTTAGTTTCCATTACACTAAAACGGCGTTCTGACTCAACTGTAGTCTGCCAGCACTCGCAGCCGTAGAAGGCGACTAACAGTGCAGTAGATTCTTGATTTTAAGTTTTCGTCTTGCGGTCGCAAGTGACTGGTCGTTGTTCGCCACTTCATCCAGACAGTCTCAGTTGACCTCTTCGGTGAGTCGGCCATCAACAATATCGTGGAACCAAGGTACTTATTTACACGAGTGAAATGTTCACCATTAATCATGATGGTTCCCATTTCATGCTGTCTGACGTCATGTACTCTGATTTCTTCAGGTTAAGACGCAAGCAATGTTGCGCCAACCGATACTTCATTCTTGATTTTGTCTCTACAAATCAAGCTTGTTTCCTGCTGCAAGCGTCACAGAAATACATCGAATACTTTTTGATATCGCCAACCAAGAAAATACCAGAAAATCATCTATTAAATACCAGTCAAGAATTCAGTAGCAAAGATAACTTTTACGATATATAGCTCGCACATGTCAATAAAAATTCAGCAAACAAAGCTGAGTAAATTTGTCGATACAAGCGAAGATAAGTTTCACCAACTACCATTGGTCTCAATGCATAGTGGATGTGTTTACTCTGGTGTCTGAGCATAGAATAGCAGTGTATCTGAGCTTTCAAATATTTCCCACACGTTTCCGTGTTGTCTGCCTTGTTTAAATTTGGCAAACGATTTTCCATCGCTTATTACGTGACAAGGAATTGCTTGCTTACCTCTTGATTTGAAATTTGTCTCAGTTCGCTTAGTAATAGGCAAATGTTGGAGCGGAATCGAAGCGTGTATCCTCTTCGTCTTCTTGTAACACATCGTTACAGCTATATATGAACATCTGATTGACACGATCAGGCAGCCGAAGTTCAGCATCCAGATAATATAAATATCAACTACTCAAACAGCAAAAGAAAATATTAAGTATAAACCGACATGTAACATATATCTGGTTACCTATATATCTGGTTACCTGTCAAGGAGTTGTCAAACTTCAATAAGTAAATCTTCAAACATTTCGAGAACAAATATTGCTCTCATAAAACTGACGAACAACTAAATAGATTGACAGTACGAAAACGAACGATATATGTGAATGCCACGGCCATCTGACGTATGTATATTTAGAGATGTTATCAATACGGTTCGCATGTTCTATGTACGATTGACAATGTCACATTGTCACATTTTCACAGATTACCTGAAGATTGCAGCTATGCTGAAATAGGTATTATCGTAATAAACAGTTGTATTTAAAGCAGAAATTCCAATTTCACTCACAGGGTCTTTAAATGACATATATAGTGCTGCAGGTCCAAGAAACACTAAACAGCTGATCGTTGAATACATACATTTCCAAGAAAATCTCGTCAGGTCAGATCAAATGACAAATAAATGGCTACATTTTTTACTTTGAAGGGTTAGTTCATCATGAATTTGTGCCACAGGGACAAACTGTTCATCGATGGTACTATCGTGATGTGTTACTAAGACGCCCGCGAGAAAATTTGAGAAGGTAACTGAAATGAGTAGACTGCGTAGACATATTTCACAATAACGCACCGACATATTCATCTTTTTCGGTGCATTACTATTGCACAACAAGCAAAATTACTTAGCTTCCGTACTCTCCAGACTCTCCTAACTTGAAAACACTGTTGGAAAAAACAAGTTTTTCCCATGATAGACGAAATAAAAGAAAATTCCCAGGCGGCACTACTCGCGATCCACCAAGAGGCGTACCAAGACTGCTTGCGGAAGCGTTGGGAGAGGGATATCAACAAGCGTAGAGGAGGCGATTTCGAAGAGCGCCATACACAGTAAGTAAAAAGTAGTAAATGAAGTTCTGGAATTCTCTGAACAGACCTCGTAAGTGTGCAACCAGTAGGACTCCAAAAAATCCTAAAAAGTTTTGCGCATCATTTATGTACCTGTGTGCTGGGAACCTGAAAAACAGGTAGCGATGGTCGTACGGTTAGCGTTGAAGCTCCGTAATATGTTGCGTCCTCTTGATAATTGTTTATCTGTTTTTCCAACACTGGGCATAATATTTCTTACATATTACACTTCAAAGGTCTTCAGCTGCAGTGTAGTTAGACGCGTGCTCGCGTAGTAGAACAGACACAGATTACGGATAAGAACGCATCTCGTTTCGCTGAAGAATACACCACCTCACTTAGTCAGGAAACGAAAATAAATTATTGCTTACTAAACTTCTGTTGTCCGAGGAGTTAAACTTAGCATCAATCTTGAAGTTTATTTCTTCCGTATATTTTTTAGATACTACAGAATTATATCACTGGATCTACCTTCAGAATTACATCATGGCTAGCACACAGTACAGGAGACACAACATCATAAATGTAATATGTGCGAAAACAGTTTTTTACGAAAAAAGCAGCGAAAGTTAACCTCAGTTCATCCAAAGTTTAACAGAGTACGTCGCGGCGGAGCGGCTGAATGCGTTGAAGCACTACGCTGCGATGCGCGAGGTCGTTCACCGTCGGGCGTTCGAATGTCCCCTCGGGCATGGATGTTTGCACTGCCTTTACTATAAGGTAGTTCATAAGTAGTTTCTAAGCTTGGGGAGTGATGACCCCGCAATCAAGTCCCATAAGCTTCACAAACATTTGAACTTTTTTTGAATGAGTGTACTTGGTGATTCCAGCAAGTTTCATACGCATTTTAAAACCATTTACAGGTTTTTTTTTCAGGATTACAGTGTTAGTTAAATAGTTCGATCATTATCTCAACCGCGATGGAGTCGCCGAGCCCTCTAAGGCGCCTTGCTGTGGTGCGCCCGGTTGCTCGCCGACGGAGGTTTGAGTCCTTCCTCGGGCATGGGTGTGCGTGTGTTGCCCTTAACATAAATTAGCTAAAGTACATTGTAAGACTATGGACTGATAACCGCAGCAGTTAAGTTCCTTAGATTTACAAACATTTGAATATTAACTCAGTTGTAAGGTAATGCGACGCTGAAGTTGTTTTGTACATAGCAAATTATTTATGGGATTTCAGGGTTCACTAGTAATCTCAGAATACATTTGACTCATTTCCGTGTCTATTGCTGTAATTTCTTATACGAAAGATGGCAACAATATAACTGTCAGCAGCTTTGAAGAATGTCGTAATGTTTACGTTTTATTTCTGTTTGTTACAGGTGAGTAGCTATCCTGATTCACGCCGATGTCCTGTCTGCAAGAGTCCAGTGAGAAGTATGTAAGTGGCGAAAGTTATCTTAAAAACTGCACCGCATGGATTCGTTTCCAGCGTTTACTCATTATCACGCACGCACGCACGCAGAGAGAGAGAGAGAGAGAGAGAGAGAGAGAGAGAGAGACTGGTCTTAATTTCACATTCATTAATTCAGTGAGTGAGCACTGAATGTAGTTTCAAAGAATGTGAACGTAAGGAAAATCACATTACCATCGAGATATTTGGATTGATCTGCTTCATATTACTAAAGAAATATTTACAGTCTTAATGAATGTAAGTGAATACTGAAAGCTGTAGGTGTGTTCACACATTGCCTATACATGTAGCATCGATCAAAAGGTTGCATGAACAACAAATAGTAAGCCATTTTCTACACAGTGCTGTAGTCAATTTTTCGTTTTACAAACTTTGCATTACCAGTAACAGAATTCCTATTATTTGCGCCAGGACTACGATCACCGGGGCTAATTGCACATTGCTCAGATTATGTGCTAAACTCCTTCATCTGATAAGCCCTTAGTGACAGGCAAACTAGTTTATGCTGCACAAAAAATGTATCAATTTCCAAAAAGAATGGTTGCGTATTACTCTGAAATTCGTTTCAATCTACATCTACATAGATACTCTGCAAATCACATTTAAGTGCCTGGCAGAGGGTTCATTAACCACCTTCATAACTTTTCTCTACCGTTCCATTCTCTAATAGCGCGCGGGAAGAAAGAACACCTAAATCGTTCAGTTTTCGATCTGATTTCTCTTATTTTATTGGGATGGTCATGTCTCCCTAAGTAGGTGGGTGCTAGCAAAATATTTTCACATTCAGAACTAAAAGTCAGTGATTGAAACTTCGCAAACAGATCACGCCGCAATGAATAACGTCTTTCTTTTAATGATTTCCACCCCAATTCGTGCAACATTTCCGTGACGCTTTCCCCCCCCCGTAACGTGATAAAACAAAACGAGCTGCCCTTCTCTGAACCTTCTCAATATCTTCCGTCAGTCCCACCTGGTGAGGGTCCCACAAGGGGCAACAGTACTCCAAGAGAGGACGCACAAGTGTGATGTTAGGCAGTCTCTTTGGTGGAGCTGGTGCATCGTCTAAGCGTTCTGCCAATGAAACGTAACCTTTGGTTCGCCTTCCCCACAATATTTTCTGTGTGTTCTCTCCAGTCAAAGTTGTTCGTAATTGTAACTCCTAGGTATTTGGTAGAATTTACGACCTTAAGGTTTGAATGATTTATCGTGTAATTGAAGTTCAGCGGATTTCTTTTAGTGGTCATGTGTATTACTTCACACTTTTCTTTATTTAGTGTCAATTGCCAATTTTCTCACCAAGTAGAAATTTTGTCTAAATCGCTTTGCAGTTGCTTTTGATCCTCTGTTGACTTCACTAACCGATAAACGACAGCATCATCCGCGAACAGTCTAAGGGAGCTATTCAGATTGTCTCCTAAATCGTTTATAAACACGAGGAAGAGTAGGGGACCAATAATGCTTCCCTGTGGAACGCCAGATATCACTTCTGTTTTACTCGATGACTTACCGTTAATTACGACGAACTGTGTCCTTTCTGATAGAAAATCGTGAATCCAATCGCACAATTGGGGAGATATTCCATAAGCACGCAATTTCATTAGAAGCCGCTTGTGGGGTACAGTATCAAAAGCCTTCCGGAAATCCAGAAATATGGAATCGTTTTGAGATCCCTTGTCGATGGCACTTAACACTTCATGTGAATAAAGGGCAAGCTGTGTTTCGCAAGAGCGATATTTTCTGAATCCGTGCTGACTATTGGTTAATAGGTCGTTCTCTTCGAGGTAGAACATAATATTCGAACAAAGTATATGTTCCAAAATCCTACTGCAAATCGACGTCAATGAGATAGGCCTGTAATTTTGGGGATCACTCATATTGCCTTTCTTGAATATTGGAGTAATTTGGGCAACTTTCCAGTCTTTGGGTACGGATCTTTCGCTGAGTGATCGGTTGTAAATTATAGCTAAGTACGGAGCTATTGCTTCAGCATACTCTGAGAGGAATCTAGTTGGTATACAATCTGGCCCGGAAGATTTATTTTTGTTTAGTGACTTAAGTTGTTTTACTACTCCAGGAACATCTACTTCTAAGTTTCGCATGCTGGCAGCTGTTCTTGGATTGAATACTGGAGTGTTCACTTCGTCTTCTTTGGTGAAAGAATTTCGGAAAGCTGTGTTTAGTAATTCTGTCTTAGCAGTACTGTCGTCGGTAGTATTACCATTGATATCGCGTAGTGAAGGTATTGTTTGTGTTTTGCCGCTAGTGTACTTCACATATGACCAGAATTTCTTTGGATTTTCTGCAAGATTACGAGACAGGATTTCGTTGTGGAAACAACTAGAAGATTCTCGCATTGAAGTCCGCGCTAGGTTGCGAGTTTCAGTAAAAGATTGCCAGTCTTGCGGATTCTGTGTCTTTTTAAATTTTGCATGCGTTTTTCTTTGTTTCTGCAACAGTAATCTGACCTGTTTTGTGTACCACGGGGGGGGGGGGGGGTCAGCCCCCTCTTTTATTAATTTATTTGGTATAAATCTCTCGATTGCTACTGATATTATGTCTTTGAAAGTAAGCCACAACTGATCTACACTCGCATTTTTAGTTTTGAAAACTGGAGACTATCACTCAGGAAAGCGTGAAGCGAATTTTTATCTGCTTTATTGAATAGATATATTTTTTGTTTATTTTTGGTGCATTTGGGAATTTCGATATTCAGTCTCGCTACTACAACTCGATGTTCGCTAATCCCTGTATCTGTTTTGATGGTCTTTACTATCTCGGGATTATTTGTTGCTAGGAGATCAAGAGTATTTTCGTAACCACGTACTATTCTAGTGGCTTCATGAACTAACTGTTCGAAGTAGTTCTCAGAAAAAGCATTCAGAACTAGTTCGGACGATGTTTTATATTTGCCCCCGGTTTTGAATACGTAATTGTGCCAACATATCGAGGGTAAATTAAAGTCGCCACCGATTATAACAGTATGCTTCGGATACCTATTTGAAATATGATTCAAGCTTTCTTTGAACATTTCTGCAACCGCATCGTCTGAGTCAGGGGGCCGATAAAAAGATCCAATTATTAATTTATTTCGGTGGTCAGGTATAACCTCTACCCAGACCAATTCACAGGAAGTATCTGCCTCAATTTCGTTGCAGTTGATCAAAATTAGTAGTGCTTCAAAATACATCACTGCTACGCGATACATGCACCAAGAGAATAACCGAGCGACTTCCCATGTTTTCCAGAAAATGCTGAAGGAAGTTGAGTGAGAACCACAATATGTTTCGTCTACCAGAAACTTTTTATCTCTGTGTCTGACGCAGCCATTGCTAAATGTCCACCCGCGAGCCGCTTGCTGCCTTGCTGGCCAAGGTAGGATTCCGGAAGCACGACGACAAGCAGTGTGCGCACGGACGTTCCTTGCTGAAATGTAAGCCCAGGCTGGTTTGTCACGGATAACTCTACGGGGCGTCAACGTAACGCTGTGCGAATGACCACTAAAGGATCCCTGCTGTGAAACTAAATGGCATCCCCAGATCATCACTCCTGGTATGGCGGGGAACAGGCAGATAGTGGAACGAGTTCAGGCATTGGAGACAGTTGGTGAACATAGCACATTTAAAATGCGCAAGAGGCGTCATGAGCTCAGTCCATTTCTGTGAGCCGCCTGTTAACTGTTATGGGCATTGAACCACCAGTTGCAAGTCTGATCGATGATAATGTTTAAGCCAGAGCTTGGAGTTACTCTCTGGCTATTGCTTGGTTATCAAGGTCTACTGCTTCTTTCTTGATCCATTCGTGCCAACATCGTCGGATAGTGGTATCGCTTCTATGCAACTGTGAAGAGATTCCCCGATTACACTCTAACCGACTTCTTTGAGCCCGGCGAAGAGAGATCCCTAATGATAAAAATCCGGTTATGTTCTTCACGCCCCTGTTCGCGAGACTCATTTGCTGTGCAACTGAGTACATGCAATAAAATTCGCAATGGTTTTGTCCTAATATAGATATGTCCCTTGATTACCATCTTTGCTGGCTGCTAAGTGAAATTTCGCTGCATCTTCACTCATCTATCGGCTGCTAAAATATATAATTTTGCATCCTCCATCGATAATTCTACCAATTTCTATGTCTTGTGGTACATCGTTTATTCTGCTTATATCTCTTAGCGTATTCTGAACCGCGCTGCCTAATGATTAGTTGATCGATCCTGGTAGAATAAGAGCTTTCCGTGTTTATGGAGTGTTCAAATGTTTGTAGAGCTTATGGGACTTGACTATGGGGGTCATCAGTCCCTAAACTTACAAACTACTTATGAACTAGCTACAACTAAGGACGGCACAAATATCCATGCCCGGGGGGGATTCGAACCCCCGACCGTAGTGGCCGTGCAGACCGTGACTGAAGAGCCTCAGTCCCCTCGGCCACCGCGGCCGGCTCAAATAGTTTAAATGTTTGTAAACCTACTGGACAAAAATTGCTATGGTCATGAGTTCCTAGGCTTAGAAACTACTTACACGAAGGACAACTCTCTCTCTCTCTCTCTCTCTCTCTCTCTCTCTCTCTCTCTCTCTCTCTCTCTCTCTCTCTCTCTCTCTCACACACACACACACACACACACACACACACACAAAAACCTCCGAGGGAGGACTCGAACCTCCGGCGGGAACGGCCGCCTAATGGGTAGCATCATGATGCCTTAGCCCACACGGCCATTCCGCGCGGCTCACGTTATCGAGTGTACAAAAACCAACAGGATATCCTAGTTTTATCAAGGGATCTGATTAGTTGCATTTATCGAGTTTCGAATTGGAGAGAGTAGATCGTAGTTACTCCCCTGAGTTGCCTGTTTTGCTGTCACCACAGCTTTTGACAAATGACAGCAGCACGACATCGCGTGCGTGGAAGGCTAATATGTACTACGTTTTCATCAAATAATGGGCGTAGGACGTACCAGTAGTGTCAGGTAAAGGTAAAAATGAAATATGCTATGCTGCAAGAAGCTTAACGTACGGACTTTGGCAGTTCAGCACGAGTTACGTCATTGGTATTATAAAATCGACCAGTCAACCAGGATCCGCGAACGCCGTTCTCCTGGCTTCAACTGTGCGTGACCTGCTCCCTAGCGTTTATACTAATTCATACCAGTCCTCACCTCTCACTCACTAACATTCAACACGTGTGTGTGTGTGTGTGTGTGTGTGTGTGTGTGTGTGTGTGTGTGTGTACACTTGAGTGACGCGTCACGAGTTATTTTCCCGGATGACGGTCGCTCCCTGGCTACATTCGTGTTCTGACTCTGAGCATTTCCCTTGTGTAGAGCAATAATAATCATTACGCCCGCGATGTGGAATTTGCGTGATCCGCCTGCCAGCTCGAAGTTGGTTGCTGACTTGTCCCGCGTCCGGTGGGGGGACTAGGGAGCGAGGCTACGTGACGGAAGAGCCTGTGCGCGTTTCTTACTTCGCCGCCACTCCTTGGCTGCGAAACAATCTCTGCGTGCCTGCGGTATGTTACGGTAATCTGAGGTGCGCAGCCAACCGCTTTGTCCTCTGTCCGGGGTTACGGTACTTACAGCACAAAAACTTGTTATGAAACGTCCGATAGTGAAGGGAGCGGCACGGCGGATAACGGAATGGCGAACGCTCATACGTGAACGTGTGACAGGTTACGCCCCCCCCCCCCTCCCGTACTTAATATACACCTCGGTTCCTCTTCAAAATGTCGCACTGCTGCAAAATCCAGTTCACATAGTGCATTCTTATATCAACATCACAGATATTGTAATTGCTATGGTAATCACATCTGAAAGAAACTGTAAGTTTTCTACCTAGGTAAAAGTAAGTTCTTAAATGTGAGTTGGGTGTTATTCTGTAACGTCTAACTGAAACAATAATGACTTGGAAATTCGCTACAGCAGATAAATTTACATAAAATATACAAAAAAGGTCTTGATCGCAAAAATTAAGTTTCAATTAACCGTTTTCAACTTTATGTAGGTCATCTTCGGAATTACAAACAGCCCATGTGGCCTGGGCTGGGCTGGGCTGTCCTGGGCTGTTCTGCTGCCAGTAGGTAACTATTACGGCCAGTAGGTAACTGTTGTCAGTTACCTACTGGCAGCAGAACAGCCCAGGACAGCCCAGCCCAGCCGAGTGCAGCACTGGCCACATAGGCTTTTTGTAATTCCGAAGATGACCTACATCAGGTTGAAACTGTTAATTGAAACTTAATTTTTGCGATCAAGACTGTTTTTTGTATATTGATCATACCAAATAGATCGCTGTTTTTCTCCTACGACAATGTTGTCAAAATTAATAAATTTTCATACGCTACAACAGTGTTAACCAATCTTTTCGAATATGCGACCCCCTTCCAACTAAAAATATTCTAGCGACCCCAACCCTTCCTCGAACCGTAATAGAACTATGTGTGTAATTTCAAAGGCAAAGAATTTTATTTTTTCTATACAATTAAAAATATAGTATTGTACATTTAATATTATAAAATATTATAAAATTTAACTCGATTTTTCTGAATAATACATTTTACATAAATTCTGACAGAAAAATATGTTGTATAATGAGGTTTCGCATTGCATGTAAAGCTCAGAAGCGAATTACGCACGTTGAGCAAGGTCCCACTGTCTAGTCAATTTGTAAACAATCGAATTTCTCAAAATTACTTGTCGCATCTTTTAAATTTTGAAATACATTGCAACGTCTCTTGGAGAATATGCACTTACAAGGAAAGTACTTAGGCTCGAACAAACAGAAATACACCAAAATCGTATGATTGACAATGTAAAGGTTCCTTATTGCACTATTGATACTCCCGCATCTGCAAAACTCTGCAGTCGCCCATTAGATGTCTCTGCGTGTGCCATGCCGCATTGCACTTTGACCTGCCGGTACGCCAGTAGTGACGGTGCAGTGTGCCTCTGAAGTTGCGTTTTGTGACGTTATTTGTGTGGTGAAGTGTCGGATGGGTCGGCAATTGGTAATCAATCCTGCTAATATAGTGTGACTGGTTGAGGTGAAGTTACGAAGAAACCTTCTTCGTGTAGATGGTATTGGTGTAGAAGATAAATCATTCGCATGTTACCTATTATCTATTATAGTGTTTCTAATCTATTCTCATATTTCTGCACTATAATAGATACCAGAAGACATGTGAATGATTCTTCTTCTACACCAAGACCGTATTGACGAAGGAGGGCTCTTCGGAATTTCATCTCAACCAATTGCAATACATTAGCAGGATTGATTACCAATCGCCGACCCATCTGACGCTTCGCTACACAAATGTCACAAAGCGCAACTTCAGAGGCACACTGCACCGTCACTACTGGCATACCGGCAGGTCAAAGTGCAATGCGGCATGGCACACGCAGAGGCATCTAATGGGCGATTGCAGAGTTTTGCAGATGCGGGAGTATCAGTAGTGCAATAAGGGACCTTTACATTGTCAATCATACGATTTTGGTGTATTTCTGTTTGTTTGAGCCTAAGTACTTTCCTTGTTAGTGACAAACGGCTTCAACGTCGTCAGCCTATAGCTGGCGTAATGACACATCAGTTAAAGCATTCCTTTGTATGTACCCTTTTAATAGGTAACGCTTACAGCCGCAAGGCTCAGAGTGATACCAAAGAGTGAAATAAAACGGCGTCAATCCTTGAGACGCACTCGCGCTTCCTACAGCCAATTTAGTAAGTTGAAAGGGGCTTAATTGTGGCCACCCGAGTGGTCCTTTCCGAGAAATGCCACGCAGATTGCACTTGATGCATCAGTCTTATTGAATCCATCACTGATGGTGGAAACGGGACAGCAGCTGGTCAAGAGTATGGAGGAAGTGAGATACCAACAGCCGTATGTATAATAGAATATTTGTTTCACTACTAGTTTCGGCATTCCACTATGCCATCTTCAGGTCCCTACATCGCAGCGTAATATCTATTAAGTAGGGATATCGAAACTGGTTTCGTGGACTTCTGTCTCCCAGTGGGAACCAGCAACAACTACTATTGTTTGACAGTTTTTGGTTTCCACTGAGACAGAAGTCCACGAAACCAGTTTCGATATCCCTACTTAATGGATATTATGCTCCGATGTAGGGACCTGAAGATGGCATAGTGGAATGCCGAAACTAGTAGTGAAACAAATATTCTATTATACATACGGCTGTTGGTATCTCACTCCCTTCATAATGATGTATCAGTTGTGCAACGAAAGATCGTCTTACTGTCACGGCAAAAGTGACAGTTCGTACATCTACTACAGCACAGGTAAGACGGTTCGTGAGCTTGGAAGTGCTAAGACGAACTGATGCCACCCGTTGACTTACACTCCGCACACCTCTAGCTCGTGTTCCACCTGTACGACTGGCACCGTCCACTTGGAATATGGATTGGTGGGCTGTGGACTTCAGGGATGAAAGAAAATTCTGCCTGCACCCAAGTGATTGTTGTTTGTGGATCTGACGAGCGCTGTCCCGTAGACTGCATTCGTCCAAGAAACACTGGTCTCACCCCAGCGATAAGCTACAACTCTAGATCACCGCTGCCATTTGTGGAGAGAACGCTGACCAGCGCTAGATACGTGCAGTGTTGTAAGACCTTTCGTTTACCATCATCGCAACAAGAACAACAGCAGGATAATGCTCACCTACACACTGCGCGTGGAACTCATCCACGTGCATAACCCCGCAATCCACCCGAAGGTGCGCGACGGAGGGTACTCGGTACCACTGCTAGTTAGTTGCTTTCCTGTTCCACTCCTATACAGAACGAGGGAAAAACGAATGCTTGTATGCATCTGTACGAGACCTAATCTCTCTGATCTTACCCTTGAGGTCTTTACGCGAAATGTAAGTTGGCGGCAGTAGAATTTTTCTGCAGTCAGCCTCACATTCCAGCCGTCTACGTTTCTTCAACAGTGTTTCTCGAAAAGAACGTCTCCTCCCTTCTAGCGACTCCCAGTTGAGTTCCCGAAGCATTTCAGTAACACTCGCGCATTGATCGAAATACCAGTTACAAACCCAGCCGCCCGCCTCTGAAGTGCC
This sequence comes from Locusta migratoria, assembly GCA_026315105.1. Lineage (NCBI taxonomy): Eukaryota > Metazoa > Arthropoda > Insecta > Orthoptera > Acrididae > Locusta > Locusta migratoria. The sequence goes on from CM048751.1 coordinate 123,184,985, forward strand.
TCTATATCCGCCTTTAAAGCGGCCTGGCGGGGATCCCATACACTTCAGCAGTATTCAAGATGGGGCCCTATGCGCGTTTTGTATGCGGTCTCCTTTACAGACGAATCATACTTTCCCAAAATTCTCTCAATAACTCGAAGACGATCATACGACCATTCGCCTTCCTCACGACAGTCATATGCTCGTTCCATTTCATATCGCTGTATAGCGTTACGCCTAGGTATTTAAATGACGGGACTCTGTCAAGAAGTACACTACTAATGCTGTATTGGAACATTAAGGGATTGCTTCTCCTACTCATCTGCATCACTTTATATTTTTCTACATTCAGCGCTAGCTGCCATTCCTCACACCTTAGAAGTTTGGTCTAAGTCATCCTGTATGCTATTACAGTCATTCAATGACTAACAACAGACATTGTCTATGAGGAGTGCGACTGAAAAAGTTTTTATTTTCTTTTAAAAGAAGACATTTAAACAATGTACTTACGTCCCACAGTCGTTATATTACTTATAACATTTCTTTATTTTTTATAACTAGTTTCAGTGAAGCTATGTCACCTTTTTCAAGTACTTCTGTATCACCAGAGACATTTATCTTCTAGAAAAAACCTCGTCACAAAATTATTGACTCTGTACTAATAGGAGTGATTATAGAAAATAAAATATCCTGCATAAAATAATGGGTTCCTACATCAGGTTGTTACATCATTCCTGTAATAAGAGAACAGTCTGGGCTGAGTTATTATAAGCTTTCTTCCTATGACCAAAATAAAGAAATGTTATAAGTAATATAGCAGCTGTGCCACTTATATACATTGTTTAAATGTCTTCATTAAAAAAATCAATGACGACACACTCTTATGCACCACAGCATCATCGGCAAACAGCTACAGATTGCAACTCACTCTGTCCGTCAGATCATTTATGTAGCTTAGAAGATAATAGCAGTCCTATCGCAATTTCCTGGGACACCCCTGACGATACTGTAGTTCTGATGAACAGGCAATCGTGAGCAACGTATTGGGTTCTGTTACTTAAGTAGTCTTCGAGCCACTTCCGTATTTGGGTACCTATTCCATAAGCTCGTACCTACGTTACCAGTCTAGTGTGGTATCATGTCAAACGCCTTTGGAAAATCGAGAATATGCAGTCTGCCTTTTGCCCTTCGTCAATAGCACGCAAGATATCATGAAAGAGGGCAAGCTGGGTTTCGCACGATCGATGCTTCCTAAAGCCGTGCTCATGCATGGATAGAAGCTTCTCCGTCTCAAGGAAATTTACTATATTAGAAATGAGAATATGTTCAAGGATTCTACAGCAAACTGATGTTAATGATACAGGTCTGTAATATCGTGGGTCCGTTCTTCTTCCTTTCTTACAGAATGGACTTAACCTGAGCTGATACTTGGCGATCTATACTCTGCAAACGTGCAGTAGCTTTCCTAACCAGCACGATATCCGGTCTTGTCTGGAATCGAGCGCGTGTGGGATATGACAGAAGTAAGATGTGCAACTAGTCAATCCACATTTATTGCAGAACTACGTCAACAAGTCGAACAGGCATGCAGTAGCGTATCCGAAGACAGTATTCCCCATCTGTATGATTGACTGAAGATAAGAATCAGCCCTGCAATGCCACCTATTAATGCTAGACGACGTATTATGAGTGTTTCACCATGAATCAACACCTAGTACCTCAGTGCCGCTTGAGCTACTGATTTGTAACAATCATTTAATGTACTCCAAATGCGCTGTTTTAACAATAAATCTTCGGAAAACTTAAGTGGCTCCACCGATTTTTATTCCCAGCAGTGTATTTTATCGGTGTTTCATTGAAGTACCTGACATAGTACAGGCACAGAATGAGCTGCCAGACACTGAAGTGTGCCAAGACTTATCATGATATTTTTTTCGTACGCAATAGCTTAGTCTCAGCAAGGAATATGTTATCAGTGATAGGAGAGAACTAATGTAATGCTGTGATTCGAAGATAAGATGGCTACCGAGGCTGAATATTTCTCATTGAAATAATGCATGGTTATGATGATGCTGGACAAGTCTTCTTTCCCCACCCTGTCCTATCACACACCAAGTAAGCCTTCATCGGCGAATACAAAACAAAAATCGTATTCTGAACAGATGAAAACACATTGAGCCTCCTTCTTGAGCATAATGATTTTGTAGCAGGTTGGTGTCCAACGATTAGCGTGCCTTCTGTGCTCCTATGGGCTCCAAAACTGCTTGGAGTGGACTCCGATTTGTCTCCTCAGGCGATCGTTCGTCCACCCGTCGCCGGAGAAAGGAATCAGCTGACGGAACATAACAGCGGGCGAAAGTAACTAGCGGAGAACACATGAAAGGAAATGGGGACCAACAGCTACGGCCAAACAAAGGACAGTCTCCTTGGCATTTAAACGAAAATTGCTTCTCGCGTTGGTAGAACCACCAAGGGATGAACGCTACCGAAAAGTTCAGTAGGAGTAAGTCTAATACAGGGCCAAGCTCACCCATCATTCTTGCAATGATTGACAACACAAAGAAATGACAACCATAAAAAAGCAGTTGAAAGTAAAGTATGTGAAAGAAAGTTTTCTTCCAGGGCCATTCGCTCCCTGTGTTCTTTGACGAACAGCCAAAGGAATTAAATCGGAAAAAAACGGAAAATGAGCTCTTTTACTGACAATAGTTCATCATCTCTCCTGTTCTTAGCTGAAGTCATGCAGTTGGAAATTTCAATACTTAAATAATAAAATGTAATAAGCATCCTTTTATTATGACGATGTAAAATACCGATCTGAGGAACTTTTTTTTTTTATTCTCGCGTGACTGTGTGTTTCTTTAATTCGTCTAACTTATTGTTAACGTATAAAATGGTGTTTACTTTAAGTAAAAGTCGCTTGAACACTAGAGTTCTTTACAAAGTGCGGTTCGATTGATACGCCTTTACCTGCCACTGACTATTGTGCCATACACAGCCTTTCGTAAAGAAATGTACAGCTTAATCATTGCGGCGCTTTTATATTAACAAATGTTTGTCAGAACTGAAAGAACTGCGAGTGACGGATGACAATCTTATGACTGGCAGAGGCTGGTACTTGATACCTATGCAGCTGTCCCTTATCCACTGAGCCACCATTATTAGTTAAATGAGTTGGTGTGACAACGACCGGAACTATACTCCGTCAAATTTATTTGTACCTCTATTTTCTTCCCGATCTGTGCGTTTGATGTATTCGGCGACAAATGTTCGGTTTGTCTCTGATGTTATAGGCTCCGACACGTGCCGCCGCACAAGTGCTCCCCCCTAAAAGACTACAAAAAGATCACCGACCGTAACTGCCAGTGATAGAAGACAGCACCAATTGACCCCTCAATGTATCGGTTCCTTAAGCGCTCTCCGCTTAGGTCGTACACACACGGTCGGCTGTTGATCAGAACATCGACACTTGATCTAGTGATGCGATACGTCATTGTCAACGACATTAGAACAACTACCCTTCTGATACATAACTAGCGGTGCATAGCATGTTCTTTACGTGACGGTGGAAGCGGCTAGGATTGTTATTCAATAAGAAGTGTAGCCTCTTGTAATATATGTGTGGGGGGGGGGGAGGAGGGAGAGGGAGAGTAGCCGGTCTGAAGCGCCATGTTGCGGATATCGCGGCCTCCCGCGTCGGAGATTAGAATCCTCCCTAGGGCATGGACGTTTGTCTTGTCTTCAGTATAAGTTAGTTAATAATTAGTTTGTAAGTTTAGGGATTGATGATCCCGAAGTTAAGTCACATAGGCTGTACAAACATTAATTTTGTGTGTGTGTGTGTGTGTGTGTGTGTGTGTGTGTGTGTGTGTGTGTGTGTAGTATGTCACATTAGCATGAGGATAGTGTTCTTGGCAGATAAATTCGTAGCAGTAAGATTACAGGACGAAATTTTTCAAGTATTAAGTGAATCGTCGAGCCACGGTACGTAATCTGTAAATACACTCATGACCATTAAAATTGCTACACCACGAAGATGACGTGCTACAAAATGTTCAAATGTTTGTATAGCTTATGGGACTTAACTACGGGGTCATCAGTCCCTAAACTTACAAACTGCTTATGAACTAGCTAACACTAAGGACGGACAAATATCCATGCCCGAGGGGGGGATTCGAACCCCCGACCGTAGTGGCCGTGCAGACCGTGACTGACGCGCCTCAGTCCCCGCGGTCACCGCGGCCGGCGACGTGCTACAGACGCGAAATTTAACCGACAGGAAGAAGATGCTGTGATATGTAAATGATTAGCTTTTCAGAGCATTCACACAAGGTTGACGCCGGTGGGTCGGCCGCGGTTGCCGAGGGGACTGAGACGCTCCAGTCACGGTCAACGCAGTTCACCGGCGTTGCCTGGTGAAACGTTGTTGTGATGCCTCGTGTAAGGAGGAGAAATGCGTACCATCAGTTTTCCGACTTCGACCTTTGTCAAAGTATAGCCTGTCGCGATTGTGGTTTATCGTATCGCGACATTGCTGCTCGCGTTGTACGCGATCCAATGACTGTTAGCAGAATATAGAATCTGTGGGTTCAGGAGAACAGTACGGAACGCCATGCTGGATTCCAACGGCCTCATATCGCTAGCAGTCGAGATGACAGACATTTTACCCGCATGGCTGTAACGGATCGTGCAGCCACCGATCCCTGAGTCAACAGATGGGGACGTTTGCAAGACAACAACCATCTTCACGAACAGTTTGACGAGTTTGCATGGACTATCAGTTCGAAGATCATGGCTGCGGTTACCCCTACCGCTGCATCATAGACATGGCTTAGCCACAGCCACAGCCTATGCTTTCTTCCAGGAGTGCTAATCTTGCATGGTTCGCAGGAGAGCTTCTGTGAAGTTTGGAAAGTAGGAGGCGAGGTACTGGCGGAAGTAAAGGCGTGAGTCGTGTCGGGATAGCACAGTCGGTAGTACGCTTGCCCGCGAAAGGCAAAGGTCCCAGGTTCGAGTCCCGGTTCCGGCAAACAGTTTTAATCTACGAGGAAGTTTTATATGAGCACACTCCTCTGCAGAGTGAATATTTCATCTAAGTGTGTTTGCCTCTGTAACTTATAAAATAATAGGTGACGGGAAATTTTAATGCCGTAGGTAAACACAAGAAATGTTACACTTTCTGCGGAGCTATGAACATAGTTTATTGTATCATTTTCCAAAGAGTTACACCACAAAGATGAATTTTTAAATGGAAAAATAGTTTTTTCTAGCGTGTATTGGATTCGTTGAAACCAGCTGCATCCAAATCAATCTAACCTACATTCATATCACTGTTAGTTTGAGAGCTACAACCCTTCAAAGTTCAGTGGGCGGAGGCTACGACAGCGTATCTGAGTGGCTGGTGGTCATGAGAGAGTGGACCGTGCCTCAGGGGATAGCCACTCGGCCAGTCAGCTACGCTGTCGTAGCCTCCGCCCCCTAAACTTTGAAGGGTTGTAGCTCCGAAACTAATAGTGATAGGAATGTAGTTTAAATTGATTTGGACGCAGCTGGTTTCATATCAGCGCACACGTTTCATTCTAGTATATATATTGTATAGCACAGGGGCCAGCACACTTCTTTGGGGATTTTTCTGAGTTCTCCATCGACTCTTCTTATTATTTAGGGTGACATAAAATCGTCTGTTCTGCAGCAGGTGCTGAGTAAATTGTGTCAGGCGGAAGTCCTTAGTTACTGTATAGAGCTTATCTATCAGTCTTTTGTGATTCACAGTATCGTAAGCAGCCGTCAGATCGACGAAGCCTTACGGATAGTGCGGCTACACGGGCTGCATTAAGGCACGTGTAGATTCTGTCTCAATGTTCCCCTGTTCATCAGTTGTTCAAAAATTTTCAAATGTTTGTATAGCTTAGGGGACTTAACTATGGGGTCATCAGTCGCTAAACTTACAAACTACTTTTGAACTACCTTATACTAAGGACGGCACAAATATCCATGCCCGAGGGGGGGATACGAACCCCCGACCGTAGTGGCCGTACAGGCCGTGACTGGAGCGCCTCAGTCTCCTCGGCCAACGCGGCCGGCCCATCAGTTGTAGTACTGAGTGTGTTGTGGATGCGCACGATATGACTAGTCGGCGCAACAGCTGCGATTGCTAATCTGACGAGAGAGGCCGCGGTCGGTGGTTTCGGCGGACGCGGACTGCAGCGGCGGCGAGATGAGTCAGAGCTGCTCGGCTCGGCTGGGCTGCGCGCGGTTTGTTATCGCGCCGGCGGCCGGCAGTGGGGGAGGCTTCGCGTCGCGCGCGCTGCAGCCGCGGCAGCCGCAGCTCAGTTAAGCCGCGCGCCGCGCCGGCCGCCGACGTGACGGAAGACGAGCGCCATGCGGCGCTGCGCGACGCCCCCGGCCACGGCCACGGCGCCGCCGCCGGCCCGACGCCCTGCCGCCGCCTCCTCGCTGCCCGCCAGGCTACCAGCCAGGGCCAAGCCGCCGGCGCCGCCCTGCCACAGGACCGAACCCAGGACCGCCGCCGCCGCCGACAGGAAGCCGGCCGCCGCCAGGACTTCCGCGCCGGCGAGAGCCGCCGCGGTCAAGGCCGCCGCGACACCTGCTGCCGTGGGCGTGGCACCTTCACCGCCCGCCAAGGTACCTGCACCTGCCGAGCCGCGAGCGCGCCTCCGCTGACCCCAGGGCGCCACCGTCGATTCTTCACTGGCCTCACTAGTTAACGTGGTTGTAGGGCGGAAAGCACGGATACTGCCACGGGGGTGAAACTCGTATAGGGATTTCCGGTAACACGATGTTCGTTTTACAAAGACTATTCTACGGCATTGGCCCCCCCCTACTTAGCTTGAATTTATCGCTAATCTTTAATTCAGCGCAAAGTTCCTAGTGATTGGAAAAAAGCGCAGGTGACTCCCGTTTGTAAGAAAGGAAAGAGAACTGACCCACACAATTACAGGCCAATATCGTTGACATCAGTTTCATGTACAATTTTGGAGCATATTCTCAGTTCGAATATAGTAGCTTTCCTTGAAACGGAAAAGCTCTTTCTATGAACCAGCACGGGTTTAGGAAATATCGTTCATGTGAAACTCAGCTTGCCCTTTTCTCACATGACATCTTGCGAGCCATGGATGAAGGGCAACAGGCGGATTGTGTTTTTCTCGACTTCAAAAAGGCGTTCGACGCGGTGCCACACTGCAGACTGCTAACGAAGATACGAGTTTATGGTTTACAGATTTGTGACTGGCTGGAAGACTTCCAAAGTAATAGAACGCAGTACATTGTTCTCGACGGCCAGTGTTCATCAGAGATGAGTGTATGGTCAGGCGTGTCCCAGTGGAGTGTGATAGGACCTCTATTATTTTCTATCTATATAAATGATCTGATGGACAGAGTAAGTTGTAATTTGCGGCTGTTTGCTGATGATGCTGTGGTGTATGGGAGGGTGTCGTCTTTAACTGACTGTAATAGCATAGAGGATGACTTAGACAAAATTTAGGGTTGGTGCGAAGAATGGCAGCTAGCTCTCAATGTAGAAAAATGTAAGGTGATGCGCATGAGTAGGAAAAACAATCCCATAATGTTCGAATACAGCGTTAGTAGTGAGCTTCTTGTTGCTGTCGCGTCGTTCAAATATCTAGGCGTAACATTGCAGAGCAATATGAAATGGAACAAATATGTAAGGACAGTTGTGAGTAAGGCGGATAACCGACTTCGGTTTATTAGAAGAATTTTGGAAAGATGTACTTCACCTGTAAAAGAGACCGCATATAAAACACTTGTACGACCACGTCTTGAGTATTGCTCAAGTGTTTGGGATCCGAAGCAGATCAGTTTAAAGGAAGACGTAGAAGCAGGCGAGCAGCTAGGTTTGTTACAGGTAGGTTCGGCCAATGCGCGAGTGTTACGGAAATGCTCCGGCAACTGAATTGGGGATCGCTGGAGGAAAGACGACGTTATTTTGGTGAATTTGTTCAGGAAATTTAGAGGGCCGGAATTTGAAGCTGAGTGTAGTACCATCTTGCTGCCGCCTACTTACATTTTGCGTAGTGATCACAAAGACAAGATAAGCCAAATTAGGGCTCGTAAGGAGGCATATAGGCGTTCTTTTTTTTTCCTCGTTCTATTTGGGAGTGATATAGGAAAGGAAATGCCTAGTAGTGGTACAGTGCACCCTCCGCCACGCACCTTACGGTGAATTGCGGAGTTTGTATGTAGATGCTCCAGAGAAGATTTCAGAGCGAAAGAAATTTGAGTACGTCTCAATGTAATATGAATAAAAACTTCGAAGCATATGTTCTGAGCAGGATGTTCATTCTCGCTAGTTCCCCTCCTCCTTGAGTAAGTTCTCAGTGTGTCACGTTCGGCACAGAACAGCTGTTTAATCGTGTATTTCTGCAAACCAGCCCAATCAGGCAAATTATTCAGTGTACAGATATGGAGTAGGCATCTACGTGTTCAGGATGGACTGAACTATGTTTACATATTAGTTTGTTGTGCTGCAGCATATTTTTAAGACTAAATATGGACTTTTTACGAAAATTTATTCTTCTGACGAGGTTACATAATTTTCATCATGCGAGAATTGTTGTTGAAGTTGGGTTAGCACAATTTGCGAACGAAATTTGAAAAATTCATTGCAATTTCATCTATTTCAACGTGGAACGCTGTCAGAGCTTTGTAAGACATATACTTTTTGTTAAATATGACACAACGGTCTACTCATAAGCGATACGCCATTCGATTTTGTTACAAGAAACAGATTGCTAAGTATGTAATTAAGCAGTTATTAATTTTACTGTCGTGTATACCTACATCTAGCATTAGATTACGAAGGCAGAAAACGCGTCTTAAATAGGCAAACTATTTGGCTAGAATGAAAAAGAGCAGTACAATAATGCTTCAGTAGGCCTTAACTAGTATTGCAGAAATATTTATTTTGTGATAGAAACTGCGAAGTCCTGGGATGCAGTTTATTTAGAACTAACATCATAAGGCCTTATTAATAGAATATTATTTTGCTATGTGGCTGTTTACAACTGAAAATATACACTCCAAAACAATCGGTAAAACATGCATCCAACAAAAGAAGCTACTTTTGGTGTCGCGTAAATATTGTAGTCATATGTTCACCACTCTCCATTCATGAAGTAAAGAGTTTTTGTTCTCATTGTCAAGTTCAGATTGCCATACTGTGCATTTGATGATGGTTGAAAATTTTTCTGCTGAGATACAAAATTGTTACGAGGAGGTTGACTGTGATGCAGAGATTTGTCTTCAAATTATTTTTCCCTATTTTTTTTTTTTTTTTTTTCTGTTGCCTTCATTACACCACTCAGAGATATTCACCCCGCTGCTCTTCTGCGTGTTTCCCGTTCTTGTCAGTAGTTGCCCATTACCTACATTTATATTTCGAATCCACCTTACAGTTCGTAGTGACTTCGAATACCAAGGTCGTTAATTTCTTCCATTTTCCGTTCCTAAATGGGACGTGGGGTACCGTCTGTCGTTACACATAAAAATCAGCCCTCGTTTATTCGGCGTTCCATTAGAACAGTTGGATCAAACATGAGCAAGAAATTGTCGCCACACATTTTTCCAAAAATGTACGCTTTTTCTATTACGTAGCAAACTGTACACAACTGCAGAATGTCGCAGGACAGCCTTCCACCCGATTCACATACCTAATTTGATTGAATTCAAATACAGTTTACTCAAAAATACAATACTTGAGAAGGACAGTGTATTTCCTGGTACGAATCATGAACTAACCTAGAACATAAATGGGACTACGGTCCTCAGACGAATAAGTTTCGTCCACGTTGGGACTGTTCAGTGATGTACTAAGATATGCCGTTTTCTGACATGTCACTTTCCTTGCCGGATTGCTACGTGTTTTATAAAAGAGAGAGAGAGAGAGAGAGAGAGAGAGAGAGAGAGAGAGAGAGAAGAACTTAAGCTGCACTGATACATCCGAAGCATTCAAAATGACCACAAACTGGGCAGTAATTGCTAATATTTATAAGCATCTACTTTAAAGTAAAGAAAAACGAAAAACCCTTTCTGCAGAAATTAAGTGGCTATTCTACTTTAAATGTGATGTAATATAGCGTCTTGATACCAACCAATAGTTTCTGCATCTTCTCTCACATTGCCGTGCTAGTGTGCTTCTAAAACACTTGAAGTGTTAATTGGAGTGGTTTTTACCGCTTCTCACTGTTTTTACGCTAATACAAAGTCGAGAGACGCAACCGTCAATTAGCTGTCAAGGTCTGAAACAGTTGGCGCCACAGCGGGCTTCTGATGCAACCAAGCCGGCTGCTTTGTCTGTTCAAACAAATAACAGAACGCTGATGCGAAACTCAGCATCATTCGAGTAGGGCATTACTTAGATGCTGCGGCTGTTTAACTACACATTACGGTAGTTTCTCCAACATATCACGGTATTTATTCACTTATTCACTTGTTTTATGCTTGGAATTTGCGGTTAATTGCCACAAACATTGGATTAATGCAAACAGTAGTAAGACTTTTTTGCAAAACTTTTATCCATTGTGTTGAAACCTTGTGTTGTATCTGTGGCAGGGCAGAAAACGAGAAAAAAAGTAAACACTAATTTTGGTAGGCTATACTGAATAATTACATTAAAAGTCTGTCTTCAAGACATTACTTACAGTTATGCACTTCACGTTTAATTTGTCCATAATTGGTCTGCTTATGGATAGGATTTCACTACACTTCCTTTCCATCAACACACCACAGCAACTCCCACGATTTTTAAGGGGTAAAATTAACAAACACTTCACACACATTACGACTTTACAGCCACTACCACAGCTTTCAGCTTGTAAACAAACCAAAGAGTATGTTTATATCACAAGATAAGAACTATGTGAAACCAAAGACTGGCAAAAGCTTATCTTATTATAGAATATAAATATGATACCAATTTAGATTACATAAGATCAAAAGTTGTATTCAACCACAGATTCAAATGTAATTTGAAATAAATGTATACCATCTGAAGATGAGCTGCTAGGCAGCTTGAAACCGGTAATGGTTTAAATAAATCTTCATTAAGAAGAAACAAAAGGCGACTGGTTGCAGTAATTTCTGAAACCTACTTTCTTGCAATCTTAGTGTGTAGTTCAGGTGCCGTTCTAGTAGGTTTCTAGATCAGAGGACGAACTGTGAATGAAGTGCCATTGATCTAACGTATAAATCGTCAATAAAAATGCGGACGAGATTTTCTTGAAAATAAACCTCTTTTTCCAAGCGGTGTTGGTTGTTCGCGCGAAAATAATACGTTTGGCCTCCAGTACTGATTGTGAAAAACAGTTTGTTTATAGTTCTTATCGAACCGCGTCTGTGAAGAGGAACAAAGTTCCTGCCTTTGATTGCTGATCGCCTAGCATTTCTGTGACGGCAATTCCAACTCGTCATGTAAAGGACTTTTCAACTTAATGAAAATATTTTTCCATATATCTATGAACGAGCCTAATAAACCATTGCAAAAAATATAATGAGAGTATTTACTTTGTGTAGTTAAAACTGTTATATAATTACAAGCCGCGGCGGAGTGGCCAAGCGCATTGAGGCGCTATGCTTAGATGCACGAGGCCGGTCCACGTCGGAGTATCGATTCCCCCCTCGGGCATGAATGTTTGTGTCGTCCTTAGTATAAGGTAGTTCATAAGTATTTTGTAAGTTTATGGACTGATGACCCCGCAGTTAAGTCCCTGAAGCTTAACAAACATTTTTTATAATTAGGAGTGTATCAAATCCGGCCCCGATTGTACTGCCACGCTAAATAATCCAGCTTTCGCTTATCGCTGTTGGTGCCAATTACGATGCATTCCTGCAGTGCGAGAACATTGTCTGGTTTTTACGCGATGACAGCTCATACTTCAGACGTAGGCGCTTACGAAATCTTCTTTCGCTTAAAATTCCGCCGTGTCAGGAAAGATAATGTTTCTGTCGTCAGAGAAAACATTAGAAGATGAAAATATCACAAGAAAATATTCAATTAAGAATTGTGGTCCCAATCTTCTAAGCGCAAGGAAACTTGAGAAAAGGAAATCCTTTATAAAGCCGACCATACAGTCGCAGTAAGTACCAGAACAAGTTCCACGTAATTTCCAGATATAAAACGCGACATAAGCAACGCTTAAGACGATTTGTTAAAGCATGTTCTATGTTCCCACTATAGAGCCAGCACCTAACAACACGTTTGAAATGAACTTGTAACACATGCGCCGTTTGAATATGAAAAGGTTCGAAACTGTTAATGAATGCAACAAGTAACATTTCAAAATAAAGTGACTTGACTGCATTTTTCTTAAATTAATTGAAATTAAGTTACGGGTTCTAAAAGCATCCATAGTGGATAACGTAAACATACAACAAAATGTCTTGGAATCCAAACCGTATCGTACATTATATACACTGCAGGTGGCGTGTTCTGTTACTACGATATACTGAGTTCCTAACGCAAGCTGTATCGAAGGAAGGTATCACTCTATGACGAACCCATTGTTGCCATGCTTATCAGAGCCCTACTGAGCCGACAGGCTATCAGTGGAAGTATGTCATGCTGCCGCAACGTTAACCTGTTGCGCTTCGATAAAACTCAATTGTGAAACACGTTAGTTGTGCTTGACCACAAGTACTGTGACTTTGTGCGGTTGTAGAATATACACTACTAGCTTAAACCCGCGGCTCCGCTCGCGTATTGATTTATTATGATAGATAAGCTATCTTTCAGTAGTGTGCTATGAGACTGGTTTTGAAGAATGAAATTAAATACCTTATTTACAAACAAACTTTTTAAGCAGTATTCAAATAACAATTAAATTAATGTAATTCATTCACTCATTTTTGAGGAAATGTCGCTGATAAAGTGGAACTGAAAAATATTCCTATCAGATTGCAGAAGTCTATGCACTTAACGTTTATCTGGAAAGTAAGTAGTTTTAGATCAAATCACACGTAAAAATGCACTCGTTTCGAATAATACAATAAGGAAATTATCAACAGTAATGATCGTAATAATATCACAGATTGATCACTTGTTGTAATGCGCGAAACGTCAAATCGATTTTTTAAAGAGATGTATTAAAAGAATTTTTTACTGCTTTATTTATTCTTATATTTCCTTATTCGTATGCTTATCCTTACAGAGAAAGAGCTGCAGACATTGTAGCACGCTTAGACCAAAGATATGGTCTATGGCATCACGTTTCGCTGTATGCAACCTCCTTGCTATATAGAGTCGCAAACGTCATCGCTGGCCTTCAGTCGGAATTTTTTTATATTTTGAAGACGTTCAACCACCATATCTTCCACCTCCTTATAACTATCGCCATGGAACTACTATGGTGTACAGCGGGAGACTTCGAACAACATTTACACACAGACCATTCGTTCTGTATTTTCGATTTATCATTATCAACCCACAAGCAACAATGCAACCAATAAAACCATTTTCAAAGAGTAATTATTGTTCCGCATTTCCCGTTATATTCTTCAAATTACCATCAGATCGCTATAAAACTGGGCCTAAAACCTTCCTCGGGTATAAATTAGTAACTGTACAAATATTTAAGTCTCTGCGTCTTGTCGTTCGGACGTGACAGGCGTACACCGAACAGACATTCACATTAATATATATAGATAAATAGGTATCCAATCCCCATAAAACCGTGCCTATAGCCTTCTCCGGGTAGACATTAGTAACTGTACAAAGTTTTAGCTCTTTATGTCTTGTGGTTTAGACGTGATAAACGTACACCGAACAGACATTCACATTTATAGATGTAAATATGGTTAACTAGTGCCAGTCGAAAAATGTGGTTTCTGTTTCTAATACTGGCATGTACAGCAAACTGAACTGGTCGTGATGTAAAACGCACTCCTTACCAACCAGGAGTTCTTGTTTACCAGAAGAGCTGTTTCCCAGTATGGAAGATAAAACAGATGTGCTCAAAATTCTCGAGGTCTACGTATTAATGCCTTTTCTTTGCTCTAAATAATGTGTACCCACAATTTGCCTTTCTTTTTTTTCCATTCTGTATATGATTTTTTTAGCATTTGTTGTACGCGACATCCTTACACATTGACGAAGCTAATGATTCAGCCTTATCCCTTTAACTACGGTGGACCTCTGTAGAAGTCCATCGTAATCGGGCTTTGCAGACTATTACAGAAGTCAGTTGGGACAGAGATGTTACATTTGGTGAACGGGTGCAGTCGACTGGGGGGTAACGTCTCTTTTACAGCCATTTTCACAGCAGCTCTACATCTGCAAGGCCAGATAATGTTGATCTTCTGCAGAGTTCAGCCGTAGTGGTGAGCTGGTCTCACAAAGAGGTGCAGTAGGTTATAATGTATGAAAATTGAGTGATTATCATCCGTATTGGGAAGTTCTTTTGCTATTTGTCCTACTCTGCTGAAACTTCAGTTGACTGCATGCTGGAAAGCAGTAACAAGCAGTTTAGTCTCTTAATCTATCCCCCAGCGGGTTCAGGTGCTAGAATTGACCTTCGTGTTTTCCTTTCCTGTAATAAGAGGTGAATAGAAGGCTCCATAGTGACGATTACATTTTATTGTGTAGTTCTTCATAAAATGAGTGTTAGATTTTATTTTTTTCTGCTTTTTTTGGTTGTGATGGTAACCCTTGGAATTATGGTAACTAATTCCGATTGGTTCACGATATGTTGAGAGTGATTTACCCTTTGAATATTGATAATAGCATTGTTCAGAATTTTTGTTTATAAGTTAGGAAGGACTGAAGGCGTAGTTGTTCGGTTCCTTCAATTATTAAGCGAAACAACTTCTTAATGTACCGCCGTATACCATAGGAAAAGGATTGAAAACTCCCTGGTTCATCATAATTATCCGTACTTGCCATGGCCAATTAACCGTTATCCTCAACAGAAAGTATATGCATTTCCGGCTGTCTGTCGCTGTTTGTTTCATGCTGATAGGCTTTGGCAGTGTCGGGAACAGTAATTCAAATACTCCAGTTAACCAACATTTCGCTTAACTGAAATGTCAGTTACATAGTAAAGACGTGTAAAAAGACATTCATTAACACTATACGCTTCTTATACCAATTATATTACTTTTAAATATTTTTACCCGCGGCGTATTACCCGTACGTACTGGGGCGCCGTGCTGCGGTGCGCGCGACCGATTGCCTTCGGGGTTCGAGTCCCCCCTCGGGCATGAGTATTAGTGTTGTCCTGACCTTAGTTTAAGTAGTTTGTAAGCTGCGGACTAATGACCACGCAGTTGAGTCCTATAGATTTAAAAACATTTGAACATTTTTTTGGAATTATTTAAGTAGACAGTACAGTATGAACTTTTCGTATTTCATGGTGAAACTGATGGCATTGGTTGCTATTTAAACGAGAAATTTTCTTGTAAAATTTGTGTATTGTTGTTAGACAAAATTTTAGTATTTAAGTTTCTAGAAAACTTTGTTGTTTAACATACCTAAAGACAGGTGACACTGCCTCGAACCAGTCTGTTCGAAATAATAAAAACAGCAATCGAGAGACGGATACAAATCGAATTGATATTTCGTCAGCTCTCCAGATAAAAATAGTGTTCATTTTTTATGCTTAAGGAGTGACTGCGGTGTGGTTGCTTGTTCCGTATTTGTATATTTGTTACGTGCTGTTTCTACTACTTGCTGTGCTCCACTATTTATTTATGTACACCAAATATGAGCAATTCATTTCTCTTATCTACATTTCTCCTTTATTTCTATGGGTGTAAATAAATGAGTAACTAGCTACCTCTTTTTAAAAGTCTTCTTTCTTCACTTCATATCGTTTGAATCTCTGACACACACACACACACACACACACACACACACACAATACATACAAATAAACACACACTTTGATGTGGAGATGTCTGAATTGTACTCATTTGTTTATTTGAAAAATGAGTATAGTCTCTGCTGTTCTTTCAACAAAAATCACCCAGTTTATTGCAATGACTTCATTAAGCTTAGTGTTTTAGTAATGTTTTTACTCTTTATTATGCATGTTAGTATATTGGGCACAGTTCTTCAAAATATAGCTTACTTCATCTAGCAGCGTTATATTAAAAGTATTGTTATACTGTTCCATACATATTTGTTATTACTCTGAGAGCCGAAGATACTTTTTCAGTAAAATTTTCAGTCACTTGACATTTAGTCTTGATGAAAACATGACTGTTTTCTTGTTTTCATCAAGACGTCAAGTGACATCTTTTGATTTTCATTAATTTGACTTGATTATGTATCCAGTTCGTTTATTTAGCTTGCAGTCCGAGAAGATGGTTTAAAACCAAAACCAGTAGATGTACATAATTAAAATAAACAGCCAATGCACTTCCTTAAGTATGTTACAGGTGATTCCAGTCACCTCAGCAAAAAAATTTGAAGTTAAGAAAGTTAAAATTATTTGTTTTTAATGGGCACTTCGACTGTTGAGAATTTATACTACAACAGCTTAAGATGATTTTTTGTTAGTGTTATTTTGAAGTGGTCTATCGACTTTCGATAGTGAACTTCTGAAGCTGAAACACGACGACTCGTGATCCTTACTAGAAAGTGCATGTTGGTATTAATGTATAAGCAATTGTAATCTATGTTACGAACTTTAGCAATATTCCATTTTCAATAAGCAATAATAACCTTATCCGAGAATGCTTAAAATCCTTACAGAGTTGCATTACCAGACATCACAAAGCTACAGTGAGCCAGCAAGATCCACCGAATATCTCGGTGATCTTAGAGATAAAATTCGGCTCCCAGAAAAGTAATAGGATCAGTCCTACTTCATTCCCTATCGCAGACGTCAGCAGTTCTCTTAGATTAGTTTTTCGTTCTGTAGATCCATGTTGAGGAGAGCCTCGTGGATGTGGAACATGTCAAGAAACAAAATTTATAAGCTGAATAATAGATTAATACTAATAAGATAATTACAGATACATACATTCTTTTAGCTGATAATGTAATACTAATATAGTATGAATACCGATATATGCATCATTTGGTACAATTAGAAATACACTTATGGAGTAGGAGTTGGCCACTAGAAAGTCTTCGAGGCTCCTCTTAAACTGATCTTTATTTCTAGCTAAATTTTTTATACTTCACGGTAAATTTTTGTTCCTAGTATTGTATGTGTGAACTGAGGTGTTTGTTGGGAAAAGGGATATATTATGACAAATTTCATTAAAGAATAAATATAGTGAGAGGCGATAGTTCTTTGGAGAGGCTTCTGCAGGATGTCCGTGAAATTATATCACAAATAATACGTATTACACGTTTTTGGATTCGAAGACTTTTGACTGGCTTGAAGAGTTACCCCAAAATATTATACCATACGACATTATGGAATGAAAGTAAGCAAAGTATGCAAGCTTTTTTATTTTTATGTCTCCTATGTCTGATAACACTCGTATTGAAAATACAGATTTGTTGAGTCGTTTCTGCAGTTCTGTGGTGTGCTCCTCCCAACTAAATTTATCAAGCTGTAATCCCAAGAATTTAATACTGGCAACCTCTTCTATCTGCTCTTCTTCTTACTTAATGCATATGCTGGCGGGAAATCTCTTACATGTTCTGAACTGCATGTAGTCTTTTCAAAGTTCAATGAAAGTGAGTTGACTTTAAACCATTTATTAATGTTCATGAAAACATCATTAGTAGACCTTTCTATGACTATGCTTGACGTACTTTTTATTGCAATACTTGTATCATCTGATAGTGTAACTTGTAATAATTGTCACGGTCGCCAGTGTAATAATTAATTAAAAAATTAAGAATATATTGTATTATTCCTTTTTTTTTTTAGAAAGTCAGTAATAAATGATCTCTGAATTTAAATTATGAATTGAAATTAACAAACTCTTGAAAAATATTTGTCTAAGCCCAATTTCTGGTGTAAATAATTATTTGAATTGACCGCGTTTATTGAGCCTAGTGGAATGTTTGGAAGAACAGATGCAGGTTCGTATAGAGAAAAAAAGAACCACAGTATTTATCGATAATAATATTAAAGTTCTTACTTGATGATTATGCTACACTTCGTGGCGTAGCCGAAGATTTTTCTGTGTATCTGGAATGAAATCATTTCATGAGAAATGACGAAATCGATTGTGGCTGTTTGTTCGATTTTTATCGGTCGAAATATTGTGAATTGTAAAATGTTGACTTAGAACGTCCACGAAAGATTACTAAATGTGTTTTATGAAGTATCCTTTCCACATAAAATAACTCCAACTCTTTTATAATTCTCATAGAACACGCAAAACAGTTCCGGGAACAGTACCTCGGAAATATTTCATTGGGCCACAATTAATTTCTCTGGCTACACACATACTAATACGTCAATAATGAAAAGGGCTTTTTTTAAAAATAGGTTTTCTGAAACACCACTTTTAAGATAACTTCTCAAATGTATTCTCACCTTAGATTCTTGATACAAGAAATATACGTCAGCAAGACACGACCACGAAAAACAATAGCACAGAATAAAAACAATGGCAGAACGTTTTTTTCTTAAATGAAAGCATAGGATTTCTATATCATAAGAATAGTAACACTACATATTACTTGTACAGCCTTTACTACACTATTTATTTATTATTTCTGATAAAATGGCAAATGAATGAATAATGTTGTTGTTACTCATTTTTTTTATATATCCAGAAAAATGTTCAATTACGGAGTTCGCATAATATTTAATTTATCCAGACAAATTAGCTTTTAGGTCTGTTCCACAGTGTGTAGGTATTATAAACTAATGTCTTGAAATCTCCTGATGGGAAGTTTGTAGTATCCGCCAACTTGTAAATAGCCAATAACATAGGACGACGAGAATAACGGCGACGGCGTCGACGATAAGGCATTGCGCTGCTTCGTTGCTGTAGTTGTCGTCGTAGCTGTTGTTTTTGAAGTTGTTGAATGTACTGGAATGTTTACATCTGCACGGTGACTATTATTGCCGATGGTAGGAGGAGAGTTTTCCCCACAAAGGCGACACAAGCCCGTCTGCCGTACTGCTTGGTGGCGTGGCGGCGAGACCTCCCGCTGAGATGGGGACCGTGCTGGAGGCACAGTGGGGGTCGGTGCAGCCACCTCTCCTAGTCGCCTGTCACACCCATTGCTACTCACCTCCGCGCCGGGAAAGGATTGCCTGCACCACACACACACACACACACACACACACACACACACACACATTTTCTCCTGGTAACGACATCTCGCCAAAACTTGCTCCAAGTAGAAACAGGGCGTCTTCCTGGCGTAAACACGCTACATCTAATATATAAATTGGACTGTCCGTATGTTTGTACGTGTTGCATACAAATCTACAGTTTTGTTCCAATCTGTATGAAATTTTGTACACGTAAGCTTCAAGCCATGAGGACGGCCGCCGTAAGTGTAAGAATCACATACGATACATTGTTCACTTGTTCACGAGATATGACGTCATAAACAATGAGATGCGGGGAAAACTGCTGCATTAAGCGCCAATGCTGCTCATTTTCTCCTAAACCACTGGACCGATTTCAACCAAATTTGGTACACATATTTCCTACGTGAGATAACAATTGCTGTAGGAGTAAGAACCACTTAAGACACATGGTTCAGGAGATATAACGTCATAAACAGTGTAGTTCCAAGAAACTGCCACATAATGCGAAGAGATTTTAATAATACACTGTATGCGAATGACAGTACTTAGCGACTTGCAATCAACTTTAAACATAATTTCAAACCTTTATTAAACTTTTTCTGGCTGACAACCGTAGTAAAATGATGTAAGAAAAAAGTTTCTCGATTACTACTTTCCCCATGTTTATGGAGTAAAACTAATGCATTCGGTATGACGTTACAAATTATAATTTGTACACTACAAATTGTAGCCGCAGGAAATTGTACAGACAGGATACACACATATAATGGAATGTACGTTCTAAATAGTACCACAGTAAGACACGTTCTTCATGAGATATGAGCACATGAACAGTAACGTTCATGGAAAACCGCCCCATCACGCACAAAGTTTTAATCTATTACTCCTTTACTATTAATTGTATTCCCCAGAGATTTTACAGACATACAGCCCTTATACAAATGAATATATACCTGAAAAATGGCGGGAATAAATAAATAAATAGATAAATACCCGGGCAGCGCCGAGTTTTCAGCTAGTCATTATATAAATACGCTAACACGAAAATTGTGGTACATATTACTGATTTATTCGTACAAGAAGGCCAATGAAACTTACATAATGCGAAAGATTGTTTGCCGTAGATTTCACGAATATAAATATTATGTGTGCATTTAGCCATTAAAAGTGGTAAAAGAAAGTAGACATTTTCCTATCTACAGCTTAGAACAAGTTCTACATTATCCAACAATCAGCTCACTGACTGGCTATTCGCCTCGACCAAAGGCGCTGTAATGCAGCGCATCCGCAGTATTAAAATAACGTATTAAAATAAGTGAATATCGAAACATGGAGTGCTCCCAACTCACTTTCTTGTGCCGTTCAAATGCTTCATTTTCGCAGTGATTAAGAGTGGTTAAAGGAAATGGATGTTTTCATATGAATACCGATATAAAGGATGATGCACCGGGAGAGGCATCTAGCGGTGCTCGGGAGGAACTACGAAGTCGAGAATTGCCGATATAAATGACGCGCCGGGAGAGGCATGTAGCGGTGCACGGGTGGAACTACGAAGTCGACATGTTGTCAGCTCCAATTCTGAATATCGCAGTATCGAAATAGCATTATTTCTTGGCGTTGTATAAATATAGGAACACCGAAATTGTAGTTCCATTTCAAATATTAGGCTAATGAGTTATATAATTCGAAAATGCCATGAGAAGTATATACTTCCGTTTTTATTTGTTGTTATTGTCAGGCATTTTCCTAAACACGTAAAAGATACCGATTCATACCTCCCAGTGCCGGTTAAATTTTACCAAATATCCCAGAAGCCCCCTATGATAATGTTGGCAACAGAAACTGAATAGTGAAAATCCTGAGAGACTTCATTTTAGCCAATCGCTTAGCAACGCTGATGTTTCCTCATGAAATCTTCGCTTTACGAGGGCAATCATTTTTACTGAGCGGAAGAGGGTACATGTCAACCATAAAGCAGGAACAGCATTATTTGTTTACTTCATGGTCTGAACGATTCACTAATAGTCATTCTATGTGGTTCGAACAAATGGGCAAAGATTTTCTATCGTTTTTTTGATGTTGCCAACAATCACGCGAGGCCGCCGACACGATACGTAAAATTTAACCCCCAGTGACCATTGTAAACGTAATTGGCTGATTTTCGACCACAGGCAATATTACTACATAAATACTCTGCAAGTCACACTGAAGTGCATGGCAGAGGGTTCATCGAACCATCATAAACAATCTACATCTGCATAAACATTCCCCTAATTACATTTAAGTATATGGCGCTTTTATGACGTTTCTCTACAGTTCCATTCTCTAATAACTCTTTTATTGTGATGATCATGTCTTCCTATGTTGATGGGTGCTAACAAAGTATCTTCTCATTCGGAAGAGAGAGTTGGTGAAACAAATTTCGTATGTAGATCTCGTCGCAACGAATAATGACTTTGTTTTAATTATTTCCATCCCAACTTCCGTCACTCCCTCTCGCCCTAAATCGCAATAATACAAAACGAGCCACCTTTCTCTGAAAGTTCTCTAAATCGTCCGTCAGTCCCACCTGGTGTGGGTCACACAATGCACAGGAATACTCCAAAATAGGACCCACAAGTGTTGTTGTGTAGGCAGTTTCTTTAATAGAACTGTTGAATCTTCTAAATGCCCTGCCAATGAAACGTAGTCTTCGGTTCGCCTTCCCTTCAATATTTTCTGTGTGATCTTTCCAGTTTCTTAGTAATTGTTACTCTTAAATATTTAGTTGAATTTACGGCCTCATGGTTTGACTGATTTACCGTGTAAATGAAATTTAATGGGTTTCTCATTATTGACGGTCAATTGCCAATTTTTTCACCATGCAGGTATCTAAATCATTTTGCAGTTGATTTCCATCTTCTGGTGACTTTAATAAACCGATAAATGACAGCATCATCTGCGGACATTGTGTGTTAGTCATACCGTCTCCTAAACCGTTTATAAAAATAAAGAACAGTAGGGGCCCTGTTATACTTCCCTGGGGAACACCAGATATCACTTCAGTTCCACTCGATGATTTCCGTCAGTTACAACGTACTGTGTCCTTTCCGGCAGGAAATCGCGAATACAATCGCACAATTGTGGTGATATTCCATATGTAATTGTGTGTGTCCTTGTCAGGTAGTATTTCAAAAGTTTATTTGAAGCTCAAAAGAATGTTCAAATTTTTATGGAATATTCCGTCGGTGCTTGTAGGAACAAAGACATATTAAAAACTTAAATACGTAGTATTTTCGTTCCACAATTTTTATTTGCTTGTTATTAGCAGCTTTAGGCTTCTTACGCCATCGTCAGATAACTTAGTACTAAACAGATAGTCCACACGTAACGTTAATGTTAGATACACAAAGATGGTTTTTCAAATATATGTGAATTGCAAATTATGTCTATGAATCGATACTACATAATAAACGTGTTTGTAGTATCGATTCATAGACATAATTAATTTGCAGTTCACGTATCTTTGAAAACCATCTTTGTGTATGTAACCTCTGTGGACTGTCTGTTTAGTATGAAGTTATCTAACGATGGCCTAAGAAGCCGAAAGCTGGTAATAAGCAAATATTAGGAACAAAAATACTACGTATTTAAGTTTTTAATGTCTTTTTTCCTTTAAGCACCGACGGAATATTCCATAAACATTTGAACATTCTTTTGACCTTCAAATAAAGTTTTGAAATACTACCTGACAAGGACACACAATTGCTTATGGTTTCTCAGAACACTGAATAATCCTATATTATTAGAGAATATTTTCAGACATTTATTGATATTCAATGACAATAGTAAAAACAAGAGGACACTGTTGATGTTGAATTTTTCTTAAATGACTAATACGTTGCTGATGGAGTGGGTTGTGGGTTATTTTAGATGCTTTCCTGAGGGAGAACACAACTAGGGGTTATCGATTTAGACATCTGACTTGGATAAACTGTAGTTAGCGTTTGTTAATTACGTCACCACATTTTCATGACATCAAAAATTTGTTGTGTAGTGCTGTTTTACAGGTTTAACCGCACAGTCGCTGCATGTGTGATTATCATAGGTTCACTTAATTCCTTCCTTGCACTAAAGTTAAAAGTGAATTGCCGCGGTGGAGTAGCCGAGCGGTCTAAAGCGTCTCGCTGCGGAGCGCGCGGTTGCTCGCCGTGGAGGTTCGAGTCCTCCCTGGGGCATGGGTGTGTACGTTGTCCTTAGGTCAGTTTACCTAGGTTTAAGTAGTTTGTAAGCTACGGACTAATGACCACGCAGTTTGGTCCGATAGATTTACAAACACACACACAATATTAAAAGTGAATTGCATGTAATGTGTGGAGTTACATAGGCCAACATTTGCCGGCATGGAATAAATGTTAATCTGCAGGCAGTCCCAAGTCCCTTACAGTTGCGCTTTACATGACGGCATTCGGCCAAAATCATCTGTGATTTCTTCTGTAACCTCGGTAATTCGTCGAGAATACTTACGAACGCGTCCTCTTATCCACACCTCTCCATCACAGACCCGAGGACTGCGGCGCCCTTTGGTTGTGGGCCTCAGCTTACGAGCGTGTAGGCATGCCTGTCATTCTTCCCGGCCGTCAGATAACACGTGTGATCGATCGCAGCCGTGCGTGACTGCACAGTCCTCGAGCTCACGGAAGGCTTTCGGCGAAATTACGAGTCCAGGAATAGCTTCCAGCGGAGGAATCTGAGCCTTATCGCTGCTCATTGTGCGCAGCCGGTCTGAGCTGTGCAAACACTTGCGGTACACAATCGGCGGTGCAGCGTTCCTGCCGTATCACCTGCTCGGTGGCGGTAGCGGGCTGTCATCACGCCGCCTGTCGGCACTTGCCGCGCTCATCCCCCCCCCCCCCCCCCCCAACAACTGGTGTTTCAAGTGGCACGCCGCATCGCGTCTCAAACCCAGTCTCCCTCTACTGTGACAGCAGAAAGCTGTCAGCGAAAAGAACTCAAAGGCGATGATTTACTTATACGATGGCAAGGCTTCGCCAAAAGAAATTCGTCAGACGAGTATAAAAGACTAAACAGCAGATTCTTCACTGACCATTGTCTTCTCTGTTACGAAATATTGCCCTTGAGCGGTCGTCTTCGTCGTGATATCATCATTCGTCTTCTGATAATGTTCTCGTGTCTCCTCCTCAGGTCTTAATTGTGCTCACTTCATTTTATGTCACCGACCAACTTCGTATCTCCTCCTTCCTCTCAAATTCAATGTCCCATTCAGTTCTTCTTCCTTTCTCATATAACCTGCAACAGTTCACAGCTTTCACTAATTATTTCCTACATTCTTTCGTTGCTCACTCTTTCCGTTCCTCTTGCCCTCCCCATTTTCCTTCACTTGGACATACTTCCATAGGAAAAAAGATGACCGTAAGAAAATAAAAAAAATGTTCAAATGTTTGTAGAACTTATGGGACTTCACTACGGGGTCATCAGTCCCTAAGCTTACAAACTACTTATGAACTAGCTAAGACTAAGGACGGCACAAATATCCATGCCCGAGGGGGGGTTCGAACCCCCGACCGTAGTGGCCGTGCAGACCGTGACTGAAGCGCCTCAGTCTCCTCGGCCACCACGGCCGGCGTAAGAAAATACCAAATTCTTATTTGGTATAATGATGTATTACGCCTATATCAGATATGACAACTTTGTCCACTGGACTTCTGTTCAATGGATTTATTTGCCTGTTTTCAGTGTTACATGTTAAATTTGATTTACATATCACCCAAGTGACGACTATTCTCTTGATCTCGTGGTGTTTGGGTTGTTGGGTTGTTTAAGGGGGACTAATCGTGGTGTTAGTCTTTCGCTATGTCGATGTCACTTTTTCTTAATATTTTTTCCCAGTGTTCTACATCTACATGGGATACTCTGCAAATCACATTTAAGTGCCTGGCAGAGGGTTCATCGAACCACCGTTATACTATTTTATCTCCCATTCCATTCACCCATTCACGAATAGCGCGCGAGAAGAATGAACACCTGAATCTCTCCGTTCTGGCTCTGGTTTCTCGTATTTTATTCTGATGATCATTTCTACCTATGTAAGTGGGGGTCAACAATACATTTTCGCATTCGGAGTAGGATGTTGGCGATTGTAGTTTAGTGAGTAGCCCACGCCGCAGCGATAAGCACAGTTGTTGTAATGATTTCCATCCCAGATCCTGTATCATTTCCGTAACGGTCTCCCCTGTATCGTGACAATAGGAAACGAGCTGCCCTTATTTAGACTCTTTCGATGTCCTCCGTGAAACCCACCTGATAAGGATCCCACATTGGGCAACAATACTCCATAAAATTACGGACAAGCGTAGTGTATGCAGTTTCTTTAGTAGTTCTGTTGCATCTTTTAAGGGTTCTGCCAATAAAACGCAGTCTCTGGAGCGCCTTTCCCACGACATTATCTGAAAGCTGCACTATCTGATAGAAAGTATCTGGACACCCACAAAAAATAAGTTTCTCATATTAAGTGCATTGTGCTGCATCTACTGCCAGGTTCTCAGGTATTCCATATTAGGGACTTCATTAGTTATTAGATATCCGCGGAACTCACCTATTTCGAACATGGTCAGGCGAGTGGGTGTCACTTGTCTCAGAGGTCTGTAAGCGACATTTCCACACTCCAACACTAGGTCCACGGTTCCTGTGGTGATAGTGGATACGTTAAGAGACTCGTACAGCAGTAAAGCGTACAGGCCGATCTCGTATGTTGACTGACAGTCCGCCGACAGTTGGAGAGGGTCGTACAGTGTAATACGCAGCCATCTGTCCAGTCCATCACAGTAATTACAAACAGCATCTGGATCCACTTAAAAGTACTGAAACAGTTATGCGGGAGGTGAGAAAATTTTGATTGCATGGACGAGTGGCTGACAGCCCATAAGCCACACATCGCGGAGGTCAATGTCGAGCGACCCCTCCCTTGGTGCAAGGAGCGTAAACATTGGACGATTGAAGTGTTAAAAAGTTGTGTGTAGTGATGAATAATGGCATACAATGTGGCGATCCGATGGCAGGGACTGGTATGGTGATTGCGTCTTTCAGCACGATCTAGCACCTGTTTATAATGCACGGCCTGCGGCTGAGTGGTTACACAATAACATCCTTGTAATAGACTGGCATGCACAGAGACCTGTAGAACACCTTTGGGATGTTTTGGAATGCCGACTTCGTACCAGGCCTCACCGATACCTTTCCTCAACATTATTCTGTGGAGAATGAGCTACAAGAAATCTTGCAGCACCTGAATGAACGTATGGCTGCGAGAGTGGAAGGTGTCATGAAAGCTAAGGGAGGACCAACACCATATTGAATTCCAGCATTAACGACGGATGGCACCACGAACTTTTAAGTCTTTATTAGCTAGATCTCCGGATACTTTTCATTACATAGTGAATAATCTATTTTAGGGACTTCTTGCAATTTGGAACCATGGAGTTAAAATGACACCAAAATAAACGACAATCTAAGTTTTGCGGCCGCTCTCTGCGAACATTAGAGTCCTCCAAGTGTGTGTGTGTGTGTGTGTGTGTGTGTGTGTGTTGTGTGTGTGGTGTGTGTGTGTGTTGTGTGTGTTTGTGTGTGTGTGTTTGTGTGTGTGTGTGTGTGTGTGTGTGTGTGTGTGTGTTGTCCTTGGCGTAAGTAAATAGTTTGTAAGTATAGGGACTGAAGACAGCAGTTTGGCCGCATATGATTGCAAACGTTAGAATATGTGAAAAATCTATGTTTAGCACAAAATAATAATTTTACGAAGACGAGTTGCTCTATCCACCTCTGGTACACTCGTATTCGTCGTCCTCGCAGCTGTAAAAACGACAGTTGCACGAAGGTCACCGTATGAAAGGATGTAGCTCTTAATGTATTACTTCCTACGGAATTTGTAATGGAATCTTATTACAGAGCGTGCTGCAGTTGTTCCATTTCACAATTAAAGCTAGACTTTTCTCTTGAAATTCATATGCCGGCCGCGGTGATCGAGGGGACTGAGGCGCTTCAGTCACGGTCTGCACGGCCACTACGGTCGGGTGTTCGAATCCCCCCTCGGGCATGGATATTTGTGCCGTCCTTAGTTGTAAGTAGTTCATAAGTAGTTTGTAAGTTTAGGGACTAATAACCCTGTAGTTAAGTCCCATAAGCTTTACAAACATTTGAACATTTAAATTTGATATTCATATCTTGAAGAGCCAAAGAAACTGGTACACCTAGAAGCATGTTCCTGCAGCTAATATTTAGCAGTTCAGGACGTATGGGGTGTCGCATTGCCCTGCTCTAATTGCCCAAGTACGTCGGGAAGCACAGTGGGCATCGATGGAGGTAAGTGACCGTCCAGGTTGCGTACGGGCGTGTTACTCGCATCTAGACGTATCAGGGACTTCTTCCTGCAATGGCATGCCCCACACCATTACAGAACCTCCACCGGGTTGAATAGTCCTTCTGACATGCACGGTCTATAGTTTCATGACTTTGTTACCTTACTTTTACATCCCTCTGCTCGATACAATAGGAAACGAGACCGGTCAGTCCAGGCAACATATTTTCAGTCATAAACACTCCTACGTTGGTGATGTAGGGCCCAGGCGAGACGTAAAGTTGTCTCGTGTAGTCAGCAAGGACACACAAGTGGGCCTGTGAAATGTTTGTACGGGAAAATCTCCACCTGATCGCTTACTTGGAGGTGTCCCACTATCTTCGTTGGACTATGATGATGTGAGATTACCGCCTAATAGAAATACCGGTAATCAATAGCATTTGATAATTAAACAGTATGAAGTTCACTGCAAACATTGACCATGCCAATGCACTAAATGTTACACAATTTTAATCTTATTAATTATGGTAGCAATGTATGTACACAGTTGGGTGACAACATTTATAGTTAGGCCATAGGTAGAAATTCTCCACGTTGAGATTTGCTGTGTGCTTGTAGCTGACGGGAGGCCAGCGAGCAGGCCGACGTTAGTGGCTTGTTCCAGCTTAGGATTTTCCAGTTCGTTTCCGGTGAGGGGAGAGAGGGACAATGGCGAGTGCCAGGCACAGTGCAATGCACAAATATTCTAATACTACTGGCATTTGAAGTAATACGATGCAGTTAGGAACCTTAAGGCCCTCATTACAAAATAGCCTGTTGACAAATAAACAATACATTAGCTGATATAGTCACATCTAACGTAATATGTTTAATTGACAATGAAAAGTAATAAATTACCAATAAATACAAGACAGTTACACAACTAGCATGGCAATGTTTGTTTATAAAAAGAATATATTAACTATTTTTCATTTTATTTTCAATCAATCTTTTGTATTTTATCTTGACGTATTCAGTTAAATCACTTATCTGTGATATAAGAAATTGCACGATTTTAATAAATAGTGCAAAAATGTTTATATCAATGTAAAAACATAATAATAAATTTAATGTGTAGTGTAATTATTTTGATTTTAAGGAAAGTTTTAGAAATGTATTGGCTGAGCGCTGTACGTTCGCAAATCGGTTAGAACAGCTCACATGGGGAAGTCGATGACTTAGGGGGAAAAAAAACCGGCAGTTGAGTTTTTGGGCCACGCGCGCGCGCGTGGCCAGGAAGTGACGAGGCGGGAGCACGTGGGGAGCTGGCCGGGCGGCGTCGCTCTGCGTCAGTCGGCATGTGGACCTCGAGGTGGAGGTTATAGATTTGTGTGTGGCAATCGCCACGTGTGGGTGCTCGTCGTAGACTGCACCAAGTTGAATAGAGTGCTACTGTGTGTTTGTGAATATTTAGCCGGCGGAACAAGGTGTGCATCGCATTGAATTAAAGTGACTGTGATTTTTTAATGTAACACGTGTCGTCGCATAGGCATGAACATGAACGGTGTTTGAGACAGCCACATGGTGTTAAAACAATTCGCGACAAATATTCATTTTTGTCTGGGGGCTCACGAGCTATAATTTTATTTGATAAATGTGCCGACGTACAGACGTAACAGCCACAGGGTTCTGAGATTGTGAAATAAACAACATAAAGTGAACTTTCACGTGTTTTCAAAAATATTAGTTAGTACATCCTTTTCTCTCATGAACTTGACTTTATTATGAATTGTTTTGTTAATCATATGCAGGGAAGGAAAGCTGCGAACGTGTGATATCATCCCCTAGAAAACGAGTCAAACAGTCGCAATCACAGTTCCAGTGTTTTTGCATGTTTAGGAATTTGGGTTGCAGCTGGTGGTTGTGAGTTTTAAAAATTAAACTTTCTCTATTTTAAACTCTCACCCCGACCTTCACGCTCGCAACAATACGTTCAAACTCATTTAAATCAATGAGTGAAAATGTGGCGAAGGAGATCCACAAGAAGTACCTTTAAATATCGCTACGCCAAAATGATTTCTGGTTCGCAGTGTTAAAGTACTCAATGTCTGCGTTGAGGCAGTAGTAGCCTATAACGCTGTAATAAGTGCTCTTCCGCCACAGTGTGTCACATGGAGCACTATATGCGGAGAAGCTGTGAAGTGTGCTGTGTTTTTGGTGCTGCTTATGGCAATTCCAGAGCTCGGAAAATGTACCGTTAACATTCCATTGCAGAAGTAGTCCCTATCATCGCACGTTCACTGTAACTCTCCATAAACTGGGCAATAACGGCACAAATTATTATTGATTATGACGATTTAGTGTGACGCGGTGGTCTTGAAATACTTGCAAGTAGATGATTCTCATGTCCCTAACCTATCTCAGTTATCCATTCGGGGAAAGGGCACTTCCAGGTTGATATAAAATCCGAATCACGTGTCATTTCTGGCGACTTTTCGTATCACTCACATTTCGCAGACTCATTGAAGGAAGACCACCGACGGTGAGTACGCCTACCTAATACGCTTCGAGAACAGGCCCGAAAAATGTAGAAATCAGGAATTTCAGGCTCACCACACTTTCACAAAACCGTTGCTTCATTCTTTTCATCATAGTCGTCCTGGGTCTGACGAATATCCATCTGGGACTCAGCTAAGTTGGTTTATGCAAGAGGCTACTTTTGAAGACATGGATTTTGCTGTAGCTGCCCTTTTTGCGGATGAGGCAGCGTCGTTGCACTTTGTAGAAAAAGTTAGTGCAGCATTAACCCGTGCTTCCGGCTTCCGGTGAATCGGCCTTGTGCATCAACCTGCATCACATCCGGTCCTCAGTCTATTAGACTTCGCTCTCCGAGATTTCAAAAGGAAATGTATTCTATCTCAGTGGATCGGGGATTTGTTGTAGAAATTCTTGCCGCAATTATACGTATAAAGAACACGACACAATTAGGCATTAAACACAGAACACCATGATACGTCAATATCTACTGTGTTAATGGTATTCAATTGTAATATGTGAGGAATATGTAACATTGATCACAATAAAGGATTGACACCCATTTATTATGTTCTTAGTCGGCATAATGAACTCCGCATAATCAATATTTGAATGCACATTTGTCGTTGTCATGTCAGTAAAAACTGAAATTTTTTGAATGCGATTTTATGTAAATTTTAATACTTAAATTGCCTCCAAATGCCATGCCATAGTATGGCAAGCACTGAAATAAAATGGGAGAAAGAACACAGTGCAGTGTCTATGGAAGTGGTTCCGTAATTGTACTTGTCTCGTACCATTAGCTTTAATTTTATACTGCACGAAATGCCAATGCGATGGCCTTTAATACGTATACTAAATGTCATTCACCGAGGTAAATTAGGAATTTCTGCGAACTGTTGACTGGTACTGCCTAACATAAGACTACAAACGGTACCAGGATGAAAGGCCGTCGTGATTGACTTCGACCGCTGGCGTGTCTCGCGGATTGTAGCCAGAAGTCCCTCAAGTACAACTTCTGATGATATAGTCTTCGCAACCCATTTTCGAATCAATTCTGAGAACGAAATTGACAAATAGATACTCGAGGCAGTCCTGAAACTCTTGATCTTGAAAGTTGTCCATTTACAGTAATCTAATAGCCACAACTGTGGAAAATTGGAAATATCTGAAATGATGAGACGAATCGGATTTCTGCCTCCCCCCCCACATACACAATTGTTATGTCGTACTCATCGTAGAAATATGAAGAGCTTAAAAGAAATAACCGTCACTACCTTGTACTGAGCAGTTGATTTCATGTTAATTTTATTAAAAACAGATTAATGCAATTCATTACAGAACTGCTTTCAAGATATAGTAATAGCTGCAAAAAAACAGTAATGTAATAAGACTTCTCGAATTACGTGGACATCGGTTTCAGTTGACCTACGCAGAATCTCAATGGCTAGGATGTGCTGAACAACTTGCTGTTTACCAGTCACGTGAAGAAAACTTACAACTTGACAAAGTTCGCGTGCCGAAATAACAAATACCGATTAAACATGATTCAAACTACGACAGCAGGTCACGAGTAACATTGCAAGGTAATAAAATATAGTAATGACAACAGAATGCGTGATGTAGGCCTGTAAGCCATCGGAAATCTGAGTTCGTGGTCGAAATGCCATGACCGTTATTTTTAATTTATTCACTGCCATTTACAAATAGCCTACCACATAGTGAAATGTCAATAATGGAGGACAGAAAACAAGTCACCGTAAAGAGTTTCGCTGAGCTTCTGACAGTCACGAAAAATAAACAATACATTGACAAAACTTAAAATTTCGTCCATGGCCTTCATCAGAAAAAGAAACACATGCATTCACACAATCACCCAGATAACTATACACACACATCCACCATGAACGGCCACTCCAGCGTCACAAGCATCTAGAATGTGAGTGAGGTGAGGAGTGGAGGGGGACGAATGCCGGGTAAGCATGAGGATGGATAGTTCCTCATTGCTTGAGGTATTGTAAAAACTGATAGGCGGGAATTTGAATTGCGGAATCGAATACAGTGAAGGGAAGGGGGCGGGAAGGATTAAAGAGGAGTGGGGGAGGGAGAGGGGGAATCTGAAACTTTAAATATAAATTTTGTTTCTCTTGGGCCTGCAGACCATCATAGATTACACACGAACGAAATTTCAGTAGCAAACATTAATAAATTTGATACAAAGATCACACACGTCATTGACGATTCGGCTAAGATAACAAAATTTCTCGACATATGCAAAGACATACATTAACCAACCTCTCAAATACCGGTAGTAAAGATTATCGTAATAATAAACAAACAGTATGTAACCATATTACATCTCTGGTTTTCAAAAAGCCGTCACATCACAACGTAAATGATAAGTCATTAGAAACATTGCAATAATTAAAATTCAAAGCAATAACTAAATGACTGACAACAATAAAAGCATCGATGTATATGGATGTCAGGACCAACAGACGTATGTAATATTTCGTAATAGTATTTACAATTACGATAATAATAAAATTTGATGTATTTATAACTTAACAATTTTCGCAGATCAACTGACGATGGCGCTAAAAGCCGAAATAGGCCTATAGTGTAATAAAAATAATTATATTTAAAGCAGCATTTAGGATTTATTGCATAATGTCTTTAAATATAAATATTAAATAAAAATAGGAAAACAAAGGTGACGATGACCAAGACCATTAAAATGTGCATATACATCACAGGAAGTTTTATATTTTAAAGTGTTGCAGCATTGCATACCTGTAACCGTAAAGGTGATGAAAAACGGACAAACTTAAAATTACCAATATACGTATTAACATGATATAAAAAAAACGTTGCACGATGAAATCTCTGAAACGACTTTTTCATATCCTGAGACGATAATTTTCAGTTCCTATCGGGGTTCATGGAATTGTTCAGAAAATTATCCGCCCTGGGAACAGCGCATCTACTCCTCCATTGATACAGCGGTTTAACTGCTGCTCTGTAATCTTAGCCCGAACGTTGACTGAACAGAGGGTCGGAAGTTCAGGAAAAGTCTCACATTTGACTCCACTATACAGGGTGTTTCAAAAGGGACTTTATAACTTTGAAAATTCATATTAATTTACTAAAAAGAGGTACACTGGTTATAGTGTTGTTTCAAAGAAAAACACAAGAAGTTTTTACCTTAAATTAAGTGTTCGATGTGGCTTCCGTTGATTATCCTGCAGACATCCCATCGGTAACTGATTTCTTTCCAAACTCGGACAGCATTGCAGGTGTAACTTGCTCAGCGGCGGCGTAGATTCTTCCTCTAAGTTCCGGTAGAGTGGCCGGCAAAGGAGGTACGTATACCATATCTTTGAGAAAGCCCCAGAAGAAAAAGTCTAGCAGTGTCAGGTCTGGGGAACGGGCAGGCCATGCAATTGACACAGCACGGCCAACCATTTACCTGGAAAATAGTCATTGAGAAAATTCGGGACGTCAGTCATATAATGTGGTGGTGCGCCGTCTTGCATGACGTAAACATTTCGTTCTTTGTCGTCATCGAACTGTGGTTTCAAAAATTGTTGGAACGTATACTGGTACACTATCCCGTTGATGGTTTGTTCTTGGAAAAAAAAAAGGGGGGGCGACATTTTCTTCTTGCTCAACGCACAAAAAACGTTCACCGTATGGCTATCACGAGCATGTTGTAATGTTTCAGGTGGATATTCACTGCCCCTAATCGTACAGTTGTGTGTGTTAACCTTGCCACTTAAGTGAAAAGTTGACTCGTCAGAAAACTTGTTGTCAAAGAAATGTTCATCATCTTGCACCCGGTCTGACATATCCGTACAGAAGTTCTTCCGCGTAATCTTATCAGTGGCTTTAATTACTTGTAAAAGCGACAATATATGCGGTTTCAAATGCAAACGTTTTGTCAACACTCGCCAAACTGTTGTATATGGGACTTTCAGTTCACGAGATGTACGCCTGGTCGATTTCGTAGGGGTCTTGCCGAAACTGTCTTACTTGCTCAACGATTTCGTCAGATGTCCTTGGACGACATGGTACTTTGTCGTACTGAGCACCCCGTTTCGACAAAATATTTATGCCTCTCATAAATTGTAGGCCTACTAGGAGGATCTTTAGCATACTTGGTACGAAATTTACGCTGAAATTTTTCCACCGACTTTGTTTCTTCAAACCAAAACACACGGCTAGCACAGTGAGGTCCAGTGAAGGCAGCCATCTTTAACGAAAATGCCGCTGGCGCTTGTTGCGGCGCAATTGTGCACTAGCGAACTACGCGAGTCGAAACTTGATGTGTTTTCCTTTGAAACAACACTGTAACCATCTCTGTACCTCTTTTTAATAAATATATATAAATTTTCGAAGTTGTAAAGTTTCTTTTGAAACACCCTGTTTTATTGAAGTAAGCAGATGACGTTCTCGATTATTAGCAGGCATGTTTGCTTGGGAATATGTTCAGAAATACTTCACCCGCTTCCTCGTCAAAGATCTTTGCGACGAACCCAGGTCATTGCGTGACACTTCATAATCATTCTATTCGTACGTGAGCACAAAAATTGAAGTTCCAGTTTCAATATTAATTATACAACGAGGCGGCCAATGAAACAGAACATAATTCGAAAGACCTTTGCCACAGATCTTCAGAGTAAAAAAAAAAAAAATGTTTTCACATCTTCAATTCTGGTGTTCCCTTTCGTATCACGATAATTCCCAACTGTCATAAGTGAACATCGAAGTTAGAAATTCCAGAAACTTATTCCCTGCGTACCGATCGACTGCTATGGTAAAAATACCACACCAATATTGGGTAAGGCTGACTTTCTGCCTTGAGCAAACACAATTTTTGTGTTTTATTGAAGTCAAACATGTTTAGGAAAAGTTTCTCCATCAACAGTAGGAATTTTTATAATTATCATTGCATCTGAAAACGACATTTAGTGTTCCTTGTGGCTACCTGATATTTGTACTGTGTTTATTGATACACGTTTCGCTGTATCCAGTTGGTACGGTAACGACCGCGACGCTGCATACTACTGGATCAGAAGTGAAAAGTCTTGGGCGGTTAAGTTCAAAGTTACTGTCGGTGTGAGTGATTGTGCTGTGCAAATCTGTTGTGTAAGCCTAACTGTTACGAGTGTCCGAGCGAGTTAGCACATTTGTTAGCAGACAGGACTCGTATCGGCAGGACGGCGGTTCAAAACCTTCGGCCATTCAGATTTAGATTTTCCATGATTCCCTTAACAGCTCCAGGCAGATACCTGAATGATTCCTTTTAAGGCCTGTTCCTTCTCCATCTATAAATATAAAAATGAATGTTTATATGTCCACTATGTGTTCATAAACCATTCATTCGATTGCAATGAAACCGTACGCCCACGAAGGTTCCTGACCCAAAGACAAAAGAGCTCTGGAGATGTGACGTCATAAATAATAGGCTACCGCGTGAGAAAACCCAGATTTATGCAATTATTGGAAAATGGGAGTAGTTAGGGACCTGCAACAAAGTTTGCATGTAATTTCGGACTTTTATGAAGCGTTTTGTAACTGACCAACACTCCCCCCCCCCCCCCCCCCCCACACACACACAAAATGGTGAAACGAAGTCTACCGCTCAATAGTTTCGCTGTAGATGCCGTAAAACTATCGCACCAGGCATGACATGACCTTGTATCAAATAAAGTTAGCATTACACATTTGCATGTTACTATTTATTTTTGTCTGCAAGAGTCCCTTAATTCTCTTGCATCCAAAATTAAGCAATCTGTTTTCTTAATCTCTATCCATATAAAAGCGAAAGGGTGCTCACTTACTCACTAAATATGATATTTCGAAAACTACTTGACCTATGAAGGTAAAGTTTGGCAGGAATGTAGTTTATAGGTAGAAAACGTCATCTAAGAAAATATTTTGTGATAGGTGCTTGGCGGAGCATACTTCTCCTACAGACTCACGAAATCTACAGTTTAATTCCGATCTTCACGAAATTTCGCCCACTTGACCTTCAAAACAAGAGGAAGGTCACCGTGTACAGTTTCATACGGTGCATGGGGGAGGGTACTTTGCAACATAAAAAAGGATTCCTGAATACCTTGGTCGCGCCATAACTTGAGAACGACTCGACCGATGTCACATATCCTTTTTTTTTTTTTTTTTTTTCGTTTTTCTCAGAGCAAGTGTTCAATGAAATAAAACTTGAATATTTGAGATAAACAAAGTGCCTTTTTCAATGTGATCCTGCGTTTGTATTGCATAGAAATCTATAGTGTTGTTCCGATATTGATAAAATTTTCCACTCTCTACCTTAAAAACAAGAAGAATGTCACTGTCTGTATGGTTGCATGGTGGAGGGTACTTAGCTTACGGAATTTTAAAAAATGCATAGTTACGCTCCAAACTTTATGAATTTTTTCACCCATGACCTTTAAACCAAGAGGAAGATAACTGGGTACATAAATGTTTGTATGGTACACGACAGAGGGTACCTTGCAGATAACTATGCCGAGGCAGGGAAAGGTAATAACGAACAGAGATGGGAGAGAAAGAGGGGGAAGGAGACGTGACGTATGAGAGTATAAAATAAACACCCGAGCAACGCCGAGTTTACAGCTAGTCCTTAACAAAAACGATCGGAGCTAGTGCTCCGCCTGTAACGACCACGCTGTTGAAGAGACATTATTCACTAATCTTCCTTCCTTACGTTAGAGTAAAAAATGCTTGGAGATAGGAAGAAATTAAATGGTTCTAGTGGTGTAATGTCTTTTATTTACAAAACTAAGA
The DNA here is from genome assembly GCA_026315105.1 of Locusta migratoria. Lineage (NCBI taxonomy): Eukaryota > Metazoa > Arthropoda > Insecta > Orthoptera > Acrididae > Locusta > Locusta migratoria. The sequence continues at coordinate 123,221,846 of CM048751.1, forward strand.
GGTATATGGGGCGTAGTAGTTACACTGAAAACACGTTCCAGGGAAGCAAAGAACAAGAATCTATATTGCTATCTAAATTAACACTTTTTTTTCCCTAAAGTCGTTCCAAATAAAGTGTATATAATATTTTTCTGGTATTTCCTTCATGGTGCATAACAAGTACAACTTCAGTACTTCAATGCATAATCCCAATTCTTTCTCCCGATCAGTATGACGAAACTCATAGGAATAGGAAAAACACACATTTTTCCCACAGTGCAAAAAAACAACGAAATCTCGACAAAGTACATTTTCTGATTTATAGTAAGTGGAAAACATAAGATTCCGTTGCTAACGACAGTTAAGATTATGAAGTAATGTGTTTTAGATGAATCACGGATAAAATCCTATAAATTATATAGGACAGTGTTGTACTTATAAATAAAAATACATTATTAGAATGTTATAAAACATCCAACATTAGAACACGAAACAGTGGTTTGCTAGTCCAACGCCTTGTTTTTTTGACCACCTGTCTTTCTTCTAGTCGGTAGAATGACAGGGTACCCAAGTTACAGCATGTAAACGCAAAAATATGAATGAAACAATATTCACTTTTATATCCATAAAACAGTTCGTTTTTAGAGGATCGTCTGCTGTTTACCATTAAAAATATTTTTCGAGCATTACATTTGACGTCGATTTTTCTAACCCTTTAATGCATAGTGTAGCTGATCAGCTACGTACCTTATTTTTTTCGATTATCTCTCAAACTGATCAAAATTTTACCACAAATTCGTTTGCAACTGCTTCTATACATAATGTTAAATCTGCAAGTAGCCCGTCCTAGAACTTACAAATTGCAGTGTGTTACTGAATTAGTTCGACAGTTAGCTGTATTGAGTTACTCCTAACATGTGCGTTTGTTTAGTGTTCCTCCTTTGCCATGTAAAAGTAGTCAATCACATACTATTGTATTATGAGTTACTTTCTGAAAAGGTGAGAGGCATAATAGTGACATTTACTACATCGGGTACATCGTGGAAGCACTATATAGCGGGCCAGCTATGAACTTTTTGTTGTTAGTTGTGCATAATAATTTTAAGAATTTTTATAGCTTCAAATAAAAAGTTATTCATTAAAGGGTTAAATTGGTAAGGAGTACATAGTAACAGACTGAATCATAACTCTCGATTGTTCATTGTAGATGCCCTTGTAAAACATAAAATCTGTGACGCACATATCAGACCCCTTTTTTTGGTGGGGAATGTTTTTCTGATTCCTCTGTATATGGGATAAATACACTTTTCGGTACCTCGTAAATAACCCAAATACATCCGCCTAGTTCGGTTCGATTTAAAATTTAATACTGTTCCCTACGACTGATGATTGGGAAGTATCGTGTAAAATTCCCAAATGCCTTTCATGGTCAAATACAACAGCGCAGACTTAAGCAGTAACTCCATTTATGATGAAGCATACATTCCTCGCGGTATGCCCATTCTTATCCAGGCTTAGTTTATTCACGAAAAAACTATACACTCTCGTGATAGTTTTCTTACATGATATTAGGAACATGTGATCCAGCCTTTTCATATCGAAACAAATTGGTTTTGCAGAAGATTGACTCTAATTGGTAATCACTGATGTGTAGTAATATGATACCATGATTTTTGGTTATTTATAATTCTGGGCGATTGCTTAGTATCACAAACAGAAACGCCAACGTTGCATTAAGTCTCCCTTCGACTCTCGTGTATGTTGTCTTGAGATAAAGACGGCTTACGTTTTACATCACATTTATTTTTGATCTTGACTTTCTCGTATGAGCAGGCCGTGCCTCGGTAAAACAATGAAACTCCAGCGTCGACTGTGTAGTGTCGAGAATTCAGTCAGCCGCGCAGCCAAAGCCTGAAGCGCGCCATGTCCCAGAGGCGCTTCTGCCTTGTGTCAGCCGAGAGTTTTGTTTATCGGGTGATAACAGCGTGTCGGTAATTACCCACTCGACGCTCCGGAGAAATTAGCTCTCGTTAACTGCTTTCCCGCCGGTGACGAAGATAACGCGGCGTTGCTTTCAGAGTGTGACCGAGGTACCTTGTTACAGTGCGGAATAACGAACGTAATATTCATTTTTTTTCTTTTCGAGTTACGCATTATTTTATAGGGATTTTGCACTACGAAGTCTCCCCTCAGGTTTCTATGTTCTAGATGATGGTCATCAGTACAGTGAGAATGTGGTCAGATACTGTAAATATACTTCCTGCTGACTAGAATATAACTCGCTCTTGTAGCCGAAAGTGAAACCATTAATAAATGACTATTGTTTCTCTCTCTGTCGAGACAAGGAACTAATCGAAGCAATTGACTTTCGGATGGCGGCGGGAAACGCTTCTGAGCACAACTATTTCCACACGCAACTAGACAAATTAGAGTGTCGCAATAGGACGGTACTGTGTTCTCGCAGGGAAGAAACCGGGTCTTTGAGACAGGTTTTGTGTAGTTTCCTTGAGGATTCGTAAAGTGGTTTCTTAATTGAGTAAGCCGGCCGCGGTGGCCGAGGGGACTGAGGCGCTCCAGTCACGGTCTGCACGGCCACTACGGTCGGGTGCTCGAATCCCCCCTCGGACATGGATATTTGTGCCGTCCTTAGTGTTAGCTAGTTCATAAGTCGTTTGTAACTTTAGGGACTGATGACCCCGTAGTTAAGTCCCATAAGCTGTACAAACATTTGAACATTTTTTTGAATTGAGTAATCGGCCACTTGTGACTTCTGTTGTGCCTCTAATAAATCTGTTGTTGGCCACACTTCATAACACTGATCCACTCTGCAGGTTAATTGATACCTATACTGCTCAAAACAATCAGGAGATACAAAATATACGTGTGGTAACGTATATTATTCAGATATTGGTTCAAAATTGTAATTTTTGTGTGATGCTACGATATTTTGCTGTCTAAACTGTTTACTTAAGGTTTTCATGCCGTTTACTTAGGACATGGCATTCTCGTTGCCGTTTAATATGGTGTGTGATCACCTCGGACTCCCAGTCCAGTTGCACATCTGCGTGGCATGGAGAGTATGACGTTATCAATCAGCTCTTGAGGGATATTGGACCATTCTTTCATGAGTGCAAAATCCAGCCCTGCAACCGTTGTGGGAAGTGCTGGTCTGGCTGCAATGGGTTTGACAAGTGTATCCCGGACATACTCAATCGGGTTGAACTCCGGTGAACAAGCTGGACACTCCATTTGTTCAATTCCCTCATCTTCAAAATGTTTTTCAACAGTGCAGATGCGTGGGAACGGGCGCTGTCGGCCACCAGAAGGAACCCATCTCCAATGGCACTAGCGTAGAACACAACAAAAAGTCGAAGGAACTGGTCCCTTTACTTCTGAGCAGTCAAAGCGCCATTGCGAACGACATAGAGGTCCGTACGTCAGCCAGTATTGACTCCTGCCTTCAACATTAAACATTCGTCCAGTACCATGATATGGTTATATTTCCTTCACATTATCTGATAGTTTAAATGTTTGTAAATGTAAGGTACTTCCTATTTAGTCATCAATCTCTAGACTTACAAACTGCTTAAAGTTACTTACATTTAAGGGCAACACGCATACCCATGCCCGAGGGAGGACTCGAACCTCCGACGGCGAACCACCACGCGCTCCGCAGGAAGGTGCCTTAGAACGCTCGGCAACTCTACCGCGGCAAGTCGGATTGTCCCTAGTTCCACGTTCTCCGTAGATGAGGGAACGACGGTTGTCCGGGTGAACACAAAATCTTGTCTCTTCTGTGACCAGAACCCGGTGCAATGCGTTAAGACTGCAATCGGGATAATCCTCCGCCCAGTTTGGTGGCACAGTTTTAAAGGGATACACACCTCAGCCCTCCGTGCGTTGCGGCCACATGCTCTAACGCGTTTTCGGTCTGATGCTGCCTGGAGGGTGCATTGCTGCTGAATTGCATTCAGCCTCCTGTCATGACGGGCTGTTAGCAGGAGATAACGATCATATCTTGCTGTTATCCGTGGACGACCTTGGCCTTGCCTAACTTTAACTGTTCCTGTCGTCTGAAACCGCGTCCAGGTCCTGGAAATTAAACTCTGGGACACTCCAATAGATGCAGCCAACCTTCCTATGGATCTCCATGCCATAGCTTCGACTAAGTGACGTTGTTGTTGATTTGCACTACCTGCTCACTACACTGACTGAACCCAACTCCTTTTGTAATTCGTTTGGTAAGCACAAGTGAACACCAACTTCGCCGCGGTGGAGTAGCAGAGCTGTCTAAGGCGCCTCACTGCGGAGCGCGCGGTTGCACGCCGTCGGAGGTTCGAGTTCTCCGTGGTGTGTGTGTGTGTGTGTGTGTGTGTGTTGTCCTCAGGTTAGTTTAACTTATTTTAAGTAGTTTGTAAGCTACGGACTGATGACGACGCAGTTTGGTCCGATAGATTTACAAACATTTGAACATTTTTTTGAACACCAACCACCCCTCTGCAGCGACTTTCTGTTATTACCACTATTTAGGGTGCCATAAGGTTGTCTCAACCCCATAGAACCAAATTAGTTCGAAATGTTTAAATGTTCTTAATACTATTGAACAAAACTGCTACAGTTGGCAGTCCCTAGAGTAACAAATCCAATGTTCAAATGTTTGTAGAGCTTATGGAACTACGGGGTCATCAGTCCGTAAACTTACTAACTACTTACGAACTAGCTAATACTAAGGACGGCACAAATATCCATGCCAGAGGGGGGATTCGAACCCCAGAACGTAGTGGCCGTGCACACCGTGACTGGCGCGCCGCAGACCGCTTGGCCACCGCGGCCGGCCCGAGACTAACAAATTAAACTTACACTAAGGAAAACACCACACACACACACACACACACACACACACACACACACACACACACACACACGACCACTGGTACCTGCGACGGGAGTGGCATGGCGTCTAAGACCTCGCGGCTACTCCCGTGCGGTTAATACTTGGAATGTTGCGCTTCACCTAGTGTACTCTTTCTCAGAGAGCTAACAATTTCGGAGCTCTCAGTTTAAATGTGTTCGCTGTTCCAAGTTGAATGAGTTTTTGTAACTGTCGATGTGTAGAAGGCAAGTTTTTGTTTTTATAGTTCGTAGTTCTATAATTTAGGTAGACGTATCTACTCCACTAGAAAAATTGCAAGCCAGTTATTTTTTACTAAGAGGAAAGTAATGCCTTTATTCTGTGCGACGTTTATTTATAGCTTTATTTTTTTAATGAAATTAACGACACATAAGAATGGACGCGCAGTTCTAGCCAGCCTGTCAGAAACTGGGCGTTCGCTCCTGCACGAGATACTCTGCAAATCACATTTAAGTGCCTTGCAGAGGGTTCATCGAACCACCATTATACTATTTATGGCCCATTTCATTCTCTAATAGCACACAGGAAGAAAGAACACTTAAATATCTCCGTTCGAACTCTGATTTCTGTTATTTTATTCTTACGATCTTTTTTCTACCTATGTAAGTGGGAGTCAACATTATCTCTTCGCATTTGGAGTAGAATGTTGGCAATGGGAGTTTCGTAAGTAGTACACGTCGTAGCGATAAGCGTCGTCGTTGTAATAATTCCCATCCCAGATCCTGTATTATTTCCGTACCGCTGTCTCCCCTGTATCGCGAAAATACAAAACGAGCTGCTCTGTTTTGGACTCTTTGGATGTCCTCCGTCAAACCCACCTGATAAGGATCGCGCACCGGGCAGCATTACTGAAAAAGGACACACAAGCGTAGTATATGCAGTGTATTTAGTAGTTCTGTTGCATCTTTTAGGGGTTCGGCCAATAAAACGCAGTTTCAGGTTCGCCTTTCCCACGACATTATCTAAGTGTTCTTTCCAAAGAGTACTTTTCGTACTGATATGGATGACTTTACACTTCCCATTATTTAGTCAACTGGCAACCTTCCGTCGGAGGTTCGAGTCCCCCCCCCCGTGTGTGTGTGTGTGTGTGTGTGTGTGTGTGTGTGTGTGTGTGTGTGTGTGTGTGTGTGTTAACGTAAGTCTAGGGACCGATGACCACTGTTCAATCGCATAGGATTACAAACATTTTGCTACATATGGAATTCGTCCTTAACTCATTCTTCCATGTCCTGCATTGTCTGCGTCACCACCTTCTTCTCCTTGCTGGAAAGGATCTTGCAACTGCCTACAAGTGCACATCGTGAAGAACCTAACTTAGAGTTTCTTCTTGTGATGAGTAGTTGCATTCCCCCTTCTCTTTATATTTCTCCCTGTTGAAAGACGCGTTCTGAGAGCGACTCTCACTCACTCCCTCTTTCGCCGAAGAAATTCAAATGTGGCAGTGTGTAGAGATTATTGCATTTGTATCGAAACAACACTACCACAGTGTTACTCGGTAATTCCGATTCAGTTCGAATATTTTGTTGTCCAGGTCAAAATATGACATGCATTATTCTATTTTTACATGCCCATACGGCATCTGAAGTAGTGACAATGGTCCCGAAGTGAACGCGGTTGTTACTTTTCTGAGCACAAGTCGTAGGAGATGTAACAGAAATGTTGAAACGTAATTTTAATGATTGCATTCCTTCCCCCCCCCCCCCACCCACCCATTTTGCAGTTTATGAAACGGTAAAAATTTTATGTGTAGGAAATCTAATAGTATATTTACCAAGAAATTAAACGACACCGCATGTGATAGTTACACCCCGACGTCGCATTCATAGGACGCACTAGAGTAGGTAGTTACTTTAGCAGAACTGTTGCATCTTCTAAGTGTTCTGCTAATGAAACAGCCGTTAGTTCGCCTTCCCTGTGTTATTTCCTATTTAAGTTGTTAGTAATTGTTGCTCTTAGGTATTTAGTTGAATTACGGCCTCTAGGTTTGATTGATTTACCGTGTAACAAGTTTAACGGTTTCTTTTAGTGTTCATGTATGAGTTCACATTTTTCATTAGTCAGGGTCAATTGCCAATTTTTGCACCATGCAGATATTTTATCTAAAGCATTTTGCACTTGCCTTTGTTCTTCAGGTGACCTTATTAAGCAGTAAGTGACAGCACCATTCCGTATGCAGCCTGTCATACATGGTGATAACGTTGTCTGCAATTTCACAGCGCAACCATTAAAAACACTCCTGAAGTATTGCATTCACTGTATGTCTCACTTTCTGTCGAGTCTGCGAATAACCAACCTGGAGGTGAAATGAAAGATGCCAGTGTCGTCCGATATGCGTCATACAGCGGACAGAGCGCGCCGAAACGGTATGTAGGGGTACTTCCAACATATCTCTCAATACTGCAACTTTGTGTTATGTTGTTATGGTCTTCAGTCCGGAGACTGGTTTGATGCAGCTCTCCATCCTACTCTATCCTGAGCGAGCGTCTTCATCTCCTCATAAGAACCGCAACCCACATCCATTTGAATCTGCTTACTATATGCGTCTCTTGGTCTCCCTCTGCGATTTTTACCCCACACACTTCCCGCCAATGTTAAATTTACGCCGGCCGCGGTGGCCGAGGGGACTGAGGCGCTCCAGTCACGGTCTGCACGGCCACTACGGTCGGAGGTTCGAATCCCCCCTCGGGCATGGATATTTGTGCCGTCCTTAGTATTAGCTAGTTCATAAGTAGTTTGTAAGTTTAGGGACTGATGACCCCGTAGTTCAGCCCCATAAGCTCTACAAACATTTGAACATTTGAGGTAAATTTACGATTCCCCAATGTCTAAGAATGTGTCCTATCAAGCGATCCCTTCTTATAGTCAAGGTGTGCCAAAAATTCCTTTTCTCACCAATTCTGTTCAGTACCTCTTCATTAGTTACGATGATTAAAATCGATTACTGCACTCTGTTTCTTCCGTTTAAAAATTGAGATAAGGGAAGGATTTCTAACTATATCAGAAAGTTTAATTATGTGATTGCACAGTTGTAAGGTGCAGAAGCAACCATGGCTATTATGTTTCAACATTTTTTTATATATCCAACTGCTTCGACAATAGCTCGTCGAAAGATAAGTATTTTCCTCGGAACGGTTTTCGCCACTTTCAACGGCCGCATGGCCAAGTATAAAAATGTACCGTGTCTCCTATTTTGATCTAGACTACAATACATTCGAAGTAAATGGGAATCGTTGAGTGGCACTTCAGTTAACGTTAGTTGTTAGCAAATTTGCAGACCTAATACGCAGTGGTAACTCAGTCGGTGACAGATTACAACTCCAAACGCTCTCGTGGCATTCCAAGCGTGGCACTCCCCAAGCGTTAACGCGCCTTTCTCGTGTGGCGCGGTTAGCGTACTCCATCAAGAGCCGTGGTTCGAGGCGTTGTCAGCGGAGTCACAGGTGAGGCAAGGCGAGGGCGCTGCGCCTCTTTTGGGAGCACGCGTAGCTTCGCTCAGCACTTGCTGTTCAAAACCACCCCTCATTTGAAGGCAATTGCACTACACTTGCCTTGGCAAAGCATGTAATTTGGTCAGGCTATACCCCATAAGCAGTAACTGCTAGCAGAAACGTGTTGTTTCCGTCAACATGACTTCCGCAGTTTTCTTGCTTACAAATGAGGCCGCTCCTTATTTCACAGTCGTGCGCGGCTGCACTTGTTGGCCACACTTGGAGTTGTAGCCATCGAATGTTACTGGAAGCAGATTTTTATGTTTCTCAGTCTTAGCCTAACTTCACGTTTCTGCTTACTACCAATGTGTTCAGTAAGACAACAAGAAGCCACTAAAACTTATTTAACTAAAATAATTATTCTCTTCTACCGCCCTGTTAGCGTCATAAATTTTTGTGACCTATTTCTTCAAAAGCTTTCACATTATTTCCTTTTTGCATTCATGTATATAGCAGTTGTCTTCGCGCACGTTAATTCTCAGATAAGTGTCATAGTAAAAGTACAAAAGCGTTCCCTTCGTCTTCTGTTAACATTCTGTTTTCGTTACTTTTTATTCCGTTAATTTTGAACTAGTGTAACATTTTTCAATCTTACGCTTTTATCGTTGTCGCTTAGGTTCCTATCACGTTAATGACGGTGGCATTCAACAGCACTAACTCCGCTAACAGACGATGCTTTTTATTGATGTCGGAGGTCAACTGGCGAGAAGAAGCATTATTTCTACCGATTTTTCAGCACTGCTACTAGAAATCAGTTGAGCGAAGTTAAAGGAAATAGTAGAATAACACGGATATCAACTGTCGAAGGTTCATAGTAATATAAAGTTTTATTAAGAAAGGCGTCTTAAGTAACGCTAACATCTTCAGTACACCATAAAAACTTAAAGTCGTGGTTGAATGCAATATAAAAAGTTGTAAGTTTTTTTTGTCATCAACACACACAAAAATCCTATCCAGTGAAATAAATTATATTTTTTGTTCCTCTCGACCAGCTTCCTATTTCAACTGAAACAAAACCTTCATGGAATATCTAGTTCACTAATACAACAATGGTCAGTGTACATAAAAAATAGCTGCACTCTATTGTACATAAATCTACCTTTTTCATCCCTGTCGTCGTACGATCGAACTAACGCCACCTAGATACAAGGCCTGTGCGCTGCCTTCCAAGAGTAGTTAAAAATGTTCAAATGTTTGTAATGCTTAAGGGACTTAACTGCGGGTCATCAGTCCCTAAACTTACAAACTACTTACCAACTACATTATACTAAAGACGACACAAATCTATGCCCGAGGGGGGATTCGAACCCCCGACGGCGAACAGCCGCGCGCACCGCAACACGGCGCTCCAGTACGCGCGGCTAGTCCACCGCGGCCCCAATAGTCATAACACAAGCAGACTATTTGTCTTATATAGAGTTGTTATGAGTTTGGGAATACGATACGTTGCACACTGTGTTTCAGAATGTTTTTGTGTTTTCTAAGTGATTCTCTGTGCAGATTTTTGCTGGTATGAGACAGAATGCCAAATATGAATCGTCCAATTCCAATATTGGTAAGATATCGTGCTAATAGTTCATAAGTATTTTATTCCAGAACAAATTTGGCTGTGAATGACATAAATAACATTAAGCACATTCTGAAACAGTGTGCAACGTGTAAGTATTCCCAATCTACGCTACATACCACAAATAGTTTGTGTTATGACTACTCCTGGCAGGCAGCGCATTGGCCTTTCAGTCCTTTTCACCATAGTGGAAACATATTAAATGAAATAAAATGTGTGTATAATACTACACGCATTAAATAGGACTGAAAATAAATTTTGTTGTCCCATTCATATTGCGAATTCCGACAGATCGTCCTGAAATTATATGATTGTGAATGTTTCGTAGTTACGTATTTAGAGGTAATATTTCAGAAAATACGATTGGGGCTCATGCAGTAGATACATCTACATACATACTCCGCAATCCACCGTAAGGTTCATGGCGGATGGTACACTGTACCACTACTAGGCATTTCAAAAAAATGTTCAAATGTTGTATAGCTTATGAGACTTAACTACGGGGTCATCAGTCCCTAAACTTACAAACTACTTAAGAAGTAGCTTATACTAAGGACGGCACAAATATCCATGCCCGAGGGGGGGATTCGAACTCCCGACCGTAGTGGCCATGCATACCGTGACTGGCGCGCCGCAGTCCCTTCGGTCACCGCGGCCGGCACTAGGCATTTCCTTTCTTATTCCACTCCCAAATAGAACGAGGAAAAAAAGAATGCCTATATGCCTCCGTATTAGCCCTAATTTTTCTTGTCTTTGTGATCACCACGCGAAATGTAAGTAGGCGCCAGCAAGATCGTACTACACTCAGCTTCAAATTCCGGCCCTCTAAATTTTCTCAACAGAAATTCACGAAAAGAACGTCGTCTTTCCTCCAGCGATCCCCAATTGAGTTGCTATTACACTCACGCATTGGTCGAACCTACCAGAAACAAACCTAGCTGCTCGCCTCTGAACTGCTTCTATGTCTTCCTTTAAACTGATCTGCTGCGGGTCCCAAACACTTGAGCAATACTCAAGACGTGGTCTAAAAAGTGTTTTATATGCGGTCTGCTTTACAGGTGAAGTACATGTTCCCAAAATTTTCCCAATAAACCGAAGTCGGCTGTCCGCCTTACTCAGAACTGTCCTTACATGCTCGTTCTATTTCATATCGCTCTGCAATGTTACGCCTAGATATTTGAACGACGCGACAGCACCAAGAAGCTCACTACTAAAGCTGTATTCGAACATTATGGTATTATTTTTCCTGCTCATGCCCATCACCTTACATTTTTCTACATTGAGAGCTAGCTGCCATTCTTCCCACCAACTAGAAATTTTGTCCAAGTCATCCTGTATGCTATTACAGTCAATTAAAGACGATACCCTCCCATACACCACAGCATCATCAGCAAACAGCCGCAAATTACAACTTACTCTGTCCATCAGAACATTTATATAGATAGAAAATAATAGCGGTCCTATCACACTCCCCTGGGGCACGCCTTACGATACACTCGTCTCTGATGAACACTCGCCGTCGAGAACAACGTACTGCGTTCTATTAATTAGGAAGTCTTCCAACCAGTCACAAATCTGTGAACCTATTCCATAAGCTCGTATCTTCGTTAGCAGTCTGTAGTGTGGCACCGCGTCGAACGCCTTTTTGAAGTCGAGAAAAAAACAATCCGCCTGTTGCCCTTCATTCATGGCTCGCAAGATGTCATGTGAGAAAAGGGCAAGCTGAGTTTCACATGAACGATGTTTCCTAAACCCGTGCTGATTCATAGCTTTTCCGTTTCAAGAAAAGTTACTGTATTCGAACTGAGAATATGCCCCAAAATTCTACATGCAACTGATGTGATTGATATTGGCCTGTAATTGTGTGGGTCAGTTCTCTTTTCTTTCTTACAAACGGGAGTCTCTTGCGCTTTTTTCCAATCACTAGGAACTCTGCGCAGAATTAAAGATTCGCGTTAAATGCAAGCTAAGTAGGGGGCCAACGCCGCAGAATACTCTTTGTAAAACCGAACTGGTATTCCATCCGGACCAGCAGACTTTTTCGTATTTAGCTGTCTCAGCTGCTTCTCTACACCGGAAATACCTATTACTATGTCCTCCATTTCGGAATTAGTACGCTGATCAAATGATGGTACATTTGTGCGGACCTTCTTAAAGGTTAAATTTAGAACTTCATCTTTCCGTTTGCTTTCTTCTATTACTATCCCGGAACGATCAACGAGATAATAGTAAGTACGTGAAGTATTCATGCATATATTATCTATTCACGTTTTAAATTTCGCAAGTATTTTTATAACTGTTAAAGATATACAATAACAAAGTTTCAGGACTATTAGCATCAGATTATCAACACGTACTGGCTCAGAAAAAATTGATGATTTTTCGTGAGATTTAAAAACTAAGTATATTAACTATTGATTTCTATTAATATAGTTCATAATTTTTTGGTCTTGTGTGCAAGTCTTACGTCGATTTCAAATATTGGTAAGGGTACAAGTTTCATTTCGTAAACTACAGTCTAATTTCATTCATTCTTCACCTCACTAAACTGACACGTTGCTTCTTCCCGCCCTCTGCGCGGAGAGAGAGAGAGAGAGATATATATATATATATATATATATATATATATATATATATATATGCATTGTCATCTAGTTCTGAGTAATGTTTAAAAGTTAAATTCTCTCTCTCATTCGAAAGTTAATTTTAGTTGCAAAATTTGTACTAAAAATCTTTCCAATATAAACTTAAAGACTTCATTGTTTGACAGTTAGCATCTATCTTTACTGAAAGTAATTTGTTCTGCGGTTTGAATTGGATACGGAGAAAGCACTTTATTTTCTTTGGGCTGCTTCTGCTAGGAATTACCCATAGAGCTATTCATGTCTTTTTTTTTTTTTTTTTCTCCCTTGACATCACTTCTAACGTCGCCCAGGATATTCTCGTTTGCATATTCGTTGTCTTCGATGAACGTGCCAACCAATTTCACTGGACCCATAAAAACCTTTGGCATCGATAAAATGTCCAACTACCAACTAGAAAAAGTCACTGCATAGGGATCTAGGCATTATCCGACGTAAAACACAGGAGTGCAAGGTTAGTGATCTCGTTCGCTGTGTGTACTGGTCTCTCTCCATCTTGATGAATAACATCTTTTGTGGTAGTCTGCCTTCTGATTTGTACTCTCCCGTTTTGGAATTAGATCTCCATTGAAAATGACCTGTTCTGGGGACATAAGAACCCAGTCAGTCTGTGATAGGAAGTCGCGAAACTTTGCCCATTAGGGCTGGAGGACAAAGCGATGTTGTCATCGTCTGTTATACGTCGTGGCCGGAATTATTCTTCAATTTTGGTATAGTTCACGTACATATCACACACACACACACACACACACACACACACACACACACACTCACACAGGTCAGGAGGGCGTCACAGCTGCCCTTTCCAGTGTTCTGTGAACTAATGTTAGTGCTGTATGCACATGCCTGGTGTCCCCTGTTTTTGCTGCGCGGTGGCGCATGCGCCGGCGCTGCAGCGATTAACGCGTCCGTGGTGCAGACGCTTGCGAAACTCGAGGGGCCATCGGGTCACCAGACGGCAGAGATTATTAATTTTTTTTTAAACCGTTTGCGGGGCCGAGTGAAGGGTTGCAGTCCGCAGCCAATTATTCCCTCGCTCTCCGCGCACCCATTAACCCCGTTATTGTTCAGATAGGATCGTCTACGATGCAGCCGTCACGTATCGTAATGGCTCTGCTGCAGGGGTTACGGCCCGCGGAGCTCGTTCTGCCCGCAGTTCGTCGACGTCGTCGTGAGTGATTCCTCTGCCGCGCAGTTTTTTTCTGTTCTTTCTTTTTTTTTACTTCAGTTCTGCGTCTCTTTTGAGTACTAAACGTAAACACAGGCAACGCTGTGGCTCATTTTAGCTCGAGATACCGGTGAGACGTGTTTAGTACTCGAGATAACGCCGTGACGTGGGATCAAATAGGCAGCAGTTTCATAACTTTGTTCTGCGAGTCTCAGCATTCCGGGGGAAACTTTCGTGACTTCTTAAGAAAGAATATTATCTCTCTTCGATGCGAATATTCTGCCATTGTGATACGGTATTTGTAAGCGTCATTACAAATGCTAGTTCGTTATGAGTAACTCGGGTAGAACACAGAATCAAATGGCATTTTTCCTTTAGCACTTCACTAGCCGACGTCGAAATCATTGGTTTTTCTCCCCCTTCTTTAGCTTCACAGACAACTTGTGTGTGTGTGTGTGTGTGTGTGTGTGTGTGTGTGTTTGTAAATCTATCGGACCAAACAGCGTGGTCATCAGCCCTTAGCTACAAACTACTTAAACCTAGGTAAACTAACCTAAGGACAACACACACACACACACCCTTGCCCCAGGGCGGACTCGAACCTCCACGGCGTGCAACCGCGCGCTCCGCAGCGAGACGCTTTAGACCGCGCGGCTACTCCACCGCGGCCAGACAACCGTTATTGAGTGCTTAGAAATATTCTAAGGCTCCATTAATATTATCATAAAATTAAATTTTACTGCCTCTGCAAGTGTAGTTGGTATGTGTACTGCCACGATTAGGGTTTGTTTGATATCCTGTGTTTCATCGTCTCTCCGTATTTGCCTTACGCTTATTGAGGAAAACACATTACAACGTTGAAACACTGTCGGAATTTTTACATTATGGATCACAGCGAAATTTATTTCCAAGTTCGTTGTGATCCATTATGTAATAATCCTCAATTCTTAAAACACATGCACCTTTTGGATTTCTAAGTTCATATTGTATAGATTCCCTTAGTGTTTCAACGCTGTAATGTTTTCCCTAATACGCGCTTTCTTTGTGACTGGAATCTACTGCTCTTAGTTCCCAACAGAGAGCCGGATGAAGGTCTGTATTACCTTCGGTTTTCTTTCTCCGCGACCAACACATCGTAGCAAGTTCTAAAGAACGATACTGTAGCTTCCGTCGTTTTCCATACACCTTCCACAATGGCATCCAAAGACATTATATAGCAATCCGTTTTCGGCCCCTCTTCTCTGGTCCCCTGGGTCCCCCCAAACCCTTCTGTGGCCCTGCTCAGGAGCAACTCCGTGTTGCACCCCCCAAACATCAACTATGTCCGGAAGACTCTGTTCTTCCCGCAGCAGTCGTCTGCCGCCAATTTGTCTTTTCCTCGGCGTTTTTCGTGTTGACAAGTTGTCGAATTTGTTACACAGTCGAATGTAGATTGTTTATTAAAATTTGAATACATGTTTCGGGCATAGCCCGTCATCTGATGACCGAAATAACATATACTGAGCAACAATTGCTAGATGTCTAATTATTAGGCATTTACCATTGTTAATGTACACGTTATGTAACGCCATATGAGGTTAAACATCAAAGGTGATGTTTGATGTTTAGCCTCACATGGCGTAAGCTAATCACAAACATTCGTGATGCAGTTTTATTCACAATAACAAAAGTATCTGTACTTCTTCCTTAACGTGCATCAGTCCGTAAGGCTGGGTTCACAATTTCATCGAAAACCACATTCCTCCTTATCGACATGCTTCGGTAGTAATAGCCTAGATTTCAGACTTGGTTGCGTAGGTTTTGTCCGATCGACCTTAGAGAAAAATAGTTTGCGTCTCAATAATGATCATCTAGCACGGATTAGGAGCAGTGAGTGATTACAAGAAAGACACAGCCCCGATATAGTAGTGAAAGATAATAGTTCTTAGGCTGAACTACACGTATGTTTAGTTTTCTCAGCTGTATTGTATAGGCTCCAGGTTATAGTAAGCTACATTAAAATGAAAATGTTTGCCATGACAGACGGAGGCTAGTATTTGTTATTTTGCAGATAAAATTGTGAGCGGCGCAGATATCCGCCGTTTATGTAAGGATAATGACCGAGGTATCTGTCCAGTATATCTGTTTTAATGTAGAATGAGAACTTCATGTCTGTGGACATTCTTGGAATCCTCCCAGAACGTTTCCGAAATGTTCAGTTTTCTCAACCAATCTGTGTGGTCTCCCAAACGGGCTTAAATTTCATACTGTGGCGATAGGTGCGCCATGATTGAGGCAAATTGAACTGGCGTCCGCCATGTTACTTGGGGTATCGGCTGACAGCTCGTATGCCACACCCACTCGAGAATTGTACTTATTTACAGTTCCACGTTTTAAATAAAGATTGACTATTGAATACGAATGTGCATAAAGTTCCGTCAGACTTTTTCGAAGCTGCAAATTGACAAGCCTGGTAGTATATTTCCTAAAAATTCAGTAATTAAAATATCACGAACCTTGATTGCAAATTTATTTACTAGTTAATGACGCGATTCGCCCTTTAGCAGGGCATCTTCAGATTGTCTGCGTGACAGAATTTACACAAAATTACATGGCGGAATTACAAACGGTTATTTTGTGTTAAGAAGGCAGTATAAATGGTAAACACAAAATAAATGGTAACACAAAATAAGCCCATGTACCATTATAACTGTTTGTAATTCCGCCATGTAATTTTGTGTAAATTCTGTCAGGCAGATGATCTGAAGATGCCCTGCTAAAGGGTGAAACGCGTCATTAACTAATAAATAAATTTGCAATCAAGACAGTTTTAAGGAATATTTGTTCTAACTGATTGCTGTTGTACACCATTTTATATCACGAACCTGTCAGTTCGAAGTATAACAATTAGATGCAGTTTGCAGTAACAACTAAAGTGCCGATGTGATGCTATTTGTGAAGATTTTAATGCAAGTACATGGTCTAAAAGAGCTGCGAATCATACAGTGAGTTGCACTTAGCCGGCCGCGGTGGCCGAGGGGACTGAGGCGCTCCAGTCACGGTCTGCCTACGGTCGGGGGTTGGAATCCCCCCTCGGGCATGAATATTTGTGCCGTCCTTAGTTCATAAGTAGTTTGTAAGTGTAGGGACTGATGACCCCGTTGTTAAGTCCCATAAGCTTGAAGTTGTACTTATGACGAACATTGACTATGGATTGGCACCTGTTGTTAATGTATTGTAACAACTGCTTTCATAAAGTCTAATAATCATTTATCTTATGTTTTCTAAACCTATTAAGTCTACAAACTTATAAAATTGCTTTTAAAGGGTCTAATTGTGAATTTTGGTGGACGAAATTTGCTTACAAAGACGAAAGTGACAACAAAATACTGCAGTTAAAAATGTGCCTAGTAGTACGCGGGGGGAAAGGAACACCTAAATGTTTCTGGTTTCGATCTGATTTCTCTTACTTTATTATGATGTAGGTGGATGCTAAAAACATATTTTCGCATTCGGCAGAGAAAGTTTGTGAAAGAAATTTCGCAAATCTCGCAGCAACAAATAACGCTTTTCTTTTAATGATTTCCACCACAACTCGTGCATCATTTTCGTGACACTCGCCCCTCTATATCGTGATGCTACAAAACGAGCTTCCCTTCGCTGAACTTTATTTAGCTAAATCGTCCGTCAATGCTTCCTGCTGTAGATCCCGCAATGCGCAGAAATACTCCAAAACAAAATGCACAAGTGTAGTGTAGTCAGTTTCTTTAGTAGAACTGTTGCATCTTCGAAGTGTTCTGCCAATGAAACGTAGTCTTTGGTTAGCCTTCCCTACAATATTTTCCAATTTAAGTTGTTTTTAATTGTTACTCCTAGGTTTTTATCTGAATTCACGGCCTCTAGGTTTGACTGATTTATCGTGTAACTGAAGTTTAACGGGGTTCTTTTAGTGTTCATGGACGATTTCACATTTATCACCCTTTGCAGCAGCCACGACACCATTTCATTATCATTATTTAGGGTCAATTGCTAACTTGACACCACACAGATATGTAAATCATTTTGCAGCGGCGTTTGATCTTCTGGTGACTTTACTAACCTATAAATGACAGCATTATCCGCGAACAGTCTGAGATCTACTCAGCCATCGCGCACTCCGGTTTACAGAGCGGACGTACGTACGGGTATACAGGGTGTTACAAAAAAGGCACGCCCAAACTTTCAGGAAACATTCCTCACACACAAAGAAAGAAAGAAAATATGTTATGTGGACATTTAATTTCCAAGTTAGACCTCATTTTAGTATATCTCTTTAAATGTAAATTGAAATAATTCGTGCAGACAATTGTCAGAATACCCAATAGGGTATTTGACTGTTTTCTGGAAATCGTTTTAAATTGTTAATTATGCCATATTATGGTCCGAACATACTTTACCTCGTGGATTTCAGTACTATTTTAAAAAAAAAAGAAATGAAATTCAAATAATTTGAAAGCCCGCTAAAACGCTACATTTGAGTCACGTGATGCCTGTGACGTCATACAACACGCTGCTGCTGCTGCTGCTACCTGTATATTGTTTGGGCCGAGGCATCGTGTTTGGGCGTTAATGTTTGCATAATGACCTACAAATATTGCTTAGTTCCGCACTGAACCAATACAACTGTCAAGACTCCAGAAAAAGTGTTCTTGCAAGTACCAAAAAATGAGAAGATACGCAAAAAGTGGTTGACATTGGCGCGAAGAGGTCCTAATGAAATAGCGGCTGCTTCATATGTGTATTTCTGTTCGTGGCTTCGTATGTGGACGCGTAAACGTAAATGGATTAGTTTGTAGTGTCAAAAGTAGTGACACATTCAAAGCAAACCAAATCTTGAATATGTAAGGAAAATACTGATATACATGGCAGAAAGATTACACACAATCGCAAACATTCACTCTCAAAAACAACAAACCAGAAAATCACTAATTTCGGCGCTATAAATTTATTCCATCGTGTCTCGCTCGCAATGATTACGTGAAAGTGACGTGCCTTTGGCTACGCGAAATGTGCGTTGCCAACCTACGAGTGATATGAAAACACCGCCGACGCAACCCGCTGTCCCTATTCTAGACTATAGATATATTGTATAACTATACACAAGGCATTTTTGCTGTATTTTACAGGTTTTGATGTTTCACTTTGCACCAGTATTGAAGTAGTTCAATAAAATTACTCCCTTAACTGCGTGCTTTACTGGGTTAAATTTAACTAACTATCCCGGCGGCTTCCTGTGACTATGTTGGCAACAGATGCTGAATAGCGAGAATCATGAGACGTCGCCATTAGCCAATCGCGTGACAGCACAAATATTTTGTCGTGAAGCCTTTGATTTACGAGGGCAGTTACTTTTACTGACCGGACAAGGATACAACAAGAATCAGAGCAGGAAAAGCATTATTTATTTACTTCATGGTCTGTACGATACACTGATCTAGTTATTCTATGTGGTCTGAACATCTAGACAAAGATTTTCTATCGTGTTGTTGATGTTGCCAATGTAATCACTCAAGGCCGCTTGGATAGAAGATAAAATTTCACCCTTAATTGCATAATATGGTGACTTCAGATTAAGTCTGCTGACATCAACAAATAGGGTACTTTTTTCCAATGGCATAAAATATCTCTTGAAATAATTAGCTTTAAAGTGTAGGTATGCGTTACTTACAATGCAATTTTCACGTTTCTTATTTCTGGCACGTAAAAATTTGGATTGTTTTTAAAGAAAGAAGACACTATAATTGCATCAACTTTAGGGAGGTTTCCGCTGTCAGCCTTCACATAACCATCTTCCATTGTGGCATAAAAACTGTAAACGCGTTTAGATCACGAAATAACTGAACTTAAAGCTGCGAAATGGAGGAAACGCGTACAATAATACAGCTCCGACTGCTAGTTGCCGCGCTGTAGGTGTTCTATGACGTCACCAGTACTTCAGCCAATAACGGAGCGTTTTCGATCACGTGATCTAATCGTGAAATGTGATGATTTTTAACCTTTAATTACGTAAAAATAACAGATGTTTTGTAAGAATTATGAGCGAAAATGCTGTCTGAATGTTATAATCATTCAGAATAACAACAATTCGAACCATATTTTTAACACAGGAAAATACCCTATTGTTTCGTTAGTATGTACTGTACTTCCTCGATTCACCGCCAGTTGGCGAATTGAAGGAAGGTAATGTCTACTTCAGTGCTTGTGTTGACATGCGAGTCATTGCTCTACAGTATTAGCATCAAGCACATCAGTACGTAGCTGTGGCACATCAGTACGTGGGCTGACGAGAATCCTCTCGCAATTGTGCAATCACGTCATCAACACATTTTCTGTGAACGTCTGGGCAGGAATTGTTGGTGATGTCTTCATTGGGTCTCATGTTCTTCCACCTACGCTCACTGGAGCACGTTATGATTTCATACGGGATACTCTACCTGTGCTGCTAGAATATGTCTTTTCAAGTACGACACAACATGTGGTTCATGCACGATGGAGCTCCTGCACATTTAACTCGACGTGTTCGTACGCTTCTCAACAACAGATTCGGTGACCGATGGATTGGTAGAGGTGGACCAATTCCATGGCCTCCACGCTCTCCTGACCTCAACCCTCTTGACTTTCATTTATGGGGGCATTTCAAAGCTCATGTCTACGCAAACCCGGTACCAAATGTAGAGACTCTTCGTGCTCGTCTTGTGGCCGGCTGTGATACGATACGCCGTTCTCCAGGGCTGCATCAGCGCATCAGGGATTCCATCCGACTGAGGGTGGATGCATGTATCCTCGGTAACGGACATTCTGAACGTTTGCTGTAACAAAGTGTTTGAATTCACGCTGGTACTTTCTGTTGCTGTGTGTTTCCATTCCATGATTAATGTGATTTGAAGAGAAGTAATAAAATGAGCTGTAACATGGAAATTAAGCGTTTCCGGACACATGTCCACCTAACATATTTTCTTTCTTTGTGTGTGTGAGGAATGTTTCCTGAAAGTTTGGCCGTACCTGTTTGTAACACCCTGTATAACGTAGTTTCGAATCGTTTTTGTCGTGAATGGCTGGTCATCATCTGGCCGGGGCTTTGTAAAACTATGGGGTAGTGCTTCAGACATACACCGGCCCACTTCATTTTGCAACCCTGGTATTCCCATCGTAAGTTGAACTGACTTGAAGACAAAACACACACACACACACACACACACACACACACACACACACACACACACAAAAGTCCGATGGAGGACTCGAACATCCGACGGCAAGCATCTGCGCGATCCGCAGCAGAGCGCCCTAGACTGCTCGGCCATTCTACCTCGGCAGAGAGAGAGAGAGAGAGAGAGAGAGGGGGGGGGGAGGTGACGTCGCAGCGCCACTGCGAATTGCGCTGCGGAGCGCGGCCAGTGGTAGTGGTGAGATAGCGGCGAAGGCCGGCAGATGACCCCCACGACCAGGGCCGGGGGCGCTCCGCCTCGCAGCGCGCTGCCGCAGCCACTGCCGCATTACGTAACGCACGCCGCCGTCTGGAAGCCAGATGACACGTGCGCGACTCACGTCACGTCACGGCCCAGTCCAGTCCGGCCGCCTCCGTCTCCCGATAATCGCCCACTGTACGAGAGGCGCGTCATGTCCGGTCATGTCAGGGTAACACACGTAGACTAGACAAGCGAATGAGGCGGGAGGGTGTGAAAATTTAATTACCATGAGACTTGTTTCCAGCATGAGAAGGAAACAAAAACTGCAGTCCTGAAGCCGGAGCATGCTGCTCTCTAACAAGAGCGCGAAGGCCGAGTGCGACAATCTACATCTACATCTACATACATACTCCGCAATTCACCGTAAGGTGCGTGGCGGAGGGTACACTGTACCTCTACTAGGCATTTCCTTTCCTATTCCACTCCCAAATGGAACGAGGAAAAAAAGAATGCCTATATGCCTCCATACTAGCCCTAATTTCTCCTATCTTGTCTTTGTGATCACCACGCGAAACGTAAGTAGGCGGCAGCAAGATCGTACTACACTCAGCTTCAAATTCCGGCCCTCTAAATTTACTTAACAGAAATTCACGAAAAGAACGTCGTCTTTCTTCCAGTGATCTCCAATTGAGTTGCCGGAGCATTTCCGTGACACTCGCGCAGTCAACCATTTTTGTTTATTTATTTATTTTTATTTTAATGTTTAAGAAATCAACACAGAAGAGCTGTACAGTCATAACTTCATTTAAATATGGAACACACAACCTTATGGAGGATATATCAATAGGCATGGTGTATACACGGGCGTAGCTAGGATTTGATTTCGGGAGTGATTTTCAACATATGGACGTTGTAAAAAAAAATATTACATAGATACTCTGTAAATCACATTTAAGTGCCTGGCAGAGGGTTCATTAACCACATTCATAACTTTTCTCTACCGTTCCATTCTCTAATAGCGCGCGGGAAGAAAGAACACCTAAATCGTTCCGCTTTCGATCTGATTTCTCTTATTTTATGGAGATGGTCATGTCTCCCTAAGTAGGTGGGTGCTAGCAAAATGTTTTCACATTCAGAAGTAAAAGTCGGTGATTGAAACTTAGCAAACAGATCACGCCGCAATGCATAACGTCTTTCTTTTAATGATTTCCACCCCAATTCGTGCAACATTTCCGTGACGCTTTCCCCCCCGTAACGTGATAAAACAAAACGAGCTGCCCTTCTCTGAACCTTCTCAATATCTTCCGTCAGTCCCACCTGGTGAGGGTCCCACAAGGGGCTGCTCTGCACTAGTAATGACAACTGGTGGCCACAAACCTGAATTTATGGTTCCATTCTTGAATTAATATGTTACTATGGAAACGGAGATATAGAACTAACTAAAATAATGAATGATTTACGTGGTGTGTCTATCTCAACGGCAACTTGAGTCTTTAGATGCACTGATAAAACAAAACGAGCTGCCCTTCTCTGAAACTTGTCAATATCTTCCGTCAGTCCCACCTGGTGTGGGTCCTACAATGAGCAACAGTACTCCAGGAGAGGACGCACTAGTTTGATGTAGGCAGTCTCTTTGGTGGAGCTGGTGCATCTTCGAAGCGTTCTGCCAATGAAACGTGACCTTTGATTCGCCTTCCCCACAATATTTTCTGTGTGTTCTCTCCAGTCAAAGTTGTTCTGATTGTAACTCCTAGGTATTTGGTAGAATTTACGACCTTAAGGTTTGACTGATTTATCGCGTAATAGAAGTTCAGCTGATTTCTTTTAGTGGTCATGTGTATTACATCACACTTTTCTTTGTTTAGTGTCAATTGCCAATTTTCGCACCAAGTAGAAATTTTGTCTAAATCGCTTTGCAGTTGCTTTCGATCCTCTGTTGACTTCACTAAATAGATACGCAGTTGTATGAGCTTGAAAATAAGGCTACTACAGCTCGATATATATAGTCGGTGCGAACGGATAAATAAGTGAACTGTTACAGACACTTTGAGTTACGGAAAAGACACGCGAAGGTGTCGCTCTGTAAAGAGGCCATTTATTTCCGGATGTCGGAGATTTCAGACGTAAATAAGCTCGCGGATGGAAGAGATACTGGGGCGCCGCCGCCGCAGCGGGTAGCTCCGTAATGAGCAATCGGGACTGGGCACCGCGAGCAGCCGCATTAATATCCGGGTAATGGGCATAGGACCGTGACGAACGGTGACCGTCCGCCGTACGTCTAGGCGGCGCGAGGCGTGTGAGCCGCGGCCACCAATTAACTGGCCGCTAACACGGCCTGCCGCTAACTGGCGCCATGAATATCTCGCGCCGGTAATGGAGCGCCGCCGACAACGTTTTCCTGCACCTGCACTTGATTTGCGAGCGCTCCGATTGTGCCACTGGCCGGTAGCCACGTCTGAATATGACGTCCCCACCCCCGGCTGGCGGCGAACACATTGGCTACGTTCGGAGAGTTGCTTTCTGGCTACCGCGCATGCGCAATACCAAAGTACGCGTTTGAAGAGCGCTTGGACCCGATTCTGGCTACTTGAAGTGGGGCGCCAGCTGTTCGAAGAGTTGCTTGCAAGCAGAGCCAAGTAGCCAGATGCTGCCCGATGAAATTTTTCTGGCAGCCAGATTCGCGCATGCGCATGGCTCTCTTTACTTGTAGTGGGGATGCACGACGCTCCCTTGTTCAAAATGGAAGTTATCTTATATGTGGACATATATCTACTGTGTGTGTTTCTTCCGTAATTGTACGGTCTTATTTACTCTTATAATATCACCTGTAGAAGATGACAGAATTCAAAATTTAGATTTCGTATCTAGTGACGTCGATTTCCACGCAATGTTGTTGCGCCGAAATAAAATCAGAATTTATTTCCTATTTTGTATTTTTTTTTTTAACTTTGTGCCACGTTTCTCATAAAGGGAATTTGTCTAACATTTGTCGGTGTGGTGGCTTCTGGCAGAATAATTTAGAAATTTGGTTTCTTTTAAGTACCAGGACGCGGGAATGGGGGAGATACTCCTATTACAACATAATCTGATTCTTTTTGTGGTTTGCTGGCCATGAAGCTGCAGGTTTCTGTAATGTAACAGCCAAGTTCAACGTTTGTCGACTCGTTGTGTTTGGAGGGGGGGGGGGGGGGGAGGGAAAGGAGAAAAGAAAATGCGAAATTTATTAGTAGTCTGGGAGTGGACGTTATAAAGAGGAAAGAGATGACATCGAATCCTATTTGCGAAATAAAGGAATGCCAGGTGCAATAGATGGGACCCATGGCATAATAAATAGGCCCAAAGAAGATACAGAATTTTTTTCCCGTTCACTTGCAGATAGTTTCCGCAAGAGACGCATTGTTGACCTCGTTGAGCGTTTATCACTGCGAGACAGTATAAATTGAACGTTGTTCTCTCAAAAATATGACTTATTGTTATTAGTGATGTTTTATATGCCCTTAACAGTCATCTACATTTGTTCTCGCATTGCACTGCGGTGAATGCTTTCAAATAAGCCACCCTGTCTCCCAGCAATTGCTGTTTTCGTTTAAATCTCTCGCTGTGGTTCTTGCAAAACTCTATTAACAGCCCATGTCGAGTTTCCACACCACAAAATTTCCTGTGTGCGTAACACGAGTGGTTCCTGTGTGGGAGAAACAGCTCTATAATAACCATAATACACGAATTTGGAAGCACTTGGACCTGACAACAAAACACAAATTGAGAACTCAGGACAATATTGTACAATAAGCTGCGAAAATGTTTCTCCTTACAAAAAAATATTATATGGCGAAAATATTTAAAGAAAATATATTCTAAGAAAAAGTAGGAACAACTTTCCTTTGTAAGTAGGAGGCCAATACTCTACTATATTGTATATATTTTTCTGTAAGTGTATCTTTCATTTAATTATCTTGCTAAACATATTTCGTAAAATTTTGTAAAAGATAAGTGGTGAATAAACAAATCAAATGTGATGTAAATAACATCCGCGCCGTTACTGTTCTTTCTGCTGTCTTTTCACGCTACACTACGAAGGTGGCAAGAAGGCTAAATAAAACACGATAGGTGTCCCGGAAGAATCCAAACATCAAGCACGGACACATAACGTCACCATTGTAGCGAATGCGTAGTAGCGCCTGTTTGCTGGCTCTCAAAGTAGCTTTCTGGCAACCCTTCGAACGAACCTATTTTTTCCCCTCCTCCTCCTCCTCCTCCTCCTCCTCCTCCTCTCCCTCGTGTTCTGCACGTCCGTTCGCAGCACCTTCCTTTCCGCCTACCTGCTCCCCGCCTTTCCCCGGATACGAAGAGCGCCGAGTTCCATATCTGAGCAGCGGTCTTACGTGCCTTGTTTATGTGCTTATAGCCGCCTTGTCTCCAGGCTATTTTACAAGCTCCCAGCACACGCTGCAAGTGCGGTTTTCCGAACAAGTTGCTATTTACATTTTGCTGGTTACAAGCCACGCGTAGGTACAGCTGGTTGGCTATAAAGTGTGGCCGTGCTGATAGTGTCCAGCGAATGTTAGTTATGAAATGTAAAGTCGTGAGCAAAATATCAGATTTTCTCGTAGCTATTTATATTGACATTATTCGCAAGAAGCGGTATAAACTATAAAAACTTGGTATGGCAACATAGTTTATGTACGAGGATAGGTCAATTATTATCCGCAATTTAGTTATATTTTTGTTTATGTTGGTAGTATTGTCGTTTTACGTTGGTGACGCATGCTATGTTTATTTTTGTTGTTATATCTTTGCAATTTTCGTGCTGTTAGGTTAGTTACGTTATCGCTACCGTGCTGTTAATCATGGATGTTCCGCTGTTTATTTGCACCAAATAAGAGCAATGTTCAGTGATAACGTTTTTGTGGGCAGAAGGTGTATCAGGGGCCGAAATTCTTAGACTTCCAGTACAGTACGAGAGCAGTGTTTTGCCACACCGAACTGTGTACGAGTGGATTGAAAAATTCCGAAATGGTCGCACGAGTGACGAAATTATTCACAACAGACTTCGGTTTCGTAAAGTTCGTGCACGATGGGTCCCAAACCTACTCACAGAGATGCATAAGCAAACGCGCCTCGACATCTGCAAAAAATATTTGGATCGCTATGGGAACGAAGGGGACAACTTCTTGGACAGAATCATTACTAGTGACGAAACATGGATCCATCATTACGAGCCGGAGAGTAAACAGCAGAGTATGGAATGGAAACATCCAAATTCGCTGGGCAAGAAAAAGTTCAAGACCCAATCGTCCGCAGGAAAACTGATGCTTACGGTTTTTTCGGATGCACGAGGTCCTGTACTGCAACATTATGGTGAAAGGGGCACAACAATAAACAGTGTACGTTACAATGAGATGCTTACTGACAGGCTAAAGCCTGCAATTCGAAGCAAAGGCCGAGGATTGCTGTCAGAAGGTGTTCTGTTGTTGCACGACAATGCCCGTCCGCATACTGCTGTCCACACTACACTGCTGAAACGCTCCAGAAATTCAAATTCGAAGTACTGGATCATCCTCCATTTAGTCCCGATCTTGCCCCTGCTGACTATCACTTGTTTGGTCCACTCAACAGGCATTAACGGGCCGTCGATTTGACTCGGACGAAGCAGTGAAGGAAACGGTGCATTCCAAGTTAGCAGCTCAACCGAAAACCTTCTGTTATGAGGGCTTAAAGAATCTTGTAGAGCGATGGACTCGCCGTGGAGGTTAGAGTCCTCCCTGGGGCATGGGTGTGTTTGTCCGTAGGTTAGTTTACCTAGGTTTAAGTAATTTGTAAGCTACGGACTGATGACCAGGCAGTTTGGTCCGATAGATTTACAAACATTTGAACATTTGAGAGCGATGGACGAAGTGTCCTTGCTTTTCAATGCACTATGTCGAAAAATTATGTTCTTGTAAGTTTCGTATTTTATTGCAATAAAATTTTATAACTACTTTGCCGATAATAGAGTTACACTCGTACATATCGGCAGATGTTTTCAACTGTCGCGGCGGAGTGGTGTCACACTACCACCACACACACACACACACACACACACACACACACAATTTTTACAAATTGTTAGATGTGTCTTGATAGGCGTCTCTAACGGAAAGAAAATGGGAATATCGTGTGGAAGTTTCGAAGTAGCAGCGAAAGTGATAGTGGTCCCCGCGGATATCGCGGCGGTCCAATGGTGGATGTCGCGATATTTGGAGGGGACCGTTGGCAGCTGGCGGCGCGCGCACGCGCTCTTCGAGAATTAACGAAGTGGCCGACCGATGTTTAATTGCGGGCCAACGAAGCGCGACCCGGCCATTAAGGCTGGGCAGATGGCTATCTGCGCCGCGACAGGCCCAGGCACGGAAACGCGCGGCTTTTTCCCGCCCGCGCCCGCGCCCGCTCCGCGCTCCAGTGAGAGGCCGCAACAGCGCGCGCCACAGCGCGCCCTCTGTGCCCGCCGCCGCGGCCGGCTCGATTCCACAGATAGGCGCCGCGGTCTGCCACGGTTCCGCCGCTTCCTGGCCATACGCACGTGCTCGATAACCGACCACCCATCTTGACTGCCGCGCGCGGTGCCTCAAAAGTCGCAGTATACACCCTTTGAACACTAAATTGCCGGAGAAGGCTGTCTGAAGTAGTGCTGCAGCAAACGGACACCTATCTTGCAGGGTGTCCATAAATTCTACGGAAAGAGGGACTGGAGATATTCTCTGAACAGCACGTTGCGAGACATGATATACATAAATCTGAATGGTACAAAAATGTCACTTTACCCTTAATGATGTGAAGTTTGAAGTTACCCATATCAGCACAAATCTGTTTAACTTCAGTTAAATAAATCAGTCTGGTCGTAAATCATTATATAAATAAGCTAACACGAAAATTGTGGTATACATTAGTAATTTATTCGCACAACAAGGCCAATGAAAGTTATATAATTCGAAAGATTGTTTCTCGTAGATTTCACGAATATAAATATTGTGTGTGCATTTAGCCATTAAAAGTAGTAAAAGGAAGTAGAAATTTTGCTATCTACAGGTTGGATCAACTTCTACATTCTACAACAATCAGCTCACTGATTGGCCTCGACCAAAGACGCTGTAATGCAGCGCATCTGCAGTATTAAAATAACGTATTAAAATTAGTGGATATCGAAACATGGAGAGCTCCCAACTCACTTTCTTGTTCCGTTCAAATGCTTCATGTTCGCAGTGATTAAGAGTGGCCAAAGGAAATGGATGTTTTCTTATGAATGCTGATATAAATGATGATGCGCCGGAAGAGGCATGTAGCGGTGCACGGGTCGAACTACGAATTCGACATGTTGTCAGCTCTGGAATTCTGAATATCGCAGTATCGAAATAATGTTATTTCTTGGCGTTGTATAAATATACGAACACCGAAATGGTAGTTCCACTTCAAATATTAGGCTAATGAAAGTTATATAATTCGAAAACGGCACAAGTATATACTTCCGTTTTTATTTGTTGTTATTGTGTCTGGCATTTTCCTTAACACGTAAAAGATGCCGTTTCATACGTCCCAGTGCCGGTTAAATTTTTACCAAATATCCCAGCGGCCTCCTAAGATAACGTTGGCAACAGATGCTGACTAGTGAGAATCCTGTGAGTCTTCAACGCTAAGGTTTTCTCATGGAATCTTCGCTTTACGAGGGCAATTATTTTTACTGAGCGGACGAGGGTACATACAAGAACCTGTCAACCATAAGGCAGGAACAGCATTGTTTCCTTCATGGTCTGTACGATACACTAATCGAGTCATTCTATGTGGTTCGAACAAATGCGCAAAGATTTTCTATCGTGTTGTTGATGTTGACAACATAATCACGCGAGGCCGCCGACATGATACGTAAAATTTTACCCCCAGTGACCACTGTAAACACAATTGGTAGATTTTCGACCACAGGCAATACTAGTTCAACTAAATATTTGGCAGTAACAGTTACAACTTACATTGGAAAGAACACACTCAAAATATTTTAGGGAAGGCGAACCAAAGACTAAGTTTCTTTGGCAGAACACTTAAAAGATGCAACAGTTCTACTAAAGAAATCGCTTACACCACACTTGTGCGTCCTATTTTGGAGTATTGCTGGTCATAGTGGGATCCGTAACAGGTGTGACTGACAGACGATATATTTGTCACCGAAAGCACGAGTTGGGGTGGAAATCATTAAAAGAAAAGCGTTATTTGTTGCGGCGAGATCTACTTGCGAAATTTCCTTCGCCAACTTTGTTCCGAATGCGAACAAATTGTTACGACCCGCCTACACAGGAAGACAAGATCATCAAAATAAAATAACGTAGATCGACAACGGAAGGATTTAGGTGTTCCTTTCTTCCGCGAGCTATTAAAGAATGGTACTACAGAGAAATATTGTCAAAGTGGTTCGATGAACCCTCTGCCATGCACTTTAGTGTGACTTGTAGAGTATTTATGTAGGGAGACGTAGATACCAGATGTGTCCAATAATGTTCACGTCTGGGCTGTTCGGTGACCAGCAGGAATTGCCATCCTCCGTCGGAATGCACAATGCATATAAATCGAGGTAGGTGATCATCTAGAGTGCGTACTTATCTGCCACTATTCGGAATCATATCTAGAGGTATTAGGAAGCCCACATCACTCCTGTACACGACCCACACCATGGCAGGGCCGCCTCCAGGTTAAAGCACCTCCAATTGACATGCAGGGTCTGTAGATTCATATTTACCCATACTCATCCATCCTCACGATGCTATTGGAAACGATCTCGTCAGACCGGACAACATGTTTCCAGTCGTTAACAGTCGAATGGCAGTGATTTTGGGCCGAGGCGAGGCGTGAAGCTTTGCGTCGTGCAGTCAGCATTGGTACACGAGCCCGTATCGACGATATTTCGTAGAATGGCTCGCACGCTGACAATTGATATTCCAGCATTGAAATCCGCAGGAATTTGCGAAACAGTGTAACTTCTGTCACGTAAAATGATTCTCTTCCTTGTCGTTGGTCCCGTTCTTGCAGCATCTTTTTGTCGTCGTAGAAATGTCGGAGATTGGTTTTATAGGATTCCCGATATTCTCGTGAAATGATTCTACAGTAAAATCCTCACCTCATCGCTAACTCGGAGATACTGTGTCCCATCTTTAGTGCGCCGACTATAGCACCGCTTGTAAACTCGCTTAAATCGTGATAACCTGCCATTGTAGAAACAGTAACCGATGTAACGTCTGCACCAGACACCTGTTGTTTGACTGCAGCGCTGTCTTCTTTGTGTTTGCATACGCATGCTTCTACTAGTTACTATGCCTTTTCAGTGTATTTCAAGAACTCGGCAGAAATTCTGAATTTTTGGATATTGCAGTAAGATATGGGTGAGGTCTGTCTTCTACGGTATGTACTGAACATGGGCGCCATCTTGAATTTAAGTCAATTTTTTAATGGATCGTGTGATATCAGCAAATGCTTCTGTAATCTGATAAGTTAATTACTGTAAACAGATTCGACGTAGCAGTTATGGCCCAAAAGTTAGGGTTCTTTTTATCTTTTTAACTTAGTGACCACATCAAATTATAGCATGGGGTTTTTGGTATTTTATTTGTATGACGGCAAGCCAACAATAATGTTGCCGAAAGTGTTTTTAACAATTATTTTTGATGTGAGGAATGAAATGTTTTGTCTCCAGACCGTAGAAACGACAGAAAGACGTCGGACCAGTTTAATTCATTCAGAACCTAGATATCTCAACTGATCCCCTAATTACATAAATATTTGTGTAAGGGCCATACAACATTGGTAAGCATGCAGCTCTTATCAATACACAAAGCAATTTACGACGCCAGCTGCCATTGGCCGTACAACAAGAACTAGCCTGCGAGAAGGAAACAACATTCAGCGAAACCTGCCTACTTGCCAAGCAGCCGGAGATGTTCAAACGGGAGGAGCCATCGAAATATTAAAATGGCGAAACAGTATCAATGGAGACGATGGAAGGCTCGTCCCATCACAGTTTCTAGCCTTTAGAAGCCAACGAACCACGTTAACAGTGAGGAGACAGCCTTTTCGGCTTATAACTGTCTCCACGCGGCCTGAGAGAGAAAGTCACTATCAACTATAGATGATGATACAAGAACAGTAGATCTTCTCTCCCGCCGCCGTAATAACCTATTACGAAAAATCAGAAACTTAGTCCGCTTTCTTATGGTGCCTAGTCTTCTACGAAATACTCCTCCACAATTGATACACCACTTCCAACAGCATTTCCATTACCAGGAGCTGTCTTTCTAAGCTTCAGGCTTGATTACGCGAAGGGCCGTCTCGCGAATTTCCTTTTATATCGTCTATCGATGCAGATCTTCGCGGTTGGGTCGGGGTTAACATCGGAAATAAAGTTCGTATAGGATAGCTTTATAGAGTACGAAGAATGAGGCAGCACAGTGATTTAATTTATGAGTCACGGACCAACAGGAATGAATGTGAGTGGGAGCAATATTGTGATGCAAGAGCATTCCAAGATAATGTGTCATGATTTCATGGCATGATAAAAGTGAAATATTTCATTCTTCTGCAGTCTGTCTTCGACTGGCAAGCACTAATTCTTTGACGTTCCTAACATGAGTGCTGTCGATAGACGTCGGAGGGCATCCTGATAGGGGTCACCTTCAACTTTGGCCATTTTTACATAGAGTGAACAAATTTGTAGCAGTACATACACATGACTGTAGGCTTCGTGCATCGTATGGTGTGTCTCCAAAGGGTTTCTTGAGTTTCACGCAAAATTTAATGTAGACGCGTCACTCCTCTAACTCTTCCATCTCAATATTGCCGCGAGAGACCACGATCACCGACTGCCGGCGTGGCGCAGGGGAGATAGCATCACGGACTGCGGTGCTGACGGTCGCCAGTTCAATCCCGCCGACCGGCAAAAATTTATTTCTTTGTAATTAACAATTCTTATGTTCACTTGTAAATTCTACTTGTTTCTTATTTTAACTGTTCTAATTTCTGGTAAATTCTGTCTGTGTATAAATAGCAGAGCACTCTGCCTGAGAGGCAGTCAGTGCTGCGTGTATATTGAGTTCGTAATAAACGTGCTTTCAGTATAAGTTCTGTGTTTAGTTACCTTCGAAGTCAAGCCTGCTTCCATTTCAACGCGACAATACTCGCAAACTGTACGACGCAACGTTCTGCTCAGTACAGCTGCTAACAGACACACAGTAATGAAACCTCCGGCAGTTGCACATTTAATACAGACGTGTGCAGGGATATTTAACCGCATTTCGCCTCAACATTCCATTGGCGCAAAATTTGGAATGTTGCGGAACTTTTAGAACAGACCTCGTACAACAAAGTTCTTTACTCCTTCCACCTGAAGAGACCAGTTCTATCAATGTTTATTATAATCTATGTCGTCCTCAGTGAAAAGTCATAAAGTAAGTACCATCACTCTGGACAGCAAACAACACTTCAGTAGAAGCAAAGGCTACAGTATTTGTGACCTAAAAGTTGGTTTCTCCAATAACAGCGTTTTACAAGAAGACGTAGGAGATACAGTATCCAGGAAACGTCCATGACAACTGACATGTACGGCCTTCTGTAAATCAGACGGCCTCCGATTTGAATGTGAGGCGTGACAAGCCCGTTTGTACCACGACTGTACAGACAAATGCTCTGCATAGGCTTCAGCCGCCGACGACAGACACCTTTCACTTTGCATTCCCTAACTTCTGCCTCCTCCGTGCCTCACTGTCTCGACTTGGTCCTACGCCTACTAGCAAATGCTTTCGCAACACTGTGAACGCTGAAATACCTCAAACTCTCCGTAATCAATGGTCTGGGACTACAGCTGAGATGAATGTGTGGATTTCTTTCAGTTTACACCTCAAACTCAGTCGGATTTTGTAGCAGCATTACCCTAAACAGCCAAAAGTGTGATTTACGTATCAGTTGGTATCTCGCGGATAAGAAATGTGTGTACAGTGCCGTTGTAAGGCACGTTTCAGCGGCCGGCAGCTCAGCGGCGGACAACGAGGTTCTGCATTTTTTGTTGCGGCTGGCCTTCAGGCGCATCACGCCTCCCAATGACGTCGTTGGGAGCAGCGCAGCAAGAACAATAAAGAGCGACTGCGGCCCTGCACATGTGGGATCTTCCCGCGTCGCCGCGAGGGCCGTTGGGATCGGGGTTTCCAGAGCAGGCGGCAGTTGACATGGGGGCGTGGTGTCGGTTTTCAAACCATTTTATCTGTGGCCCGTATTGTGACAACTGGCAGAGCATTTTACCCTGCTGCAGCTCATTGCTCATTACTATACTGCTCGTGGCAGTGCAACATATTGAGGAATTCAACACTTAAAACTTTTTTTTAATTTTTTTCTCACAGCCATACGTATTTCGTCCAATTTTCTGTTGACTTTCCTCTCTCCCACCTTACATTGATCTTCCCATCTCTACTAATCTCCTACATAGTTTCCTAGTATCTGCTGCCACAATTCCCCATTCTTTCTCTAATGATTGGTTTCTTAACAGTCCATGAGTGCTGTCATATATTAGTACTTTTCCTTTTATTCCCTTTACTGTGTAAGAATTGAAATTAAATAGAAAACCAAAGAAAAAAATTATCCTCTTACTCAAAATGATTATGATGAAAGATCAGTCTGTTGCATAGACCATTTGAGGAGGATCGTATCAAATCGTATTAAGTCCACCTGTGGACAAAACTGAGTTAGATACATTTTTGTATAGTTTACATAGCGATCTTTCATGCTTTGAAATCAGAATGTAATAAATCGGATTCACTACAAGCGTAAATTGCGTCTGTAAAGTAGCTGTTGTTTCGTATTCAGTCCACTGTTGCGTGTTTTTCAAATCATCTTGTGTCTAGCATGAAGCAGTATTGTCACTTTGCTCTGTTGCCGATGCTGACAGCTGACGCGCTATTTTCAACAGTGCTACGCATTCAATAATCGCAGTTATATTGTGAACTTTAAGAGAGTATTTTTCCGATTATGGAGGAAGAAATTGCTATTGGTGGTAATTCAACGCGAAGCCGTCATAAGGGAAAGAAAACCAAACATGCCCATCAACTTAAATCAGAGGCAGTTGATGTTATTCCATAAAGGGAAAAAAATAGTTCTATATTTACCACAGTAGACGTGTTTGATCCAATAATTTATAAAATATATAAATAAAGCGTATGAAGTCCAACACATTTTCTTTAAATTTGAAGAATTCAACAGGAAACTTATTTTACTTTTTCATGTAACTCGAAGTACACCACAAATAAAACAACTGCAAAATTTTAAAATTTGTGAAATGTTCCTCAGGTTATGAGTAATCAGTTTCTTGCTTCCCTTGTAAAATTTGGGTTTTTGAACATTATAAGATTTGAAACGATGCTCCTCATTTCCTAAGGTTGGGACGTGACACTTCGAAGTTGCAGAAGCCAATGAATGTCAAAACAGATTGATCTGTAGTAGGGGTGGCGGTTATGAATGAAGCAATTAAACTTGGCCAAATGGCTCAAAAATATCCTTCTGAATACCGATTTTGATTACCATTATCGTCATTTATAGTTGTAGACTTTAGACAA
Source organism: Locusta migratoria (assembly GCA_026315105.1). Lineage (NCBI taxonomy): Eukaryota > Metazoa > Arthropoda > Insecta > Orthoptera > Acrididae > Locusta > Locusta migratoria. The sequence goes on from CM048751.1 coordinate 123,256,642, forward strand.
AGTTTGAAAAATTATGATCGGACGAATGGGGTTCAGAGGTGGCGGAAATTGGTTTCGTTGTCTGCAGCTAGTGGGCGCTAAAACGAAGAGTGTGATAAATCACAGCTGATCTGCAACGTCAGTTTCAATTGGTATCATTTTTCCCGTCTGAACCAAATTCAGGGTTCACCATCATCCAATTCTATAGTCGAATAAAATTCTATTAGCGAAATTTAACTCCTCCTCCAAGACATATAGGTTTTTTCTCCCTGTAATTACGCAAATTTTGCCTCGTTCAAATTTTTGTCTACTAAAGCCAGATTTTCAGTCTTGCATGTCGCATATGCATTTACGTAGTTTCTCCAGAAGAGTTTAATTTACTGACTTGATGGATCACAAGGTTATCATATCGAATTATTTCCACTACACCATTAAGGTGTGTACAGTCACCATTCACACCTTGTGAATCAGGACCATGCAACGCAGCCCGCAGTGCGACATAGCGCCCGAGATAATTCCTGCTAGAACTCTTAGGGAGTAAGTTTTCCACAGAACAACTCATAAAAATGCGAATACCTTTGACCAAAACTCCCAAGAGGACGTGACAACCTAGATCACAATTTATTTAAAAGTTTTGGCCACTTTAGTTTACGGTACTGATATAAAAAGTGGGCTTATGTGACAGTTCGAAATTTGAATGATAATGACGGCTTAACCTTTCATCTGACAGTAACTGGATAAACGAATTTGCACAGGCAAAAAATCTCTGAAACTAATCTCATGTTTCTTTTCATATCCCGCATCGTTTCAGATATATCTGCAAAAGCAACGGCGATTTGACACTCACTTGAATTTACGTAAACCCGTAAAAGCAAAATAAATATTTATAATGAAAATAAAAGTCTAAATTTGAACTGTTTTTAATTATAACTATTGCATCAAGATCGCTGTTTTAGATCTAGTAAGCTTTCTAAAATTAAAGGAAATAAACTTGAAAAATTGGACAAACTATCAAGGCAAGACGGCTGATATATTTTAACGGAAAAGATAATTAAAATATGGGAGAGAGATTAAAATACGTCAAGAGGTATAAGTTCAAAACAAGGGTACGTTTATCGAAGCTTAAACTTAAATATATCAAATAATTTTTGGTGTTTGTTAAAATACAGTGAGAATATTACGTGTTGAGTGCATAGATATAATCGCAATACTATAGTCGTAATCGTATCGTCCATATTTTTCGTTACTTATATTTTATTATTTTTGTCAAATGTTTACAAAGTCATAAATTTATTGCAAAACCTAAAGTGGGCGGTAAACTTGGTCATTGCAATTTTTTATTTAATGATTACAACAACAAAAAATCATAAGTTTGTAAAGTTATGGGACCTAACTGCAGTGGTCATCGGTCCCTACACCTACAAACTACTTAAACTTAGCCTAAGAACAACACACACACCCATGCCTGAGGGAGGATTCGAAGCTCCGACGTGGAACGGCCGCGCTCACCGTAGCAGGGCGCCTCAGCGCGCACGGCTGTTCCGCCGCGGCTGACGATTACAGGCTTCATTGAGCAATGTACACTGTTCTAAGATAAGTATTTGCTCATTGAAACCGGTAATCAGTAATTAAAAAAACTTTTAAATTGCGATCTAGGTTGTCCCTTCCTCTTGGGAGTTTTCATGAAGTTTCCCAGATCGCTCTCGTGATTCTGCAATCTCAAAAAGTGTTAATATGTTCTGCCCAGAGCAAAAGATATAAAAGAACAGGAGTAGCTTCTCGATATAACCACACAGCGCACGCGTAAATAATTGAAAACATATGGCATACGATGAATATAAAATGAATTTCTCTAACATGCATGTTTTGAAGCATAATTTTCTTGCGTGGAGTGTAAATAAAATGGACGACTAATGCGAGACGAAGCGTTAGACAAGTTTATTCCTACATCTACTTCTGCCGGCTTCTCCGACCACATGATACCAATCTCAAATTGATCAGAGGAGCGTTCTCTACATCTTCATAATTTTTGCACGGTCTTACGGAACCACCCTGTAGAATAGTAGTGAACGTCCGGTGGGTAAATCAAATAACTGATCAGTAGATACTGAAAAACTGTGGAGAGAGACGGTATTAAAGGGATCGATGGATACGATAAATAAGGCATCAAACATTATTAGAAGGTTGTTGTTGTTATCAGTCCGCAGACTGGTTTGATACAGCTCTCCACGCTATCCTGTCCTGTGCAAGTCTCTAGATCTGAGAATACGTTTGGCAACCTACATCAAATAATCTGCTTACTGTATTAGTGCCTCGGTCTCCCTCTACGATTTTTACCCCACACGCTTTCTTCTAATGCTAACCTGACAATTCCTTGGTGTCTCAGAATGTGTCCAATCTATCCCTTCTCTTAGTAAGGATATGCCAGAAACTCCTTTTCTCCCCGATTCGGTTAAGCACCTCCTCATTAGTTACATGATCTACCCATCTAATTTTCATCATTCGTCTGTAGCACCACATTTCAAAAGCTTCTACCATCTTTTTATCTGAACTCCTTATCGTCCACGTTTCACTCCATACACTGCTACACTTAAGACCAATGCTTTCAGAAAGGACTTCCTAACATTTAAATTAATATTGCATGTTAACAAGTTTCGCTTCTCTAGAAACGCTTTTCGTCCCATGGCCATTCTGCATTTTATATCTTCTTTAATTCGCTTATCAGATGTTATCGTGCTACCCAAATAACAAAAGTCATCTAGTACTTTTATTGTGTCATTACCTAATCTAATTCCATCAGCATCGCCTGATTTTCTGACATTGCATTCCATTACCTTCGTTTTACTCTTGTTAATATTCATCTTATATCTTCCTTTCAAGACACTCAATTCCATTCAATTGCTCCTCCAGATCTTTTGCAGTCTCTGACAGAATTAATATGTCGTCAGCAAACCGCAATGTTTTTATTTCTTCTCTTTGCACTTTAATGCCCTCTCCAAATTTCTCATTCCATTCCTTCACTGCCTGCTCAATGTATAGATCAACATTGGGGGAAAGGCTACAACCCTGTCTAACTCCCTTCCCAACCTCTGCGTCCCTTTCTTGCCCATCTACACTAGTAGCCGCTGTCTGGTTTTTGTATAGGTTGAATATAACTCTTCGCTCCCTATATTTTACCCCTGATACCTTCAGCGCCGGCCGCGGTGGCCGAGGGGACTGAGGCGCTTCAGTCACGGTCTACACGGCCACTACGGTCGGGTGTTCGAATCCCTCCTCGGGCATGGATATTTGTGCCGTCCTAGTTCGTAAGTAGTTCATAAGTAGTTAGTAAGTTTAGGGACTGATGACCCCGTAGTTAAGTCCCATAAGCTGTACAAACATTTGAACATTTTTGATACCTTCAGAATTTGGAATAGTGTATTCCAGTCGACATTGTCAAAAGCTTTCGCCAAATCGACAAACGCTAAAAACGTAGGTTTCCCTTTCCTGAGCCTATCTTCCAAGATAAGTGGTAATGTGAGTATTGCCTCCCGTGTTTCTACAGTTCTCCTAAATCCAAACTGATCTTCCCTGAGGTAGTGTGCTAATTTAAATGGAAAGCTTGCATACTTAAAGCCGATTCGAAAAGATAGAGGTTACAGTTGCAGTTGTTCTGGCAGGACAGAGTATCGTTTTCGTGCAGCTAGGTCTTCTGACTGAAGCCAATAGCAAGATGACGCTCAGGCTGTGCTTGCTTGCTCTCGCGCTGCAGCCGTCCTGTCAGCTTCGACGCCCCCGCTCGCTGCTTGGAGCTGGCCGTCTGCAGCCGATTAGCTTCAATTAGAGGCTTACCTGTCTGCCTGCGGCTCTGGCGGCTGCGACCTGTTCAAAACACCGCCAAACCGCGCGCCACTCAGCACCTGCAACTCGTCGTAATACACTAAATAGGAATTCTGCCTAATGGTGTTACGTATGATACAAGCCACACGTAGGAACAGGTCACTATACTCACTTTACGATTTATTTTGCAGAGTTAGCAAAACTATGTTTATTATATTTGTGGATTTAGAGAAAGCTTTTGACAATGTTAACTGGAATACACTCAAAAATTCTGAAGGTAGCAGGGTTAAAATACAGGGAACGAGGCGTTACTTTCGACTTGTAACTACCTTCTGGTTTTTATATAACGGACGAAGGGCATGCCGCGGTGGAGTAGCTGCGCAGTCTAAGGCACCTAGCTGCGGAGCGCGCGGTTGCTCGCCGTTGGAGGTTCGAGTCCTCCCTGGTGTGTGTGTGTGTGTGTGTGTGTGTGTGTGTGTGTGTGTGTGTGTGTGTGTGTGTGTGTGTGTGTGTGTGTGCGTGCGCGCGCGTCTCCTGAGGTTAGTTTACCTTAGTTTAAGTAGTTTGTAAGCTACGGACTGATGACCACTCAGTTTGGTCCGATAGATTTACAAACATTTGAACGGAGGGCATGAATAAGTTGGGAAGGGAGTAAGACAAGGTTGTAGCCTTTCCCCAACGTTCTTCAACCTTCTTGTAATGCCATGATTATTATAATGATACACCAACAACACTGCTTTATACTTGCTGTTATTTATAAATCACAATGAGCTCATTTCGGCCTTTAGCCATCATCAGGTGCTCTAAATACATTTGTAATGGTCTGAATATACATATATGTATTGCAACTATAGATGGGGAAGTGGTTTACAATTTCTTAGTTCTTACCTTACATGGAATATCGTATGTGTCACTACTGTCTTTATTTTTCACCTAGATGTCTATTGGGGCCTCATTTGTGTCTATGCTGTCTTTATTTTTTATACTTGGATATCAATTGGTGCCTGTTAGCTTCTTACGTTATTTCGATCTTGACAGCTTGGTTGACAGTGTATTTGCGATATTCCATGTTTGCACAGTTATTATTGAAGTGTTTTGTGGAGAACTGTTGTAATTAGTTGGGTTTATTTTACTATAATTTTCGATAAATTTTGTTGATGTTTTTATGCTTTATTATTAGTAAATTTCTCGTAATTATTTTATTTCGTTAGTGGCATTGTCCTCATTGTGTCATATCTCTGTAGTACACTGTTTATTTTGTCTCTATGGATATACATAAAACATAGCGATTTGCCAATGACAGTGAAATTCTGTGATAACCTGCAAAAGTCCTTGCTAACCTTGAATAAAAGGTGTCTATTGGTGATATACATTATTAGACACCAAAGAGTCGTCTGTTTAGCAATGGAGGGAGAGGTATGGGGAACAATTAGTAGAGGGGAGACCGAAAGACGAAAACACTAAGCAGGTTCAGACTAATGTAGGTTGCCGTTCTTACGAGCCTATGAAGAGGCTTGCACAAGTATAAAAGCGTGGAGAGCTACAACAAACCACCTTGGAGATTTATTAACAAATACGTCAATCGGTCTATCACAGTGGTAGAGTGCCAGATGTTGCGGGTTAGATCGCCTCTCAGTCCTAGGATTTTTGTCTGTCACTTCTCTCTACTATCGATCCTAGCAATATTGTTGTTATGGAAAATTACGATATGTATGGCGTTTCGGAACCCACTTCAAACTGTCCGCCCTCCTATAACTTGTTTATTCGGGCAAAGGTCGGAGGAAGGCACCATGTCCAAGTAGGACCAAGCCTGGTCAAGCTCTGTGGTGTACAATCCAGTCTACCGATTGTTGACTGCTCTACCGATTTTCTTACGTTTTAATGGTCTTCTAAATATTTTGACTTCTCTCTTCAGTGTTCTTACACGATTTACTGCACAATAATTTTTTTTTGTTAGCAACAAAACTCTTCTGAATTTTTGTCTACTTGGGTAAACAGAAAATTCAGCTTTTCTTTTGTTTCGTAATTATGAATGCTGATGTTTGTGAAAATAGTAAGTTGTTTTTATTAAATAAACATTTGTTACAGGTATTCACATCGTTCAGCTAAGATCTCCTAATGTTCAAACTGTATGAACTGTATAAAATGACACCATACTGACTGAGTCCATATAGAAATACTATGTAACTACCAGGCATTCTGCAACATATAACATGCTGATTTCTTTGCTACTGTCACTTCTCATGACAGTAAGTATTAATTCGTACGGTGAATTCTTGTTTCATTTTAGGTGAATAAAACTTTGTTCTAACACCTTGATCTTCTTTTCGTACTTGCCCAATTTCGCATACATCACTTGGTTCCATCAGCAAGGGCATTTAGTTTCATTATTGTCTCACGTCTGACCATTCACACGATCAGCTCATATCGTATCAAATTTCTACCATGATTTCTTTCACTGAACAGTACCAAACTGTGAAAGGAGCCGGAAGAAAATTGAATCGGACTCCATAATGATCTACCAGGAAGTTCAACAAAATCGGACTGTTTGGTGTCAGTGGTGTGTCTTGACGTAGCGACGACGCAGTTGTAAAAGCAGTTCTACACGCTTATGCAAGAACATGACTGTGCTCTGCTGATAATTGCTATTAAGTCACTTCCGAAGATTGTAGCTTCCTGTTGCCAGAGTATGTAGTCCTCTTTCCACAGGCAGCACTACACACAATTTCTTACTGTAAACACGGGAAACACTGATCTAATAAACGTTATCCCTTAATTACATATCAGTGTTCCATACTACCATTGGAACAACCCATATATTGTACTATTAAAGTGTGTATGAAGATGGTTCTTTTTATAGATGATAACCGAGACGATCTTAAAAAACCAACAGGACAAATACACAGCGAAGCTTAAGAGGTTAGATTTATTGTAATAGTGCTATATTATTCTGTATGTATTGTAAGTTTTATCGTAGCTTTGGCGGCCCTAAATTGTTCCTTCTGTTGTCAGCCAGTATGGTTATTTTGAAGAAAAATGTTCAAATGTTTGTGAAGCTTGTGGGACTTAATTGCGGGGTCATCAGTCCCTAAACTTACAAACTACCTGTGAACTACCTTATACTAAAGACAGCACAAACATCCATGCCCGAGGGGGGATTCGAACCCTGACGGGGAACGGCATCGCGCATCGCAGCATAGCGCCTCAATGCCCTCGACCGCTCCGCCGCGGCCTATTTTGTGGATTTTTTTATGGGTGGGAGCTAACGCCTGAATATATCTCGGATATTGAAAGTCAAATGAATTGCGAAAACCAGCTAAGAGGAAAGAGGTGCAGTATAATTGGAGGGGTTGAGTTTGAGAGGGAGAGTTTTTTAAACAAGTTTTGATAAGATTCTTGTTGTTGTGTTCGGTTTCTAATTTATATTCGGTTTTAGAACAACTGTAGTGCGATTGTTGTTGTTGTTTTATATGTGAAGTTTTTCTGCAAAAGGAAAGTGTTTCCCTCTTTATTTCTAAGATTTTCAAATCTCTTGTTATAGTAAAACCAAACGAGACGTGTCTGATGGAAAGGATCACATCCTATTGTAGTTGCATACATTAACAAAAATGTATAATTGTACAGCAACTACGAACTTGATGGCCACAATGCTGAAGAATGATTTGGTAAGATTTCCCAACAAATCGCAGTTGCAGTTTGAACAATTACGGGACAATTTCACGAATAAAACTTTAAAAGAAAAATATGAACCCATAGTAACTGTAGTACCATCACATGAAATGGGACTACTCTTAAACAAGCTGTGACTGTATGACAAGTATGTGATACATTTGGTATATGGCGTGTTCCATTGAAATTACTTAATGCTAACAAATGGTTCAAATGGTTGTATAGTCTATGGGATCTAACTACGGGGTTATCAGTCCCTAAACTTAAATACTACTTATGAACTACTTACGAACTAGGACGGCACAAATATCCATGCCCGAGGGGGGATTCGAACCCCCGACCGTAGTGGCCGTGCAGACCGTGATTGGAGCGCCTTAGTCCCCTCGGCCACTGCGGCCGGCTCGTGCTAAAATCCCTCTAAATATTTACTATTCTTCTTGCATCACCCAGTATTTTATGTTATGGTCCCTTACGTTAATAGTAATAGTATGATTCCCCATCTAAGTCTAATGTAGTCCATAAGGGCACTGAAGTACATTGCGGTAATCGGCGATTCATATGATTTTCTTATTTTAGTTATGTGTGTTGGAACGTTCACTTGTTAAGAGTTGAGCAATCTTGCAGTGTTTGTAATTTAATCTGTTGATAAGTCTAAATGTGGGCGTAATGTATGTGAAACTAATTTGTTCTCTCTTCGTTTCAGGTAAGAACCACTATAGCAGCGCTGTGCCTTTCGTCCTGTCCCTGAAGCAGACAACAGGTAATATGTGTCACCTTTCGAATTTCCACCAAACAGAACCGTCTAGTAATTGCCGGGTAGGACACATAAGACCACCAGTTTCATGCTGCCTCATGATTAACAGTTTAGAGAGGTCAATATTGACTGAAGCTCGCATTTGGTGCAATCGGAGCCTCTAAATGCCTTCGTACGGGTAAAGAAAAAAAGAAACAGAAAAATACTGTACTGAGCGAGCTCTTGCAATGTTCAAGATCTTTGACTCATATCTGGCACGGTGGCATCCGTCCTTTTTTTGATGCAGTTTCTTTATTGGCTATCCCTGCAACTCCACCAGTAGTAATTTATCGCAGTCGTAATTCTTTCAGTTCATCGATATAAGTTTCCCATCAATATAGGCAAGAAATTTCGCATGACGTCTATCGGGCTCGTATGAATGTCAATCCTTATACGCCCAAAGATTGAAGATGATGTGGCATAGTAAGTGTGCCTACAATACAACTGGGCGTAGGATTCTCTAGTTTTAGGGAAACAGCTTGCTAATTTGCACTCAAGGTCTTCGGGCGCATTTGTTTGAGAGTGAGGGGGGGGGGGGAGAACTATTGAATTAAAGTTCCATCAGCACCACCGAGAATTGTGTCGCAGACACGCTTTCGACGACTTTGGCATTTTAAGCGGTCCTTCAGAGAGTGCTCATTCTCTAGTAAAAATAATATTGAGCAACGACTTACAATTTAAAATAATATTTCCACACCTATCATTTGACTAAAATGGTAAGAGTCGGCATGGTGAAACAATTGGTTCTGGACAACTGTCACGATATCACACCATAATATTTAAAACCTGTTAGTAAGTGAAGAAACTAATTTGAAGTGTATTATTACTCGCACTGATCGCAACTGATCGTAATTAATGGTATGTTCACTCTTATTAAATTGACGCCACTGTGCTATTTATTAAACTACCAAGACCAGAAAGAATAATATATGTTAACCTATATATATTAGTCCACAAACTCAGCGCTCCATACTACATTACCAACTTGTGAGTTAGTGACTTAAGGACACCATGTAAATACTTCCCGAAGCCTGTGTTTGTTGTAGCGCCATCCAACACAGTCGCCAGTGGAAGAAAGGAAAGTGCCCCCTCCTCCCTTCTTCAACGGTCTGGAAATAGAGTACTGCGGTTGCATCGTGTTGTTCTGTTGATTACGGAGATCGAATTATATTGGGGTGAAGTGATTAGCACCGAATTATGACAGGTTCTTAATTTTAGGAGACTACAAGCACTTAGAAAGGGCAACTATTTCTCCAGTCACTATCACAAAATCAGTAAAATTTGTGAACCGATATGTCCATACCAGCTGTATTGTAGGCATATTCATTATGCCATAACATCTTCAGTCATCGTAACTGATTTAGACAAAGTGGTAGATTTATACCATTATGATTACTTAGAATGTCTAGCCGCCACACAAGACATTAAACGGCACGTTCTAGCACACTAGCAAGGCACTGAAACAATGCGCTGACTGCTTGGTGCAACTACAGCCCTCTGTTCATATATATAACATGCTCTTCTGTACACTACTCAACACTGGATCACAAAATGATTAAAATTTGACAAAATTCTTGTCCCCTCGTAAAGTGGATTAAGAGCAGGTAAGGACATGTTCTAAAGTTTCCACCAGTTGACAGGAAACACACTATGGAGTCAGTCTTGAATCATTCTGTGTAGCTTTTCTTCTTGGATAACACTCATTAACTACTTCATACCAAACTGAGCGTACATTGCTCGTAACACATCGTCGTTCATGTTACACCAAATTTGTTTCCAATTTTTTTCCCTTCATATTCCATCTCTATATTTTTAGGGCGACTTTTCGTAACAGCACAGTATAATTTATTACTATTAAGTTTTTGAATTTCCCACCTTTTACATGTGTTAAAGGTAAACAAATTTCACAGTCGATTTTCGCGTATATTTCCAAGAAGTGACCAATTTTTCGACACTATTTTCTTCTCGGTTTTTTCAGTTTATTTTATTTTACATGCCGCTGACATTTAATTGCCCTTGGGTATTCGCCTCAGTGGTCGTTAACTGTCCCGACGATGTGAGTACATGTTAATCGACCTTGTGGCCGGAGTGACATTGTGCAATGGATAACGTAAATGTCTGTCTCGAATAACCACAGTATCGAGTACCCTGGCGACAATTCTTTTTCTTCATACTTAATTGCCCTGTAATACGTTTTTACATGTTCCTTGCTGTATTCCTCTATTTACGACTTTAAACTGAATAACTGGGCTGTTCTTGCAGGAGGCTAAAACAGGCGATATCTTATCACAGAAACATGCCCACAAATTATACCTCATGTGCTTTTAAAGTTTTTAAATTGTATATGTGTGTGTGTGTGTGTGTGTGTGTGTGTGTGTGTGTGTGTGTGTGTGTGAGAGAGAGAGAGAGAGAGAGAGAGAGAGAGAGAGAGAGAGAGAGAGAGAGAGTGAGTTAGAGTTTAGATCTGCCAGACCACTCTCAGCTCTCCCGACAATGCCGGTAAAGATTGTCTCGTCTGAGAGATAGTAGGTCAAAAATCGTAAGTAACTAGATCTTGCACCTCCTCTCTCGGAGACTGTCGGCAAACTGACTCTTGCCGCAATTTACACGGCACGTATTACTAACAAAATGCTCACTGAGAATCGAAAAACTCACGCGGGTGTACATAGCTTAAGTAAGACGGCGCAATACGTCATCGCAGGGTACCGTCAGGCATGTCCTCGGCTAAGCATAATAGTACCACCATTATTTTCTATCTGTACAGATGGTCTGACGGAGAAGGTGAGCAACAATCTGCGTCTGGATGCTGAAAATGTTGTGTATGAGATGTCATCATTGACCATAGGCTGGTAAAGGACGACATGTACAAAATTTCTAGTTGCGGTGAAGAGTGATAAATAACTTTATATGTAATGAGGATGCGAAGGAATAATAATCTCTTAACGTTAGAATACAGCCTTAACACTGTGCTACTTGAGACAGTAGCGTCAATAAAGTAACCAGGCGTAACGTTGCAAAACTGTGTGAAATAATAGGATATAAGACTAGGGGAGGTGTGAGTGGTGGACTTTCGTTCATGGGGAGATTTTTGGGAAAAAATGTGGATCATCTATGAAAGAGATCATTTATAGATCACTGGCACTTCCCACTGATTTGTACTTCGAGTAATTGGGATCCCCACCAGATCGATATGAAGGAGAAACAAAAGGGAAATTTAGAGCCTGGTTACTAGATTTTTCTTAACTCAAATGGGACTCACTGGAGGGAAGATGACGTTGTTTTCGAGGACATTACGGAGAAAACAGGTGTTCGAAGCAGACTTCAGAACGATTCTACTGCCGCCTTCTTACATATTTGTTAAGATCTACAAAGGTAAGAAATTAAGCCTGGTCCAGAGACAGATACTGTAGTAGACAATCTTTTTCCTTTCGTCCTGTCAGTGGTCTTCGGCCGCACTACAGACGGTCTAGAAGAAATTACTGATACAGGTTAGTGGTATTAGTACAGCTGCTTCTTGAACTGCACTATAAACATAAAAATACTAACAATGGTAAGGTCGATTAGTTTTAAAACGTTGGATCACTCTTAGCATAACCTCAAGAAGCGACTGGGTAATAAAAATGTTACCATCTATGAGACTCCTTGTCTCTTTCGACTGGCAAGGAAAAAATGAAGGTATATTCTAGCCCCGAACTTGCATCTGTTTGACATGTTGGAATTCGGGCCTTGAGACCAAACCGTGTGTAGGCGAGGCGTCTTCATGCAACATCGTCTTGACTTCTGAGGGCAATTTGCGGAACTCTGTATTCTTCGTATTGTCTCTGAAGGCGATTCAATAATTTTGGATTTTTCTTTGATTTTACGGTGTATGAATATAAGATTATATTTATTTAAAATGCTTGTAATTAGAATATTTTTCACTCTGCGGCGGAGAAGACAAACTGTGTGCCGGAACCGGGATTTGAACCTGGGATCTGCCTTTCGCGGGCAAGCACTGTACCGACTGAGCTATCCTGACACGCTTCCACGAATCGTATTCGCGCTTTATGTTCCGCCATTTCTCGCTTCCTACATTGCAAACTTAACAAAAGTGCTTCTACTCTGCAGCGAACTGTGCGCTGATCAAAACTGTGCGCGGGAAGCGAGGTTCGATAGCTCAGTCGGTAGAGCGCTTGCCCGCGAAAGGCAAAGGTCCCGGGCTCCAATCACGGTGTCGGCACTCAGTTTTTAAACTGCTTCTAATTAGTTCGAAAACTGATACATTAATTTGATGGAGTCTAGCAATAATACGAGGGTATGTCAATTATTATCCGCAATTTAGTTATATTTTTATGTTGGTAGTATTGTCGTTTTACGTTGGTGACACATGCTATGTTTATTTGTTGTTATATCTTTGCAATTTTCAAGCTGCTACGTTAGTTTCATTGGCGCTACCGTGCTGTTAATCATGGCTGCTCCGCTGTCTATTTGCACCAAAGAAGAGCAACGTTCAGTGATACGTTTTTTGTGGGCGGAAGGTGTATCAGGGGCCGAAATTCTTAGAACACTTTCAGTACAGTACGGGAGCTGTGTTTTGCCACAACGAAGTGTGTACGAGTGGATTGAAAAATTCCGCCAGACGACCGTTTACCGCCACAAATGAAGAAGCCATTGAGCGATCACATGAACAGACGATTAACTATCTTAGACAGACGATTAACTATTGATGAAGTGGCTCATCGTCTTCAAATGCCTACGAAATGATTCACGACAGACTTGGCTTTCGCAAAGTTTGTGCAAGATGGGTCCCAAAACAACTCTCACAGTTGCATGAGCAAACGTGCCTCGACAAGGTAACAAAGGGGAGAACTTCTTACAATCATTACTGGTGACGAAACATGGATCCATCATTACCAGCCGGAGAGTAAACAGCAGAGTATGGAATGGAAACATCCAAATTCGCTGGGCAAGAAAAAGTTCAAGACCCAATCGTCCGCAGGAAAACTGATGCTTACGGTTTTTTCGGATGCACGAGGTCCTGTACTGGAACATTATGGTGAAAGGGCCACAACAATAAACAGTGTACGTTACAGTGAGATGCTTACTGACAGGCCAAAGCCTGCAATTCGAAGCAAACGCCGAGGATTGCTGTCAGAAGGTGTTGTGTTGTTGCACGACAATGCCCGTCCGCATACTGCTGTCCACACTACCTGCTGAAACGCTCCAGAAATTCAAATTCGAAGTACTGGATCATCCTCTATTTAGTCCCGATCTTGCCCCTGCTGACTATCACTTGTTTGGTCCACTCAAACAGGCATTAACGGGCCGTCGATTTGACTCGGACGAAGCAGTGAAGGAAACAGTGCATTCCAAGTTAGCAGCTCAACCGAAAACCTTTTATGAGGGCATAAGGAAGCTTGTAGAGCGATGGACGAAGTGCATTGAAAAGCAAGGAGACTACGTCGAAAAATGATGTTCTTGTAAGTTTCGTATTTTATTACAGTAAAATTTTATAACTACTTTGCGGATAATAATTGACTTAGCCTCGTAGTTCATAATGGACCAAACCTGTTAGTGTTGCGCGGCATCGTTGGGTGGTTTGTACCGAAGTGAAATTGTAAAATAAATGTTGGTGGCTGACGTCGGCAAGAAGCGTCGTCCTGGACGTGTGTGGCGGGTGTTTACGGCGGCTGGCTCTTGCCGCCCGCGATAAGCACCTGTCTGAAGGCCTTCGTTCGCGTAAGAACGCCTGCCAGTTGCTCGCCAGCTATCCGCACCGCCAAAGCAAAAAGTAGCGCGATGCCTTCATCATTTCCAACCAGGGTGCCATTTGCAGGGGGCTGGGGGATTTCCCGCTGCCCCTCTCTGCATCATTCCATCCCCACCTCTGGCTTTAAATTAACCGTCCCAGCCGAGGATGAGGGACAACTTGACATGTAATTCTAACTAGTATTGCCTGTGGTCGAAAATCGACCAATTGTGTTTACAATGGTCACTGGGGGTAAAATTTTACGTATCATGTCGGCGGCCTTGCGTGATTATGTTGTCAACATCAACAACACGATAGAAAAAATTTGCCCATTTGTTCGAACCACACAGAGTAACTCGATTAGTGTATCATACAGACCTTGAAGTAAACAAATAATACTGTTCCTGCTTTATGGTTGACAGGTTCTTGTATGTACCCTCGTCCGCTCAGTAAAAATAATTGTCCTCGTAAAGCGAAGATTCCACGAGAAAACATCAGCGTTGTCAAGCGATTGGCTGAAATGAAGACTCACAGGATTCTCACTATTGGGCACTAGGAGGTATGAAACGGTATCTTTTACGTGTTAAGAAAAATGCCTGACACAATAACAAATAAAAACGGAAGTATATACTTCTCATGCCATTTTCGAATTATATAACTTTCATTAGCTAATATTTGAAATCGAACTAAAATTTCGAAATAATGTTATTTCGATACTGCGATATTCAGAATTCCAGAGCTGACAATATGTCGACTTCGTAGTTCCACCCGAATACCGCTAGATGCCTCTGCCGGCGCATCATCCTTTATATCGGCATTCATATGAAAACATCCATTTCCTTTAACCACTCTTAATCACTGAGAAAATGAAGCACTTGAACAGCACGGGAAAGTGAGTTGGGAGCACTCCATGTTTCGATATTCACTTATTTTAATACGTTATTTTAATAGTGCAGATGCGCTGCATTACAGCGTCTTTGGTCGAGGCGAATAGCCAATCAGTGAGCTGATTGTTGGAGAATGTAGAACTTGATCCAAGCTGTAGATAGGAAAATTTCTACTACCTCTTACCACGTTTAATGGTTAAATTCACACATAATATTTATATTCGTGATATCTACGACAAGCAATCTTTCGATTATGTAACTTTCATTGGCCTTCTTGTACGAAATAAATTAGTAATCTGTACCACAATTTTCGTGTTAGCGCATTTCTGTAATGATTTCTGTAGCCACACAAAGTAAATATTAATACACCACTAATACTACTAACCTGTATGCTCAATCATTGTTGTTTTCGTGTGATGTCCATTATCCGTTTGTTGCGATCATGCCAGGGAAGCAGTGTGGCAGGAGCGCGAGCTGGTCTCTTGGCGGTTCCGACCAGTCCCCTCGGCGGCGTGACATTTCCTGATACAGACCCAAGCGTGGCTACTAGCGCGAGCGGCAGTTACAGATAGAAAAACTGCCTACTTGTTAAACCGTTCGGTTGTTCTCTTGATTTGCAACACACACTACGATCTTCGTAGCTTTCCGCGTCAAAAAATGCCTGTAAGAACTTTATAATTTCAGCATATCTTTCAAACAGTGCAAAATTTCATCTTTTCTCAAGAGCAGTGTAATATTGGATGCTATCGCAAACAACGACAATCGGGGTGTTACCAGTGGTGGTAAGAGTTAGAGGACGGTGTGAAGGAGGAGGAGGAAAAAGAACCTACAATCGTGATTTTTAAAAGGAGAAAGACAGTGATTCTTTGGCAACTGAAAACTGCGCGCAGTCTCAAGGTAGGAATGAGGTGAACAGCAGGCTTGAAATTATGGTAGGAAATTGTGAAAGTTTTGCGTGATAACGCGGTTAGTTATTTACAGTCGTTTAGGATTACATAATTACGAGGTATCAATGTAATAACTGTCGTTTATAATTATATCAATTAATTATGACAGCCAGAAAGACGAGGTTTAGAAATAGTTGACATTAACAAACTGTAACTATGTTTCTCAAACAGTACACGTTTTATACATTGGCAGAATATTCTACATCGATCATCAATTATTTATGTAGTCGGTAATTAGAAATGGCAATACTCTCTGCTGAACTATATGCGAGTATTACTGATTTTAATGTATTTTATCACAGTCATTACAGCTTTCCTATTAGTTTTCTAAAAGTTATCGAGATCATGTCACTAATCACGTTATTTCATTAAGCATGATCATTTCCAGTACATATCAATCAGCTAATGATACAAATGACTTCATAAATATTGCGCACTGATACACACAACTTAGTTTTACGGCTGTTCTGTTTAAATCGAGTACTAAAGTTTCTGAAGCGCCGGTATCGTATACGTCAATAGTCAGTTTAGTGTCATCGACATGTTGAATAATGCTTCCGGAGATCGTGGTATCGACTTTTGTAATATTCGCTGGTTGTGTATCATTACATACTTACATATGTGCTACCTACGGGACACTGATCGGAAGCTGCACGGTGGGAATCCTCCCGTACTCATGATACACTATACGATAAGGGTGTCCTTCCTCGTGACGAAGCACAAATCGCACACTGTTTCCAATTGTGGCTCACAACTCGCAAAGTAGATAATGAATTTTTACACTTACCGACTACGATCCCTCAATAATTGAAAAGGCATCTAGACCGAACGACACAACTCAGAAATTGTAGAGATTATGCGAAAGAACTTGGTGTCCTTGTAATATATAATACCTTGCTAGAATGACCGAGGGTATCAATCTACTGAAAACTGCTCGGGGCATTGCAGTTTTCAAAAAAGGTCGTTGAAATGATGCATGCAATTTCAGGTTGATGTTTCCAACATGTAACATGTATACTCACATGTTGTGCAATGAATGTGTCTTCCATAAAAAGACAAACGAATTATGTAAACACAGGTCTTCCGAAACACAGCTCGCTCTGTCCTTGCATTATAGTAACTATCGTAGGCCCAGGCGCCCATGTTGGTGTTACATCTTAACTGTCTGAGTACATACAGATCTTCCTAGCAGATAGATCTATCGTTCTTATCTCGATAAAATTGTTAAATGTAAGTTTTGAGGTAAGTCGTACATAATGGCAGGTGTGGGAGGGGGCGCAGTCCTCCTCCAGATAAGGAATTGTCAACGAAGCTTGTGATCCTTGTGGGCGTTGCATTCTTGCTCGCGCTGTGCTGCAGATCGATTATCGGCTCGGTTCTTTATATTTATCACGTTCTACAGGACCAAATTGAGGAGCGTGTTTATGCAACGATTTAGTACAGCAGATTGTAAAAACAGTTATAATAGCTCAAGTGAAACGCATGGCAATATTGGGCACACGGCAGGCCTAGACGTAAGTAAAAAAAATACAACATAACACTAAGTTCCCTTAATTTTTCCAGGAATTACTGGAGGGAGTGGAAAGATTGAGCAATGAGGAAACTCCTCAGTTTAGCCTTGAGAGCCCACGGATCACTACTAAGCATTTTGAATTCTTGTGGCAGAATACTGCACACCATTTTGCACAAGGGTCAAGGAGGTGTGATCCAAATGCAGATTCAATTTCTGTCAAGTAGTAACTGATTGAAAGCTGCTAACTCTTGGGGATAGCCAAATCTTATTAAAGATAATATGTATTAAGAGGCCAAAGTTAGAAGTACTAGGCCATTGAACAAGTGTCGACAAGAAGTGCCGAACTGCCCGATCCTGCGCGATAAATACCCTTTTTGAACGATACAAATCCACCCTCCCCATGAAAAAAATCAAAAAATCATAAGAGAATGAAGATAATCTAAGTAGACTACTTCTCGTGTTGAACTATCACTTATTTTAGAAACGGTTCGAATGGTAACCATTGCAGCATTTTAGTTTTTTTAACCATTTCCTGAACTTGGGCTTTCCGCGACAGCTTACTGAACTGTAAAGTCTCACTTACCATGTGCCCATTTACATGTAACTGAAATGTCACTTTTTGTTTAATTGTTGTTGGAAACTTTACAGTCGGAGTCTTTCTGAGATTTCGGATGTTTATTTTCTACAAGTCATGAACTTATTACTTTAACTGTATTATTTGCCCGGCCGCGGTGGCCGAGGGGACTGAGGCGCTTCAGTCACGGTCTGCACGGCCACTACGGTCGGGGGTTCGAATCCCCCCCTCGGGCATGGATATTTGTGCCGTCCTTAAGATTAGCTAGTTCATAAGTAGTTTGTAAGTTTAGGGACTGTTGACCCCGTAGTGAGGTCCCATAATCTATACAACCAACTACTACTACTACTACTGTATTATTTTGATGCTGCATGAACGTGCCGACATCATCTTTGATCATCAGAAATATCGTAGAATTATGCTAGAAGCTAGTGGCGAATATACCATATATTTTCGGGGGGAGGGGGGATAAATGTAAAAATCAGTAGACAATTTTTTTTTTCATTTTTTATTTTGTAATTTTTTTTTTAAATGATGATTGTCTCCTTACGTAGGTGGATGCTAACATATGTTCGCATTCTGAAGAGTAAGTTAGCGAAAGAAATTTTGCAAATAGATCTAGCCGCAACGAGAAACCCCTTTCTTTTAATGATTTCCATCCCAACTCGTGCACCATTTATTTGGCACACTCTCCCCTATATCCTGATGATAAAAAAAAAAAAAAAAAAAAAAAAAACTGCCCTTCTCTGAATTTTGTTTACATCGTCTGTCAATCCTACACGGCGTGGAACCCATAATGCGCAGCAATACTCCAAACACAGTACACACAGCAATGTCGACAAATACTTTGCTGAGAGTAAGCTAATGGGAATACCGTCAGTGTTGTTAACTTGGTGCAGGGTTGATCATCTCTCTTCTTCCTCACTTATCTCTTATGACAGTAGTCTCGACATAAGTCTACTGCTGTCTCTTACTGAGATTTATCAAAGCAAGACTTATGGGTCTCGAGGGAGTTTCTGCGATCGTCATGAATAAAATTCTTGAATATCAGTCTCCAGATATCTTTTATTTTCTAAAACATGACCGGTTTCGGGACAGCTGCCCATCTTCAAATCTGTTAAACAAATGTTACAACTGAATGTAAGCTACTATTTACAAAGTATGATATCTAAAAATTAATGGAAAAATATTAAAAACATACCAAATTTATGAAGTTACAGGGTAACCTGTCCTGTGATGAACGAATGTTCACAGTCGTCACTAAAACATGGTGGCTTCATGTGGCTTTATATAATGTAATTAAAATCATCTGATTGGTGGGGATCATTTTTATTAAAATTATTCTCAATAAGTAATTATTGACTTACATATAACATCAATTCTGAAGTCAAGGTGTAAGATAGTAGTCAAGGTATAAAATAGGAGTTACAAATGAGATACTCAGCTGTCAAACTATTAAAGGATATAGAAATAAGATAATATTGTATTCTGAATACATATACAGTAATAACATTTGAACTAAAACTGTTAGTGAGTTAAAAAAAAAAATTTCATGGTTAAATACTAAAATCTCTTAAAAAGGTTTTCTAAAAAATATTGTGGACAATGTCTTCTTTCCCGTCTGCGGATGAAGCTTCAGTGTGTCAGGTAGCAGCAGTGTCGCCGAGGTTTCCTCCGCCGTGTCCCATTCACCGCCGCCAGTGTGCTGAGGGCCGCCGTAGCTGGTGTTTGGCACCGCGTTTTATTCCAGTCAAGGCTACAAACTGTCTTTAAATATTTCAAAAAAGTTTTTATGCATGAAATCTGTCTGCTCGTATAGAAGTTTGTGCTGGTCTTTCTCCTTGTGCGCATATACTTCAAACTTTTCAAGTACATATAATTGAAAGCTTGCCGCGGTGGAGTAGCCGAGCGGTCTAAAGCACCTCGCTGCGGAGCGCGCGGTTGCTCGCCGCGGAGGTTCGAGTCCTCCCTGGGGCATGGGTGTGTGTGTGTGTGTGTGTGTGTGTGTGTGTGTGTGTGTGTGTGTGTGTGTGTGTGTGTGTGTGTGTGTGTTTGTTCGTAGGTTAGTTTACCTAGGTTTAAGTAGTTTGTAAGCTACGGACTGATGACCACGCAGTTTGGTCCGATAGATTTACAAACATTTGAACATTTTTGAAAGCTTTTCGGTGTCCTGTGCAACACTCCCATTCGTTCGCCTATAATACTAACTTGGTGTTTGTTGTCTTTAGCTTGAGCTCCAAACGCTGTACGATTGCTGTTATTGCAGTGCTCTTCGTATCGGACTTCAAAGTTGCGTCCAGTTTGCCCTATGTAATATTTATCACAGCTGGCGCATTTCATCTTGTATACCCCAGAGTTGCTATACTTCGTGCGTTTTTTCGTGGTAGGTCTATGCCTTAATCTTTGTGCCATTTGCCCATCACTTCTGAACTCCACCCCTATGTTTCTCGGAAAGTGTTTCACAATTCTCTCCGACACACGACCTCTGTATGTTAAAGTGACAAACTTCTTTTTATCTTTAAATATGTTATTGCCAGAGGATTTGTTTTTAATTTTATTCAACATCCGCATGACGTCTTGCGTCTTGTACCCATTGACTGCGGCTACCTGTTTGATGTCTAGTTCCTTTTTGTAATTCTTCCTCGTCAAGTGGTAGCCTGAGAGCTCTGTTGCACATTGAGTAGAGGTATGCTCTTTTGTGCTGTGCTGCGTGTCGTGATGTCGCTCCTATAATGCTATCAGAGTATCTCTTTTCTGTACACACTGAATGCGTCATTTCTTATGGTCAAGTCAGGGAAATTGATTGTCCCATTCTGCTCCAATTCCAAGGTAAAACGCATTTTTGAGTGTTGATCGTTTACAACTTTTGACATTTCCACAACTTCCTCTTTCTTCCCTTTAAATAGTAAAATAGTCATCAACATACCGTCTGTAATAAATTAGGGTAAAAGTTTCTAAGCTTCTCGCCGGGCTCCAGTGCTTATGTTGGCAACAGAAGAACAATGAAGTGTACAATTGCGTTAATATTTTTCATGAGCTACAGAATGTTATTGCAGCTCGTTTCACTCGCAGCAACATTAATACTGTACCTGTTCTATGGTTGAAAGGTTCTTGTATGTACCCTTGTACGTTCATTAAAGAATAATTTTCGTTAATTATTGAGAATAATTTTAACAAAAATGAGCCCCACCAATTAGGTGATTTTAAGTACATTATATAAAGCCTCAGGATGCTACCATGTTTAACGACTGTGAACATTCGTTCATCACAGGACAGGTTACTCTAACTTCATAAATTTGGTATGTTTTTAATGTTTTTCCATTAACTTTTTAGATATCATACTTCGTAAATAGTAGCTTACATTCAGTTGTAACATTTGTTGGTAAAACTCCGGGACACAGTCAGAGACGTGCTGTACTTACGCATCATACTGCGGCGATGTTGGCAGCAGTAGTGCGGCATGCTGCGACGTAGCAGCGTATTTTACATTTCGTAAATAATACGTCTCCACGAAAATTCAATATACTATAATTTCCAACGAAAATGATCAGTTTTGTAAATGATTAGTGTTTTTTGATTAGAATATGGGGCTCAGTAGGTGGATGTGCGAATTTAAATGGATAGGTTTTAACATGGCACTCGGAATTCGCGGCATATTTGGAATAATTAATTAATTAATGCTGTCCCTGCTCTATAGTTGACAGGTTCTCTTGTGTTTGAAGATCAAATTACCTAGTGATTGGTGTTTCTATTTATTAAAAAAAAAATACTCACGAAATAGTAAGTGGATCAGTTTACACGAAATTACTGCGTTACCAACGTAAGAAACTTGAACTCTCTCTTGGACTGCGTCCCGGACTCTAGCCCATTTAACAGATCCGAAACCGGTCAAGTTTTAGAAAATAAAGTCGATCTGGAGACTGATATTAAAGAATTTTATTCTTACTGAGATGTTCATACTTTTCCGTTTAGCGTTTTAATAATGTGAATAGCATCACTGGTGCCTGGCTCGGTACGACCACTTTGGTTGTAATTAATCTGTTCGCAAGCACTCTGTACATACCTCTAGTGCTGGTGGTGTGGGTGGTGGCGTTTGATGATGCGACTAAATGCCGTCCGTCTGTGGCGTAAGATGAGAGCCACGGCAGGGCAGCCCTTGACCTTGTTGTTTGACTCCGCATCGCGGACGTCAGGCGCGCAATGCAAGGCAGGCAAGGCCTGCAGAGGAACTCGAGAGGGCCGGACTCCGGTTTCTCTGATTGTACCGTTAGCACCTGTGTGGAGCGCGC
This sequence comes from Locusta migratoria, assembly GCA_026315105.1. Taxonomy (NCBI): domain Eukaryota; kingdom Metazoa; phylum Arthropoda; class Insecta; order Orthoptera; family Acrididae; genus Locusta; species Locusta migratoria. The sequence goes on from CM048751.1 coordinate 123,278,840, forward strand.
GGATCTACTTGTCGCGTCGCGGGGGGGGGGGGGGGGGGGGGCGCTGGCGAACATCTCTGGCAGTGAGAGGAGTAACGTGATGTTTGCAGCCTCATGAACAGTCCAGTTGATGCCACTAAAAGACGGACTGGGTTGCTTAAAGTTTTTTGAGACTCCACAAGAACAAATTGAATATTTTAATGAATTAAATTGATAATGTAATTATCAGCCACCGATATTACATAGTCCTGTATTTTTGAAGGAAGGAAGCTTAGGGTTTAACGTCCTATCGACAGCTTGGTCATTAGAGACGGAGCTAACGCTCGGAGTTTTGGGTAAGGATGTGGAAGGAAATCGGCCGTGCACTTATGAAAGGAACCATCCCGGCATTTGCCTGGAGTGATTTAAGGAAATCATGGAAAAACTAAATCACGATGGCCGGAGGTGGATTTGAACCACCGTCCTTCCGAATGCGAGTCCAGTGTCTTACCAATGCGCCACCTCGCTCGGTCATGTATTTTTAAATAAGAACAGTTCTTTTGTCATTTTGTAGCTTCTCTCTCTCTGTCTCTCTCTCTCTCTCTCTCTCTCTCTGTCTCTCTCTCTCTCTCTCTCTCTCTCTCTCTCTCTCTCTGTCTCTCTCTCTCTCTCTCTCTCTCTCTCTCTCTCTCTCTCTCTCTCTCTCTCTCTTATATATATATATATATGCCGCTTATGATCGTGTGATGTAAATGTTTTTTATGAACTTGTGACTGCACTGAATTTAATTTCATTTTGATCGGCCACCGAATTATGTCAATTAGTGGGTCAAATTAAATACCAATGTGTTTTGATAAACTTCCTGGATACAAACGGTACCCGTTACGTGCTTTCGTCTTGTTGCAACGACACACAGGCAGCGTCTAGACTGCTAAACGTGCCAATAAATTGAACTAGATGTTGTGTGATCTACCGTTCAGGGTCGTGTTTAAAATGAACAATAGGACATAATATCGACCACAAACCGGCATGTTGAAAAATGAACACGAACATTAAAGTACCGATTTTTAACATTATTTATACGTAGCGGCCAATGAACATTAAATGACTAAAAGGTTGCTTGCCACAGATAGCAAAAACAAAAAAGCTTGTGCGTATGTTGCCATTAAGTGGTAAAAGGAAGTAGATGTTTTCATATCTATAATACAGATGCTTCTTATGTCGCCCTTTGAGATCTTCTACTGTCATCATAATAATGTTCATAGGACTCAGCAATCTGTTTTAATATAAATAATCCATATACAATCAGTCGTGATCGCGTATGAGTAATTTCATCTTACGAATAAAATAACTCTGATGCGATCACGACTGTGCCGCGCGGGAGTAGCTGAGCGGTCTGTAGCGCCACGTTGCGGATCGCGCGGCCTCTCGCGTCGGAGGTTCGAATCCTCCCTCGGGCACAGATGTTTGTGCAGTCCTTAGTATAAGTTAGTTCATAAGTAGTTTGTAAGTTTAGGGACTATGACCCCCACAGTTAAGTTCCATATGCTTTACAAACATTTGAACAATCACGACTTTATGTATCGGAACACACCTGAAGATGATCTCATACAGATAGTTTCAGTAGAAATAGTAAACATTTCCGGCGGTATAAGTACAGACGAATTGCAACAAAATGTGATATAACATGTATCCGATTTTTACTGAGTACACAGATATAGCTGATACTGCGTAATTGAAACCAGCTTAAAGCAGAGGCAAATGAGGATATTTCACTGATTGTTCTGCCGATTCTTGGTAGGTCATCATAATACTGAATTAAAAGCACAATCTCTGTTTTCAGTAAGTGTAGTTCTGCGTCCATTTGTCGCCATTATCACAAAATTATAATTTCTTAATCCTTAATCCTTCATTTTTTAATTTGGATGGCTGCAGTAAAGGAAACAGGAAATAAAGAGGGGGGTGTGTGTTATGAGAGGTAGAAATATAGAAAAAGATTGGGTTCTCTCCGGGGCTATTAATCGCCACATACCAAATTTTATTTATATTTATGCAGAAATCGGACAAACAATTTTATTCAATGCACTGGCTTTGCAGTAAATAATAATCTTCTACGGGAACATCATTTTTAACGTTTCTTTCATTCCACAAATATGTAGCAACAGAAAATAGAGTATTGACTTCACAGATTTTTCTCGACTTCCCCCACTCAGTTTACGTAAGATTTACCAACAGAGAAGCGTGCCGAGGTTCAGCCAAAAGTTTTAAATCAAAGGATTTCCTGTCATATGTGGATCCTGAATAAACACAGAGTAACTGTCATTTTTCGTCTCCCACAGAAGACAACGGCAACTATGGGTACCGCCAAAGATGAGTTGGTACTTCGGAAGGCTGGAATTTACAAAATCGCCATTGAAAGTGGCCTTTGGTACATGATTCTGATGACGCGTACAGTCCAGGAAAGATACACGGAAGGCCAAAATTTTACCCGGCTCATACAACGTAACATATCGGCTCTGGCACTCTATGATGAACGAAAACGTCAAAATTTTAGCCTTTACTTCTTTTTGCCTTCAGTGGCATAAGAAGTAATTTAAATTCGCTTGGGGACGAATTTAAGAACCGTGGTGGAGTGGCCGAGCGGAGATTAGCCCCCCCCCCCTCCCGTGGGCATGGGTGCATTTGTTGTCCTTAGCATAAGTTAAATTAGTTTGTAAGCCTAGGAACTGATGACCAGCGTAGTGACGTCCCATAGTTACAAATATTTGAACATTTGAACGAATTTAAGTAATTTAGCGTTTTCTGTTTAGATACTTCTTGAAATTCGACAGTTTCTTTATTAAATGACGCCGCCATAACACAGCTCATAATACGACGATACTTCGGCGACAATCGACAGAGCAGCCATAGACCTAATTCATAGGTATGTAGGGACTGATGACCCCCGTAGTTAAGTCCCATAGACTGTACAAACATTTGAACATACGTATGTGTACTTCCTTGCCGCCATGTAACATCTTTGGCGCCTATCTGTGGACGCATGCACAGTAGCGCGATCGCGGGTTTAGGACGAAGCGCTTCCTAGAGCGTCAGTCTACGACTCTGAAGATGGCTGGGCGGTACCCAGCCGCGATGTTAAAAGTAAACTTAATGCGGCTCCACGCCCTAAATTTATTTCAACAAGCTGAATTGCTGTTTCGTATGAAAAGCAACATACATTTGGGTGCAACTAGCTTTTGCACTTTCTTTATTGAGCAAGTAAATGACTTGCACTCTAGCTCATATCGCATGCGTTGGATCGGAAAGTCAAACTGCCTGTCCAATTCCTTCCAAATGACGTCTCTTGCTATTTTTTTTTTTCATTAAGAGCCTGTTCAGCGTAAAATCAATTCCGAGAAAGCGACATTTGTCAATAACGATACGTACCTCTTCTGATGGAGTTTGTGTCGTTCCTCGTGTACTTATTGGCGTGCGCCTGAACTTCCTAAGAAGCTGTTACTCCTATATAGAATGTGGTGGACAGCAATTTGAATACTATAATTGTCGGGAGTAAACTGTGTTATTTTTGTCGAACTTGGAACATGTGAACGATTGAGATTAAAACGCTTCAACTGCCCCACTATTACTTCAAGCCCACTATTACTTCAAGCCCACTATTACTTAAAGCCCACTATTACTTCAAGCCCACTATTACTTCAAGCCCACTATTACTTCAAGCCCACTATTACTTCAAGCCCACTATTACTTCAAGCCCACTATTACTTCAAGCCCACTATTACTTCAAGCCCACTATTACTTCAAGCCCACTATTACTTCAAACCTCTGGGGGATATTTGTACTATATGAAGCATCTTCCTATTCAAAGTAACCTTTCGAATCCCTCTGCATGAAATTATATTACTGAATTGCTCAGAATGTGTATTTTGTTGTCGCATTTGGATTACTGCACATGGTCAGGCATTTTATTTTCTACACAGGAGTCGCTGGTCTGGAAGGTCTGCGTAATACTTATCTACGATTCTTGTAGGCACACTCTGTGTATTCCAGTTACATATTGCCGCAGATTTTCAAAATGAGGTAAGCCAAAACGAAACTCGTAGGACATTTGATTGATCGGACACCATCATCATCATAATCACCACTACCGTGTTATGACCCAAGGCAGATCTTCACATGCAGATCTCCATGCTGTCCTGTTGTTTGCTACCATCTTTGTTTGCTCATAATTGTTTCCAATTCTTACACTGTCAACCATCTGGTATCTTCTACGTTTTCTTTTTCCGTTCACTGATTACTCCACAGCATCCATCAGCAGACAATCTCTTCTCATCCAGTGCCCAAGCGAATAAGTTTCTCTTTTCTGATTACCTTTAAGATTTTTCTCCATTCACCCACTCCTCTGAACACCTCATTCTCTCTTTTTCTACCCACTTTTTACCTTCCATCCTCCTCAAAGTTCACACCTCAAACTTTTCTAATCTTCTTTCGTCCACTTTCCTCATTGGACCCGTCTCAGTACCATATAGTGCCATAATATAAAATATTTTCTTACGCTCTTCCTTAGATTCCTATCTATATCCGCATAGAAGCCTCCTCTTATTATTAAATGCCTCCGTGGCAATTATTATGTAGGTTTTCAATTGCTTGTGGCATCTCATATCTTCCGTAATTATCCTTCCAAGGTATTGGAAAGCACTAACTTGCTCCATTACTTCCTGAAGTAGCCTTACAGTTGTTCCTACTTGTCTTACACTTAAAACCTTACATTTTGTATTTTTCTATAGTAATTCTCATTCGAAATTCCTCGCAGGTCATATTGTAATTCTTTAAGATTTCAGTTATAGTTATTTCGTTCTCTGCAAATAAGACTATATAATTTTCAAATCTAATACCTTCTATTCTTCTACCACCGACCTGCACACCTCTGTTCTGTTTCATACATATCTATACAATGTGTTCCAGATATATGTTAAACTGTGTTGGGGAGAGATAGCAGCCTTACCTCACTGCTCTGCCTATTGTGCATTCCTCTCTCACGACATTTCCAATCTGTACTTGTAATTTCTGCAGGTATAGGTCCTTAATGAACCTGTTGTCCCTCCAGTCGACCCCTTCTTCCTCTTTATAACCGGACATGATGCTCAAGAGAAGATCGTAAGGACAAAACGAGGGGACTATTGGGTGTATAGTCCCCTCGTTTTGTCCTTACGATCTTCTCTTGAGCATCATGTCCGGTGTGTGTGTGTGTGTGTGTGTGTGTGTGTGTGTGTGTGTGTGTGTGTGTGTCTGCCTGCTTTATCTTTTGAAACAAGACGTGAAAGGATGCGTTAGAGCATAATCCTAGCAGAAGTAAATGACAAAATTTGACCGTTACTGTACGTTAAGAAACGTGATCTCGTTGCACTTCATAGGGGAAGGATGCAGTCTGCTGAAAATGTTAGCCACATCGCTGTGCGGCAGCGCTGAGGTTGGCGTGATACGCTGCGATATGTAACTACCGAAGTGGCGGTGAAACTGATCGTCGCGATAAGCGCTGAACTGGTTGTGGATAGATATATATTCCAAGCCCGTGTTTCTCAAACAGCGATGCATATGGCGCAATAGTTTCATAAGTTTCTTTTCAGAGGAAGTAGTGTAACTGTTCCTCGGTATGGGTTTCTCTATATGGGATTTCACAGTATCTTGACAACGTCAGTGTCTCTTTCGTTTCCAACACCAAAGGGAGTCTGGAAGAATATATGGTCCCAAAAGGAACTGCAAACGCTAAGATACATTTACTCTTTGCAGCAAGCGGTGTTGATATTAGAAAAACTATACCTACATAAATACAACTAACAAGGAAAGTACTTGGGGCTCGAACAAACACACATACATCAAAATCGTACGAGAGATAATGTAAAGATCCCTTATTCCACTAGTGTTACTCATGCATCTGCAAAATTCTGCAGCATGATTGCAAAGTTTTGCATAAAAACGACACCCACCAGCACATTGAGGTGTACGTAGAGATACTGTAACCAAACGTTCATACAGATATGTTTGTTCGAGCCCAAGTACTTTCCTTGTAAGTCAGATAAGTTGAAGTAAGCGTACACAAACTTTCGCACTACTTGTTTTCAGATTCCAACAGCGGAAGAATCACTGAAAAAATTTAATAAACCAGTGTCAGTCATCAAATTAAAGCGGTCACTATCGCGCAGCGTTTGGAAGTGGTTACGAAAGCATTCGCCACGCCATATTTTGTAAAATTAAAGAGAAAGTTGTTATAAAACCAGTAATGGAACAACCTCAGAAAATTCTACATTTTATATACAAATTAATCTAAGAGTTCATCCAACTTTCAGATACCTCAGTGTTTCACTTACGCACGGTTATAAGGGAACTGCGTATTGCCCGCGAGCCGAACAGATAGTCACACAAGATTTGTGAGGGTTATACGGATTCACTGTGAAGTTGCTCCTTTCCACTGCGAGCTGCTTCATTAGGCATATCTTAATACCTCTAGTCCATTACGAACTTGGCCCATAGTTAGTTCATATTGTTCAAATAAGGCGTTGTTACATGCAACTGGTGACCCTAGATTATAATGCAAGTAGGTCAACTATCATATCCCCTGACATAAGCCAGGCGTCTTCGCCTTATTGCACTAAAATAGTCTCCCTTCATTTCGAGTCTTCAACTTGGCCAGTTTTTATTATTAGATAAGATCTCTAACTGTAACGATTAGTTCGTCTGACGGCTAGAGACTTCACACGATTTTCTGGTCTGTTTTTTTCTGGTGTCGGTTAAAAAAAATCCGCTCTCTCATGGTATAGCAGAGGAAGAGGGTCTGAAATGCGCTGACTTTGTATCGGACGAATATTGTTCACGCCATGCCAGCAGCATGTTATGAGATCTTTGTATTATTCGCAGTTCAAAAGTGTGTCAGATTATTGGTGTCCCGAAATAGTTTGTACAGTACGAAAATTCAAGTGCATATTTTAAATAAGTAAAACTATTTTTTCTGGTTCTTGGGCACTGTTAAATCACCGTCTAGTTATTAAAACTGAATTTCAGTACGGAACTTGGTTGTGCAGTGGTCGGCTTCATTGTTGGTGGGAGTGAGGGTATCTAACGACAGTTCTTAATATACCGCCAAATGGAGACCCGATCGGGGAGCCAAGGCAACGGAGCAGCTTCTTTTTCACACACTCCACTGTTACATCTGACACACTCCATCAAATTGTACTTTGGTGTTCACAAATAAAACAAGTGTTTCGGAATCGCCAGGACAAACGCATCGCTCTGTTTACATACCGACCATTTTCCGTAATGGCAAGAGAATGCACGTCGAAAGTTCGTAACAAATTGTCATCTCTCTTATCGTACGTCATCTTCGTCACTATTTTGTCAATGCTCTGCACTAGTAATGACAACTGGTGGCCACAAACCTGAATTTATGGTTCCATTCTTGAATTAATATGTTACCATAGAAACGGAGATATAGAACTAACTAAAATAATGATTTACGTGGTGTGTCTATCTCAACGGCAACTTGAGTCTTCAGATGCACTGATAAAACAAAACGAGCTGCCCTTCTCTGAAACTTGTCAATATCTTCCGTCAGTCCCACCTGGTGAGGGTCGTACAATGAGCAACAGTATTCCAGGAGAGGACGCACAAGTGTGATGTAGGCAGTCTCCTTGGTGGAGCTGGTGCATCTTCGAAGCGTTCTGCCAATGAAACGTAACGTTTAGTTCGTCTTCGCCCACAATATTTTGTGTGTGTTCTCTTCAGTCAAGGTTGTTAGTAATTGTAACTCCTAGGTATTTGGTAGAATCTACGACCTTAAGGTTTGACTGATTTATCGCATAATTGATATTCATCGGATTTCTTTTAGTGGTCATGTGTATTACTTCACACTTTTCATTATTTAGTGTCAATTGCCAATTTTCGCACCATGTAGAAATGTTGTCTAAATGGCTTTGCAGGTGCTTTTGATCCTCTAACCGACAAACGACAGCATCATCCGCGAACAGTCTAAGGGAACTATTCAGATTGTCTCCTCAATCCTTTATAAACACAAGGAAGAGTAGGGGACCTATAACGCTTCCCCGGGGAACGCCAGATATCACTTCTGTTTGTGCATAGCAGTGGCTGATCCCGTCCGATAACCGTTTATATGTACTCAAAAATTCAAATGTTTGTTAAGCTTATGGGACTTAACTGCGGGGCCATCGGTCTCTAAACTTACAAACTATATATGAGTTACCTTATACTAAAGACGACGCAAACATCCGAGGGGGGATTCGAACCCCCGACGGGGGACGGTCTCGCGCATCGGAGCATAGCGCCTCAATGCGCTCGGCCACTCCGCCGAGGCTTGTATGTACTGAAACCTGCTACGTTTGTTTAGCTTCGCCGCTAAGCGGCCATGTCCCCTCCAGGAACAGCCAGACGGTATCGGCTAGCGCGTGTAGTGCAGCTGTGTCGTCGCCGTACGCAGAGCGCGGGGTGACGTGGGACGACGGCGTGGGCTGGCGGGCGTTGCCAAACTCGGCCGGTCGGCCGCTGGGTGGTCCCGTCTCTCTCTCTCTCTCAAAGAGTTATCTTCTTTAGATGCTGTCAGTTGTAGAGATGTTATTCGTAAGGCGACATGGTACACAGAAAGACACCCTACTTTAATAACACGTTAAGTTTATCTACATAGATACTCTAAAAATCACATTCAAGTGCCTGGCAGAGGGTTCATAACCACTTTCATAACTTTTCTCTACCGTTCCATTCTCTAATAGCGCGCGAGAAGAAAGAATACCTAAATCGTTCCGTTTTCGATCTGATTTCTCTTACTTTATTCGGATGGTTAAGTCACCCTATGTAGCTGGGTGCTAGCAAAATATTTTCACATTCAGAAGTAAAAGTCGATCACTGAAATTTCGTAAATAGATCTCGTCGCAACGAATAACGTATTTCCTTTAATGATTTCCACCTCAAATCGTGCAACATTTCCGTGACGTTCCCCCCCCCCCCCCCCCCCGTAACATCATAAAACAAAACGAGCTCTCCTTCTCTGAACCTTCTCAATGTATTCCGTCAGTCCCACCTGGTGAGGGTCCCACAAGGGGCAACAGTACTCCAGGAGAGGACGCACAAGTGTGATGTAGGCAGTCTCTCTGGTGGAGCTGGTGCATCTTCGAAGCGTTCTGCCAGTGAAACGTAACCTTTGGTTCGCCTTCCCCACAATATTTTCTATGTGTTCTCTCCAGTCAAAGTTGTTCGTAATTGTAACTCCTAGGTATTTGGTAGAATTTACGACCTTAAGGTTTGACTGATTTATTGCGTAATTGATATTCAGCGGATTTCTTTTAGTGGTCATGTGTATTACTTCACACTTTTCATTATTTAGTATCAATTGCCAATTTTCGCACCATGAAGAAATTTTGTCTAAATCGCTTTGCAGTTGCTTTTGATCGTCTGTTCACTTCTCTAACCGATAAACGACAGCATCATCCGCGAACAGTCTAAGGGAGCTATTCAGATTGTCTCCTAAATCGTTTATAAACACAATGAAGAGTAGGGGACCTAGAAAGCTTCCCTGTGGAACGCCAGACATCAGTTCTGTTTTACTCGATGACTTACCGACAATTACAACTACATTAATACATAAAAATGAATATTTGTATGTTTGTTCGTATTTTACGCGCTGCTGTACCCTTCGTTCGATAGTGACGAAACTTTGCACACTTTATCTTCGAAATAAGAGGAAAGTCACTAGTTTCCGTAAAATTTTAAATGTGCGTGACACAGGGCATTCAAATTCCGATATTCGACAAAATCTACCGTTTTATACCGATCATGATGGAGTCTTGCTCACTCAACATTTGCAGCAATAAGAACATCACCGTATACCTAAGATAGCGTACAATGTAGGTTTGAGGGTTGTTCTTGTTGTTGTCTTCAGTCCAAAGACTGTGGTCCTGCTCCCGTATGTGAGCACTGTGATGCACCTTTTACTGTGAACCATCTTTTAGTGCAATATCCGTTTTTTAATCGTCTCCGTCATGATCTGTGTTTACCATTTGAAATGTCTGATATTTTAACTGATGACCCGCATTCGGTTAACAGAGTTTTACTTTTTATACATCCTGCAAACATGGCGAAAGCCATTTAAGTCCTAACGCCGGTCCTATTTTACTACGGGCAGCGTTGGGCGCTAATGACCACAGCAGTTGTGCCTCTTCATCTATGAATAAGAACGGTAACCTACATCCTTTTGTATCTGCGTATTGTAATCGTCTTTGGGTCTCCCTCTAAGATTTTTACCCTACACACATTCTTCTAATGTGAAATTGACGATTCCATGGACTCTGAATGGCTCGCGATATGGCAGAAACTCCTTTTCTTCTCAAATTCTGTTGAGCACCTCATTAGTTACGTGATCTACCCATTTAAGCCGGGGCGGAATAGCCGTGCGCACTGGGCCGCCATGCTGCGGTGCGAGCGGAGGTTCGCCGTTGGAGGTTACAGTCCTCCCTCAGGCATGGGAGTATGTGTTGTCCTTCGGTTAGGTTAGTTTGAGTAGTTGGTAAGCTAGGGACTAATAACCATGCAGTTACGTCCCATATATTTACAAACATTTGACAATTTGTTTTACCCATTTAATCATCATACTTCTGTAGCACCACAATTCAAAAGCTTCTATCATATTTTTGTCTGAACTCCTTACCGTCCACGTTTCACTTCCATACAATGATACACTCAAGACAAATGCTTTCAGAAAGTACTTCGTAAAATTTAAAGTAATATTGGATGTCAACAAATTTCGCTTCTTCACAAACGCTTTTCTTCCCATAGCCATTCTGCATTTTGTATCTTCTTTACTTCGGCCATCAGAAGTTATTTTGCTACCCAAATAACAAAACTCAACTACTTCTTTTATCGTCTCATTACCTAATCTAATTCCTTCAGCATCGTCTGATTTTCTAAGTCTGCATTCAATTACCCTTGTTCATCTTACACGCTCATTTCCATTCCGTTGAATTGCTCTTCCACGTTCTTTGCTGTCTGACAATCAGAACGTCATCAGCAAAACGCAATTTTTTATTTCTTCACCCTGAACTCCAAATCTGTCCATCGTTTCCTTTCACAGCTTGCTCATTTACCAATTGAATAACTGCTGTCCTTCTTTTGTGAAATTTGTAAATAACCCTCCGTTCTCTATATTTTACCCCTGATGTCTTCACGATTGGAAAGAGTGAATTCCGATCAAATTGGTGAAAACCTGTCTCCAAATCTAGAAAAGCTAGTAATCTAGGTTTCCCTTTCCTTAATCTGTCTTCCAAGATAAGTCTCAATGTAAGTATTGCCTCGCGTGTTCCTACATTTCTCCTAAATCGAAACTGATCTTCCCAGAGACCGGCTTCTATCAGGGTTGTTTTCCATTCTTCGTATTAAAATTTTTGCAACCATGTAATTTTCACACCTGCCTGCGCCTTCTTTCTGTGGAATGGGGATTATTACCCCTGGTATATCAAATAACTAACTGAAGCCGTTTCTACATCTACATCTACATGGGATACTCTGCAAATCACATTTAAGTGCCTGTCAGAGGGTTCATCGAACCACTATTACACTATTTATCTCCCATTCCATTCTCGAATAGCGCGCGGGAAGAAAGAACACCTGAATCTCTCCGTTCGAGCTCTGATTTCTCGTATTTTATTCTGATGATCATTTCTACTTATGTAAGTGGGAGTCAGCAATATATTTTCGCATTCGGAGGAGAATGTTGGCGATTAGAGTTTCGTAAGTAGCCCACGCCGCAGCGATAAGATCCCGTATCATTTCCGTGACGTTGTCTCCCCTGTATCGTGACAATACGAAACGAGCTGCCTTTTTTTTGGACTCTTTCGATGTCCTCCGTCAAATCCACCTGATAAGGATCCCACACTGGGCTGCAATACTCCAAAGGAGGACGGACAAGCGTAGTGTATGCAGTTTCTTTTGTAGTTCTGTTGCATGTTTTAAGGGTTCCGCCAATATAACGGTCTCTGGTTCACCTTTCTCATGACATTATCTACGTGTTCTTTCCAATTTAAGTCAGAAGTAATTGTAATTCCTAGGTATTTTGTGGAGTTTACGGCCTTCACTTTTGATTGATTTATCTTGTAAACAAAGTTTAACGGATTTCTTTTCGTACTCATGTGGACGACTTCACACTTCTCATTATTTAGAGTCAACTGCCAAATTTTACACCATACTGATATCTTATTCAGATCGTTCTGCAGTTGGTTTTCATCTTCAGATGATTTTACTAGACGGTAAATGACGGCGTCATCTGCGAACAACGCAAGACAGCTACTTAGATTTCCCCCTAAATCGTTCATGTAAATAAGGAACAGCAGAGAACCAATAACACTACCCTGTGGAACGCCCGATATCACCTCTGTTTTAGTCGATGCCTTACCGGCGATTACTACGAACTGTGTCCTCTCTGACAGGTAATCAGCTATCCAATCTCAAGGATTGCTACTCAGAGATGAGTTGTACGCAACTGCATGACTACCTCGAACCGTATTGAGGAGGAAGGGCCAGAGCGGTGTGGTTGGTTTTTTCCTGGAGCACACGGCAGCTGGGGAGAGATGCGCGACGCTATTTCCGTCTGTGGGGCGCAACTGCAGAGAGCTGTGGGGCCGAGCCTCGCTCACCGGAGACGCTCCACCTCACCGACACTAGCCAACACCATCTAGAGTAATCATGAATGTACGGGCACTAGAAGCTAACTCTTGTGAATCAAAGACATTTGCAACATTACCACCCCTGTAATCAAGATATTGCTTAATAAATACCTCATCAACCATTGAAGTTACAATCATATCTTGGGACTGCAACAGAGGAACTTTATTCTTAATGTAGCACAAGAAATTGCTGTCCAGTTTTCCCAATTCAGGGCCAACATTTAGTGAAGAACAAAGTCTTCTTATTGTGCTTTGATGAGGCATTAATAAGTTTCCAGATTCCATTATGAACCTATAGGCAGCAGGAGAAATAATTTGAACAAGAGAGAAAAAGAAAAGAAAAAAAAAGTGCTCTGGTTTGTATCTTAGTCTGTCCCTGCTACTCACAAGATGTATTTCAGACTTTCAAATTGAAAAAAAGGCTTCAATTAACTTATCTAAAACATTTTGCATTATCTCTAATAAATGGTGTTTATCTTTCGTCTACAGCTGCACAGGTTTCAACACACTACAATATACTTTCAATCTCATCAAAATAGTTTATTTTGCAAGGAAATTTGTACTCGTTCTGGATGTTACTTCTTAAGACTCCTTTATAAAAAAAAAAAAAAAAAAAAAAAAACTGACACTTGCAACTGTTCATTAACAGAATAATGCAATTGAGGTACAGACCCTGGTGTCTCGATATTGACAAAAATTACACTGTCTGCTTTTCTAATGATAGTCCAGAATGAAGAAAAGTTGATTTTACGTTCTCCTGTCAAGTCCAATATACATGAAATTTTATTTTCACTTTTGTACTGTTCAGCACAGTAAGAGCTTTCTGAAGTTGTGCTGCTTCAACACGCATTCGCATCAGGAGATTCCCGGAAAGCCGACTGTGATGACAAAAAGGACGGACAACCAGGAAATATCGACGGAACACAGCCTTCTTTTATCCTCGGTCGTTAGAGGTTTACTGTTAAAATGCGTCCTGTTTTCTCGTCAAAGTGTTCGGCAGTCCGTAGAATATTTTCCGTATGGAAATGTTTGTGGCATATCTGTAACAGCACATCACCAGCCATTGTAACTATCCTTTGTCGAAACATTGTATGGCTACCTTAGTATTAATGTTGTCCGCAATGGTGTTGAATAAACAAATCAGTTACACACTTAGCGCCATTTACTCACCCATGAATGCTGAGTAGGCACAAATCCTTTCCTCGGTATTGCAGCAATCCAGCGATTTATCAGGTTCTCACATTTGGGAAATCGAAAAATGTGTACTTCTATTCCTTCTTGAGTCATATTTTCCTGGCAATAGGGAACGTAGCACTTGTACCCCATACTTCAAATAACTGCAGGCGATACTATAGGAAATGTAATACTTTATGTAGCACACGCTTTCACCACAACACATTCGCGAACATAAGCGTTGTGGTTCAAACCAGCCATTAGTTGATGTCACGTGGCAATATGGCCGCTATGCGGAGGCCTTGTATTTTAGAAGGTGTTGCGCAACCGCGGCGGAGTGGCCGAGCGCATTGGGGCGCTATGCTCCGATGCGCGAGGCCGTTCCCTGTCGGGGGTTCGAATACTCCCCCGGACATGGATGTTTGTGTTGTATTTAAAATAAGGTAGTTCATAATTTTAGGGACTGATGACCCCTCAGTTAAGTCTCATAAGCTTAACAAACATTTGAACATGCTTCCAGGCACTGGCTGCGACACTCGGTTTCGTGCCAGCCGCACGCGGTGCACTTCTCTCTGCGAACTGCCACCCGTAGTGCTGCGTTCCAGTACAGGCTGTTTCATGATCAGTACAAAATATTTTCGGAGGAAGACGTACAGACGAATAGCAATAGAAAATCGCACTGACGTGTTTTAAGGCCCACTTCAGTCTTTACTATAGTTTTATAAGTTTTTTGCTAAATTTTCGGCCAAAAACAGAAAATAAAGAAAAATGTGGACCAGGTGATTATGGTTCTACTTTGTTATATCTATACATTGAGTTTAGCTTTCCAAATTTTTTTTATAATTTTTTTTATTTTACATCTTGAAACTATTTTTTAATATCTCTCCCATATTTTCATTATTTTTTTCCGTTAAAATATTATCTGTTTTGCCGCGGTGGAGTGGTAGTGTACCAAGGCGCCTATCAGCTTGCCGTCGAAGGTTAGCAATGAGGTTAGAATACAGGTAGACGCCCATACGCTGAAAAAGTGAAGCCTGCCTCCGCCATATTGCTAAGTCTTACAAGGGGAGGCCGTCAATTGTGAAATTCAGATTCGATTCATACTGAGCATAATGGAAGCTCATGGCCAGAGGTGTAATTTGGCAAAGCACCAAGATGCACTTCTCAACCGTTGTAGAGAAAATCGACAGTTAAAAAAACTGTTGCGGTGAAATAGTCTCTACGATTAGTAATATTGTGCAGAGTCGTAGCGTAGCGGTAAGCGCTCGGGTTCGTTATCCGAAGGTCTTAGAGTATTTCACCGCAACGGCTTTTTTTAATTGTCGATTTTCTCTACAACGGTTGAGAAGTGCATCTTGGTGCTTTGCCAAATTACACCTCTGGCCATGAGCTTCCATTATGCTCAGTATAAATCGAATCTGAATTTCACAATTGGCGGCCTCCCCTTGTTAGAGAAGTGTAGAGTTGTTTCATGTCACTTAAAACTGAAATAAAACGTCCGACGGTTTTGCCGCGATGCACGACGTGTGAAAACAGTGGAAATTAGCCGCTAAAAACTAAGTTTTCAAATATATTATGAGTATTTATTACTATTTATTCGAGGAAGTATATTCTTTAAAAGTACATACTTTGCAGTGACTGTCAGTTCAATGCATTAACACTAAGAGGGACGACTTAACTCATAGTTCCAACGGAGAAACAGCATTCCAAAACTGACGAAGATGGCGGACAGGCTTCTTCAACTGATGTATATGCGCGGCATAGATAATGCCATCTCCCTTTATTCTAACCTCCTTGGAGATTAGTCCTCCCTCGGACATGTTGTCCTTAGCAAAATTGCACAATGGGAGGCTGATACCTACTTCCACAAAAAACACTATTCGTTTGCGATGTGTAGTTTTGGCTGCAGAGTGAAATAAAGGCACAAACACCTCAATTTTTATATGTATTATTGAGATGAGAGCTAATTTAATTAACTAAATTGTCCCTATCTTAAACTGAAAAATAAAATTAGTGGATTGGACAAAAAAGTAACCATTCTACAGGAGATCATAGAATAGTTCAAAGAAATATGTATTTCTGAAATACAGCTGCTTATTCAGGCAATCTAATGGCTTTTTCTTTTAAGGTGTATTGTTACGTGAAGTAATAATTAACCGTAAGATCGCTGTTGATCCATAATGTTATCAGAAAGAAGTTGCTGACTGATTTGTTCAAAATCAACCTTGAACGTCCTCATTTCCCTTTGCTACAAGTTTGTTTGGATCAAATGCTAATTGTTGGCTACCACCTTCAAAAATATTTACTATTCCTCCTGAAGCATTCGTATTCACCCGTCGTACCTTACCGTGGTGTAAGTTTGCCATACCAAAATTTTAGAACTGTTACCGAAAGTTTTGTGAATGTCTCCAGTGATAGAAATTACCGAAGTAATTGTGTGTGTGTGTGTGTGTGTGTGTGTGTGTGTGTGTGTGTGTGTGTGTGTGTGCGCGCGCAAAACACTAAACGGCCTGTCCTCTATATAGAGAAATAGGAGACCAATTATCAGAATCTAGGGGCATGTACGAGCTCTAGGGATGTAGAAGAGTTAAATAAGGTTGTTACTTAATCCCATTGGTACGTAATCTGCGCACTGAACGATCAGTAAATGAAACCGAAAAAAATTCGGTGAAGGAATTAAATTTCAAACAGAAGGAATAAAAACCTTTGACGATAACAGTAATTCTTCCAAAGACAGCAAAGGACTTAAAAGAGCTATTCGACATTTTGGACAACGCGTTGAAGGAAGCATATAAGATAAAGTTTAACGAAAGCGAAACTATGGTACTGTCTTGTATTGAAATTAGATCGAGACGAAGCTCAGGGAATTGGAGTGGGGGGGAAAAAAGATTTCAAACTAGTAGAATTTTTTTTTCTTTTTGTAGTGGGGCAGCTGAACGATTTATGATAGCCGAAGTACTGTAGAAAGGATATAACATGTAAAGTGGGAATGGCAAGAAAACTTTACGTTAGGAAGAAAAATTTGACGACATGGATTTTAAATTTGTTAGGAAGTCTTTTCATGGTATTTGTCTGGTAAATGTTAGCTTTCTATGAAATCTGTTCAGACAGGGAGAAAACTACTTTTGAAATGTGGTGCTATAGAAGAATGTGAAGATTAGATGGATAGGTCTTATAATCAATGTGGCGTTGAATACAACTGGAGATAATGAAATTGTGACATAACTATAGTAAAAGTAAGTCTAGCTCGATACGGCCCATTCTGAGATATCGAAGGATCACCGATGTAATATTGGAGGGGAAGTGTGGCGGTGTAAAAGCAGAGAGAGACAAGGAGATAAGCATGTGGGTTGCTACAGTGACTCAGTGTAGAGGCTTGTGGTCCTATACATTAGGCTGAAGATCCGCATCGAAGTTGTAATCGATTTGACGACGACGACGACGACAACAACAACAACGAAAACATGGGATGGCTTCCGTTACAATACGCATCCCCATATCATATTGCAATGGTTATTTACGATCGAGTGCGTCAACAAACCTGTTGGCAGGGAGCGCACAGGCTTTGTTAATCCACATGTGATGGATTCGTGGCGTGTCACTTTTTAAGTAGGCTTTCATGGACTGCCGTCCATTCTCAAGCGCCTGTCGTAACACTTCGTACATTTCGGTGACGTTTTCTCGCGGTTCAAAAAAACCTTTAACCATTAGTGCTGTCGCACTTCATACATGCTCAATATCCTGGCTTCGTCGTATTTGGTATAACTATCACATACGTGATACGCAGTATTTTAGGACGTTCCCATTAATGTTTCGATAGCAGTTCTTTTAAAAACTACTTTTTCAGGCCCACTTTTCTTACGTTAATTTCCGTTTCCACCCCCCCCCCCATGAACCACAGACATTGTCGAGGTGGGGTGGCGTGCGTGTCTCAATGATGCAGATAGCCGTACCGTAGGTGCAACCACAGCGGAGGGGTATCTGTGGAGAGGCCAGACAAACGTGTGGTTCCTGAAGAGGGGCAGCAGCCTTTTCAGTAGTTACAGGGGCAACAGTCTGGATGATTGACTGAGCTGGCCTTGTAACATCAGCTAATTTGGCTTTGCCACACAGCTACTGCGAACGGCTGAAAGCAAGGGGAAACTACAGCCGTTACTTCTCCCGAGGACATGCAGCTCTATTGTATGACTGACTATATGGTGATGGCGTCTTCTTGGGTAGAATATTCCGGAGGTAAAATAGTCCCCCATTCGGATCTCCGGGCGGGGACTACTCAGGAGGATGTCGTCATCAAGAAGGATCCTTTCCGAAAGGATTTGTCTGGAGTGCAGCATTGTATGGCAGTGAAACGTGGACGATAAGGAGTTCAGATAAAAAGATGATAGAAGCTTTTGAAATGTGGTGCTAGATACTAATGATGAAAATTAAATCGGTAGATCATGTAACTAATGAGGTACTTAACCGAATCGGAGAGAGGAGTTTCTGGCATATCCTTACTAAGAGAAGGGATCGATTGGTTGGACACATTCTGAGACATCAAGGAATTGTCAACTTAGCGTTAGAAGGAAGCGTGTGGGGCAAAAATAGTAGGGGGAGACCGAGGTACGAATATAGTAAGCAGATTAAAAATGATGTAGGTTGCCGAACGTATTCTCAGATGAAGAGACTTGCACAGGACAGGTTAGCGTGGAGAGCTGCATCGAACCAGTCTGCGGACTGAAGACGACAACAACAATAATTTCCGTTTTGCCTAAAAATGTCATCCTTCAGGTCGCATTGGGTAAGGGCAACATCTCATTGACAGAGACTCACGCCGTCACTTCCACAACGCCTTCTGCTCTTGTTGTTGGTGACTGCGACCAGAGCACCTTGCACCTGTACACAGTTCAAATTAATAAGCAGGAAAAGCTAGAACGGCTAACACGCCATCTCGGGCTGAATGCAATTTAATGGACGGAATTGTTCAAAGCACAGATGCTACGACCAGGAAGCAGCGCAGGCCAGTGTAGTTAAAGCAGTCAGGCGGCGAGAAGTACGCGGTCTGCGACGGCTGGGCTCTTGTCGTTGCCTGTAAATAACGCCGTTTACCGGACTAACCCCAGCGATAACAACCGGGCGGGGCGGTAATGTCTGAACGCCGGGTGCGGAAAGGCGGTCGCCGGTCGTAAAAGAAGTGACACGCCGTTGTTTATAGGAGCTCTCGTGCCGTCGCGTCGTGCGGGGAGGCCGGATTTGCATTTATTACGCTCTAACAAACTGGGTCACCAGTTTGCTCGCAGGTGCTGTGGTGGCGCTTACTGCAATAGTATCGGTGCTGAAATCTTCTCGCTACGTCCGCGTCTCATTTCATTCCGTACAGTGTTGCCAGATGGCAGAGAGAAAATACAAAAATGTACCTCTCTTCTGCTCGGCCGTCGATTCTCTCAACTCTCAACTCTATTCACCGTCGAGGATTGCGCCTGGCGACCGGTGCATTTTATACCAGCCCTATTGAAAGTCTGTATGCCGAAGCTGCTGTATTACCCTGGACCACTCGGCGTGACATACTCTTGTGCCGATACGCATGCCGCCTGCGGTCGATGCCCCACCATCTATCTTACAGATTATTTTTTGACGACTCACTCGATCGCCAATATCAGCTGTCTGCGATAGCCTTGCTTCCACCTGGATTTCGGTTTCGCCGCCTGCTTCAGCGGCTCGATTTTACCCTTCCTTCAACCTTCAGGTTGAGCGAGAGCCCATTGCCACCATGGCATCAGGCCCAGGTTCACACTCACCTTGAACTTAGTTGGCTGCCCAAGGAGAGCACCCCGGATTTGGTGTACCGCTCGAGGCTTGTTGAACTCCTTTCGCGGTTCGATAATGCCATATTTATCTACACTGATGGTTCCAAGAGCACTGACGGTGTCGAATGTGACTTCGTCGTCGGGGACAACAGTTTCCAATACAAGCTCCCTGACCGGTGCTCCAATTTCACGGCTGAGCTTTTTGCCCTCAACCAGGCCGTTTTGTACACCTGCCGCCGCCGCCGCCATCCTTTTTATACCATATGTTCGGACTCCCTTAGTGCCCTGCAGAGTCTTAAGGACCCTTTCTCGAACCATCCTCTCGTGTATCGGATCCAACGCTCCCTCCAGTTGCTAGCAGATGACAGCTGTCACGTTTCTTTCCTGTGGGTTCCTGGTCACGTGGGTGCGCCCGGGAATGAGACCGCCGACATAGCAGCCAAGGCAGCAGCTCTTTTGCCTAGCATGGCTACTTTTTGCGTCCCATCGGACGATGTTCAACGGGCTCTTCACCGGAATATTGTCGTCCTGGCACAGTGCGTGGTTCTCACTCCACGACAATAAATTGAGAACTGTAAAACCGATCCCGACTGCTTGGAGGACCAGCTAACTCCCCTCTCGGCGAGAGGTGGTCATCCTG